>JALPQD010000072.1:6764968-7364968 GCA_023101885.1 Typhlomys cinereus | reverse complement strand
TCTATTTCCAAAATGAGAATAATTATATAAATGACCCAGAACATTTTGCATAATTATTCCGGGCATTTTATGATGAGATCATGCTCCTAACACATTTATGAATTTCTATTAAATTACTGGAACACTTTTATTTCTCAGTTAATAAATAAGTATGCATTGTGTGTAGTATATTCTATTATAAGCCATTGGAATTTTACAGCAGTATTCATGGTCATGAGTAAAACAAATGACCATGGAATACTAAGAATCATTAATTAGCTGTCAAAATTCCCAAAGAATTCTGTCATTTATTAATTGTATACAATGCACAGATCTGACCCATGGATTACAGATTTATTGAATGCGCCCATAAAATCCTCTTTTCTTCAGGGCCTAAGTACTTGATCTTCTCTGATACTGACAGTTTTTATTTCCTCCTATCTTTTTATACTATACGTGACTCCCCAAAGCTAATGATGACAGAAGCCATCAAGCGATCTGGTCTCTTACTGAAAATTTGCTCTATGTGATGGATCACTCAGGAAAAAAATTATTTCAGTTCTGAACAAATGGGAGGGAGAGGTTCAGAAGATGAGAGACACTGTTCTTTCCCAAGTTGCCTTGTGTGTGAAAACTAGCATGTTTCTAGCTTCCTTTCATTTGGTCACATGTGTGGTTATGTAATATTTCTTAAATACTTTATCACGTATTATGGATGTTTCCCTTTCCTTACTTCTAGGTCTTTACCAATAACCCTGTAAATAGCATGTACCAATCTTTAGATGATGCGATATTATGAGAATGGAGTAGAAATATTTCTGTTTTTATATCATTTATGTAATGTGTACCTCATCTAATTCCAGCTAGACTTCATGGCCTACTCTGTGCCGCTATAAAATATCCTGATCAGAACCACTGAGAATAAACAGTAATCTTTTTCAAAAAGTATTAATTTAAAGTATAACTTTCCCAGATAGAGATAGACATACCAGGTGTCATAATCATTTGTAGAAGACTTCCAAAATATTAGACTTCCACAACACAGGGTAACTTTCTGAATTGCTAAGTTGCAATTGAAATTTTATGCAACATGCCGAGAGTATCACGGTACTGCTACTTGGCAACTGGTCTGAAATTAGAGAAAGTTAGGCAAATGAAAAATAAATCTGACAGGGAAATACAGAGTAAATTTCCAACCATTTGTTTTTCCTTTGATTGAAAGCAAATACTTCAGTCTGCTCCTTAAGTAGAGATTTTTCTGACTGTTGTTTTTAATAGCTACACAACAATAAGAATGTTGGCCAGTGCTGTGCCTTAAATCTCATTCACAGGCTCTGCCAAGCAGCCACTACCTTGGAGTGCTGTAAAATCTTCTTAAGAAAATGCTTTCAGAACCATTACCCTTCACTAAAGAAATGGCCCTTAGAGAAAGCCAAACTATGACAGGTAAAAACAAACAAAAAACTATCTTCCGCTTGATCTATTTCTGCAAAAGCTCTCCAAAGTTACAGACTTCCCCAAAATTGGTCATCTCATTCCCAGAAGAAGAATCAACCTGTGGTAGATGAGATTCTCCAGCCTCTGAGACCAGGTGGCACGTCCTAGTTACTTACTGAGCCACATGCCAATTTCTCAGCAATTGGTTCCTCCCTAAATGCCTCTCAGTAGACTCAGAGATCCTGACACATGATACTTATCCCCCATAATAAATAAGTTGCCTATAAGCCTTACATTGACTGACAAAATGTTCTAAGCAAAACTGTAGCAGACTGTTCCAAGCTGCAGAAAACAGTGAACACATAAATGTATGTGTGTGCCTATATATATATATATTATATATAATATATATATGAACCACTTCCACAGTGCTGAATTAAAAATAATGGTAAAAGCTGACTTCTAATTTTTTGTATTAATAAATTATTTATTTAGGGAACAAGTTCATTTTCTTTTTTTTTTACATTTTTTATTATTATTTACGCTCATACAAACTTAGTAGGTACACTGGTTCCCTCTCTCCCTCCTCCTCTCCCCGATCCCCCTGTTCCCCTCCCCTCATCCCTCCCTCCCCATCCCCCTGTGCCTCCCTCCCCCATCCCCAGAGAATCCTTTAATGTGCATGCCAGGCTCTCCTCTGGGCCCTCCTCTCGGATGACATACAAGGACCCAGTGGCATTTCCCTGAACCCTTTCCCGTGTTCCCCTTAAGCATAGGAACACTACTGTGGCTGTCAATCCCTTGCTTCCAAGGATCTTGGTGCCTTTAGCAAATGCTAGACTTTGTGGGGTCAATAATGTGTTGGACATTGCGTGGGGCATGCAAAGTCCAATTATGATTACTTCGGCCCTAACTTGTGTGGAGTATCTTGCATATCATTACTCCTCCCATCCTTGTGCTCTTACTGCCCCCTCTTCCGCAAATTTCCCTGAACTTCAGGATGGGGAGAGAATAGGCTGGCATAGTTCTAGGTGGTCGATATAGAGTCTCTGAAGTTCTGGATTGTGGTTTGTTAATTTTCTTTTGCAGTTTTGCTGCTCCTGCAATGCCCTTCACTCCATCCTGATGGGCATCGTATGTCATCCCCTGGCCAGAGACAAAAAGTTGTTAAACCGGAGTCTTGTTATAAGAGCACATTCAAGGGTAGATGCAATGAAAGTAGGAAACCAGGGCCCTGGAACTTCAAAGAAACTTTACCAGGGATGAAATTAAAATGTCTAACAAATATCTTAAAAAATGCTCCACTTCCTTCGCCATCAGGGAAATGCAAATCAAAACTTCCCTGAGATACCATCTCACCCCGGTCAGGATGGCAAAAATCCACAATACAAACAACGACAAATGCTGGAGAGGATGTGGAGAGAGGGGAACTCTCCTACATTGTTGGTGGGAATGCAGGCTCATACAGCCACTCTGGCGAGCTGTCTGGAGATTCTTTTTTTTTTTTTTTTTTAATTTCAGCTCATACAAACTTATTAGGTACACCAGTTCCCTCCCTCCCTCCTCCTCCCCCCGTACCCCCTGCTCCCCCTCCCCACCCCCCTCCCTCCCCATCCCCCTGTGCCTCCCACCCCAATTCCCAGAGAGTCCTTTCTTGTGCATGACTAATTTTCCTCTGGGCCCTCCTCTCCGATGACGTACAAGGACCCAGTGGCCTTTGCCGAACCCTTTCCCGTGTTCCCCTTAGGTATAGGAACACTGCTGTGGCTGCCAATTCTTTGCCTCCAAGGATCTTGGTGCCTTTAGCAGATGCTAGACTTTGTGAGGTCAACAGTGTGTTGGACAATGCGCAGGGCATGCAAAGTCCAATTATGATTGCTTCAGCCCTAACTAGTATAGAGTATCTTACATATCATTGCTCCTCCCATCCTTATGCTCTTACACTCTTACCGCCCCCTCTTCCGCAAATTTCCCTGAGCTTCAAGATGGGGAGAGACTAAGCTGGCCTAGTTCTAGGTGGTTGATATAGAGTCTCTGAAGTTCTGGATTGTGGTTTGTTGATTTTCTTTGGCAGTTTTTCTGCTCCTGCAATGCCCTTCACTCCATCCTGGTGGGCATTGTATGTTACCCCCCTGGCCAGAGACAAAAAGCTGTTAGAGTCTTGTGATAAAAGCACATTCAAAGGTAGATGTAATAAAAGTGGGAAACCACAGTGAGGGAGGGGTCTATCACCCATTTGCAAAATGGTTACTTTTTATCTGCCAGACTATATGCCCTCCTCTTCTGGTGAGATCACTCCCCCTCAGTAGTAAATGATCAGGAACAAAAGTCTGTGAACTTAATCAGATGTCTCATTACTTATTTGGGTCCTTGGTGGAAGCCTATTTTCCCTGCTGTAACATGGTCCCTTCTCTCCTTCTTTCTGGTGTGGCCCTCCTACCCCATCCCTCCTGTTCATAATCCTTGGAATTCCTGTCTCTAGGTGGGCTGGGTGGGTTTGGTACTAGGAGCCACCTATTAGGGAGTACATACGGCGCTTAATTTCCTGGGTCTGGGATACTTCACTTAATATAATTGTTTCTAATGACATCCATTTCCCGGCAAATTCCAGTAATTCATCATTTTTGATGGCTGAGTAGTACTCCATTGTATAGATGTACCACTGTTTCCTTATCCACTCGTCAACTGTTGGACATTTGGGCTGATTCCATGTCTTTGCTATTGTAAACAGTGCTGCTATGAACATGGTCGTGCTTGTGCTATCGAGGCGAACCTCTGCTGTATGGGGGGTTATTCCCAAAAGTGGAATAGCAGGGTCATATGGCATTTCAATCTTTAATTTCTTTAAGAATCTCCAGACGGCTCGCCAGAGTGGCTGTATGAGCCTGCATTCCCACCAGCAATGTAGGAGAGTTCCCCTCTCTCCACATCCTCTCCAGCATTTGTCGTTGTTAGTATTGTGGATTTTTGCCATCCTGACCGGGGTGAGATGATATCTCAGGGAAGTTTTGATTTGCATTTCCCTGATGGCTAAAGAAGTGGAGCATTTTTAAAGATATTTGTTAGACATTTTAATTTCATCCCTGGTAAAGTTTCTTTGAAGTTCCAGGGCCCATTTTTTAATTGGGCCATTGGTTTCCTTGGTGTTTAGTTTTCTAAGTTCTTTGTGCACTCTGGACAATAGAGCTCTATCAGATATGTGGTTAATGAAGATTTTCTCCCATTCTGTGGGTTGCCTTTGAGCTCGCGTTACAATCTCTTTATCTGAACAGAAGCTCTTTAATTTCACAAGATCCCAACTGTTGAGAGTTGGTAGCAGTGACTGTGCCATTGGATGTCTGTTTAGGAAGTGTTGGCCTAGCCCAATCAGCTCGAGGGAGTTCCCTATCCTTTCAACTATGGTTTTTATAGTCTCTGGCCTGATATCAAGGTCCTTGATCCATTTGGAATTAAGTCTTGTACATGGTGACAAGTACGGGTCCAGCTTTAATCTTCTGCATGTGGAGATCCAGTTTTGCCAGCACCATTTGTTGAAGATGCTGTTCTTTTTCCATTGGATTCTTTGGGCCCCTTTGTCAAAGACCAAATGGCTGTAACTTTGTGGGCTTATATCTGGGTCTTCAATCCTTATCCATTGATCTGTGTGTCTATTTTGGAGCCAATACCAGGCTGTCTTTACAACTATGGATTTGTAGTATAGACTAAGGTTTGGTATGGTTATACCTCCAGCTGTGTTTTTGTTACTCAGGATCGTTTTTGCTATCCTGGGTCTTTTGTGCCTCCATATGAACTTTGAGATTGTTTGGTCAACTTCTTTGAAGAATTGCTTTGGGATTTTGATTGGTATAGCATTGAATCTGTATATTGCCTTTGGTAGGATGGTCATTTTCACGATGTTGATTCTGCCAATCCAGGAACAAGGGAGGTCTTTCCACCTTCTGGTGTCTTCGGCTATTTCTTTCTTTAGGGTTTTAAAGTTTTCATTGTAAAGGTCTTTTACCTCCTTAGTTAGGTTTATACCAAGGTATTTCATTTTTTTAGGGGCTATAATAAATGGTATTGTTTCTCTCAAGGCTTTTTCACTTCTTTCATTCTGGGCATATAGGAAGGCCTCTGATTTTTGCACATTTATTTTGTATCCTGCCACCCTGCTGAACTTCTCAATTAGTTCCAGGAGCTTCCTGGTGGAGTTTTTGGGATCACTCAGGTATAAGATCATGTCATCTGCAAATAGGGATAGCTTTACTTCTTCCTTGCCGATTTGAATCCCTCTTATGTCCATTTCTTGTCTTATGGCTTCTGCTAAGACTTCAAGTACAATATTGAATAGAAGTGGTGAGAGTGGACAGCCTTGTCTAGTTCCTGATCGAAGTGGGAATGCTTCCAATTGTTCCCCATTGAGCATAATCCTTGCTGTGGGCTTGTTGTATATAGCTTTTATTATATTGATAAAGGTTCCTTCCATTCCTACTGTCTCTAGCGTTTTGATCATAAAAGGCTGTTGGATCTTGTCAAAAGCTTTTTCTGCATCTATCGAGAGTATCATGTGGTCTTGGACTTTGGACTGGTTTACATGATGAATTACATTTATTGATTTGCGTATGTTGAACCAACCTTGTGTGCCAGGGATGAAGCCTACTTGGTCCCCATGAATGATCTTTTTAATATGTTTTTGAATCCGATTTGCTAAGACTTTGTTGAGAATCTTTGCGTCTGTGTTCATCAGGGAGATCGGCCTATAGTTTTCTTTTTTAAGCGAATCTTTATTAGGTTTTGGGATTAAAACGATATTAGCTTCATAGAAGGAATTTGGTAGTGTTCCTTCCTTTGCTATTTGATGGAACAGTTTAAGGAGTATTGGTGTTATTAACTCCTTAAATGTTTGGTAGAACTCTGTGCTGAATCCATCTGGTCCAGGACATTTTTGGTGGGAAGATTCGAGATTACTTCCTCAATTTCCTTATATGTTATAGGACTATTTAAATAATTCACAACTTCCTGATTCAATTTAGGTAAGTTGTGTTTACTTAGAAATTCATCCATCTCTTTTGTGTTGTCAAACTTCACAGAGTATAAGTTTTTGAAATATGATGTTATAATTCTCTGGATTTCTTGGGTATCAGTAGTGATAACTCCATGTTCATTTCTAATTTTGTTAATTTGGGTTTTCTCTATCTTGCTTTTGGTTAGTTTAGCTAGGGGTGTATCAATCTTGTTGATTTTTTCAAAGAACCAGCTTTTTGACTGGTTGATTTTTTCTATCGTTTTCTTAATCTCGATTTCAGATATTTCTCCCCTTATTTTGCTAATCTCCTCTCTTCTACTACTTTTGGGATCAGATTGCTCTAGCTTCTCTAAAGCTTTAAGCTGCATTGTTAAGTTGTTTATTTCTGACGTTTCCAGTTTTTTGACGTAGGCATTAAGAGCTATAAACTTACCTCTTAGAACAGCTTTCATTGTGTCCCAGAGATTTTGGTAAGTTGTATTTTCGTTATCATTCACTTTCAGGAAATCTTGAATTTCCTTTTTAATTTCTTCCTGAATCTATGTCTCATTCAGCATCATAGTGTTAAGTTTCCAGGAGTTAGTGTATTTTCTCTTGTTTGATGTGTTGTGGATGTCTAGCTTTAGGCCGTGATGGTCTGATAGGGCACAGGTTAGAATTTCAACTTTCTTGTATATGTGTAGATTCATTTTGTGGCCCAATATGTGATCTATTTTGGAGAAAGTTCCGTGTGCTGCTGAGAAAAATGTGTATTCTTTGGTGCGTGGGTGAAAAGTTCGATAGAGATCTGTAAGGTCCATTTCTTTCAGGGTTTGATTAAGTTCCAAAGTGTCTCTGTTAAGCTTTTGACCTGTTGATCTATCCCATGTTGACAGGGCGGTGTTGAAGTCCCCAAGAATTATCGTTTGGGGATTGATTTCTTGCTTTAGACGCTGTAGGGTTTTCTTAATGAATGTGGAGGGGCCCGTATTGGGTGCATATATGTTCAGGATTGTGAGGTCTTCCTGGTGAATTGTGCCTGTGACTAAAATGTAGTATCCATCCGTGTCTCTTATAATTTTCTTTGGTTTGAAATCCACTTTGTCTGATAGCATAATGGCTACCCCTGCCTGTTTTCTGCTTCCATTAGCTTGTAGAATTGTTGACCAGCCTTTTATTTTTAGAGCGTGCCTATCTTTTGTGGTGAGATGGGTTTCCTGCAGGCAGCAGATTGATGGATTGTGATTTTTAATCCATGTTTGTAATCTGTGTCTCTTGATCGGTGAATTAATTCCATTAACATTTAGTGTTATAATGGAGAAACTATTGTTAATTCCAGACATTTATTATGTTTAGTAGCTTTTATAAGTATATTGCTTCTTTTTAATGATGTTATACTTGCCTTCTGTTCTCCTGGATATGCCTGTTTTTTTCTTCACGCTTGAGTATCATTTCTAGCATTTTTGAAGGCCTGGTTTGGTGGCCATGTATCCCTTAAAGTCGTCTTTGTGCTGGAAAATTTTTCTTTCTCCCTCGATCATGACTGATAGTTTTGCAGGGTAAATCAGCCTGGGTTGACATTTTTGCTCATTCAATACTTGAAGTATGTCTCTCCAAGCTCTTCTTGCTTTTACTGTTTCGACTGAGAAGTCATTTGTTATTTTAATAGGTTTACCTTTAAAAGTGACTTGTTTTTTCTCCCTTGAAGCTCTCAGCACCAGTTCTTTATCTTGAATGTGGAGTGTTTTTACTATTATTTGCCGCGGTGTGCTTCTATTTTGGTCGTATCTGTTTGGGGTGCGAAATGCCTCTTGTATATGGATGGGCCTCTCTTTTTTTAGATGAGGAAAGTTTTCCTTGATGATCGTTTGAAAAATTTCCTCAGGGGTGGTATTTTGAGATTCTTGCTCTGGTATTCCATGAATATGCATGTTAGGCTTCTTCAGGGTGTCCCATATCTCTTGGATATTTCTCTCAAGTATCTTTTTGGCTTTAACAACCTCTTCCATTGAGCTGGTTAGTACTCCCACTTTATCTTCAAGGTCTGAAATTCTGTTTTCTGCTTCGTTAGTTCTGTTGGTAAGACTCTCTGTGGCGTTCTGGGTTGAAGATAACTTGTCTTTTAGCTCAGTTTTAAACTCTGCTTGAGTTTGTTTTAACTGCTCTATGCCACTTTTTGTTTCTTGCACTGTTTTTCTCAACTCCTCCAGATGTCTGTTGTGTTCCTCTTCAAAGCGATTGATTCAATTATTTAATTCCTCCCTGATTTCCTCTTTCATAGTATTGAACATGGTAATGATCATATTTTGAAAGTCTTTATCCTGGGTGGGGCTTTCTTGGCCTTTTTCCATGGGTTTGTTCTTGTTGGAGTCTAACATTATGGGAGTAATTTCTTCAGTGGGAAATTTGTTTACTTGATTGTTGCTTCTCATGGATTTGCACTTTGACTTTGGCATTGTCATTTTAACTCTTAAGATCTCTCAATTTCACTAAACTGAATTATTTGGCCTGTGGTCCAGGTGGGCGGGGCGGGCGGAGACACCTAGGTCGTGGGGTGAGGCCCGGCTGGACCGACCAGCGGAGCGGGTTAGGGTGCAAAAGGGGGTATGGGGGCGAGGGCGTGGAGCTATTTAACCCGAGGGCAGCTGGGGCGGGGCCCGGGCGCAGGGGGAGGTCCTCCTGGTCCTTGGGTCCCGCGCGCAGCTCCGGCTGGATGGTGGGTGTCTGGAGATTCTTAAAGAAATTAAAGATTGAAATGCCATATGACCCTGCTATCCCACTTTTGGGAATAACCCCCATGCAGCAGAGGTTCGCCTCGATAGCACAAGCTCGACCATGTTCATAGCAGCACTGTTTACAATAGCAAAGTCATGGAATCAACCTAAATGTCCAACAGTTGACGAGTGGATAAGGAAACAGTGGTACATCTATACAATGGAGTACTACTCAGCCATCAAAAATGATGAATTACTGGAATTTGCTGGGAAATGGATGTCATTAGAAAGAATTATATTAAGTGAAGTATCCCAAACCCAGAAAATTAAGCGCCGTATGTACTCCTTAATAGGTGGCTCCTAGTACCAAAGTCATCCAGCCCACATTGAGACACTTAAAAGTAAACCTATGTAACACAGTAATTGCAAGGATTATGAACAAGAGAGATGGGGTAGGAGGGCCAAACCAGAAACAAGGAGAGAGGGGACCATGTTACAGCAGAGAAAATAGGCCTCCATCAAGGTCTGCAAATAAGTAATGAGAAACCAGGTTAAGTTCACAGACGTTCTTTCCTGATTTCACCAGAAGGGGGTGCATATAGTCTAACAGATAAAAAGTAATCATTTCGCAAATGGGTGATGGACCCCTCCCTCACTGAGGTTTCCTACTCTTATTACATATACCCTTGAATGTGCTATTATAACAAGACTCCAGTTTAACAGCTTTTGTCTCTGGCCAGGGGGTGACATACAGTGCCCAGCAGAATGGAGTGAAGGGCATTGCAGGAGCAGCAAAACTGCAAAAGAAAATCAACCAACCACAATCCAGAACTTCAGAGACTCTATATCAATCACCTAGAACTAGGCCAGCCTAATCTCTCCCCATCCTGGAGCTCAGGGACATTTGCGGAAGAGGGGGCGATAAGATTGTAAGAGCAAAAGGATGGGAGGAGCAACGATTTGCAAGATTCTCAACAATAGTTGGGGCCAAAGCAATCATAATGGGACTTTGCATGCCCTGCGCAATGTCCAATGCACTGTTGCCCTCATAAAGTCTAGCATCTGTTAAGGGCACCGAGACCCCTGGAGGCAAGGGATTGACAGCCATAGTAGTGATCCTATGCTTAAGGGGAACAAGAGAAAGGGCTTATGGAAATGCCACTGGGTCCTTTTATGTCATTGGAGAGGAAGACCCAGTGGAGAGTTAGGCATACACAATAAAGGACTCTCTGGAAATTGGGGGGGAGGCACTGGGGGATGGGGAGGGAACGGAGGTAGAGGAGGGGGTTCGGGGGGAGGAGGGGGGAGGGAGGGAACTGGTAAAAAAATTTTAAAATGTATAATTAAATTTTTAATAAAAAAAAGTTAAAAAAAAAAAAAGAAAGTAGGAAACCACAGTGAGGGACGGGTCAATCACCCATTTGCATAATGGTTACTTTTTATCTGCCAGACTATATGCCCTCCCCTTCTGGTGAGATCATACCCCCTCAGTTGTAAATGAACAGGAACAAACGTCTGTGAACTTAACCGCAGTCCTTGATGGAGGCCTATTTTCTCTGCTGTAACATGGTCCCCTCTCTCCTTATTTCTGGTGTGGCCCTCCTACCCCATCCCTCCTGTTCATAATCCTTGCAATTACTGTAGGTAATACATAGATTTACCTATGAGTGTCTCAAGGTGGGCTGGGTGGGTTTGGTACTAGGAGCCACCTATTAGGGAGTACATACGGCGCTTAATTTTCTGGGTCTGGGATACTTCACTTAATATAATTGTTTCTAATGACATCCATTTCCCGGCAAATTCCAGTAATTCATCATTTTTGATGGCTGAGTAGTAAGTACTCCATTGTATAGATGTACCACAGTTTCCTTACCCACTCGTCAACTATTGGACATTTGGGTTGATTCCATGACTTTGCTGTTGTAAACAGTGCTGCTATGAACATGGCTGTGCTTCTGCTATTGAGGTGAATTTTTGCTGTATGTGGGATTATTCCCAGAAGTGGAATAACAGGGTCGTATGGCATTTCAATCTTTAATCTCTTTAAGAATCTCCAGATGGCTTGCCAGAGTGGTTGTATGAGCCTGCATTCCCACCAGCAATGTAGGAGAGTTCCCCTCTCTCCACATCCTCTCCAGCAGAGAGGTGTTGTGTGTATTGTGGATTTTTGCCATTCTGACGGGGGTGAGATGATATCTCAGGGAAGTTTTGATTTGCATTTCCCTGATGGCCAAGGAAGTGGAGCATTTTTTCAGATATTTGTTAGACATTTTAATTTCATCCCTGGTAAAGTTTCTTTGAAGTTCCAGGGCCCATTTTTTAATTGGGCCATTGGTTTCCTTGATGTTTAGTTTTCTAAGTTCTTTCTGCACTCTGGACAGTAGAGCTCTATCAGATATGTGGCTAGTGAAGATTTTCTCCCATTCTGTGGGTTGCCTTTGAGCTCATGTTACAATCTCTTTATATAAACAGAAGCTCTTTAATTTCACCAGATCCCAACTGTTGAGAGTTGGTAGCACTGACTGTGCCATTGGATGTCTGTTTAGGAAATGTTGGCCTAGCCCAATCAGCTCAAGGGAGTTCCCTATCCTTTCAACTATGGTTTTTATAGTCTCTGGCCTTATATCAAGGTCTTTGATCCATTTGGAATTAAGTCTTGTACATGGTGACAAGTATGGGTCCAGCTTTAATTTTCTGCATGTGGAGATCCAGTTTTGCCAGCACCATTTGTTGAAGATGCTGTTCTTTTTCCATTGGATTTTTTGGGCCCCTTTGTCAAAGACCAAATGGCTTTAAGTTTGTAGGCTTATATCTGGGTCTTCAACCCTTATCCATTGATCTGTGTGTCTATTTTGGAGCCAGTACCAGGCTTTTTTTATAACTATGGATTTGTAGTATAGACTAAGGTTTGGTATGGTGATACCTCCAGCTGTGTTTTCGTTACTCAGGATTGTCATTGCTATCCTGGGTCTTTTGTGTCTCCATATGAATTTGAGATTGTTTGGTCAACTTTAAAGAATTACTTTGGGATTTTAATTGGTATAGCATTGAATTTGTATATTGCCTTTGGTAGGATGGTTATTTTTACGATGTTGATTCTGCCAATCCAGGAACATGGGAGGTCTTTCCACCTTCTGGTGTCTTCTGCAATTTCTTTCTTTAGGGTTTTAAAGTTTTCATTGTAAAGGTCTTTTTCCTCTTTGGTTAGGTTTATACCAAGGTATTTCTTTTTTTTAGGGGCTATAGTAAATGGGATTGTTTCTCTCAGGCTTTTTCACTTCTTTCATTCTGGGCATATAGGAAGGCCACTCATTTTTGTACATTTATTTTGTATCCTGCCACCCTGCTGAACTTCTCAATTAGTTCCAGGAGCTTCCTGGTGGAGTTTTTGGGATCACTCAGGTATAAGATCATGTCATCTGCAAATAGGGATAGCTTGACTTCTTTCTTGCCGATCTGAATCCCTCTTATGTCCCTTTCTTGTCTTATGGCTTCATAAGCTGACTTCTACTGACCATCAGAGCAAGAGAAAATCAGGCATTTATTCTCAAAGACAGCATAACCTAGTGAGCTGTTTAAATTTATAATGATCTATGTATTTAGTGCAGTTATTATCTTCATAAAGAAGAAACTATATTGTTCAAAGACACTTTGCATTTAGACAAAGCAGAAACTGAGCAAGAGAGACAAGTACTTCCATATCTTAGTTGTTGAGATCTATGCTTCAGTAATTCCTTGAAGGGTTAAGAGGAAGAACAGTGGGAAGTTATCAAAAAAAATCTAGTTTTAAGGAAAAATTGTATTTCTGGTAAATATAAAACTCTCCTTTGTTTTCCTTTAACCTTCAATCGTTCACTCACTTGTCACACTAGATTTTCTTTATGATTGCCTCTCTGATAACTGTTGTTATTTGAGACACTGAAATATTTATCTACTATATATATGCCCACCATCCAATGAAGATTCCCACTTGGAAGTCCAAGTCTTCCCCTGAGAAGATGCATTTCATGGAGAGCTGAAAATCTGTGAAAGGAAAGAATCTTTCCTCTATAAATGAAAGTATGTGTGTGTGTGTGTGTGTGTGTGTGTGTGTGTGTGTGTGTTCAGGTAACTACTTACAGAAAGTACAGCCAAAGATGCTTTTGGAGAAACACAAGATACTAAGTACAATTGTTGTCTTCAAGGTAAATAACTAAAAATTTCCCAATGAATTGTGAAAGAAATGGGCCCTTCTGTTCTGCTAATTGGAAAAAATTCAAATATGATTTGGAAAGCTTCACATTCAACTTTTATTAAAACAAGTGTTTTACTTTAATTAGGAAAATCAAAAGTATTAAGATTAATTGGGACTAGCAATAATAAAGTCATTCACCTTCTGAGATAAATACTTAAAGGCTTGAAATCATTTTGAATGTCTTAAAATACTAGAAGTAAGCCATCTCCATGACTCTGATATATATAAAAATAATAATAAAAATAGAGACAATAACTTGCACTATTATTCCATCTAAAAAGATTTAAGAAGTAATGAAATAAAACACTGCTTTTCATTGAAGTACTCATTGTACACTGCATACTTGCAGGTTATCTGGTTAGTAATGATTTCATCTTGTTCAGATAGAGAACATAAAGCTAACACTGGCAAAAGGAATCTCCAAATTTCCAAAATAGCCATGGTTCCTTACAGTGAGTCAAGAGATTAAGCAATATATGTTGTCTCAAGATAGATACAGATGTAAAGGGCAGATGTGGAGTTTTAATATTAGTTTACCTCCTCTCAAAGGATTCTCTCTCAAACCATGACCCAGAGTAAATCTTTCTTCTCTTAAGTTTCTTCCTTCAGGTAGTTGGTTTTAGTGATGAAAAAGTAAGTGATACTAAATCCAAATATCAAGGTCTGTATGTAACCCTAAACACCCTAGTGAATCTCCTGGCACCAAGAATGGATTAACACATGTCTCATCACTATCACAAAACTCACCCAGACAATTGTCTTTGAGATATTGTCACGAAATTGCATCCTCAAAGCCACCCAAGATGGTCTCTTAAACAACTGATGGTAACATATAAAAATCTGTAGGAAAGTTTTAGACCACATCCAATTTTGCAGTTAATCAGATTGTTTTCTGAGCTTCATAATTACTTGAGCAAGGAAGCAATTAAGAGAAAAAAGCATTCTTCTTTACCAGAGGATTTGAAACCATACCAGCAACCACATACATAGATCTAAAGATAATATTATTCTATTTATGCAGCTACTTTTTAAAAAGAGAACAATATTATTATATAGTTTTTCATTTTTAAAGTATTTTATTACATTAAAGCATTATTTTTTCCTCACACAGGGTTTTTTTTTCCTAAACTGAAAACCAAACAAAGGTATTCTTTCCAGGTAGTAGATGTTACAAAAACAAATGTGAAAAAAAATTTCCTTCATATAAATTAGGTAGAATGTGTACAGACATGCATATATATGCATGATTTATGAATACACCAAACTATAAATATAGCACATTAGTGCCAGCATGAAGCACAAAGGTAGAATGATTTTATGGTCTCAAAAGCCTAATTAGCATAAAAAGCCTAACATTGTAATCTAATTATTGATTAGCACAAAGACAAAAAAAGCCAGATGTGTTGAATGGGATGGTAATTAACTAAGTAAGCTACAGATGTTTAAAATTCACAGATTGCAAATGAAATGCATGTCATCTTAATAGAAATCACGTGTAAACAAATCTTAATGTATTCAGACACAGAATTAGCATACCATAAATGTTAAGTTCATGAATGCGCATTGCTCCTTTTCCTATATAATAATAATAATTGGAACATGGCTAACAAAATATGGTTTAATATTCAAGTATTTGAAGATTTTGGAAGGCTATATTCAGGGACATTCCTATTTTTGCCCTGTGAACAGATCTTTCATATTTTAATAATATACAAGGGATTAATTATTAAGAAAGACAAAGGAAAACAAAAAACGTATAGAAGCTTGACATTTAAAAAAAAAGACAAGTTTTCCTGAAAGTTGCAAATTCTGACAACTTCTCACTGTGTCCACTCTGATCTCTTCAAGATGTCCTGAAGCACTGCTTACAGTAGCCAAAAGAAGAGATCAACTTATGTTGACAAAGAAGCAAAATCTAGTGTATATATACACACGATGGGATATAATCCAGACATAAAAGCAAAATGAAATCCTCTCATTCACAAGAATAAAGATGAGCCAAAGGAAACCAGATGAAGTGAAATACACCAGATACAAATGGATAAATATTGCATGTTTTCATTCATGTAAAGGCTAAGAAAGTTGATGTTATAGAAGTAGAATTAAAATAGATGTCAGTAAAGGTTAGGGAGATGCTTTCTTTGCTTTTAAAAGAGGTATTGGCTCTATCTATCTATCTATCTATCTATCTATCTATCTATCTATCTATCTCTATCTCTCTATTTCTCCCTCTCTGAGTTTCTGAATTTCAAGTAGTATACAGTTTTCCTTTGCCATGCACACATTACTGTAACATTCTCTACTGCCACACAAAGCAATAAGACCAAGTGACCATGAGCCAAAATAAATACTTCCTCCCCTCATGCAATAAGTTAATTATCTCAGGTATTTTGTCATAATGACTGAATGCCAACTAAACATTAAAAGATAACGTTAGAAGTACACTGGAGGATGGATTAAAAGTACCAAAATGCAGTTAGAAAGTGGATTTTAGTGTTGTGGGGCACAGCAAGGTGAATATAGATTACAACAAATTAGTATTTACTTTAAAATTTCTGAAAGAGAAAATCTCAAACATTTCTAACACAAAGAAATGATAAGTTTTTATGGTGTGGGACATGCTAATTACCCTGATATGATCATTTCAAATTGTAATGCATGTATCAAATTATCATGTTTACCCCATAAAATTAAGATACGATTAAGATGTATGCAGCTAAGTTGTATCAATTAAATTTTTTTCAAAAGTAGGTTTCATCTATATCAGTTTCCTAATGAGATGAATGAGTTTTTTGTACTCATTATTATAAAACTAGAAGATTGTTATTGTCTTCTTTCAACAGCAACTGGTGCAGCTTAAATAATGTCAGGAAGGAAATTAGATTCTTTTTTCCTGCCATTCACAATTATTTTAATCATATGGGGAAAGGATTCCTCCACTTACTTTTTCTTTAAAAAGTATTTGGTAAGACTCTTGCCAACTTCACAGTGGATGAAGCAAGGAAATGTAACTTTGAGAAATCCTACAATACCAACTTCCAACATAGAAAATTTTCAACAGTGGAACATCCAGCTCCAGGGACAAAATTTTTCTCATTTCCCATTTTCAATATTGTGACCTTCATCACAGAGCAGCCATCTCAAGATCCCACAGAAATGGAATTACACAGAAATGGAAGGTCTGCTAGCTTTCATCTAATTTCATATTTATGAGTCTTAAACATGTCTTCATTTATATAGAAGTACATTCTTTTTTATTTCTGAGTGATTTCCAGTGTATAACTATGTCACATTATTTACCTGTTTTAATCATGGATGGCCATTTGGATTACTTTCAGACTTGGCCATCAAAAATTGCTAAGAACTTTTCATGACAGCTCTTTGATGGACATATACATTTTTCTCTTCTGGCCTTCTGCCTAACAAAGAGACCACAAGATCTCCAAGCCTACACAGCTCTAGTAGGACACAAAATATTCCTCACATGAATATGTGCATTCATATCTGCAGAAGTAATCAAGAGAGATATATAATAACATCCCAGTGTTGTATATGGTATAATAACAAAAGTTAGTATGTCATTCTTGTAAGTGACACTTAGACGGTACATCTGGCCAAAGTGAGCAACAACATCAATCACAAAAATCTTCAATAATTTTACTTAATTTTAATTTATGCATGTAAAAATCCAGAAAAAAATATTAGGGAGAATCCCTAGTTGCTTTAGACATGCAAAGAATTTGGAAGCCACTTCTGAAAAGCATGTGGAAATTGTAAAAATTGAAGATTTGACAACTCTTCCTAGATGTGAACGATAAGTGACAATGCAAGGAAAAACGCTGTCCACATTGGAGAGACAAGGAAAGAGAGAATTATAATGAATGAGCAGAATCTCCTGAGCAGAAGTCCATGGCAGAATTTGTACCTGGACAGGAAGTCCAGTGTAAAGAGATGACTGCCAGAGGCTTATTTGCAATGTGTGAGAGTTAAAGGCTGGAAAGGACCAGCTTGGTCATCAGGAGAGTCCTATACTTTCACCAGTTTTCTCTTTCAACACTCAAAACAGCTCTCACATACCACTATCAGGGAGAGAAAAAGAACCACTGTGAGATATGCACAGCACACCATTCTGTCCCCTTACCTACTATGGTGCAAACTTAATAAGCTACGATTCTTATTCTATCACATATATTTTCTATAAAGCTCAAAATGTCCTATTGAAATCATGTGATATCAATATTTGATTACCTAGATGAACTTTGGATATGTCTACATTCTTTATCAGCTTCTTATATTTTAAATCGCTTATTAAACTATGCAATCTTACCTGAGTTTTCCTTTTTCTGTAAGGATCTTTCCTAGTTCCCTTGATCTTAAAATCCCTTTGCAGTTTCAGGGTCTTGAAAATTTGTTAGCTTGGAATATTCTTTTCCTAAGATCTTCATTCCTAGTTCTTTTCCATTAAATAGGTATTAATAAAAATATCAACTCTCATAGACGATTTCCCTCAACACCCTATATAAAGTAATCCTATTTATAACAGTTACTATATAGCTAATTATCTTCTTTCTATTTCTTTTAACAATATACAGTTTTTTGGACTTGCTAATCTTAAAATGCATTATTTTCTTTAGAATGTACATATCACTATGGCAAAGGTAAATCTCTGTATTTACTTTCAAACTCAATGCACAGTTCATGCTAGAATTCCCATATATACAATTTAATAGATAGATGGGCCTTTGCTACTTAATTAAGTGATACAATCTGAGGCATGCAAACCCAAAATAAAGATAAAAAATGTCTAGTCTATGGTAGAGAGTTAAAAAAAAAACCTCCAGCGATATATAGTTATAATAATAAGAAACTCAAGACTCAAATGATCAATGGCCAGTTCTCAGTTGAAAATTGGATTTTTATCTTTTATTTCTTTATATTCACCTATATAATAGGTACATGTAGCTCTGTATGTTTATATGTCTTTGGACACTAGGTCTTCTTATGAGTCAAAGCTGACTTTGAACTCTTAATATTCCTGCTTCAACCCCTCGAGTGCTGGAATTATAGGTATGTACCCCAACATCTGAATCTTTCTTCATATTCCACACCACGGGCCTTATGACTATGATTTATAGAAAGAATTAAAAGAATAACAAATGATAGATTTTCTCACTGGAATCCTGACTGTTGCAAGGCTTCCTATAGTACCTGTTCTTGGTATAAGAAGCTAACATGTGATAGCTAGAGTGTTGATTGATGAGAAGTCATTGAATTAAGACGTCCAAACAATTATATAACCCTGCCAAGCACTGTTTCTCTGCATTATGTAAATCCACAGTGCTCCCTAAAATGCTTAATGCTTCAATGGATAGCAGATAACTAGAAATGCAGAAAATCACCTTAATCTATATTCTGAAATAAAAAATATTTCAAAGGAAACTTTAATTGACATGATTTAATTGCATAAATACAAATTTAAAGTCAACTATCTAAAATTAAACAAATTATTTTTTCTTAAGTACTTGTACCTTTTCTCTATCATCACTTTTTTTAACTTCTGAATGTGCTAGCACCTGAAAAAATAAGATAAAAATGCAAAAAAGGCAGCTAGTTCCATAGAATCCATAGTCCTTTAAGCTGCAACAAGAAGAAAAGCAATACGAATATTGTTGATAGCTGGGAATCTATATCTAGTTAAAGACAAATTAAATGCATACCAAAAGAAGCACATAATTAACACATGATTAAAATCAAAGAAGAGGAAGACTAAGTCCTTGATTAATGAGAACTATATTGTAGCATGCCATAAAGAAATTAAAATTGAATATTGTATATATGACTTAATACTTTGGATGACTTATTGTAAAAATATATATAGGCATGTCCACAGCACATCTAATGACTATATCAAAATATTTTGGAGATCCTTTTTATAATTAAATTTTTAAAGCACATGAGGTCAAGTGTGGAATCCAAAGCAATAAAATGAAAAAGCTGGTAAGCATATAATATTTGTCTGAATGCTACAGATGATATTCTTGAATAAATTTCTAAGTGATAACTCTGTATGTGTGAAAAGTTACATCTTCTGTCCTCTTTGTATCGACAGCTCCTCTCCCTGCCCATTCTCAAAACACCATCCTGTTCTCTTATCGCCTTCACTGCTAAACTTCGTGAAAACACCAAACTATCCCCGCCCTCATCCCCATTTCCTTACATGTTACCTCAGTCCCCTGCTTGGCTGCTTGATTTAGTTTTCTAGTTTCTCTTAGGACCTTGCTCTCTTCCCCTTTGTTCTACAAATCATCCTTTTGTGTCACCTATGGAAAGGAGAAAATGTTATAGTTTTGTTCTTGAGTCTTAGCTGAGGCCTTTATAACAAATAATGGCATCAAACAACAGGCAAATGAAAACCAGTGGATTAGTTTGTTGTTTTGTACACACCTGGGAGCCACTGATGGACTGGGTAATTCTCGACAAAACAGCTCAAATATTATATTTAGATTAAAAAAGAAGAGAAGGGTGTGAAAAAGGATAGATATGAGAAAGGAACAATAGATAACTGGGTTAGAAATCACAGCTGTGCAGTTTGCTCTGACCTCCAGGCTGACAGTGAGCAAAGGCATGGTAAGTGATCAACTTTAGTGGCAGAGGTATAAGCAAGGCACTTTTGCAAATTATTAAATAAAATGAATAAGGGGAACACAATGCAATTTTCTTTAGCTTGAAATGACCTTTATGTCAACTTGGCATATGTGAAGTTAGCATATTCACACACACTTTCATGAATTCTAATTCTATTGTCTCTTTTTAAATCCTAAAGATAATGGCCAGGATATCAGCTGAATTATCTTATGAACCGAGTGTGTATAAATTGCCACATAACATTCAGGAACAATAGGAAAGTGATATTTGAACTAGTTGAAATTATTTTTAAGATAAATTTGTTTATCTATGATCCAGCATTAATCCATATATTTCAAAACTACAGCTTATGATATGGTGATGAAAAGCTTCAGTAAATAAATACCTTTATTTATTTAGAAATCTTTGCAGTTTTCTGCATTTCATTTCATCTGATAAGTCTTGTATAGGAAGCTGAGCTATGTATTCAGAGGTTTTATTTTAAAATGCTGGAAATCTGATACTAAAGGCATAGAAACTTCACAGCAAGTCTAACAAGTTTATGCCATTGAGGTCAAATTTTGATATATTCATTACAAAAAATAGTACTATTCATGAATAATTGGACTCTCCTATTGGACTCAGTGGAACACATACACAAGAAAGAACCCTGAGGTAGGAGGGAAGTTTGTCAGGCAAAGTCTCTCAGTATGATGAGTTAAGGTAATGGAGGAGGGACAAGGCTAAAGGAGAAAAACAATACAAATCCATTGTAATTTTAAACAATTTAAATTTAAAAATGTGAGAAAAAGCACTATGATGGAATATTTTATGTGTGTAATAAATAGGTATGATTGTTTCACACATGAACTTTTGTTATTTATATATTGTAAATTTTAATCAAGGTTATATTGAAAGAAACCTATATTCTGCAATAGAAAAGGTCACTGGATCTGAAGAAAGAAGATAAAACTGCTGTGAATTTTGAGGTCATGGTAATTCATCCTCTATTAAGATAGAAAGCCCATAACTTCTTCTGTAGGTATCAGGACTAACTGTAAGGAATTAAATCTGATGACCAGAACAGGGCAATGGGCGTGCATCTCTGAAGTTTGCCTATAAGTAAACTACCTTCCATTATACTAAATTCACTAGCAAAAACAATTACTTTTCTGCAGTATTTTCCTCTTAGAAGGTAACTTCAGGAGATCTATTTAGGCTCTAAATTCCTAATGAAAGATGTCTTTTACAATTCTGATCTCTATTTTTCTGAAGGATGTCAAAGAATGTTGCTCTGAATTGCCTGCAGTAATGCAATAGTATTGTTAATTTTGGAAAGCCATCTCCTTTCTGTCAGGGCAAGCATATTTAATAGAAAGTGAAAGTCTGTGGTATCTTACTTTCTCTCATCCCTGTACCGATACATTTGAAATTTGTATTTCCTACAAATATTCCTACAGGACACATCCTTCATACTCGCTGCTTCAGACGACTACATTATGGACCTATAAATAGTATGATCTTCAACATGAAATCCTCAAATAATTCACACCATTACTTACACAGATATAATCATATTATGTATACTTGTTCTTCAATTTCTATGATGTTGGGGCTGGAGAGGTGGCTCAGGGGTTAAGCCTCCGCCTTGCAGGCGGAAGGTCCTGAGTTCAGATCCCAGATCCCACGTATAGACGCCAGGCGGAAGCAGGGGTGGCCTGCGTTTCTGGTCCTGGTAGGGCGGAGCCTGTGAATCCTGGGGCAGAAGGAGGTGGAGACGTCCATGGTGGTTCGCAAATTCGTCCGTGGTTCTACACATACACAGACACACACACACGCGCGCACATACACACGCACATGCGCACAATTGAATAAATAATAATAAAAAATTTTAAAAAAAATTTCTATGATGTTGCCTCCAAAATAAAAATTCAAGTTGTATGCACAAATAAAAAAAAAAGAAGGTAACTTCAGGCGATCTATGTGACAAATCAACAAACCCTAAAGTGAAGCAAAATGTTTTATTCTCAAGAAAGCACTATTACTGTGAAGGTAATTGAATAACAAACCAACACCACAAAATGATGTAAAATATTCTATTAGTGATATATTTCAGGCACACCTAGAAAGATATGACTACCCTGAGTTTTTCAAGGGAAGGAAAATTTGAATGTTAGAGTAACTCTGCCCACGAACATGCACTGTACATCTTTATAATCTCCTGACTCACCTTATACACCAGTTTTAAATCTGTGTTCAATCCAACCACCAACTCTGGAAATTTAGGATTAGCCAGATCACTAAAGTGGAGCCTGGGGAGATGGAGGACAGCGTGAGTTAGGTTGCAAGATTGGTTGGCCTACAATATCTTTCTCTCAACGAAGTCACCAGTCTTGAATGACAATGAAGGTTGCACGAGGGGATGGATCTGGGAAGCCAAGAGAAGCTGGTCCTGCTCCTGCACCCCCAGCTGTGCAGCTGTGACATGCCCTGGCCTGCTCTGCTCCTGACTTCTCCTCTCTCCCCTTCACATGGGCTATTGAAAAGCTTAGTTCCCTAAGAAGTCAAGGACCTGGATCCTCTTAGATTCTTTTTAAACTGTTGTTTATGACATAAATATGACATTTTGGGCTCTTTTTTATTGAGATGTTCCAGTTGGCATACAAAATATTGGTTTTATTAAAAACATGTTCACACATATAAATCATTATATTTATTTTTGAGATATGAGTATCGAACCCAGGGTCCATTCCATGCTAGTTAAATGCTTTACTACTGACCCGTAACCCCAGTACAATTACATGTGTTCTTATCCCTCCATCGTTGCCCTGCTTTCCCTTCTCCTCTGGTCCTTTCTCCCTCATGCTGATTACTGTTTAAAAATGTGCCTAATCACTTAATCTGTTGATCTTCAATCTATTTTCCTTTCACTCATTTCCTTTCATGCTTCATTACAGCTTCATTACAATAAAATCCACTGAAAATACATAGTTGTGTGCATGTTTGTGTGTGTATATATGTGTATGTATTTGCAGTACAATTTTTCATATATATAATTTTCTTTATCCATTCATTTGTTGACCAATATCTAGATCTAGGCCGGGTCCATATCATGGTCATGCAAGTACTTCTGTAGCAAATTGACTTTGCTTCCTTTGCATAGATTCCCAGGAATATTTAGTGTTTTGAGCAACTTCCATGCTGATTTCCACAGTGCCCTGCACCAGTTTATATTCCAACCAACAGTGAGTAATGGTTCCTTTTCTCCCACATACTCACTAGCATTTTCAGTCATTTGCTTTCATGATGACAGTTAGTCTGAATGGAGAAATGAGATCCCATAATAGTTTTAATATTCAAGTCCCTGGTGGCTTTATATTATGGTTTTTCAAATATTAATTTAGAAATTGTATTTTTTGCTATGAGAATTGTCTATTCAATTCTTCAGTCATTTTTTTCATTGGACAGCTTCGTATTTCAGTGTTTGGTTTTAGAGGCTATTTTTCCAATGTATGTTTTTGTAACATGTTGGATTAGTTGATTGTGGCAGTGTGGGTGCATTTTTCAATCCTCTATTCCACTGTATCACTGCCCTGATAATTTTTCTACTGTAGCTCTGTACTATTATTTACCATAGGGTATTATGATAGCTTCAGCATCGCTCTCTATGCTTAAGATTCTTTCAGCTATTTCTGGTCTTTGGTGTTTCCATATAAATTTTATTATTGTTTTCCTATCTCTCTCAGAAATGTTTTTGAGATTTTGATGGTAATGACATATCTATAGATCTGTTTTGGTTATATAACCATTTTTATAATATTGCTTCTGTCAACCCATGAGCATGAGAAACTATTCTATTGTCTTCAAATTCCTCTTTAGTATCTTAAAGTTCTCATCACAGACATTTTCATTTCCTTGGTTGTTTATTCTTAGGTATGTTTCATTTTTTAATTATTGCGTGAATGTCATTTTCTACTATCATCTCATTGAACTTATTTCCTCAACTTTCATTATTTATCTCAACTCCTTTTCATTCCTCTGAATTCCAAAGTTTAGTCTGCTCACGGTACCCCAAAGTTCTTGACACCATAGTTTTGCTCAGTTGTTTTGTTTTCCTTATTGATTTTTGAGTACAGCATTTCCTCAGTCTTCTCCTCTATTCCTGACACTTTTTTTTCTACTTGATTGATCTATTTATGATGCATCCTACTCTGGGTTTTTGGCTTTTGACTTTGGTTGGATTAATTAAGTTTTTATATCCGCCATCCATTTTTCATTTGCAACATTAGTATTTGTATTTTTTTTCAAAAAAATCTCAATATTGGTGTTGAATTTTTCTTCAAGTTCAGAGGGTTTTTCATCTACCTTATTTTCTCACCCATTTTGCCAAATTTTTCTCTGAGTTTCTGATTTTCTTCTCCAAATACAAAATTTAATTCATCTACACATTTATAACCTCTTAGAGGTTACTAGTAAACTTGAATCTTTGTTCAACATTTTGCCTGGTTTTTTATTTTTTAATTCAGTAGCTGATGGATTATGAATTTCCATTGTGTTACTTTGATTTTGGATATTGTGCTTTGTGAACTGTTGTTGTCTTGGATATGTTGTCAAGTTTTATTCACAAAACTCCTATTGAGTATCTTACTTTTGAGGGCTCATTCCACAATACAAATCAGCAAGGAGAAATGAACTCCTGTAACAACGACATCAAACTACACAAAACATAGAAATATTTAAAAATTAACCAAAGCTTTCTGAGCCATCACAATGACCATAAAACTGAAAATGAGAAAAAAACACGAGTATGCTAGGCGGTCAAAAATTTCAGAAACATGTGAAATAAGTAAATCAATGAGAAAGAAACAAAGAAAAAAAACAGAGAAAGAAGTAAAAGAGTGGAGAATAATGTCATGGATTAGAGTATAAAAGAGCAAGAAGTCCAAGAAAATGAAAAGATGAAAAAATATTTCTCAGTAATAAAGCTGGTTGAAAACAAAATTAGATGAAAAGGAATAAGCGGAATAAAAATGTAAGAACATTAAAATATACAATGAATCCAATATAACTCAATTGAAATCATATTAGAAAGATGGATCAGGAGTGGTTGTTTACACCTGTAATCCCAGAGCTTGGGAAGCTGAGGCAGGAGAATTTCCATGAATTCCTGGCCAGCCCAGGCCACAGAGTGAAAACCTGAATCAGAAAAAGAAAAAAAAAAGGGGGGGGGTGCATAGGAAGAGGGAAACAAAGGGAACAAAAACGAAAAAGAAAAGAGACTGTAAATAAATGAAAAAATTCATAATCAAAATTAGATAAATGCATTAAAAAGGAAAAGCCCAAAGGGCAAGACAAATTAAAGAAAGAAAAGATCAAATCTTAGAGCTACTTTTTATAGACCCTTGAAAAGTGGAGACTGCCAGTTGTATATAGCAGCTAAACTTGAGGCTTCTTGTCTTTGCTGTTATTTATTCTAGTGTTAAGTTTGTATTGAACAAGTGTTTGATGTCCATTAGAACTATCGGTTTTAGTAGTTTCTCTTCTGTGTGTATACCAGAGGTTAGTTCTGCCTGTCAGTCTTAACTTCAAAGTCTATGCTCTGAACAGATTCTGCCACCTTCCCAAGTTGTTCCTAATTATATCCTCTGTGGTGGCTAATAATTTAGTTAGGGAGTGTTTCCTAAGTGGAGTGTTTCCTACAAGTGGAAGGACTATTGTATTTTGGACTATTGTACATAAGTGTAAAGCACCCCGTTAAAGGAATGCAGATGTGGACTCAAGTATCCCACTGGCACTTCAGAGTTTTCAAACGCCATACCAGTGAATGGTTGATCTGGTGTTCAGTGGAGTTGCAGACTTCATGCTCAGAGCCATCAAGCCAGAAGGTTTTTCTCAGTTGATGATAACTCTCCCAAACTGCCAGTGGTGCAGCTACCTTGTTATGTGCAATTCATTGGTTTTGCCAGTTCCTGACCTATCCACTAATCACAACAGCTTCTCTGTGCTGCCTCTCACCCTGGACATGAAGCTGCTTAACGTCAGCCTCCTTGATTTGTGATGATTCTCTGTCCTTGGACTCATAGTAATAGCTCAATTTTAATAGTGAGCTCCCTCCCTATCAAGGTAGACCCTTCTGAGACAGATGGAATAGCACAATGGTAATTCTGCTTATTCATCTGCTGAAGAAGTCACTGTCTGACCAAAGCCAACAACTGAATCTGAGGCTTCAAAGAATTGTGAGTTTGTGTGTAATGTTAAAGGATCACCTGCCTCTTTCACCAGGGCTGCCTGGCTGACTTTCTGATGACTTTCCAGTCTCCTGCTGGGAAGTCACACAAATGGAGTTACGTTCTGCTTGGATTATTTCTCTTCACTCTATGTATTGCCCTTTGCACTCTTCAAATGTCTTACAGTGACCTTCTCTTTTTCTCTTTGAAAAAATGCATCCTGTTTTCCTTATCTTGACTCCCTTCACCAAATCACAGGGACACAGTTTCTATTCCACCATTGTTCCTATTACACTTGTGCGGGGACAGAATGCTCTGACCAGAGCAACTTAAAGAAGAGTTTATTATTTAGCTTTTGGTTCCAGAGGGAAAAGAATCCATCAAAGATAAGAAATATGCAGCAGAAGCCATAATCAGGAGAGAGAGAGAGAGCACAAGATTTGGGGTTGTGTTATCAAATCTCGAAGGCTTTCCTAGCAACATACTTCCTTTAGCAAGGCTCTGCCTTATATAGATTCCTTGACCTTCCCACAGCTGAAGACAAAATGTTCAAACACATGAACCTGTGTGGGGGCAGGCATCCAAACCATATCAAGCATCTTACCCAGAAGTCCAAATAGTATGACTTTAGCCTACTATTGCTGATATTTCAGAAGCAAAGTTTAAATATTCTTTATCTAAAGAACATGTATCAGAAATGTTTCAGATTTATTTTGAATTTTGGAATATTTGCCTATCATGAGATATGTTAAAGATGGAATCTAAATCTAACCATAAAATATGTTTCATATACTACATGTTTGCATTCAAAAATTTGAGTCAGATTTTCATGACCCCACTATCCCACCTTATCCCCCTCTTCCTACTGAGAAACTTCTTCTAACGGCTTCCCTCCTATTCCCACATCCATTCTTACACATATAGATTCTTATACATATAGACCAAATGAGTGCAATAACTGAGAGCTATTCTTGTACATGCCTGGGTACATGTTGAATCATAAGAAATATTTTGCTGGAAGTACCACAGTTGCTTGAAGGACCACTTCCACTGACCATCTACAATCAGTCCTATAGAGGTGGGACCACCTAAATTCCTCCCTCATTTATTCTGCTGGGCCCAATCTCACAAAGGTCTTATTCAGGTGGACTTAGTTGCAATGTGTTTGCAGTTATATTGGTTTTATGTCTAGGGGGTGCTATTTATTGCTGCTTCTTCCCTTAATTGGTTCTCAACATTCTATCTCCTCCTTTGTGGTATAATCTAGAGTTGGGATGGGGATACTGGGGAGCTTTGGATGGCCCATTAAGATTCAAATGCTCCTCAGTTGTTTACTTTCTGTCCTTGGGTTCTCTGTATTGACCAATTTCCACTAAGACAAATCATCTTGGATTCAGCCTGAGAGCTGTGTTGTTCTATAGGATTGAAGATAAGTGTTTGGAAGGTATGTATTATCAGATCAATAGCTGTGGGAATCTTTCAAGGTCAGCTATTGAGGATAAATAATCCTGAGCTGTTGGGTCCACTAAGAACTCTCAATAATATATGATTTATTAAACATTAAGAGTGACTTCTTTATTCTCTGAATTGACTATGAGGACATTTTATGGAAATGCTGAAGGAAAAGAACCCAGTTCCCTTCAGCGTATGAAGCATAGCTGGAGATTTCATTGGAGGGATATGAAGTAATAGAAGAGACTTTACCACTAGCTAACTGTGATACCTTGGGCCAATTAATTTCTCTCTTTGACTTACTTTATTACCCATATTAGTTTCTTCTGGATGCCTTAACAAATTATCACAAGTATAATGGCGTAAACAACAAAAAGTTATCTCACAATTCTGAGTTCAGAAGTCTGAAATGAGTTTCTCTGAGTTGAATTTGAGATACTCTCTGTCTGATAGAGCTGTTCATTGTCTGACTTTGGGGTCGAATCTTACATTGACTCTTTCTATTTGGATAACTAGCAGCATTTCTTAACTATAGCCTGTATTGTTCCAGTCTCTGCCTCTATAATCAAATGACCACATTCTCTTCTTTCTGTTTCATCTCCCTCTGTCTCTGCCTTACAACACCTGTGATTGTAGCATTGTATGGTGTTGTATGCTTGAATTCCTGGCACTAGAGATGTGAAAGAAAAAAGGAAGGTCAAGAGTTCTAGGTCAGCCTGGAATACATTAAATATATCTGATTAAAAATAATAATAATAATAACTTACAATTGCCATGAGTGTCCACTCAGACATATTACACTATAATCATCCTATCCCCTTTTTATTAATTAAATCACACCTAAGAAGTCCTTCACTGCTATATAAGATAAAGAAAGTTCACAGATTCCACAGATATTGGAGATAAATATCTTCTTAGATAATTATTCATTTTATTGTAAGTTGAACTTAAAATAAAGGCAGTATAGTCAGCCTTCCACATCAAAAGATTTCTTATGCATTATTTAACCAACCAAATATTGAAACATTGAAGAAAACACTGTGTTTATATTGAACATGTTCAGATTTTCTTACTATTATGCCCTAAACAATATAATGTGAAACTCTGTATTATATAATGACATTTTATTAGACATTATAAGTAATCTGGGACCAATTTAAATTTATGAGAGGATGTAAATAGGCTATATGCTATTATATCACTTTACATAACTGCCTGAAACATGCATGAATGTTGGTATCTACAAGGAGTCCCAGAGTCTAGCCCCCATGGAAACCCTCGAAGTATGTAATATGTTAAATTCTCTTAAAATTTTGTCTACTATGAAATGATACATTTGGTAAAAGTTGTTAACCTATGGTGGTAATGTCCTTAATAATATTATAGAAAAATAAACATAGCAACAAAGTTTCTGAATAGTCAAGATAATTTTAAATGGACATACCTGGAGGGTCTCACTCAGGATTTCAATGTGTACTAACCTTACAATGTTAATGTTATTCAAAGGACTGTACCTCTATCTGAATTATTATAATTCTACAGTGTAGGCATGTGATACATACATTCATTCTTGGTTTTAACTTTTGTTCCTTTTCATTTGTAATTTAAATCAAGTAAGTACTTCTATCTGTCATGAGCTCACTCCAATGTCAAAGTTATCAGTGTGATGTAATGAGATTGTCTCTTCTGCTCTCTTGCCTCCTGCCCACATAGGATACAGATCTGATGACATTCAACATCTCTGTACATCGGTCATGGTGGCGGGAACACGGACCTGGCTGTGTTCGGAGAGTGCTGCCTCCTTCAGCCCATGGCATGATGGATGACTACACGTATGTCTCAGTCACAGGCTGCGTGGTGGACTTCCAGTACCTAGAGGTTATCCACAGTGCCGTCCAAATACTGCTGTCTGTAAGTATCATTTTCTTGCCATTTTCTAACCAAGACTCTTCTTTGTGACAGTTCCTATCTGCTTACCTGCAGACACAGAGAAGCACCAGAAAACACTAACAGTGGGAACAGCAGCCATTGTGGCATTGCCGATTATATACACTGGCTAGTTACAGCATTTTCTTCCCTACATCCAGATGTCTTGTTTAGAACCAGTTAGTTCCTATGGTTTCTGACTTGAGATACAATCTACACTAGCCAATGAAACATCGCCACCACTCAAATTACTTTTTCATTAGCTACCTGGAGCTCTGCTGCTAATGCATTCTTCCACACACTAGTTCCAGCGGACAAGGGATAGAACCAAACCCAATGGCTTGCTTTCTGTAATGCACTGCATGTTTCAAATAATTATTCCTTAAAAACCTAAATCCAGGAATGGCAATATAGTTCAACAGTTAAAGGTTACTCTTACCTGTTGCTGTAAGAGAACACTCAAAATTAAGTAACCCGTTGGGAGAAAAGGAGATTTATTCATCTTACAGTTCCAGAGGGAAAATATAGTCTTTCATGGCAGAAGTGGCATGACTGCCCGGAAGAAGCTGAAGGTAGGTTAACTCATATCTATGCAGGAGGCTGCGAGCTGCAAGGCTGCCCACTACTAGTGCAGACCTCTCTCAAAAGTAGGGTGGGACTAACCCACTTCAAGGCCCACCCTCTGTGACTGCCTTCCTTCTGAAAGGCTCTACCACCTGAAGGTGCCATGACTTCCCTAACACAAGAGTCTGTGGGGACACATTTCAAACCATGACATCATACAAGCAAACGTACCAGAGCTGAGATCCCAGATCCATGGAAAAGGCCCAATGAGTATGATAGCCTGCCTATAAGACTTGGAATCTCTAGAGCAAGATGGTTAACAAAGGCAGACACAAGCACAAATGTAAGAAAACAGAAAAAGAAAAAATTCATTTAAAAAAAAATCTCTGTACAGACATTTGATAGTGGGTGCTATGTCAGGTTCCATACAAAGAAACAGAGAGAAACTGACTTGATTAGACCACCAAAGGCATATGTACCAGGAATTCCTTAAAGGTAAATTCTTTCCAGGAGACTTATCTATCCAACACCTGACCAATGTGTATAGTAGTTATTTAGAAGACAGCATAAGAACAGTGTGCCTCAAAAACCCACCATGGATTTGCTATTTAGTTGAGATGAAACACAACCTAGACATTATCATTTTTACTTTACACATAAACTAGCTACCACACTTCTTCTGAAGCTAGTTACAGAAGAATAAGAGGCAAAGTTCAATCACACAAATTAGGTGAAAAGTGTTCATGAGTGAAGAACTTTGAATCTGTTTCTTCAAAGAATTTTGAAATATCCTTACTATTGTGTCAAAATCTACTATTACAGAAAATGACTCTGAAGTATAATAACAAATGTTAACATATTACTTAAGGTTCTGTGGTCCAGAAACTTTGACAGGGTTCAGCTAAGAAAAATCTCCTGTTCTATATTACAATGTCTGTGTTGCTCAAGTGAAACTCCAGTCAGGGCTCCCCTAGAGTGGAGCATTGCAGGAGTCTGGTACTGGCTATTTGCTTCCATTGATCTTTACATAGCTTCTCATTCTACAGAAAACGTGACAGTATCTCCTACAACAGGATATCTGGGGTCTAAGAGAACTCCAAAATGCAAGTGTTCATCAAAGTTCTACTTGAGTATTTCTTACTGTCATCATGGAGTATGTCAAGTCATATGACTAAGTCCAGAATCAGGATAGGAGGGGCTACACAAAGGAAAGAAACCTAGAAAATATGGGTCATTAAAGCCAGCAAAGAAACATATAACCTCAGCTGTTTAATCTATTAATTATTGTACTTTAGCCTGCATGTCTCAAATTTTACAATGGTAACTTAGAGCACGTTTGAATTACAATTTTGTAGACAGACTAGAGATCAACATAAAAAAATCAAAGATTGTTTACTGTTCTGATTCAAACAAGAAAAATTTGACGCTTAATTCAAAAAAAGGATTATAACTCAATTGTTAAGGAACTTCCTTTTACCCATGTATCAAAGATCTGGATTATTTTAGGTTTCTATAATCTTACTTGTGTATGTCCAACAGTGTATATTTCCCATATGTGTTTATCAGTGTTTCCTTATTCTGTGGCCTTTCTTTAATCTAACAGTTACTAATAACTAGTGAAAAGTGAAAGGAAAGGTGTGTGGTTAAATTTTTCCTTTAAAAACTGTAAAGGCTAGCATTCTCTTAAAAACTTCCATTCTACTTTAAAGTATAAAAGACTGCTTATCAGATTTAAAATTTTCCAGATTTTAAAATTTCTTATTAATTTTTTAGATCAAAACCATTTCTCTAGACTTCTATATGAAGAAATCACCCTCCTTTTAAAAAATACTCATAGTAAATTTGCTAAACATAAATTTTGGAGATGATGGCACGATGCCCTAATTTTCGTCAGGTGACAAAATACACAGAATCAAAAAATCATTTCTCTGGAGGAACTATGACCCAGATGAGTATCAAGGTGAAGGCATGTATAAGAAACAGAACTGTCATATGAAAGCACACCTGTAGAGAAATCTAAATAAACTACATAGATCACACTTAAATGTACTTGTCACTTATAAATGAATTCCTCATTGTATTTTAGTGAACATTTGAAGCCTCCAGTGTCCATACATTGCTTTGACTGTGCTATGCAGCCCTCGAGAAAGAAAGGATTAGCTACTACTCTCTGAGTTTTCTTGTGTAATACACTTGCAAGACAAAATTTTTGATGTTTTCTCTTTTATATTGAAATCTATTCTGAATTTTTTTTATAACTGGGAAATGATAGTTTTTCATCCATACGTTCTCTGGTGAGTGCCTGAAACCACAGATATTTCTGAATACTATAATACACTGTTCTTCTTATACATACACATCTATGGTAAGCTTTATCACTGAAACAAGTTAGCAATAAGAATTTATAATAGATCTTTCATAGCCTCAGCATTTGATGGTCGTTCCTTTCCTATACCCAAAAACTTTCATCTTTTTACTTAAAGGAAGTACCTCACCACTTCTTTGACTGAGTTGCCAACATCATTATGCTTTTTAGAACATAGCTAAGGAAAACATAGGTGACACAAACTCAACTGCTGCCACAATGTAGCCATCGATCTGATATGATATCTTAGTGGAGGAACATAAATACAACATGGATATACTGGACAAAGCAATAATCCATGTACCAGGCAGGTTGCAAAAGAGACAATAATAGGTTTCATCACACTAACACTCAAAAATTACACGCAATTTAAAACGTTCAAATTGCTTTATTTTAGAATATTCCATTTAATATTTTTAGGCAGAGGCTGACTTTAGCTAAAACCAAAAATAAGGCCACAGAAAAGTGGGAACCACTCAGATGTTATTGTACTGGCTGATTTTATGTGAATTTCTTTGATTCTCCACAGTTGGGTACAGATACTATTAGAATTGTGATTTCCTCAAACCTCTTGACACGAGATTGTTATTTGTACAAGTTACTCTTATCTGTTGCTATGAAAAACACCCAAGGTCAAGCAACTTAAGGGAAAAAAGGAGACTTATTCAGCTTGGTTCCAGAGGGGAGAAACAGTGTTTTCATGATGAAAAATGTGTGGCAGGCTGGTAGAAGCTGAAGGCAGGCTACATCACTGCAGACATCTTGGAGGCTGAGAGCTAAAAGACTGTCACCTGCAAAAGCAGGCCTTTCTTAGAAGTAGGGTGGGACTAATCCACCTCAAGGCCCACTCCCTGTGATTGCCTTCCTTTAGCAAGGCTCCAGCTCCCAAAGGTACCATGACCTTCACAAACACATGAGACTATGGGGGACACATTTTAAACCATGACATTGTTGTATCCTGTATTCATTTCCTAACATATATTGAAGAAGTGTAATATTAAACCTTGCCAGGGATGGATCAGGCAATAGTCAAGAGACTACAGCAAGTGTTCAGATGGCACAGGATGATAGAGTCTCTGTTGCCCCAAGAGTTATTTTTCTAACTACTGGATATGTAGAAACACCTAGGAGAACTTGAGAAGAGGTACTGTCAAGACAAAAGTGGTGGTTCAAGAGAAAGGATACCAAGGATTTCAGGGCAACTGCTCTCCACCAACTAAAGGGCCAGAATACTGTTCTGCTGGTGAATGGAACAATTCTGTATTTAAACTATTAGTTAAAACTGAAAGAAAAAAGACTCTAGCTGAACATTTTACCAAAGCTATAGGTTTGATAGAAACATCAAAAATAACAGAACTAGAAAAGGAGGAGTAGAGTCCAACACTTACTCAGTGACATCTCACAATCTCAAGGCTGGTACAGGGTTGTTGCTACTCTCATGCTGGCAAGTTGATCTCGTGAGGAAGTGTGGACCTTAGACAAGACAGGCTCCAGAGTTCATGCTCTCCGTCACACCAGGAAGCAGCCTTACAAAGTAGGGAAGGAGACCTCCAGTTTCCTAGGACCCATTATCAAGTTGAGTGTTAGACCTTCAGAGGGTTATATGAGTTGTGCATGTTCTATTGAGCTCATAGGTTTACTTAGCAACTCCAGGATTTCAAAGTCTCGGTAGGATTATATTTATCTTTACATCAAAAGATTTGTAGAGTGAATAATTCAGAAAGTTTTCTTTCACTTTTGAAAACAGCTGTCATCTCCCAACCATCCCTTGTTAAATGAAGAGTTTCAATATCTATAACTGCTAAATGTGTCAGACTTTTGTCAATGCTTTCTGGGCCTTTCTAGATACTGAGATGAAGAAAATCATCATTACCTCTTATTATCTCAGATTTGCCTTTTTTCCAGAAAATCCATTCCCTATATAACTTCTCTCCTCACTGAAATTCAGTTTTAATACTCCCACCTAAAATATCTGAATATATAGCTTTTTTAAAGACTCATTCACTCAAAGAAACATTTATTACCTAATCAAAATTTTATGTGGCATTTGTTTTCAGAAGGAAAAGTACAGCTGGCAAGTAAAAGAGCTTGTAACTGTCATCTATACAGTAACCTGCAGTTTTCAATCATCTGTTTCCTAGGATTTGTGTATATACTCCAGTGTGTCTGAAATGTACAGATAGTTAACATGTTCACATAGACATTCAAGTCACAAACCATACATACAATTCGCCCATTGAAGTATATGTTTCTATTGACTTCAGCAGTGTCACAGATATGTGTGACCATCACTAGTCAATCTGGAATACTCTTAACAGCCTTTGCTACTTCCATCCTATGTAAGTTACTTTTCTCATTGCTATGGCAAAACAACTAACAAAGAATAACTTAGAGAAGGAAGGGTTTATCTCAATTCACAGTTTAAGAATAGACACAGTGCATCATTATAAGGAGAACATGTCCACAGAAGCTGGAGTAGCTGTGTATCTCATGATTCAGCAGGAAACAAAGAAGTCTCCTAGCATTCAGTCAGGTATCCCAACTCATGAGATGGTGTCAACTTCATTCAGGGTCAGTCTTCCCTATTCAGTAAAAACCTTCTGGAAATTTCCTCATGTTTTTCCAAGGTGATTCTAAATCCTGACAAGCTAACTATGAAGAAAATCATCATGCTCCCTAACTCTAGACAACCATATACTTATATTTTATCTCCTTGGATTAACTCTAAAGAGCATGTCACATTGAAATCACAGACTTTTGTGAGTGCCTTCTTTCACCTAACATTGCACTGTTGACATTCATTCATGGAGGTATGCATCAGAGCTTCATAGGTTTCCTTTCATGGCTGAATACTATGCTGTTGCTTTCTTAATTTTAATGCTTATGCCTGCCACAGACACATGCACAATATTTGTGCATAGTTTCAGAACTAATTTCAAGTGAATAGAGCATTCACCTTCCTAATGATAAAACTGTAAGTGGAATTTAAAGAAATTTTCATGTATATTTCTGCACAACAACATCTATAAATTTTCTGGAAATATTTGTTTACAGACAAAAATTCTTACTCTTAAACAGAAGTCCAGCCTTGTGTAAACTAAGTGCTAATCTCTGTTAGTACGTAAAGCATGTATAGGCTTTAATCATTTAAAGCATATGAACATTTAAAGGTCAAATTCCTTTTTATAAAAACCTTTATGTAATATACATAATAATATGTACATGAAGGAATTTCATTCTGCATATTAATTGGTTATAGCAAACATTTCTGTGACATCAGAACTTTCATACAATTTCCAAACTACACTTTCCTAAGCTCCAGGGCTCATGATTACCCTAGAACGTATCTTTAAGCTTTCATAAATTATTACTACCTTTTACTTTTAAGTAATCTCCTAAACATTGATTATTAAATGCAAAAGTGACTTATGATATTCAGTAGCCTTAAATACATCTCCATCAGAGAAATGTAAATTTTAATTAGAAACCATATGCAGCACAAAAGTCATTAATATGTAAAATCTGAAATCTATTTAATAATTAATCAAGACAAACATTGTGACTGTAGCTTCTGGTGATATTAGAATTAAGAAATTTAATTTCACTGGCATGTTACTTAGGATAACAATGTCATCCAGATATTGGCCAACTTTTCATCCTACCCCTTGGTTAGACCAGCTGATAGATTGAAATAAAAGATCATTTTTCATAATAAAAACTAACTCAAAGACATTTAAACTCTCCTCTGAAAATATGAAATTTTATATAAATTTAATGACAACATATCATTGAACCCCCATAGTCTAGCATGGATCACAGGCACTATAATCCTTAGAGGCAAGGGATTAACAGCCACAATAGTGTTCCTATACTAAAGAGGAATACAAAAAAGAGCTCTAGGCAATACCACTGAGTCCTTACACCTCATCAGAGAGGAGGACCCAGAGGGAAGTTTGACATGCACACTAAAGAATGCTCCAGAACGTGTGGGGGGTGGGGGGGAGGGCACTGGGAGAAAGGGAGGGAGGGGGGAAAGGAAGGGGAAAAGGGATGAAGGAGTAAGAGGGTTCAGGGAGAGGTGGAGGGAGGGAGGGGAATGGGGTACTTATCAACTTTGTATGAGTGGAAGAAATTATAAAAAAAAAACTACTCATTTCTTTCAAAATTCTTTCCTAAATGAAAATAGGCAGTTTCAGTCATTCAGAAAAATGTGCCCAGTAGCTGCTTACTTTCCACGAAAGTGTGCCAAGAGCTTGGGGGGTAAGGGTTGGAAGTAAGCTACAGGAACCTGACTTTGATAGAGTCCTGTTTGCAATATGTTTTGGCCCATTGTGGGAGATCAGGCAAGCAACAAAAATGCCACAACATAAGAGATGAAAGTTAATTTTTAAGTTACTAAAACTAATTGATTGACTTCATTATTATTTAGAAAATTAATTTCTGTGTGGCTTTGGGGACCACAGGATAAAGTATCATGGAGAGCAGTGATGATGTTTGTCTTTTATCTAAAGCGTTTTCTCTTAGATGAGAGCAAAAGAAAAAGTATTCCATGTGGAAATGACAGGTTCAGGTGGGTGAATATTCGGTCCCCAGTTGACAGTGTTGTTTCTGAAGGTTTTGGAACCCATAAGAGGTGAATCCTTACTTAAGGGAAGCATGCCACTTAGGGGGAAGGGGGAGCGAGGACTTGAGGTTTGATAACCTAGTCATCTCTCTCTCTCTCTCTCTCTCTCTCTCTCTCTCTCTCTCTCTCTCTCTCTCTCTCTGCCCTTCCTTCCTCCCTCTTTCTCTCTGCTTCCTGACGACTGCTGTGATGAGAGCCAGCCTCCTGCCTTACCACTGTACCTGCCACCATGCTTTCCGTGACATAACAGACTGTCCATTTGGAACCATAACCTAAATACTAAACTCTCCTGAAGTTACTCTCCAGAAATGGAATAGTAATTAGAACAGGGAAGCATGAATAAAGAAATATTTTTTAAAAAAAAAGGTCACTAATGAGTAGGAACTTTGGTTTGAGCAATCCTGCTACCTAAAAAATACCAATGTCAGAGTGAGGCAGCCTTCCAGATTAAGAAAGACAGAGGCCACATGACTACTAGCTGGAATGTGCAGCACTAGGCCAAAAACCAGGCAGCAGTTAGGCAATTTTTAAAATTTGTGTCATATGTGTGGATTTGAGAATAGAATCATAACAATGTTAATTTTCTGAAGTTTTTTAAATCATTATACTGCTCTTCTGTATGATCCTAACCTTTGAGGGATATTTGAAGAATATATAGGAATCTTTTGTATTATTTTTCCAAAATCTCTGTAAGTTTAAATTCACTGGAAATTTTTTAAATTTTAAAATAATTAAAAATTCACACTACCAAACAATTTACTTAAGGAAATGCAATAGAAATTTTAAGGAGAGCTATAAAATATCAGTGGAAATAGAAATGAAAGGACAGATTCATAAATATTACTAAGGCTTGCCAAACAGATATGAGAGGTAAAGAACAAAACAAGGTTCAGTTTGCAGCCTAGTGAGGTCAGGGGACCATATCCACCCAGCAGTGCAGAGAAAGAGCTTCTGACAGAGGCGTGAGTCTCAATTGCACCCATGAATCTGGGTTCCGTACTTGGCCTTAGCATCCTAGACACATATGCATTTAAATTTAATCACTTAAAATAAAAATCTCTTTCTCACATTCTCTCTCTTCCCCCTTTGCCTCTGTGTGTCTCTCTTCCTCTCTCATTCTGTCTCTTGCTGTCTCTCATGCTCTTTCTGTATGTGTATATACAATCCTCTGTTGCCTTGAACAGCTAGAGAAAGAGAGTTAGACTCACAATTATTGAAAAGAATTCATAGGACTTCAAATGGGAGTTTTTAAGAAGACAAAGTTATGTTCGTTTTTCCTATAATTCTAGTAACAGCATTCTCTTTATTACGGTTATTGATCTCTATTTCAAATGGGGGTCTCTGGTACCTTAGTATCATTAACAAAAACATGGTTATTCATATTCATTATTCCACAACCTATTAAACAATGCAGAATGCACACAGCTTATTTTTCAAAATTGTATTCAGTTTACCAAGTAATCAGACACATCCATGGACCAAATGTTAGAAGGAAAGTGAAATTCACAGACTTGCAGCTAAAGAAAGGAACAAGATTATTCTTTGAAATTTTAATTTTGTATCAAACCTTATTTTCAGTGAAAGCTTATTCAAGATAATGCCTTAGATATGCTTATAAAACTAGAAAAATAAATAAATAAATGAATAATACCTTACTATTTGAATTAAACAGAGTTCTGGGCACATAAGTTATTCTACAAATCTAAACAAAAGTCATAAATATTAAAAGTCTCTAAAATCTTCTTTAAATTTCACTTAATAAAGATTATGGTCAGCTATAAATGTTCTATATCCTGGAACAATAAAAAGAATTTCAAGAAGAATATGAATTAAATAGTAGTTGGAGATTGAATTTGGGAGACATTTGGGGTTCAAATGATGATCCTGGGTGCAGGTCAGAGTCCAGATAGAAGCAACTAGAACTAAGGAGGCAGATGCAAATCAAGAGGATTTGGTCACTAATTAGATGCAATAGCAATGGAAAGGAAAATTTCAAATATAGTAAGGTTTGAACTCCAGTGGCCGGTGATGCTGTAGAACATCATAGAAAGAGAGACATAATGAACAGAAGTTACTTGGGAGTAAATGATAAGTCATTTAAGTTTATGCATAAAAAATTCACATGACAAAAAAAGAATGAAATAGTTTTTTAATTTGATGAAACAAAGAAGAGGAAGGTTCCCGACCATCAGAGACCTTGGCAGATACTGGGAAGTGCTGATACTTTTGGATATAGCGGTCAGGGCAAAGGGGCATCTAACCTTGAACTGGCCAAGTGAGCCGTTGTTTAGAAATCTAAGCCTACAACTATGGCTTATTTTCAATTCACTTATCCTATCTTCCCCAGGAGGTCTATCCTAGAATACAAAAACAAATGAAAATGTTTTGCTTTGCTTCGCTTTGCTTTTCCGGAAGGGATAAAGCATTTGCTACAGATATAAAACACTGTCAGAGTGTGTTGTGGAATTCCTGCTCATGAGACATTTATGAACAGATATATGAAACAAAGCATGTGACTTATGGAAATGCAAAGGTCATGTGAAGGAGTAAGTGGGGCATATGCACAAAGTACCTGGTCAAGCGCTGGGCAAGCTACTCTGGAATGTGGTTTAACTTAGGTTCCAACCATCCCCAAATTTATCAGAGCAGCCCAAAAAGACTTCTTTAGAAAGTGGCATCTAAATTGAGCCATGGACAAAGTCATTTGAGTACGACTAGATATATATCAGAATAAACAAATGTTCACATGGCTGGGGTTTGGAGAAGAAGGGAAAGAGTGATTAATGACAAAACCAGAGAAGTGGGTGGGAGGCAACAGGGCCTGGAAGTTTGGACACAGGCTTATGATACCAGTGCTTGGAAGAGTGAAGTTAGAGGGTTGTGTTGAAATATAGTCTGGGCTTCATAGGGTGATCTCTATCACAAAATAACAAGAGAAAGAGGTGGTATGGGAGGGAGGAGGTGAGGGAAAAAAAGAGAAGGTGGAGAAAAAAAAAATCACAGAACTTGAATTCTACTTTAAGAGTCTGGGCACATGATGTAATCGTGCTTCTCCAGGACAGCGGGACCATCTATAATTAGGAAGGTGACTTCAATACTGTAGAGAATGGATTGAAAAGGGGAGAAAAGAAGAGAATAAATGTTTCATAAAAGAGAAAGTGATGGATGGTAGCAGTATAAACAGAAAGACTAGACACGTGTGTAGGAAGAGAGAGAAAGGTTCTCAGAGAAGGAAAACAAGCAGCTTGAGTTTTGTGCTTGAGTGAAGGTGCTAAGTGCTACTGAGATGAGAGTCTAGGAATTTTTGCTATTTATGACTTTTCTTAATAATAAATAAATGGAAAATACAAATTATTTTTAATTGTTTTGCACAATAAGAGAAATCTTAGATATATGGCAAACTTATATATTAAATCTTGATTTAAAGGGACAACTTCACTGTTCCAATGTGCCCAGGAGAACTGTCACTTCATACAGCTTAAAGGAATTAATGCAGTACCAGCCATTTGCATTGGATAGAAAGTAATTGATAATAAAATGATTAATTAAAATAGTTTTCATTTAAAGTTGACCTATAAAATTCAAGAAAATATTTGCAATACATAATTGTTGCTCAGTAATAAACATAATCAGGAAGTCCTGCATATAATGAAATGTGAACAAATTAAAATCTCAAAATACACAGCAACTTTTAATTAATCAACTAAGCTAATATAAATAAAGGTGGAATTGTATTTTACTGAGTATTCTATATCCCTGGCATCTTTCTGTGCTATGTGACCATATGTAACCTTTGGATTAATGTAAAATAGGCTTTATTTAGCTATGAAATATGCCTATATAAAAAACTAGAACATAAAGAAAAAAGATCTCATTCAAGTTCCTTATGTCAGTAATTCGGTAGAAAGTGGCTCTGATATATCTCAACTATACATACTAAGGATACTTTGCTAATACATATACTGAAAAATATACAGATATATTTATATTTTAATAAATGCTTTGGAAATGCATTAAGATTTTAAAATTCATAATTGTTTCTATGACAATTTAGCATATGTAAAAATCCTCTCAATTTGAGATTTTTGTGTTTCACATGTATTGGACAGAGAAAAATTATTTTCCAAACTTTTCACATTACATTATTAATCACGGGAATGGCTACTCAAGCTACTCAATAAAGTTTTGGAAAATTTTCTGTATTTACGTAGTACCATGGTTAAACCAATGTGTTGGCTATGTAGCCCCTTGGTGGAGGCATTGTTTCAGAAGGCTGTAGGAGGTTGTAAGAGATGGAACAAAAACATGGTGGAAGTAGGTCACTGGAGATGTGTCCTTGGAGATGTATTATCCCTGGCTGCTTCCTGTTCAGCTATGTCATTAACAGCTCTGTTCTATCACATCTTCCCAGCTTCATGATACTTTGTCCACGTGTCGAAGACTAAAAGGCCACTAGTTAAAAATCCTCTGAAACCATGAGCCAAACCAAATCTTTCCTTTCTTGAGTTGTTTCTGTCAGGTCACAAGGATAGAAAAGCAACACGGAAACAAGGGAACATGAACAAGCAGTGAATCAAAGCAGAAGAGTGCAGATTTCAACCTCTGGTCCTAGGACCAGTTTTTAACATGCTGGCACATCCTTCCACATCATAGACCTTCACGTTGATGTGGAGGACCTGCCTAGGCAGAGCTGGCTTGCCTCTAAGCTACAAGTGTGCTTTCATTTTGAGTTCTTCAGTAACATGCAAATTTTCCTTTTGATCTTTTTCCTGAACATTGAGTCAGAATTTGTATTCACACAGGAGATATTCTGTAGGAAGGACAAGTTAATAAAAATTCAATAACTTTTCTATAAGAAATAAATTGCATTTATCTCAAAATGTGCCTTGCTGTTGCAGATCTTTCTGCTAGACTTAACTGAATAGAAATAAGCTTTAAATCATACTTATATAAATATGTACAAAATATAAATGTTAATATACATTTATATATGCTGTTAAGCAAAATCAAACCTTTTATCTATGATATTAAACTCATTATTTTAGATTCCACTTCAGTACAGGATTTGTTTCTACAGAATTATTATTAGCATTCAATAAGTATTATCTCAATATCATTTTGAAAATATAATTGGAAAATGTAATTAAAATTTCACCATCAGCCTAAAATGGCCTATTTTTTTCTGGACTATTCCAATACTACCTTGAATTAAATATATTCTTCATTGTTCATTTTATTACTATGATTTGCTACCATACTGACTGAACATTCACTTTGGCTTTCACAGAACCAAGTGTGTTCATCAACTCAGTATTTCAGAACTAAAACATGTTGGCATAGTCATTCACAGTCGGTGATTACTAAACAATGAAGACAATATGATTATGTCACAACCGCTGTCCCCAGGCATTATTCTGAGGGTTTTTGACTCATTTAATCTTTGTGGCAATTTTGTTGCCTATTTTGCAAATAAGAAAAGTAGGGGAAGAATATGCCCAACGTTGCCCAATTCATAGCAGTGGTAGGGTTAAAATTTTGAACCTTCTGGTAGTTGGACAAGAGTTATAATCAATAGACTTCTAATGAGATACATTTGACTATTCAAATCCTCTTTGACAATCAGGGCTGAAAAACATCCCAGTTTAAGCTTTTCTAAACCAGATTCTGACACAAAGACCATGCAGATCTTCCATGTTTTATAATTTTTTCTCTTATTTTTATTAATTAAATTTGGTGTTTAGCCATTGTTACATAATTGACAATGCATGCCAAACACTCACCTCCACGCCCAGACATTCATGTCTGTTCACTTTGTTTTTGAGATTTACTGAGTTTAACTAAAGCCGTGTATGACTATAGGTTTAGAGCTATCTTTTGGCCTCAGTAGTGGCCAAGGCAGGAAAATTTGCATGTTACTGAAGGACTCAAAATGAAAGCACACAAGGCAATGATTGGTCCTCTCTCAGGATCTGTTCAATAGATAGACTGTCCCTCAGTAAGGAGCAGGGCCCCCTGAGTACCTGCCCATCCATGATGGCTTGTTGACAGAACCAGTCTTAAGTGGACAAATACAAGTTACCATAGCTGCTGCTAGGACATGCTGTGTTGTACCTAGATTCTCCTAATCTTCAGGTTCTTAGAAGCTCCCTGTATCCTCGTTCACAGTGCTCCCTGAATCTTAGATGGGTTGATGCCAATGTTCTCTTTAGGACTAAGCCTTCAACCACCTTTTGTTCTCGGCTCTTGGTCAGCATCGGGTTTCTGTGTTAATTACTACCATGTGCATAGAGTGGTTTCTCTGTTAAGGCTGAAGGTGGCTTCTGTCTATGAATGTAAGTCTAGTTATTCAGCTGGCAGTTTAATACTGTCAACTGGGCTCAACAACAGCAGCAAGTTCCTCATTTGGATCTATAACCTTCCATGGCTTGAGTTTTCAACTAAGGCTGTGGTACCAAGTATGGGTTCCCCCTGTGATTCATTCCTCAAGCCCAAGCAGGGAGTCATTGATTTTCTCCATAGGACTCTGTTACTATTGCACAGACGAACACATTTTGCCTGACAGGTAAGGTTCATAGTTGGGTAAAACTGTGGATGGCTTTCTCGTCCAGTACAACCTTCCTAACACTGTGAAAGCCAAACAGGGAGAAATTTTCAGCTCAGCTCCACCATGACTTCTCTAGATCTTACAACGACAGCAACTAATGTCCCCAGCAATAAGGACTTATCATCTAATTCTGTTGAGAAGCCAAGAGGAATGGCCAGAGCTTGTCTTTGATTTAAAAGGCAAGCTGAGGAATTAGCAGGTGAGAAAAGAATTTGGAAAGCTTGTACAACTTATTGCTGTGACCACAGGCTTCAATACCCTAGGGAATTTCCTCAGTTCTAAGTGTGTTCTCTACAGCACTGAAATTCTCCACTGAGGTCTGAGAAGGTGGAATCTAGTCAAAATCCTATCCCTCTTTCATTCATGGCTTCCAAGAAATGTTAAGTCTACCCCATTCTAGGACATCCTGCCTGGGAATACTCTCCTGGCACTAGAGGTGTAGCTCAGTTGGTAGTGTGCTTGCTTAACATGCATGAAACCCTGGTTGAGATCCCGAGTATTTTATAAATGGGGTGAAGGCACACAGCTGTAATTCCAGGATCCTGGGCATGGAAACAGAATCAGAAACTCTAGGTCATCCTTGACCGCAAAGTTAGCCTGAGGCCAGCCTGGGCTACATGAGATCTTGTCTCAAAAAATGAAAGAGGGGCTGGAGAGGTGGGTCAGGGGTTAAACCTCTGCCTTGTAGGTGGAAGGTCCTGAGTTCGGATCCTAGACCCCACGTATAGAGAAGCCAGGTGGAATCAGGGACGGCCGGAGTTTCTGTTCCTGGTAGGGCGGAGCCTGTGAATCCTAGGGTAGAGTAAACAAGGAGGAGGTGGAGGCAGTCCATGGTGGTTCTGGAATTCGCCCGCGGTTCTACACACACGCACACACATACACACACACACACACACACACACACACACACAATTGAATAAATAATAAAAAAAATTTAAAAAAATGAAAGAGAAAGAGAGACGAAGGAAGGAAGGAAGGAAGGAAGGAAGGAAGGAAGGAAGGAAGGAAGGAAGGAAGGAGAAAAAAATGCTCTCCCAGGGCTAGAGATCATTCAAGTCAAGATCATTCAGCCATTAAAATATAAGGGCCCATCATGCTTTAGTATTAACTCGGTTGGGTAAGAGTATGAACAGCAGAGGATCCAAGTCAAGTGCTCCAGAAATAACAGAGAACCATTGTCTTTGCTTAACTGTATTCTGTGCTTTTGCTTTTCTGTGGAGACAGGGCTTCCCTATGTGAGCCAGCTATCCTTGAACTTGTCATCCTCCTGCTTCAACTTTTGATAACAGTACTTTAAATTTTTATTTTCTTATCTAGGAGCATTTAGGGATAGTACAAAATAATGTTTTCATTATGAAATTTCCTTATGGCATGTGAGACCACTCATAATTACCTCTCATGGCCCTGTCTCCTTAACTTCTGCTTTTTCCCAAGGAGTCCCACTTCTACTTTCAAACCATTTTTTAATCTAGATAGTGTGAGGGAAAACATGTGCTTTAAGTCAAATTAACATGAGAATATCCAATTTCATTCATTTTAAGCAAAAGACATAATTTCATTCATCTTTGTGGCTGGATAAAACTCCATTATGAATTCATGCCACATTTTGTCTGTCCATTCATCAGGCTGATAGGCTTCTAGGCCGATTTCATACTTGGTTATTGTGAACATGAGCATGCAAATATTTTGGTTGTATGCTGAGTCTGATTCCCTCAGATGTATATTCCTGGGATGGATGTCATTGGGTCATTGGGTAACTCTAGTTTTTGTTTTGTGGGACATTGTTATTATTTTTCTTGAAGAGAACTGCATATTTACTCTATCTGTGTGACAGCAGTCTTTGGTTGTGGTGGGACTGACCACCCTACCATCCACTTCCCCAGCTGAGCATAGGATTTATCATCAGCATCCCCCTTCCCCTAAATCCAAATAAATTGGATCCTGAGACTCCATGACAGAGTCTCTACTGCCAGGAAGATATGTTCTGCTTTAAAACCCATTGAGGTAGGCCTTGTCTTTAGTGATGCTGATGGCTTCCTTCCAGAGAGCAACTACCTGAAAGTAAAGTACATCTACAAGAAAGAAGAACACACAGAGGGAGAGATGCAGACATGCCCAAGCCAGCACTAACTTTGGACTTTTCCACTTTGTCTGTGTATGTCTCCGTGTGTGTCTGTGTGTGTGAGTGTGCAAATGTGTCTATGTATGTCCCTGTATGTGTGCCTGTCAGTGTCTATATATGACTCTATGCATGTCTTTGTGTGCATGTCTGTGTGTATGTCCCCATGTGTGTCTATGTATGTCTCCGTGTGTGTCACATCTATGTGATTGTGTATGTGTGTGTGCACATGTGTGTCTATGTGTGTATGTCTGTGTGTATGTCTGTGTGTATGCATGTGCTTGTGTCTATGTATGACTGTATGCATGTTTGTATGTGTGCATATCTGTGTATGTCTCTATATTTGCATATCTGTATGTGTATGTCTCCGTGTGTGTGTCTCTTGTATGTGCATATCTGTGTGTATGTGTCCATGTATCTATGTGTGTGTATCTCTGTCTGTAACTATGTATGTGAGTCATTGTGTATGTCTCTGTGAATGTATATGTGCATGAGTGTACACACATGTATATGTCTGTGTCTTTGTATGTCTCCATGTGTCTATATCTCTGCATGCACATCTTTGTGTGTGTCTTTGTGTCTGTTTTCTTGTGTGTGTCCTGTGTGTTTGCTGGGGATCAAGGAGCAAGTCCTGGGCTCACATGTGTTGGGCAAGTATTATAGGAGCAAGTCACATCCTCAACCCACGACATTAGGATTCTTAACTTAAAAGAAACCAGCAATAGTCACCTCCAGCAGATTTTCTGAGGGTTTAGCCACCTGCTACATGTTACTCTGAGGCACATGGAATGTGGCCCATACAGACTGAGCTGTGCTGAAGTTTAAGACACACACTAGTTTTTGCAAACAATGTAAAAAGAGGAAGGTCATTTATTGTCTCGATGATCCATCTATATTGATCATATGTCAAAATTAATGTAATTTGGATATATTTGGTTTAAATCAAATATTTTATTACAATTACTTTCATTTATTCCTTTTTAATGCAGCTACAAGTCAATTTATAATCACATGTTCAATCCACATCGCATTTCTATTGGACAATGCTAGTCTGTGCCATCTCTGACAAATGTCAAATTAAACACAACTCGTCACCTCTGGAGTCAGACCCATCTATTATTGAATTACTCTGAGTGTTGAAATGACTTTTGTCTGTGGGTCTGTAATTAGTCACCTAGAGCTCTCATCTATCTGCAATAGCTCTGCCCCCTGTTTATCACACAGTATCCACTCCTCTGGCATGTGGCTGGAGGGCTGTCATCCCATCCAGTTCCCACAGTGTCCTATCATAGGGAACCACAGGAAGAACCTATACTTGCATCAGCAGCAAATATGTGCCAACCTGTGGTCATTTCCACCAACACCCACCCAAAGGCCAATCTTGAGGACAAGCTGGTGCTCACAACAGGTGAGACAATGTCATCAGCATGAACATCCTCACTAAAATATGAAGGATATTGATTCATGTTTAAATTTGAGGGTGTATAGAAGATAGAATGCAGCAGATTGATATGTTCATGTGTAGGAAGATTCACGTCTCCAGTTCTTGGTGCCTATTCCATTAATTAAACAGAATTCAAATATTTAATGAAAAATATCACAAGACAATTGTGATATATTCTACATACCCACATATTCAAAATATTGCAATGTTGTGGATGCCCACTCCAAAATAAGACTTCTAAATTGAAGTTTATTTTCATTCTAGGAAACTGACAATGAAAACATATCCTGAAACCTACTATTTTTCATTCTTTATCCTTTCAACTTAAAAACCATTAATAACTAGAATTTAGATTTTAATCTACTGACAATTTTTTTCTGATCTAGAGCAAAGTTTTCATTGCAAATAAATTTCATAATGAAAAACTTAAATAAGACAAACTAAAGTTCATGACAGGTGCTAATTAGAGTGTGTGGGATTTGTAGACACTGTGACATGCCTCCAATTATCCAGACATATAACATAAGCAATAAATTGCATAGTGATGAGACTGATGCAGATCTTAATATACACTAATATAATCCAAAAACCTTTCAGTCCCAAGAATTATCTCACTGAAATCACAATAGCCACAGATAGAAGTTCTAACTACATCTGCCCAAAATATTGTTAATTGTATTTACTCAACCCAGATAAGTCAGTTTAAAAAAAAATGGCATGTCCTCTGACTTCTATATGTATGCTGTAGCTCCCTGTGTGCATGCAAACACACACAGATCATATTCACTACACACATCATACATCAAGCATATATAAACACATATCATATACCCACAAACACATATCATGCATCATATGCATATATAAATACATCACATATATTATATACACATACAAATGGGAAATTTTTTTAAAATTAAAAATGACAGTGGATTGGTGAGCTGTTTTCCTAACACAGTTGATCAACTAGTGTAAATCTAAGGAGATTTAAAGAAATATTCTAAAGAGTTAGGGCATCCATCCTACCCTACTAGTATCTCAACAGATCATTTTGCTCCTCCTGCTTACCCTAGTTCCCATGGCTCCTCTCTTCCCAGTTCCGGGAGTTTCTCCATCTACTCAAACCAAAATCACTAGAGTCATGTTGTCTTTAGGACCATACTGGATGTTGACCATACTTACCTTCTTTTGTGCTGTAAGGCAACATTCAGGTAGATTTATTTGGCTTACAGTTTCAGAGGGGAGATAGAGTCCAATGTGGTGGAAAAGGCAAGGCAGGCAGCAGAAGCTGGAGGCTGCTCAAGTCACAGCAGTCATTGTGGAGGCAGAGAAAGCAGGAGGAAGCTACAAGTACCACTGGGCTACCAAAACTTTATTCCCCACCCTGACCCCAGGGCATTCCTTCCTCTAGCAAGTTTCTACCTCCTACTGGTGAAAAATGAAGATGAAATAAATTCTTAGGTAAGTGAGACTGAGAAAATTTGTCATGAGTAGAACTCTGTTACAAGAAACACTGTTGAAAACCACAATCCAGAACTTCAGAGAATCTATATCATCCACATAGAACTAAGCCAGCCTAATCTCCCCCCATCCTGAAGCTCAGGGACATTTGCAGAAGAGGGGGCGGTAAGATTGTAAGAGCAAAAGGATGGGGGGAGAAATGATTTGAAGAATCTCCACACTAGATAGGGCTGAAGCAATCATAATAGGACTTTGCATGCCCTGCGCCATGTCCGTCACACTATTGACCTCATAAAGTCTAACATCGGCTAAAGGCACCAAGATCCTTGGAGGCAAGGGATTGATGGCCACAGTAGTGTTCCTATGCTTAAGGGGAACATGAGAAAGGGTTCAGAGAAATGCCACTGGGTCCTTTTATGTCATCAGAAAGGAGGACCAAGAGGAGAGTTAGGCACACACAATAAAGGACTCATAAATAAAGTCCATACAAATGGAAAATTTGTACATGTAGTTAGGGCAAATAAAGTCCAATAAAGGGAATTGGGGGGTGGGTACTGGGAGATGGGGAGGGAGGGAGGCAGAGCAGGGGGTTTGGGGGGAGGAGGAGGGGGGGAGGGAACTGGTCTACCTATTAAGTTTGTAAGAGTGGAAATAATAATAAAAAATATTTAAAAAAAAAGAAACACTATTGAAAAATTTTAAGGCATAAGAAAATGTCAGGCAATAGCTTGAATTAAAAGGAAATATAAAAATGATCAGACTGATAAACATATGGGTAAATATAAAAGATTCTGTGTATATATTAATTCTGTTTTCCTAATTGTCTTAAATGAAAGAGCATTTTAAAAGAATTGATAATCCTATGACTGTATTGTGAAGTTTCTAACACATGAAAATGTCAGGCAAGACATTAGCTCACAGAAGACACAAGCATCAATGTTACAGCAGAGTTCCTGCAGTTCATAATTAAGCCTATACTTATTGAAATACTAGTGAGACTATGATCAACTAAAATACATATAAACATCTGTCATAATCCTTAAAGTAACCTCAAAAGAATCACTTAAAAATCAACATGACTGTGGATGGTCCAATATAAATAAATAAGGCATGGACTGTGGTGAACATGTCTGATCCCAGCAGGTGGGAAACGGAAAAGGAAGCCTTAGGAATCCACGGTCATCTGTAACTACAGGTTAAGGACAGTCTAGACATCACAGAATGCTGTCTTAAAGAGAGTAGAAGAGGAGGAGGCGGTGGCGAAATAAACTATTCATTTAACAAAAGAGGATCATGAAGAAGAAAAGAATAAGAAGTGGACATTTGTATGTAAATGAACAAAAATTCCATTCATGAGGCTGAGGTTGACAAAATTAGGTGGATCTTTGGGGAAAAAAAAGAGCCTACTGTACGTTATTGAATTCAAAGGCAGACAGACAGATAGATAGATAGATAGACAGACAGACAGACAGACAGACAGACAGACAGACAGATAGATAGATAGATAGACAGATAGACCATGAGACAGAAAAATAAAATCCCATGATGATAATAGTATTAAAAAGTGTTAAAATCTATATTAATATCTCAAAGCTAAACTTCAAGAAAAATTAGAAGATATCTAGCAAAGAGTTGAAGACATTACGAGGCACACAACACCAGAATCCCAAAGAACTGGACATGTAAACACTATAGACCCCTCAGTTATATTCCAAATAATAAAGCATGAATGAACAATAAAAGGAAATAAATGCATGACATATGAGCATTAACGTAAGCACTAATGTGGCAGACAGGATCCTCAAAACCAGCACCTAAGTTGAAGACGTCAAACAACACACAGCAGAGGGCTTCTTTACATTTTACACAGGCAGATCCAGAGGGGCAGAAGGCAGACTAGTAGTCGGGGTCTGGTGGAAAGTAAAGAGCACGGTGTGACTGTTGATGTACTCTGGGCCTCTTTTTACAATCATGTGAGAGGTCTAGAGTTAGTTTATAGAGATAACTCTAAAGCTCTGTGGGTATAACAAACATCTGAATCAGGTAGTACAAATGAATGAAATTATATGCTATATAAATTATATCTTAATAATGCTGCTTATTTTAAAAAAATGTAGGGCAAGAGAGAGGGTTCAGGTTTAAGGCCTTTGTTTCACAAGCAAAAAAACCTGAGACTGGATCCCAGATCCCACATAAAAGTGTTGGGTGGATATGGCAGTGCCCTGTAATTCCAAGACAGAGCCTTGATAGCTCTAGAGCAAAGCAGTAAGGTAGGAAGCAATCCAGAATGATACCTGCTGTCATCCTTAGGCCCTCATTCCACAGCTCCGAACACTCAAGTTCCCTCTTGTACACACACACACACACACACACACACACAGCATTGTATATGATTGGGAATGCCAAACTTGTTAATAGCTCAAAATCCAGTCTTTCTCTGCTCTCGTTATTGTTGTTCAAAATAATGCAGCAGTCATTGGTACATATTATGCACATGTTGAAATTGTCAAAGAGTAAATTTAACTAATAAAAACATGTGAAAGAGAATATACTGTAATAAATAAAGATAATGTCACCCTTTTAGAATGTTTCTGAGTGATAATGCACTTCTATTATTCTACAACTTAAAAATTGAACTGTAAAAGGAATCAGATAAGTAAAAATGTAAACGTGAACAATGTTCCTCATGAAGCTGATAGATGAGCAAGACTTTGGACAGGCATGTCTATTGCTTTTCCCATCTTCGCTTCCCAACTTCGCCCTCACAACTGGACAGCTGTGCATCCCTGAGGAGGAGTACTGACAGCAGCGGCAGGTAGTGCTTCCTGCTGGAAGGCCGTCTCTGTCACTACGTCCACACTGCCACCCAGCAAAACGAGAAGAGCATTCCATCTCAGCAGACACGCTTTCATCTCTCTCTAAATGTCAAGCAAATTTGAAATGGAAAGAGACGTTCCCTGACAATTCAGGAAGTTTTATACACAACATGTGAAAAAACACAATTAAAGCATCAAGTTATAAATATTTATTTAAGATGAATATATTGTTAAAGATAACTGCGCTAAACACTGTAATACTGAATTGTTTTTTAACATACCTAGGATAATATTTTTAAGCTAGTCTACACTTTTGTGTATTGGACGAAGACAGTTGGGTTTGATCAGGATTTTCATTAAAACACTGTCCCACTCCCATCCTCCTTAGGGACAGTCACCTGCTCCCAGGCTAGCGAGGTTCTGCTTCACTGCGCATCTACTTGTATAGAAAGGCTGTGTGTCGAATTACTTAGAAAAGTTGAAAAAAACACCCGCAGAGTCCATCATGGGTGATCCTGGGAGCAGTAACAGAAGGGCACAGAAAAGAGAATTGGTCTTGTAATTGCATTCTGTCAAGCAGCTAGATAAGCAGCCAGCAATTTTGCATTAGAATGCATCTGGTTAGCCCATTTACAATGAGCTGGTAATCCCATAAATATTTATTGCTGAACTAAAGAAAGCAGCATGGGCCTTCACCCTTTGAGGAAGGCCTGTAACATGCATGGGGGCAGCCAAGTATGAACCCTAACGATCCCACTGTTTCTTGATATGAGGAAGACTAGGCTGTGCTTGATCGGGACACCCCATCTGAATTAGCTGTGGGAGAGACTCGCTCCCGGAGGGTAATTGTGAACATATGGTTCCGCTGGTGAGCTGTGGAGCCCACAGCTGCTCTCTAACCTGACCCCAAGTGAGGCAATGTGGAACCCCCAGATTAGGAGACATAATCTTCAGTGGCTGGGAGGTTATATAAACCTATCCTGCATATAAAATGAACCAAGATGAGAAAAAGAGACTTTGGAAGAGGTAACACTTTCCTAGTGACAATTTTCTATCTGTATACATTGCAAATGGTAATTCACTGTAATATGAAGTAAATAAACTGAATCTTCCTTAGAACAGCTAATCTGTCATAAGTGTACTCCATCTCCAATTCTACATGCTGCATGTGGCTTAGAAGCCAATACTCAAAGATGTGTCGCTTGTGGTTTTGCAGATATTTATATATGCTGTCTAATTCCCAAAAGATTTAAGCAGCTAGTAATAAGAGAAGAAAAATAAAAGAACTAAAAGCAGTTATTAAGTAAACAAAGAAATTGTCAAAAGTAGAAAAGCAAGGTAGAGAAGAAATCTCAGCTTGTAGACTGAGAAAAAATGTCCAATAATGAAATGTTATAATTATGACTATTTTCTGCCAAACCAGGATATTGAGGGAAGTTCTGTAACTGAACACAATTGTCCTACATTTGTGCTGGTGGAACTTCTCAGATCTACCAATGTGCTACCTTTTTAAGTTAGTACATTTAGGCTGCAAATCACTGACGTGTGTGTGTGTGTGTGTGTGTGTGTGTGTGTGTGTGTGCACGTGTGTGTATGCATCTTTGTGCATAATTGTGTGCATGTGTCCCAATGTAGAACCCAACATTTCTGTTAACACTGAAGGAAGATCAGGCACTACTAATGAGCTTGATGTTTGGGATTCTGAAAGCAAGATGGCTACATAGGGACCAAGATATAAACGGAGAGACAACTGCCCTACATAGGGATGTAACCAGTTGGGTCATGAAGTTTGAGCAGCAGTACATTTCTGCCAGGAGGAAGGCATAATCCTACTATGAGCCCCTGAGATGGTACTAAACTTCCAAGAAAAGCCAGTTTTGAACATTTTGTTTTCAGCTGCAAGAATATATAAGAAATACACTTTTAATCTCATTACAGAGTATTGCTTACTTCATCCCACCTGACATTGTGTGTGTGTGTGTGTGTGCATGCATCCTTGCATGTAGGTGGGCATAGTGTGTGGGCTTATATGGGAATGAATGCGCATATAGGTGGAAGTCCTAGAGCTGGTATCTGGAATCATCTTCAGTTGCTTTTATGCCTTATTGTTGTAAACCTGGGTCCCTAATTAAACCCGAAGCACTTCAATGAGTCTAATCTTTTAGCCAGTTTTCTCTGGGGATTCCCAGGCTCTGCTTCCTAAGGTTTGAATTACAAGTGGGCCACCATACACACCCAATATTTTCCATGGAATCTGGTCATTTTGCTTATGCAGTAAGTCATTTAACTGCCAAGCCATCCCTCCGAACCCCCAACCTGACGTTTCTGGATTCAATAACCATCATCACTGGAGTTGGAGCCGAACGTGAGGGGTGCTGACTAATTAAGTTGCAACAGCAAGATGCTTTCTTTCATAAATTAAGTCCTTCTGAGACTACAAGCCATAATTGACAGCCATTCCTTTTCCACTGACTCATATTAGACATGCTTGAATATTCGCTCTCTGATTTTTAAGATTAAAAGACTGTCATAAAGCTTCTGGGTGATCCTGGGAGCCTCAGGACTAGTGATTCCTGTTCCATCTTTCCATCACACCTTCTGCCTTCCTTCGGCCACCATTAGCAGCCTCTTCACACATGGTCTGTCATTTCTCTAAGGAAATAAGGTAGTTCCACTAGCTGTAAATGACCTCATAATAAGGTGATTATTTTTAACACGTGTAGAGTCTAGTCCGGCTCTAATATACAGCTAATGGAGCATGAGACAAATGTCACAGAAAAGACCTTTCTCATGTCCAATGTCTTATGTAAGTACAAGAAAAATCCATTCGACTGTCACTAATAAATGTCATTAATAAATAAAATGTCACACAAAAGTGAAAATCACAATACTGTACTTGCAAAATAGTCCTTCATTCCGAACTTACTCTCAGGAACAGCCATAGTCTCCTTCCCAGCCAAATCTGCCTACAAACGTTGTTCGTGCATCTATGAAAATGTCATGAGATGAGGAATTGGAAAGGGAAATTGAAGGAAACTGTGAGGAGAAATGGAAGCATTTTGGTTTCGAGGGGTTTGCAATCCTGTTTCTTTCCTCTGTGTCTCTTACAGTTTTTATTTGTTTGAAATAGGTAGGGTTGCCAGTAATGTAAGATTTCACAATTTTTGCTATAACCCTGTGGTTCTCTATGTGGTTCAGTCTTCCAACACTGAAGAAGGGTCCAAGTTGATGACAGTACAGAATATGACAAGGAACTATGAGACAAAGATGGTGACAGGCAAAGGAGTGTGGCTGCACCTAGTTGTTTCTTGGCTCCTGCTGCTTCTACTGCTGCTTTTTTCCTTCCTAGTCATTTTGTCAATATTCATCCACCCATCCAGCCCCTTTCAAATGTTTGCTATGCAGTGTGTGTGTGTGTGTGTGTGTGTGTGTGTGTGTGTGTGTGTGTGTAAAACTTAATAAACTTCCAAATAAAGGTGGATGATTGAGAACAGGCATTTTGTTAGACAAATCAACATGCTTGTGAAATGGTCCTTTGAAGGACTTTAGGCTTAGTGGATGAACCAGACATTACCTTAAAACAGAACTTATGAAAAGTTCTGGTGAGCAATGTCTAGGAATTGACATGTTTTACTAACTCTAAGGATTTTTCTGCTTGTTGGGCATGCATGAGTACCACATACTTAGAATAACATGCATACATGAACAGATTTCCAATACCAAGTAATTATAAGTGGATTTCTAGTGTCAAGATCATATGTGTGGTTGTCTATTACCATGCATGTATGGCAGGTTTTTAGTACCAAAAACATGAGTGTGTTTCCAATACTTAGCAAACATGGGTGGGTTTCTAGTACCGAGTACATATAGATGGGTTTCTAGTACTGAGCGTACATGGCTGGTTTCTAGTAATAATAATGTATGGGCAGATTGCTCAGACAAAAAAAAACTCTACTTTGGCTTTTCTAAGTCAATTCTAATCCATTCTTTAAATCTTATCCCTAGTGTCTTCCCACCTTCCTAAATCTTAAAAGGAAAAAAAAAAAAAGAATTATGCTTCTAGAGTTGTTGCCAGTATTTATCACTGTCATAAAACTAAAATTTGGAACCAAGTTCATGAAAAGAAAGAAGCACATTTTCCTCACCTTGTTCAGGGACCCTGGATTCCAATCACACATGACTTGAATATCAGCATTCCTCATGGTTGGATATTTGTGAACATATTTGGAACATTGAATATTGCCTTGGTATCAGGCATTCTTAAGTTTGATCCGGCTTCAGAATTGACTGGCTGTAGAATTTTCTATGAGAAGTTTCTGAACTTCTTTTATTCAGTCCTTTGATGGACTTCAAAGGCATTAATAACTTAATAATGCTACCTATGCTTTTAAACTTAATTGGACAATAGAGTAGCCAAGAATATCCTGAAGGTTCCAAAATATGCCTAGTATATAAGATCATATTTCTCACCTGGATCATCCTTAAACACAAAAATCAATATCATGTAAATTCACTTTGATTATATCAGTTAGTTCTGATTTTTCTTGAAATTACTACTCATCCATGTTCTGATTTTGTTTGAAATTACTACTTATCCATCACATCTATAGATAATTTGTGTTTACAAAATGACACTGACCCTGAAGTTCATGATTCTTTAAAAATCCACTGAATCCATCTAATAAACCTAAATGTTCTTCCAAAGACCATTTCACAAAGTGTGCTGCTTTGGCTAAAAGAAGGCCCACTTTCAACCCTCAACTTTATATGTAGATTCACCATGCTAAGCACACAGACTGCATGCAGCAGAGCACTCAGGGCAGCTCCACTGACTAGATGATGGCCTTGCTCAAAACACATGCCCAGCACTTATCTAATTACAGACCATCTGAATGTCACATACACAGGCCACTGATGACCAAATGCATCCAGACATCTAAATTTTAAGAGACTATTTTTTCCATCACTTAAGTCTCAAAGAATCACTGAACAGAAATCTCAGTCCCATGCCTCTTGTACTGTGCATAGAAGCATCCAGGATTCTAAGCAATATGTAATCAGACTTGGTGAAAAGGAAGCATGATTTTTGTGAAACAAGATTACTAGTTATACACTCACACACACATACATACACACACTGAACCAACAAGTATTTAAAGGCATGACTCTGAAGGGGCCATTGTCTGAAATACACCTATGAACCTAAACCATAAACCAAAACCAGCATGTTTTTATCCTAAAATTCTAGTCCTCCCAGCTTACTGGAAGAGTTTAATCTCATTAGTCATCTGGCCTTATGGAAAGAGAACAGAGTGCTCTCCCTGCAGTTTGTTTAAAGAACAAAGGCTCTACTGCAATATCATGGCAATTACATGGAAATATCATCCACTTCTTTCATTTGATGCAATACTTCATTTATTTTTTAGAAAAGATGGAACATTTTGCTTCACAGAAGATCCCTACTCAGGAGACTTAAAATATTTCTACAGTTCTTTCATTATTAGAAGTCACTTTCATGGCTAAGTAAAAGCATGGTACATGGATTTTGCAGGCCCTAAACTTTAGGGCCTGGAAGAAGCACTCTTGTTCCCCTAAACTTAAGAAAATATAATTTACAAATGACCAATGGGGAAAATCAGTAGAGTAGACTGCTTGATCATAAGTAAATTTAGTGAGAACACTGTTGAGAAATCTGTAGACATGTTAAGTTAAACATACAGTTTCACAAAAATAATATCAGACCATGACCAGTTAAAGTGGTCTTATGCTCAGAATGAGGGATGTGTATGGACATATTCTTCTGCCTTCTGAAACACTTGCCACATAGTAAATTCCATAAACACTTGTTGCCTTGATGGTTTAACACAAACATCAGCAGAATAAATTAATGAGCAAAAGAATGGGAAAACCAAATGGTATAATAGGGTTTGAACAAAATTAAAGAAGACATAACATGGACTTGGAGATGAAGCTCAGAGGTAGAACACTTGCCTAACATTCACAAGGGCTTGGGTTCAATTCCAAGCAGCACTATAATAAACAAAACAAAACACAGCGTTACAGGTTCAACTTTATCTCCAAATCATTCTGAGGCTGATGTTCTAATCCCCCAGCAATGCTGAATATGGCCTTATTTGGAACTAGACTTTTGCTGGAGATCCAATCAGTTGGAATGGGGTCATCATCCCCTGCAGGGTGCAGGAAGGGGGAATTTTATATAGCCAGCTGCATATCATAAGGAGGGAGGGATTTGGAGACAGACCTGAACACAGAGAAATTAAGATTAAGAAATTTCCAGAAGCTATCAGGCAGCCCCCAACAGATCCTTCCCTAGTGCCTTTCGGGAGCATGAAGAGTCATTGAAGATCTTTAGCTTCTGTCCTGAGGAACTGAGATAATAAAATTTCATTTATAAGCCATTCTATTTGTACCCTTTTTCTTTGCTGTTGTAGCAACAGTCCGTAGTAATTCAGAAGCTGAGTCTTCAAAAATGCTGAGCAGGTACACCTAAAAACAAATCTACTAAAAAGACACTGAAACCACTGGTTGAAATATGAAAAATGGACTTTTGTGTTGTGGAATAGATGGATATGAACTCTGGTCAAAAAGATACCAGGCAGTGATTGGATGAGGACTGAAGAAGACAGTAACACATGAGGACCTGTTTGCTTCAATGCTTTGAGTCAGAAAAATGTTGTTTTCTTCAAGTTCAAGTAGATGTGGTGATTGGAAAGGAACTAAGAGCATGTGGTAAGGAGAAGAGATGCATAAGTGGAGTGGAGGAGGTTATATGTAAGAACATCATCTTATTACAATTTGAATCTCAAACGACCCCCAAGGATCCATCTATTAATATAAAAAGGCTTATTCTTTGGTCTCTGGTGTACCTGGAGGGATGGAAGCTTTGGGAGGCATGGTCTAAGGAAAGGAAGGGAAGTCATGGGATATGGGCTTGAGAGACACTATGGGATCCTGGCCCTTCTCTCGTCCTTCTTGGACTCCAGCATTTGTGCAGCTTCCTCACCATGCACTCAGCCATGACGTTCCACCTCACCATGAGCCAAAGGCAGCTAACACTGAATGGACACCAAAGCAAAAGAACCCTTTCCTTTGAAAGTGTCTTACTGTGTAGCCCAGGCCATGCTTATGACAAAATGATGATGGTGATGATGATGATTCTGTCTCTCTTTCATGTGTGTGTGTGTGTGTGTTTGTCTGTGTATGTGTGTGTATGTCTGTCTGTCTGTCTGTGAAGATTCGAGGATAACTTTGGATATCATTCCTCAACTACATTCACATTTTTTTAAGAAGAAATTCTCAAAGACACTAGGCTAGCCGACCAGCAAGCTCCAGGGACCTAACTGTCTGCGATTCCTAGACACGAGGATTACAAACTTACACCAAGCTTTCTTATTTTTTAAGTTTTTTTTATTATTATGTTTATTTATTTTTTCCCAATCATACAAACTTAATAGGTACCCTAATCCTCTTCCTCCCCCCACTGCTCCCCATTCCCCCTTGCACCCTCCCCCCTTTTTCTCCTTCCTTTCACCCCCTCCCTCCCTTTTTCCCAGTGTCCCCCTCTTCCCTCCCATTCTCTGGAACATCCTTTTGTGTAAATGTCAAACTTCCCTCTGAGTCCTCCACTCTAGTGAGGTGTAAAGACTCAATGGCATTGCCCAGAGCCCTTTCTAGGGCTCCCCTTTAGTTTGGGAACACTATTGTGACTGTTAATCCCTTGCCTCTAAGGATCCTAGCACCTGTGATCCATGCTAGACTTTGGGGCTTCATTGATATGTCAGTCATTGCGCAGGTCATGCAAAGTCCAAATATGGCTACTGTGGCCCTAACTTGTGTGGAGTATCTTGAGTATAGTTGCTCCTCCCCGTCTTTAGGCTCTTACAATCTTGCCACCCCCTCTTCTGCAAATTTCCCTGAGCTTTAGGATGGGAAGAGATATTTGGCTAGTCTTATTCCAGGTGATTAATGTAGGGTCTCTGATGTTCTGAATTATGGTTTGTTGTTTTCAGTTTTGCTGTTCCTGCACCACTCTTGGCTCCATCCTGATTGGTATTGGAGGTCACCTCCTAGCCAGAGCTAAAAGGCTGTTAAATCAGAGTCTTACTATAAGAGTAAATTCAAAGGTAGATGGAATAGGAGTAGGAGACCTCAGTGAGGGGGAGACGGTCTCCCATTTTCAGGATGGTTATCATCTATTTTCCAGACTCTATGCCCCTCCTGACTGGTGAGATCAAACCCCCTCAGGTGCAAGTGACCAGGAAGGAAAGTGAGGGAGCTGAACCCAGATGTCTCATTACTTACTTGCAGTACTTGATGGTGACCTATTTTCTCTGCTGTAGCATGATCCCCTATCTCCTCATTTCTAGGAGGGCCTCCTTCCCCTTCCCTCCTGTTTATAATCTTTGCAATTACTGCAGGTATTACAGAGATTTATCTTTGAATATGTCACTAAGTGGGTTTGGTACTAGGATCCACCTGTTAGGGAGTATATACGGCGCTTAATTTTCTGTGTCTGGGATACTTCATTCAATATAATTTTTTCTAATTCCATCTATTTCCTGGCAAATTTTATTAATTCATATTTTTTGATGGCTGAATAGCATTCCATTATATAAATGTACCACATTTTCCTGATCCACTCGTCATCTGTTGGGCATTTGAGTTGATTCCATGACTTTGCTATTGTAAATAGCGCTGGTATGAACATGGTTGTGCTTGTGCCATTGGGTGAATTTTTGCTTAATGGGGGAGTATTCCCAGAAGTGGAATAGCAAGGTTATATGGCATGTCAATCTTTAACTTTTTTAAAAATCACTACACTGATCACCAGAGTGGTTGTATAAGCCTGTATTCCCACCAGCAATGTAGAGGAGTTCCCTTCCACATCCTCTCCAGCATTTGGTGTTGTTTGTATTGTGGATTTTTGCCATCCTTGACTGGGGTGAGATTATCATCTCAGGGAGGTTTTGATTTGCATTTCCCTGATGGCTAAGGATGGGAGCATTTTTTAAGATATTTGTTAGACATTTCAATTTCATCCCTGGAAAAGTTTCTTTTGAGTTCCCAGGCCCATTTTTTAATTGGGTCATTAATTTCCTTGGAGTTTAGTTTTCTAAGTTCTTTGTGCACTCTGGATAGTAGAGCTCTATCAGATATGTGGTTAGTGAAGATTTTCTCCCATTCTGTGGGTTGCCTTTGTGCTTGGGTTACAATCTCTTTATCTGAACAGAAGCTCTTTAATTTCACAAGATCCCATCTGTTGAGAGCTGGTAGCAGTGACTGTGCCATTGGATGTCTGTTTAGGAACTGTTGGCCTAGCTCAATCAGCTCGAGGGAGTTCCCTACCCTTTCAACTATGGTTTTTATAGTCTCTGGCCTTATATCAAGGTCCTTGATCCATTTGGAATTAAGTCTTGTACATGGTGACAAGTACGGGTCCAGCTTTAATCTTCTGCATGTGGAGATCCAGTTTTGCCAGCAACATTTGTAGAAGATGCTGTTCTTTTTCCATTGGATTTTTGGGCCCCCTTTGTCAAAGATCAAATGGCTGTAGTTGTGTGGGCTTATATCTGGGTCTTCAACCCTTATTCATTGATCTATGTGTCTATTTTGGAGCCAATACCAGGCTGTTTTTATTACTATGGATTTGTAGTATAGATTAAGGTTTGGTATGGTGATACCTCCAGCAGTGTTTTTATTATTCATGATTGTTATTGATATCCTGGGTCTTTTGTGCTTCCATATGAATTATGAGCTTGTTGGGTCAATTTCTTTAAAGAATTGCTTTGGGATTTTGATTGGTATAACATTGAGTCTATATGTTGCTTTTGGTAGGATGATCATTTTTATGATGTTCATTCTGCCTATCAAGGACCATGGGAGGCCTTTCCACCTTCTGGTGTCTTCTGCAATTTCTTTCTTTAGGGTTTTAAAGTTTTCATTGTTAAGGTCTCTTACTTCCTTGGTTAGGTTTATACCAAGGTATTTCATTTTTTTAGGGGCTATAGTAAATGGGATTGTTTCTCTTAGGACTTTTTCACTTTTTTCATCCTGGGCAAATAGGAAGGCCACTGATTTTTGTACATTTATTTTATAACCTGCCACCCTACTGAACTTCTGTATTAGTTCCGGGAGTTTCCTGGTGGAGTTTTTAGGATTACTGAGGTATGCAATCATGTCATCTGCAAATAGAGATAACTTGACTTCTTCCTTGCCAATTTGAATCCATTTTATCTCCCTTTATTGTCTCATGGCTCCAGCTAAGACTTCAAGTACAATATTGAATAGAAGTAGTGAGAGTGGACAGCCTTGTCTAGTTCCTGATCAAAGCAGGAATGCTTCAAGTTTTTCCCCATTGAGTATAATCTTTGCTGTTGGCTTGTTGTATACAACTTTTATTATGTTGATAAAGGTTCCATACATTCCCACTGTCTCTAGGGTTTTGATCATAAAAGGCTGTTGGACCTTATCAAAAGCGTTTTCTGCATCTATGGAAAGTATCATGTGGTCTTGGACTTTGGACTGGTTTATATGGTGAATTACATTTATTGATTTGCGTACGTTGAACCAACCTTGTGGGCCTGGGATAAAGCCTACTTGATCATAGGAAATGATCTTTTGGTTATGTTTTTGAATCTGATTTGCTAAGATTTTGTTGTAATGACTCCATTTTCATTTCTAATTTGGTTAATTTGTGTTTTGTCTCTCTTGTTTTTGGTTAATTTAGCTAGTGGTGTATCAATCTTATTGATTTTTTCAAAAAACTATCTTTTTAAGTGGTTGATGCTCTGTATAGTTTTCCTTATCTCAATTTCAGAGATTTCTCCCCTTATTTTGCTAATCTCCTCACTTCTTCTGCTTTTGGGATTGGACTGTTCTTGTTTCTCTAAAGCTTTAAGCTGCATTGTTAAGTTATTTATTTGTGATGTTTCTTTTATATATATATGTATAGGCATTAAGGGCTATAAACTTAACTCTTAGGACAGCTTTCATTGTGTACCAGAGATTTTGATATGCTGAATTTTCATGATCATTCTTTTCTAAGAAATCTTGACTTTCCTTTATGATTTCTTCCTGAACCCAATTCTCGTCAGCATCATAATGTTTATTTTGCAGGAGTTAGTGGATTTTCTGCTGTTTTTTGTGTTGCGGATGTCAAGCTTCAGACCATGGTGGTCTGATAAGAATTCAGAATTTCAACTTTGCTGTATATGTGAAGATTCATTTTGTGGTCTGATAAGTTACAGACCTAGAATTTCAACTTTGCTGTATATGTGAAGATTCATTTTGTGGCCCAATATGTGGTCTATTTTGGAGAAAGTTCCATGTGCTGCTGAGAAAAATGTGTATCCTTTCAGTGTGTGGATGAAAGGTTTGATAGAGATCTGTAAGGTCCATTTCAGTAAGGGTTTGATTAAGTTCCAATGTGTCTCTGTTAAGTTTTGGCACGTTCAGAGGGAAGTATTTAAATCCCCAAGAATTATTGTTTTGTGGTTGATTTCTTGCTTTAGATGTTGTAGCGTTTGCTTAATGAATGTGGAGGCGCCCATATTAGGTGCATATATGTTCAGTATTGTGAAGTCTTACTGGTGAATTTTTACTGTAACTAAAATATAGTATCCTTCTGTGTCTCTTATGATTTTTTTTTGGTTTGAAGTCCACTTTGTCTGATAGCATAATAGCTACCTGTGCCTGTTTCCTGATTCCATTAGCTTGCACAATTTTTGACCAGCCTTTTACTTTTAGAATGTGCTTATCTTTTGTGGTGAGATGTGGTGAGGCAGCAGATGGATGGGTTGTGATTTCTAATACAAGTTTGTAATCTGTGTCTTTTGATTGGTGAGTTAATTCCATTGACATTTCATGTTATAATGGAGAAATTACTTTTAATTCCTGAAAATTTTATGTTTAGTGGCTTTCATAAGTGTATTATTTGGCTTTTAGGCTTTGGTGTTATAATATTTCCCTTATGTCCTCCTGCATATGTTTGTTCTTTTCTTCATGCTTGAGTATCATTTCTATCATTTTTTGAAGGCCTGGTTTGGTAGATATGTAAGCCTTCAAGTTGTCTTTGTGCTGGAAGATTTTTCTTTCACCCTCAGTCATGACTGATAGTTTTGCGGGGTATATCAGTCTGGGTTGGCATTTTTGCTCATTTAATACTTGAAGTACGTCTCTCCACGCTCTTCTTGCTTTTATTGTTTCCATTGAGAAGTCATTTGTTGTTTTAGTAGGTTTACCTTTAAAAGTGACTTTTTTTCCCTTGAAGCTCTCAGCACCTTTTCTTTTTCTTGTATGTGGAGTGTTTTGACTATTATTTGCTGTGGTAAGTTTCTATTTTGGTCATATCTGTTTGGGGTGCAGAATGTCTCTTGTATTTAGATGGGCCTCTCTTTCTTTAGATGAGGAAAGTTCTCCTTTATGATATTTTCAAAAATTTCCTCAGGTGTGGTATTTTGGGATTCCTGTTCTGATATTCCATGAACTGTGCATGTTAAGCTTCTTCAAGGTATCCCATAACTCTTGAATATTCCTCTCAAGTATCTTTCTGGCTTTAATCACCTCTTCCATTGAGCTGGTTAGTTCTTCCACTTTGTCTTCAAGATCTGAAATTCTATTTTCTGCTTCTTTAGTTCTTCTGATAAGACTCTCTGTTGAGTTCTGGGTTGAAGATAACTTGTCTTTTAGTTCAATTTTAAACTCTGCTTAAGACTGTTTTAACTGTTCTATGCCTATTTTTGTTCCTTCAACTGTTTTTCTCAACTCCTCCACGTGTCTGTTGTGTTCCTGTTCAAAGTGGTTGATGCAGTTATTTAACTTCTCCCAGATTTCTTCTTTCATAGTATTGATCATGGTAAAGATCAGGCTTTGAATCTAGCATTTGCTAAAGGCACCAAGATCCTTGGAGGCAAGGGATTGACAGCCACAGTAGTGTTCCTATGCTTAAGGGGAACACAGGAAAGGATTCAGGGAAATGCTACTGGGTCCTTGTACATCATCAGAGAGGAGGGCCCAGAGGAGAGACTGGCATGCACATTAAAGGATTCTCCGGAGATTGGGGGGGGCACTGGGAGGGGGAGCAGGGGGCTCGGGGGGAGGAGGAGGGAGGGAGGGAACCGGTGTACCTACTAAGTTTGTATGAGCGGAAATAATAATAAATAATGTTTTAAAAAAAATCAGGCTTTGAAAATCATTATCTTGGGTATGGCTTTCTTGGCTATTTTCTGTGTTTTTTCTGGTTGAAATATATCATTATGGGGTTAATTCTTTCAGTGGCAGATTTGTTGTCTTGGTTCTTGTTTCTCATGGATGTGCACTGTGACCTGGGCATTGTTGTTTTATCTCTTCTTTCAGTTTCTATGTGTTTTTGACTGAACTGAATTCGTTGGTATTACTACTCTTGAGCAGTTATTACTAGTGTTGTCTTAGAGTTGGGTACGCTTGTCTGGTATTGGTGTTATTTCTTAGATGAGGCTATTAGACTGTTAGTACATCAATTAAGTCAGGTTTAGTAGACAAGGAATCAAGATTAGTATGGTAGTTCATTTTTTCAATTTAGTATCTTGGTGATATGTGAGGGTGAATGATATAGTCCCTGAAGTTGTACATGTTTTGGGGTAGCTATATGGAAAAGTTAAACTACAGTGACTAATAATTCAAAGGAACAAGATGGTAAAAAGGGTTTATTTATCGTTGAGCTGGATGTGTAGAATCTCTCCCATGTGATAGGATGATTTTAGAGGACTTCAGATGTATGGTGTTTGTCCCCTAGAGAGCTTTGTTTGAGTTTTCTTTGGACTCTGTTGAATTCTGAGGATCAGGATGTCTTCCCTGGTCTCCATCCCAGTGGAAAGGGCTGAGCATCTAATTGTCAGGCAGATCACCTGGGACCTGGGGCATGGCCTAGGGGCCTTCCCCAGCGCCAGAGCGACTGGCTACCACTCTGGCTGGCTGGTGGGATGAGCAGAGGAGCAGTGATTCCTTCCTGGTCCAAGTCCTGGGTGGAAAGGTTTCTTACCTTTTTGACGTGGGATCTGAGTCTTAAACTCAGTTCATCCTGTTCTTAAGGCAAGCATTTAACCAACTGAGCTATCTCCCTGGTCCTAGATTGTGGTTTTCTAAATGCCATGAATGGATGCTGCCAATCACTGCACAGAGAAGAGAGTTCCTATGAAGTTCTCTGCCAGGGCTGTTTGGAATCCAAACCATCCAAGCACAGCAGATAAGATTGGTAATATTGTGGTAATACTAGAGTCTACCATATCATCTGTTGCCTATTGGGATGGAATGTGACTTTATTTCTGAATGATATTATTTAATCTCAGATCTGTCTCTGAAAGAAAGAACTTTTAGTGAATGGAATTTAAAAATCATAATGTAGGTCATGAAATAAGTTTTTTCTATGACAATGGGATTTTTTTCTAACATTTTCACAAACATGGAGCCACATGTTATGCTATGACATTATCACAGGTCACTGGGCACCAGAAGATTTTGAACTTCCTTCTAATTTTGAATCACAGAGGTTCAAGCTGCTGTTAACATACAGAATGCTATCATGTGATACATTCTACTATCCACTGAGGCATTCCTTTGCTATTTCTATGTCAATCACTTCAATAAATTACTTGTACTACAAAGTTTAGATTTCCATCTTGCTAGTTTATACACTTGCTAATATATACACATATACACTCAAGGGCATAATGCATGGCTTTTCTTTATATATTTTAGGGAGTAGAATATAATACCATAAGTGTTTTTCCATTCAAATGGTACAGAAATGAAAATTCCTTTTCTGAAACAGCTCCCATCTTGTTCATTCTGTTGCTCAAATGAGCCATTTTCCTTCTTCTCATGTTTATGTCTTATTAATGGAATTGCAAACCACTACAATGCAGATTTTGCAATTTTCTTTGTGTCATCTGACCATGCATTTTCCTTGTTTCCTAATTTCTTTCCTACCATTGTGGGAACTAGTCAGTTTCTTTCACTTGTTGAGGGGTTTTGATAGATTAATCCTATTTGATTCTTACAATCAATGACATTGCTCTGAATATTACAGATGGAGAAACTGAGGACCAGGAGAAGCAGATAATGTAGTCCTGATAACACAACTAAGAAATGACAGCAAAGGCGTGAATCCTAGATCTCCGAATTTCAAGTCTAAGTGTCATTACCCATAGAGGTCACAATATTTATTTGTAGCCCTGAACTTGATTTTATGACAGTGAAAGAAAAGATAGTATCAATTAAGATACATAGATTTTTGGTAGCTCTTAATTAATGATCATTTAGTGTGTTTCAGTGTTCCAAGGGCATATAGTCTGGCAGATAAAAAGTAACCATTTTGCAAATGGGTGATTGACCCTTTCTTCACTGAGGTTTCCTACTCATTACATCTACCCTTGAATGTGCTCTTATAATAAGACTCCAGTTTAACAGCTTTTTGTCTCTGGTCAGGGGGTGACATACAGTGCCCAGCAGGATGGAGTGAAGGGCATTGCAGAAGCAGTAAAACTGCATAAGAAAATCAACAAACCACAATCCAGAACTTCAGAGACTCTATATCAACCACCTAGAACTAGACCAGACTAATCTCTCCCCATCCTGAAGCTCAGGGACATTTGCGGAGTGGGGGGGGTTAAGATTGTAAGAGCAAAAGGATGGGAGGAGCAATGATTTGCAAGATAGTTCACACACGTTAGGGCAGAAGCAATCATAATTGGACTTTGCATGCCCTGCGCAATGTCCAACACACTATTGACCTCACAAAGTCTAGCATCGGCTAAAGGCACCAAGATCCTTGGAGGCAAGGGATTGACAGACACAGTAGTGTTCCTATGCTTAAGGGGAACACAGGAAAGGGTTCAGGAAAATGCCACTGGGTCCTTGTACGTCACCGGAGAGGAGGGCCCAGAGGAGAGTCAGGCATGCACAATAAAGGACTCTCGGGGAATGGGGGCAGGAGGCACTGGGGGATGGGGAGGTAGGGGTGAGGGGAGGAAGAGCAGGGGGTTCGGGGGGAGGAGGAGGGAGGGAGGAAACTGGTGTACCTATTAAGTTTGTATGAGTGGAAATAATAATAAAAATGTATTAAAAAAAGTTTGAGTTGAAAGTAAGTCTCTTACAGCTCAGTATCAGTAAGCCTGCCATACCCCAAGGTCTAGCTAGGGAAGTCACCCTACTTTAGGAGGCTGAGTATTTGGACCCAGCTGCTTGCTTGAGTAATCATGTTCATGAGTTTTAGATTCAGGATAGGTCCCCTAGCTATATGTGGAGAAATTGAAAAATGGCAAAATTGAAAAATAAATGACCTTTGAAATACAGAAGAGCATTTACTCTGGAGAAAAATGTAATTCAGTTTTCATGCACATTCCAATTCTTTTATGATTTGAAGAAACGTCAAGACATGCCAGCAAGTCTAATGGGATATATTGTAGGAATAGGTCACATCTAGGATAGAAAAAAATTCTTTATTTACAGCGTGCAAACATGGGTATCAGGATTGTGTTTGTCTGTACCATGGATTGAATTTGCTTAGAGCATACCCATAAGTCACATTGGTCCATGAGCTTCATAGCTCTCATGTATAAAATGATAAGCTAGATATCTGGCTTCTAATATGTTTTTATTTATTGGGTAACTGATCATTTTTGTTATATTTTCCCATAACAAATATATATACATTGGTATCTGTTTTCTTTTTTTCTTTTCCTGACTTCTGTGATATTGATAAAGTTGCAAGTATACTTGATCATATGTGTAAGTATATGTACATGTGTTCACTCTTCACTTAAAACTATATGTAAGTTTCTTTAAAGATTATTGTTATCCTGCATTTACTTTTTTTACTTTAAAAAAGTCACTTTATTAACTCATATTTCCTTAGTACAGTTGAAATTAGCATATTAAATCTTACATGAAAATCAAGTCATGTGATTAAGATCTCTATTTTATACTTTGTTTCAGTATCCTTCAACAGTAGAGTATTTTAAACTCTATGGTGTCCAAAGGTAAAGCCTTCTATCACCCTATTAACATACTTTCATGATCTTAGTCAGCAAATACATTTATATTATTGAGTGTAATGAGAAGTATACATTATTTGATTAGTTTCAAAATAAAGTCCTTCACTTTAAAAGAATATCCCTTGCAGAGAATAAACCCTACATTTACCTTTTAAAATAAAATTTTTTAATTCATAAATATAGATTTTAATGCAGTTGTAAGAAATTATAAAGGAAGAGATCTTATTTAATTTTCCAGGAAGCAAATCACTCGACATAGTTGCCTGCAGATTCATCCACATAATTGGGTCGACCAGTTATTCATTGTCCCTGCTCTGCTACTAGCATTCATTGGTAAGGCTGTGCCACAAATTACTCAGCTATTCGTCTATGGAAGAACATCTAGGTTGTTAATAATACTTCAAGCCATTTATAATGAAGCTTTTTAAACATCTGGGTTCAAGATTACATATGAACATTATCTTTCTTTTCTTTCTTTCTTTCATTCTTTTTTTTTTTTTTTTTTTTTTTGCTGAGTTGCAGGGTATGTACATGTTTGGCTTTTACAAGAGACTGCCAAACTGCCTTCCAATTGGTTGTCCATTGCAGAGCCTTACATGCAACCTGTACACTATCTGATCTCTCTGAATGCTCTCAACAGCTGATATGACCTCTCTTGCTTATCATAGCAGGCTATAGGCATGGGGTGAGATCTGATCATGGTGTCGATCTTCATTCCCTGATGGCGAATAATCATCAAAAAATCTTACTATGCAAAATATATCAAAGGGAAATGGTATGAAAACTTTCTCTTTGCTGGATGGCTTACATAGTACTGAGGAATACTGTACAAGTTACTGGGGGAGAGAAATAAGCACACAGCTCTCATCCACTTATGAGATCTGAAAGTTGCAATAAAAAATCACCATGGCAACAGGTGAACACCAGTGTAAAAGTGGCATGAGTATCAAAGAGACAACCAACAGCTTTCTGATTGAACTAAGGACCCACTTGTCAGCATGGAACACATTCCTGCTACTGTTAACTGCAACAAAAACTTAAAAAAAGGAGGGGGGACGGAATTGGAAATAGATCAATAGGGAAAAATAGTCAATAACCTATAGATAGGAAGACAGTACACCAAACTGCTCTGTAAATAGCTATTACTACATTCATAGATTTGAAGAGCATTTAGCACTCAGCCTAGAAATCTTCAAAGAGAGAGGTAGAGAATCTCAACAACCTGACAGAATGCAGCCTAGGCCAGTAGAAGAGCAGTGACATGGGTAACAATGACCAGCCATAATGCAGAATCCTGGAAATGCTCACCCAGAACCAGATCATCCTAATCTCTTCCCTTAGGCTTAGGAAACTTCTTGGAAGAGGGGGCAGTAAGAGTGTAAGTACCTAAAGATGGGACGGTCCACCATTGAATAAGGACACTCCATTCAAGGCAGGACTATTGCATCTGAGAACTCACTGCAGTGAGATTCAAGGACTTCGTGTTGAAGGGTTGGTCTCCAGCACATGGAACTTCTGGGAGGTGGAAACTTAAAGACATGAGGTCATATAGAAAATTGTAGGTCACTGAGAATGTGTTCTCAAAGAGAATTGTGTGAGTGTGACACTCTCTCCTTCTCTCTTTTGTTACTAACAGTGAGGTATAAAGTTTTGTTCTGCCATGACATACTGCCTCATACTAGGCCCAGAAGTGACAGGATTCTGAAACTTTTAAAACTGTGAGCCAAAATTAACCTTTCTTCTTTATAAGGTGATTATCTCAGGTATTTTATTATGCACCAAAGAGCTTACCAACATAATGCCTTTTGCCCAGTTTTATTTGAGCTATTGCTCTATTTTCATTCGAAATTTTGGCAGTTCTTTGCATTTTCTAGAGGTACTTTTTCGATTATGTAATTTTCATATATTTTTCTCCCCATCTATAGCTGACCTCATTCTCCTAACATGGTCTTTCATAGTATAAAATTTCTAAATTTTGTCAGGTCAAATTTATTCATTTTCCATTTATGGATGATATATTTAATGTCATATCTAAAAGTTTTTGCCTAGTTATAGTTCCCAGAGATCTTTTTTCTGTGTTTTTTTCTAACAGTCACACATACTTTACATTCAAGTTCATAATCCTCATTGAGTCAGTTTTTCAACAAAATATGAGATTTATATTAAGCATTGATTTTTGCTACAGATATATATCATTTATAGAAAGACTACTGTTCTTCCAAAGAGTTGCCTCTTATCCTTTTTCAAAACCAGTAAGTCATATCATGTGAACCTACTTCTGGATTTTCTGCTCTGTTTCATTGGGTTATGTCTCAGCCTTTCTGGGATTGCCTGAATACAGGGTGATCAACTCAATGCTTTTTGAAAATGTATTTGTTTATTTATTTGGGTGCATATGTGGAATATATTGTGAGTGTAGGTGTATATGATATATGTGTGTGGGGGTATAATTATATGTGTGAGTGTGTGTGAAGTATGCATGTGATACCTATATGTGGGTGTGGCTATGGGCCAACCATAGCACCTGTAGGGAGGTCAGAGAGCAACTTTATGTGATTAATCCTCTCTATCTACCTTTACATGGGTTCCAAGGATTGAACTCAGCTCATTAGGTATGCACAGCAAGAACTTTTACCCTTTGAACCATCTCCTCAGCCATGATTTACCACTTTTTAAAAGAATTTCTTATAACTATTCTAGAGCTTGATTTTCCTTGTAAATCTTAAAATAAGTCCCTAAATATAAGTTCACTCAGCAAAGCCACTGCTTTGGGTCACTGTTTTACAGCTTTGCTGCAATCATTTAATAATTACTTTCCATCCCATGAGATTTTGTGTATAGACACTGATTTCATTGAATATGGAGAAAGTTTTATCTTTTCCTTCCTAGTCTACAAGTTTCTGATTAACCTCAACTTTAACACAGAGAATTATATATTTTCAGCACAGTATAATTATATTCAATATATTCATACTCCCCCCCTCACCCAGTGGTAAGACCATATCATCCTGAATAGTGCCACCTGATACACAGGCTTCAAAGCAGGCACATAGGACTCTCCCCACACAGAGCCTTTCTGTTTGTGTGCTTATCACCTTTCTTATAAATGATGCCTTACCTCCAACTTCATTTTTCTTCTTGCTAAAGTGTACTATTAACAATTGCTTTATTTATTAAGAAATCTGGCTGGTAAATTCTCTTAATCCTGGTTTTAACAGTCTATTTATAGATGATTTTTAAAGCTTTCCCTCTGACAGATCATAAGGCTTTCTTTGTCTTCCTTTTATCTACATCTGAGTTGATTTTTTGCTACCTTTAATAAATACTCGAAGTCAGATTTTAATGTGAGAATTCATGTTTCTCAGTAACATGAAATTTTTCATTGCTTTAGCAAATAAAAATTCTTTTCTATTTATTTCAATGTCTTCTTCAAAAATGATTATTAGATTGTTAGATTAGGAGTCTTTATTCTGTCTTCCATGTGTCTGAAGCTTGCTCTCCTCTCCCTCTATCTCTCCTTCTATCTTTCTCTCCCTTCCGTCATACCCTCTTTCCTTCTGTCACCTATCTAGTGTCTGTGCATGTGTTCGTGTGCATGAACATAGTGTATATGTATGTGTTCTTGTATGTATATGTGTGTTTTAGTGCATACGTGTATGTGGAGGCTGTAGGCTGACATAAGTATCTTTCTCAATCACCTCTCCACTTCATTTTTGCTACAGTGTCTTTTGCTGAACCTGGAGTTTACAGACTTGATAGGGTCTGGGAGCCAACAAGCTCCAGGGATCAATTTGTCTCTACTTCCCCCGTGCTTGCTACTACTTCTGCGATTTTTGTTTGTTTCTTTAACCCACCTTTTAAATCCATCAGTGTCTTTTGCATTGAGTCTTTTCATATTTTATAGCTGGGCTTTGAAGTAGAAGAAAGATATGTAAATTAAAATTGTACAACTTAGATCAAACCTTGTACTGAAATTCATACCATTTTCTATTCCTATTATTAATATTTATTATTATTATTTGTGTGTGTGTGTGTCTCAGAGAACACTATGTGTGCTTGTGGAGGGCCAAGGGTAACTTGAGGAATTATCCTGGATTGCTCAACCTCCTTTTGCTTTGCCCTGGGATTTTCCAGATTCTGCCTTTCATAGCCGCAAGTGCAGGTTGCCACCATTTCTGCCTGGCATTTTTACATGGAGTCCAGGATTCAAAATCAGATCTTTCTACTTTCGAGGAAGAGTCCCAACCTCTAAGTCATCTCTCCAGCCCATGTTTTCTATTCTTATCAACAATAATTTTAAACTAGAAGGTGAATCTGCCTAACAAAATTAGGGTTTGATACAAACCCATATTACATACACACACATATTTATATGCATACAAGTGTATAAATATGATGAATTGGTGTAAAACTAAGAAAAACAAAATGGTCTGTAATAATGAACTGTTTGCCAATGTTAATGTTGTGGGGTCACTCTTTAGGAGTCTATATATACCCAGGTTATTGTGTTCAGAGTCAAAGATTGAAACCAGAAGACTGCATAGAGGATTGAGGCAGAGTTTATTAGAGGAGAGAAAGAACAGAACACACTCACTCCAGACATGGAGTACCATGAGGGACAAGGGCACCCTAGAGAACTCATGGACGCCAGGCATGGAATCCATAAGGGTAAAGAGCTCCTGGACTCCAGGTGGGGCAGGCACCAAAGACGGATGCCAAGGTCAGTTAAATTTATATCCTTAGTCAAGCTGGAGAGTGGAGGGGATGGCTTTTCCTAATTGGTTAGCTCAAATTGAGGCCCAATCCAGTTGATCTTATGCACGACTTTAAGGTAGGGTTTATCTGTAAAGGAGATAAGTAAAGGTTTGGGAGAGTTGACCATTTTACCTCTGTGGAGAACTGGAATCAGTTCCTGCCTAGCCACAGGGTGGTTCCTCCAGGGTAATCCCAGCACTGGTGCATGGCTTTTCAAGACCTTCAGAGACTGTCCCAGCATAGTTGCTCTAAAACTGCCTAATTAGGGACTGGAAAGATGGCTTAGGGGTTAAGACATTGTCTCACAAGCAGGAGCCCTGAGTTTGGATCCTAATTCCCACTTACAAACACCAGGCAGAAACTGCAACAGCCTGAACTTCTGGCCCTGATGGGTGGAGCCTGGGAAATCCCACAACAAAGCTAGGAGGAGGTAGAAGCAACCCAGGTTCACCCTTGGTCCTCCACAAGGAAACACAGTGCCCTTTCACACACACACACACACACACACACACACACAAAACAAATAAATAAAATACAAAAAAACTGCCTAATTAGTTCCTTCCTTTATGTTTACAACAGGTTAAATATGTATTACTGGGGGGAGATAAAAGGTTTCATAGAACTCAATGTACTATTTTTGCAATTTCCTATAAGATTGTGATTATTTAAAGAATAAGGCCACATGTGGTGATGTATACCTATAAACCAAACACTTAGCAGACTGAAATAAGGGCAAGATTTTGATGATAGCCTGAACTATATATCAATTTGGGAGTTACTTTGGCCTGTTCTTGTCTCAAAACAAAAGAAGAGGAGAAGACAGGAAAGAAGAAAGTTTGGGGAAAGAAGGAGAATGGAGGAAAGGAGTGGAGAAGGGAGCTATTCAATTAATAAATATCAAGATTCTTACACAAGAACTAACTACTTCTTTGAGGGAAAAAAAGGTGTGCTGTGTTAGATGTAGGCACATTAAACACAAAATGACTCAAGCTGCCCCCCTCCTACTTTTCCTTCCGATGTACAAATTCAGACAAAGAACCCTTCACAGTTCCCAGTTTACTTAGATAAAACAATCCTGTTCTCCCAAAAACAACTCTGCAACCCGCTACCCTGTCTACAACTTCTCCATAGCCCTCAGTCACCTGCAACTAAGATAAACTGACACATTCATCCAAGGACTTTCACCCACCCTGGAGTAAGTCCTCTTTTCCATCCCAGTTTCCATTTCCAGCTATATGCCCCTGGCCTGTAATCACATGCTCCTGGTCACATGACGAAACCCTATAAGAGTTCCCAGAAACGAGATTCTCTCTCTGTGTCTCTCTGTCTCTGCCTCTCTCTCTAACTTTCTCTCTCTCCTTTTTCGTTTCTGCCTCTCTGCCTCTCTGTTCCGGAGACAGACACATGCTGCTTGCCTATTTTGTCCTCCTACTTACTTGATAATAGATCTCCTTTATATATTATATGTTGGTTTTGGTGTGACTTTGTATCTCCAATCAATCTGAAGTAGGAGGGCTTCCCAAAAGTCCCCACATGCTGCATGCTATAAAATCATGCTGTGATTACATGATGCATGTAAAATAGTAAATTTAACCCTTTTTTCTTTATGATTCCTTTGCTGGCTTCTTCCAAGCAAGGCCCGTTTTCTATCTTATTTGTTCATTTGTTCATTTGTTAGAAAAAGTTTGTGAATTCCCAATTATGACCCAATTATTGGAAAGTCAAAGGTAAATAAGCTAGGATTCTTGTCAGCAAAATCTACCAATCTATAGAAAAGAAAGACAGATATAACCACAAAGCTCCTAAAATTCCATGGTGAAGTTTTGCAGAGCAAAGAAACTGCCTCTGTGATCACTGATAGCATCTGAGAGTGAACATAGGGCCAACTATAATAAGAATGTAAGGAGGAAGCTGGAGCTATGGCTTATGGTCTCTGCCTCACAAGCAAAAGGACCTGAATTTGGATCCCAGATGCCACGTGAAAACACCAGGCAAAAATAGTGACTTCCGGGGCTGGAGAGGTGGCTCAGGGGTTAAGCCTCCGCCTTGCAGGCGGAAGCTCCTGAGTTCGGATCCCAGATCTCACGTATAGACGCCAGGCAGAAGCGGGGGCGGCCTGTGCTTCTGGTCCTGGTAGGGCGGAGCCTGTGAATCCCGGGGCAGAAGGAGGTGGAGGCGTCCATGGTGGTTCGCGAATTCGTCCGTGGTTCTACACATACACGGGCATAGACACACACACGCGCGGGCACATACACACGCACATGCGCACAGTTGAATAAATAATAATAATAATAAAAAAATTTAAAAAAATAGTGACTTCCTCCACTTCCGGCCCTGGTAGGCAGAGCCTAGGAAATCTCAGAATAAAACAATAAGTACAGAAATCCAGGATGTTTCAAATAGTCACCCTTGGGCCTCCACAGGTACACATATTCAAGTGTCTTCTGCCTGTTTCTACACACACACACACACACACACACACACATACACACACACACACACACATACACACACACACACACACACACACAAGAGTGTAAGGAGGGATTCCTCAGAATGAAAACATTTTCAGAAGATTAGTGGCCCAGCGCATTTGTTTAATGAATGAGAAAAATGAAAAGAGAATTAGGTGAATTATTATAGATTAAAAGATACTCAAGAAATGTATCAACAAGATGTCATATTTGGTCCTCACTTGAAGAAAGCACAACTGTAATTGTTTATGGGATAATCAAAGAAACATAAATACAGATTGACCAGGCTAGTAATGAATTAGTATACAATATAGATTTAATAATAAAAATGGTTAACAATATAATAGTGTTAATCGTAATCAAGGAAATTATTAGCTTCATACACAGTATGCATTTTGTTAGGAATTCTCAACTTAATAATAATTTGACAATTGTCAAAAATATGTCAGATTTACAAACTGAAAAATGCACATAAAATGTTATTCCTCAAAATTCAAACTGACACATGATTGATAAAGACTCCTCTAAATGTTACAATTAGTCAATTGGGTGAATAAAAGTCTATTGAGGCTGTTCTCCCTATGCTATTTTTGTGTTTGGAATTTTCATAATGCAAAGTAACTTCCTCAATCAACACATTACATAACAGTTTTAGGTTATGCTGCCCTTAATCTTTGTTTTACTTTATTATGCATTTCAGAGAGCTTACTGATTAATTTTTTTCTCAGTCACAGTAGTAATATTTTCTTCTTCTGGGTCACAGTCTTGTGTATTCCAATTAGGTTCCAGCCATGCATCAGAGATAAAAGGAAGTTATTATGAATTTTAGTCTTTCCCTCATAGATTGCTTAATGGAGTTTGTTTTCTAGAGAGAAAAGATCATTTGCCTTCCTCAATATTAATTTTATGACTGAGTTTATTAATTCTGACATTTAAGTCCTCATTTTAATGAACTAGTAAGATTTAAAAACTCCCTACACAAAGAATTTTCATAATTAAAAACAATCAAATAGTCTGTATACTTTTTTATTTTCTTGTGTATATTTGTGATATGTGTACATGTATATATGCTTGTGTGTGTGTGTGTGTGCGTGTGTGTGTGTAGGCTCAAAATTGATCTTAGGAAACTTCTTCCATTGCTCCTCCATCTTGGTCACTGAAGAGGGGTCCTTCCAACAAATACAGAGTTCATTCATGCAGCTGCTACTGTGTTCTGGGGATTGCCGTTCTAGGATTCAATTAGAGGCAGGATAACACACCACCGAGCATGTACAAGAGCTTTTGGAATCTAAGCTCTGGTCCTCCTGCTTATGCCCCAAGTGCTTTAACTGCTGAGCTATCTAGCCAGCCTGCACACCATATTTTTTTCAAAAGATTAAACAAGATAGAACGAGTTTGGGGTGGAACTGTGAGAAGAAGATAGAAAAATAAGTCATCCCAGGGGACAGGAGCAACGTTGATTCAAAGAAAAAAAAATTTTAAAGAAAAATGTTTTATGTTAAGAAAATATGAAAATACTGGCCGGAGCCAAAGGTTAACTGGGACCCAAGACAGCACGAGAAAGGATATGAAACAAAGGCAATCAGGAACCATACAGGAAGGTCATTCCCTAAGTAACAATTTTTTCCACATTAATTGTGCTTAATTCTACAAGCTAGGAGAACAAATGAAGATTTGTAAGACCAAAAAATTGCACTAGTTCTCTATAAACCTCAGGGACTTGGGTGGAACATGAATAGATGAAAAAGATCAGAGATCAAGGAAATGAAGGGGAATGTTTTTGAAATGATCCAGACAAGGGACCATGCATGCTTGAGCTCCATATACAACATTGGGAATGAACAGAAGGACTTTGTCTGAGACACATTGTGCTAGAATACCGTAATAGAAGCTCTAACAACCCATAAAAAAACCAAAACAGACAAACACAAGCATGAATGTGCATGCTTAGTTAAATATCTTGAAGGGATGTCAGTTTACAAAGTCTTTCAATTTCTGCTATTTTTTTCTGCTCATTTATATTCACCTGAACCTATTATGGGCATAATTATAAATAGCATTTTAATTAATACCGATTGCATCTTACCATTATCTTGTAGAAATGAGAAAAAAATCTTCAGAGTTTGAGATTTCTTTAAAAAATGAAAATTGTACAAAGAATGATACTAGAATCTTTCTCCTTTTTGACAATAAATACTCTTTTTTATTTTGTACCTGGCAAAAATCATCTGCCAAATATGTCACTGTGAAATAAGTGAGAATCTGTGTTCTGAGTTTTATGCTGTTCATCTCATGTATTAGAGCAATGAGAGAAACAGCAAACTTAGATTCCTTTTTTCACTTATTCATTTGTACTATCACTATCAAAATTAAAGTTTTATCTCCAAACCAAAACCTAACTTCAATACGCAAATAAAGAAGCTCTTGTCTCATCATTAGGAAAAATTTCTGACCAGGATCATAAGAGAGCAAAGAGAAAGCACAATTGATTGCTGACATGTACTTCCTATCAATGTAATGGGAAATTTCATATGAAACAGAGTATATTTTGAAAAAGAAACAGAATTGGGAAATTGATATTGTTCTTAATATTTAATTGTCATTATTTTAAGTGGTCACAAAGAAAATATTAATTGAGATTATAAAATAACTTACAAAAACTACTCTTTCTGAGCTCCCACACTTGCTCATTTGGAGAGAAAGTAGGAGATTCTTAAGCAGTCTATCTGCCAAGTCCCTGTGTTCATATTCCCCTGTGTGTGACTTACAGAATGGCAGTATGTTATAAAAAAGGGAAACTTGGAAGCCAATAAGTTTCACATTTGCTGCACAATGGAAAGGACACCCACAGACTCTGCTTTTTGAGGCAATGTTCCTTGCTTTGAAAAGCCATTATATAGAGGCCGATGACCAAAGCTGAAGATTAGGTCTGGGGGAGAAAGTTTCCTCCAGGATGCAACTGTGAAAATCCAGTTTCTCATTACTAGTTTATGACTCTATGTGAAGTTTAAATTGGGTCGAGCAAGGTGACCAAATCCTTCTGTTATCAAAATGAAGCATATTGTCAAGAGGGAAAGGCACAGGCTGATCTATAGTGGTTGTTCTATTGCTGATCTTATCTTCATGATGGGAGGGCATAATTTATTTCTTCTCTCTGGGATGGGAGAGAAAATTTGAAAGATCCAGAGTAAAGGCATCATAGAAATTTCCAATAATAAATGTACAAAAACCAGCAAGCAAGTGAAAGAAGCTTGAGTACAATAAGACTGTTTCAATAAAAGCCCTAATGGAGGTAAATAACATGCTAATCAATATTAAAGCATTTTACTTTAGCACTCTGACATGTATGCACAAAGCATGCATACTAAAATTGCATAATTGTCAAGTATTAAGTATGAGGAAAATATCACAGATATTGATAATGTAGGTAGGTCTAAGGAAGGAAACTGAAAGACTTATGTTTCAACCATAAATTTCAGCTGTCTCATTTTCCTGCTGATGTGAGAATAAATAATATTAAATTACACTTGTTTTGCACTAAATATTCAGATTGTACTATATTGTATAATCTCAGAAGTCCTAGAGACAGTCTTTAGGAGTTTTGCTTACTCCGAGACCAATTTGCAGTTGAAAAATGCACAAGTGCAAGAGATAATATCCCCCACATATTGTAACACTACATGGGCAGTATTTTGTATTTTGTATATCCACCTATCCAACTAACAGTGCATCAAAAATGTTTGAGAAAAATTGCATCTGCAATGAGCCAGGTATCATAATACCTTATTCACATAATTATATTAGGAATATAAGTGATGAAGAAAAATTTTAAAGTAAGATGAGAGATGTGTGCAGGATATATGTAAATACTAAGCCGTTTTATAGAAGTACCTGATCCTCTTCAAAGTTTGGTACATAAGAGGGCCTTGGAATCAATTCCTGTGGAAACTTGAGGGGCTGATACACTGATAAATTACACATGCCATTAAACGGAGGAACATAGGGGTATTTCAGCAATGTTACAAAGTTGAAACCTGACAGTAAACATATATAGTTCCTACACAGTGAATCATCATTTAAAGGTTTTCTTTTTTTAGTGTGTGTATGTGTGTGTGTGTCAGAGGGCATTGTATGTGCCTGTGCAGGCCCAAAGGTGACTCTAGAAGCACACTGGAATGTTCTACTTCCTCTTTGTTTTATTCTGGAGTGTCCCAGGTTCTGCCTTCCAGGGCTGGAAGTCAAGGAAATGCAGGTTGCTGCCATTTCTGCCTGGGATTTTTTTTGGAATCTGGGTTCTGAGCTCAGGACCTTCTGCTTATAAAGGTTTAATCCCTGAGCCATCTCTCCAGCCCCATTTAAATGTTTTCTAAGCCAGCACTACACAAAGACCCTCAGACTTCATCAGCTAAGACTCTTGCTTTGAGGAGTTAAAACACACAGACTGGGCAAGAACACTTTTCATTATCACAAGATTTACCTTTCACATCTGCTGGTCACCTCAGCTGAAGCCATCTCTTCCATCTCTATAATCACCGTCACTGTGTATTTAGGGCAGTAACTTCCTGGCAAACTTCTTAGTTTCAGTGTCATTTGGTTCAAATCCATTCTATTACAAAATTATCCTTTCTGGTACACAAAAATCAATCCCCCCAATCCAGAGGTCTTAGAATAATTCCACAAGAAATAACTTTACATGCTGTACATTCAATAGTATGTTCCCTGTGAGGAACAGAGTGTTGGGGTGAAAGCTCAGCATTGAACAGCAATAGCTGAGTGGCAGTTAAATCTCAGCAGAGATACTCCGTGGAGACCTTGGAGGTATATTGTCCCTCAAAATTTGTGTTCTTTGTGGATAGAAGACTCAGATGTTATGCTCTGGCTGACTAGCCATTATATATAAGCTTTTCCTGTTAGGGAACATACCCTTGGATGAGACCACTTTACACCTAAGAGTAAGTTTGCAAAAATGACTAAATAGTCATTTTTATAACTAATCCTTCTAAGATCTAGGGGAATAAGTACTTGGTGCTACATGGAGAATCCGAGTCATATGTCCCACCAGCTTTATCTCCTAGTATTGTCCTTGATTTCCTATTTATTAATATGACAGACAGTTATTACTGGGCATATTCCACAGTTACTCTGCATGTTACTGATAAATTCATAGCAAAACAGCTTAGGAAAGCAAGGGGTTTTATTCTGGTTTACAATTGTCTGGTTAGAGTTGTTAGTCCAGCTTGACAAGAAAGCTCACACCAACACCAGAGGCTACCAGAATTGGTCCCACCATATCCAGAGGTCTGCTGAAGAAGGGGCAAACTCATTCGCCAGACAGCATGTCTGTACAAGTATGTCAAAAAAATGCCAACTTATTTAACCAGTTCCTTTCAGTTTATCCACTTGTCCAGAGAATGATCTCACCCCATCAATTAGGCAAGGTCCTGAAGGCTTGCTCAGGGTTTAATTCATCTACTAATTCTTTATAAGTGTGCCCAGAGCTCCAGCCTTCAACTTGCAAGTTAATACCTATGTCTATGAGAATATAAACATAAAACATCTAAGGAAAAAAATGCATTGTATTCCCACAATGAAAATCATGGTGTGCTTTGACAACACAAAGGGGGGATCATTGTACTTCTTGTGTACTTGATTGTCTGTGTATCCATTTGTCCCAGAATGTTCTCTGACATTTTTAACTCTACCACAAGCCCTGGCTTCACAACTTACTGTTGCAGTTCGTCTGCATGGTTGCTGATAAATCACCATCGAATGGTTTAAGGGAACAAGGGGTTTATTCCTTTATGATACACTGGTTACAGTTCCTCATCCAACTTTACAGGAGAGCCCACATCAACACCAGGGCTGAGGGAACTGGCCATACCATCATCACATAACAGCTGAGAGAGAGATCCTTACTTGCCAGACCAGCATGTCTGGCCAAGTGTACACAACAAGGATGCTAACTTTCTAAATCAACTCTTTGCATTTTATTCTAAGGCCTAATCCCAACCACTGTGAGCTGGGCCTTCCCCATCAGCTAGACAATCTCCTGCAGGTTTGCTCTGGGCTTAATTAAACCATTAATTCTCTACAAATGTGCCGAGAGCTCAAACCTTCAACTGTAAATTTGACACTTGTACCTAACTATGACACTCACTAGCCCATTCTCCAGTCACCTATTATCTTGGGCACTTGTACTCTGATGTTGGACCCTACACCAGGTATCCCCCGATTCTTCCTGTCATTCAGTCTCATAAGGTGTCATATGTCTTTAGTAAATGGAACTATAACCAACGTGACACTTAAAAGGTAATATTTGTCTTCTCAGAATATAACTGAGAGGCCTTAGAGATAATCGACTTAGAATCAAGTCTAAGCATGCATCCACAAAAAGGGAAATTGTGTATCTGCTGAGGTCTACCATCTAACAAAGTAAAGACTCAAGGTTAGGAACAAGTTCAAGAATTCTCATCCACTGTCTTATACCATCTCCTCCAACAAATGAAACAATTCATTTGAATCAGTCTTAAATTTAATGATATTCCAAAGCACATCTTAAGAAGTAGATTTTTTCTCAAAAATTCTGTGAAGTATTACTTCTAATTTCTATGCTCTGTTCAGTGTGTGTGTGTGTGTGTGTGTGTGTGTGTGTGTGTGTTTATTGTAGATTCAAAAGGTTTTGGGCAGCTCCATAATATATTATGGATATCCAAATGAGATCCTGTGGCAAAACTGGCAATATTTTTATTTTCTTGCTAATCACTACTCGGCTTCCAGAAGAGACCAGGTATTATAACAAATGAAATTCACTACATGAAATGAAACGTTGGTTTGATTAACTTTCAAAATTTGTATCTCTCACCCTCCCCATTCCCCCATGCGTGTGCAGACATGTGTGTGTGTGTGTGTGTGTGTGTGTGTGTGTGTGTGTGTGTGTGTGTGTTGTGTTGGCTATTTTTATAAACAGCAAAGTCTAAACCAATTAAACAAATTCAATGAAACAAGAGTCCCTAAATCCAATTGACAATTAGAATAACCCAGAGTTAACGTAAATGACTGTAAATGCCACTTCCTGGAAATCATCATTTGAGTACATGTGAAATAGATCCAGAGGACCAAGCATGAAGAAATGTCCCAGGTAACCCTTAGACACAGCCAGGTGTAGAAATCGACACTGTTGTAAAGGTGACCCTGTTGGGGGAATAAAGTGATTCTGTCATTGGTTTATGGCAAGGATTCTGGTCAGCTCCAGTAGTACTGTTAGACACATGAAATAGAGGTGGGGGAAGTCCTAGATTAAGAGGATTAAAGACTCAATTTGAAAATGGCAAACACATTTCACATGCACATCAATAATACCCTTGAAGGTGAGTTATAGAAGCACTTGGCTCTTAAGATCAAAATTCTTTCTCCTGGTTTCAGGTACCCCCACCCCCACCCCAATCATGCGTACCACCACCTGTAAATCTCCTGGCCTCACCCTTAATCATTATGCGGAAAATACCTAAACAAAGACTTGAATACGCTTATTACTTTGACCTTTTTCTAACCTGAGGGAACTCAGATCATTGAAAATACCTTGAGACTAAGATCCTAAGGGCATAAAAAAGACAGATATTGTAATAATTGCTTATCTCTAACAGGTGTATGTGTATGTACATGTAAACTTAAAATTCTAGTCCATGAACATGAATTTAAACTTGCATGTATTTTTAAACTTCCTTGAGTAATGATAAATGTTCATCACAGTTGCAAAGCCCAAATCTAAAATGTGATCTGTATCTCTGGCTTCCTATTCTATTTAATTCAAGATAATCAAGTTCTCCTAGGTGGTACATATTAAAATACCCTTAGAGCAAGAGTCCCTTTTCTCTAACTTTGTTAAATAAGATTTCCCGTGTTAAAAAAAAATCTATCCATTCCCTTGTAGCAACGTTGATTTTAAATGGATAAACCCAGAGAAATTGAGTTCCATTCCCTAAGCACTCCCTAATTACCAAATAACAGGCACTGATTGCTCCAAGACAAAAACCTGATCTCATTAGTACCTGCTGTTTGGGTAGAGAGAAGACAATTATATGTGAAGGGTACTATGCATTTAGAAATGTTAATTAATTATACATTATTTATTGGAAATACAATACTGTCCTTGTACTGTAGCTAAAAAAACAGAGGAAGTCGGGGAGAGAGTAAATAGCTGAGATAGGCTGAATTATAATGAGCTATATTTGTTCTGAAGGAAAGTTCCTTTGCTGATTTGGAAACAGCTTTACATCCATCCCTTTTCTCTATATCTTTCTTCTTTATTAGAATGAGCTATCAAGGTTTGAGAGTGTGGGAGGGAAATTACTTTATCATCTGGCAAGTTTTAGCCAAGCCAAACTGGTCTGGTGTTTTAACTTTTCTTTTACAAAGCAAAGTAATAGACAAATAAATAACAATGAGTAGCCAATAAATAATTTTCCAGTCCAAACCAAAGAACTTGAGAATTTGAACAATGGCTTGGCATATATTGAATTCTGATGAATTAAGTTCCTTTATATTAATGCTGTATTATGGAACTGTGCTCAGGCTAAAGTCATTACCCATTTCTGTTATTTGCTGACACTTCAAAGGCTACAGCTAATCGGATCTCCTTATACAAGAGATACAGTGAGGACTTCCAGTTCTCATGATCCTACTCACCTGCTTTCTCTGCAAAAGAGTCCCGGGGGGAAAGATAGCAGAGGTCATAGTGCAATGGACCCAATTGACAATCATGGTATGATTTCTAACGCAGTCATTAACTCTTCCAATTACATGTTGAGCAAATGTACTATATACTTAAAGCCGCTCTGTAATTCTTCATTTCACTTCAGTCCACTGGTAAGTAGCTGACAAAAGATCTGCCTCACTGTCATCTGTTCCACCATCACGTCTTTATCCTGTAACCTGATAGGCCATAGAGAGGTCTACAAACTTTAAAACTTCTTAAAAATCATTTTCTGTAAATCTTTTTTTTTAATTTTTTTATTATTATTTATTCAACTGTGCGCATGTGCGTGCGTGTGTGTGTCTGTGTGTGTGTGTGTGTCTGTGTATGTGTAGAACCACGGACGAATTCGCGAACCACCATGGACGCCTCCACCTCCTTCTGCCCCGGGATTCACAGGCTCCGCCCTACCAGGACCAGAAGCACAGGCCGCCTCTGCTTCCGCCTGGCGTCTATACGTGGGATCTGGGATCCGAACTCAGGACCTTCCACCTGCAAGGCGGAGGCTTAACCTCTGAGCCACCTCTCCAACCCATTTTCTGTAAATCTTAAAACAAGAAAAGAATAGAAAGTATTTTGCAAGGAAGCCTTGTGTTATTACATTGTTTCTATCAATCCGCTACTTTTTGATCTACAGCATCTATAAACTCTCACATTAATGAAAATTCATAGCTTACATGTAAGTTATTCACATGTTGTTGTGCCAGCACATTTTGCACATTTTAAAACATGCCTCACAATGACACATTTTAAAAACATGAGTAAAACATTATGAAATTTTCTGCATAGATGATCAGACCAGCTTTACTTTTGACAAATGAAATCTGAAAATAATCCGAATATCCTTCAACAGGTGAAAACTAAACTAGATAATTAGAATGACACACTGACCCTCCACAGTAAATGGGGGTGGACTGTCAATTTATGCAACAAATATGTGAATTTCACAAGCACTGTGGAGCACTAGTATCAAAATATTATTACATTATAGCCTATATTTATAAACATTCTTGAAAAGTTAAAATTGTTATTATGAAGTATGTGTGGAATAAGCATCTGGCTATAAAGTATAGCATAAGAGAGTTCTTTAAACTGCTAAATTTACTATATCCTGACATTAGTGTTGCCTATGCATGCTGTACATGTATTAAAATTCATAGCACTTTATATTACATGAAAAAGATTAAGTTTGTTGAATGATAATATATGAGAATGTATCAAGAAAAATTGCTTTCTCCTTGAACTCCAGTAATTTGTCACCTACTCTAATTTGAAAACCAAGAAATAAATGACTTATGAATTTCTTCTTAATAATCAGTTTGAAATAATCAAGTTACTATGAAAGTGTGAAGACACACAAGCAATTTTAACAGTAATCCTGTTGAGAGTTGGCATCCATCTATGTCATCTCTCCTTGAATTCGTTGGAGCTCTGTGATAGATTGAATGTTTAGGGAGCCATTCTATGAGGAAGCCTAAGCTACTCCATGGAGGAGCTCATGAAGGACACACATTCAGTGGGAGCTTTCCAGCCATGAGACTGAGACATCCTGGGAGTGGACCTCCAGCAACAGCAGAATCACCCCTACTGTCACCAACAGAGCTGCGACATCATGCCACACTCTGCCCAACCAAAGACTCATGAGCAAAATAAGTTGTTGTGTTTGCTTCTAGTTACTAATTTTAAAATGGTTGGTTATGCAGCAAATAGATACTGTAGATAGTAGAGATCTCCCAAGATAGACAGCACAGTAATAAGTATGTTACTTCACAGAGTTATGACATAGAGTTATGAAGCTGAGACAGTTCCTCAAGAGAAGATCAGCGTGAGTCATGAGTCACTACCTCAGTACAGAGTTTCCTTGACTGTCAATCTCTACCACCTGAATCAGAAAGGGCTGTAGTGCAGAAGAAAGTGCAAAACCTCACCCTGAAACAAACCTAATACATCACAGTCACAATCAGGGTCCAGGCACACATGATTTTAACAAATTGCCCATTGGTTCTTGTGTATCCTTGTATTCCATCCCCAACATTTCAGCCACTCTGAAAAGATTGACTGAAATGATTTGGACCAAGGGATGATATAATATATTGCTAGCAAAAAAAAAAAAAAAAAAAAAAAAAGAAGAAGAAAATGCTATAAACAAAACAGATAAACAGGTTCCTGAAGAATACTTTTCACAAGACAAAAACAGAGCCTAGCAGAGCATCCATTGCAACGGGACATTAAAAAGGAAGAGATAACTAAGGAGGTGAAGGATCCGCACTTCAAAACCAGTTTCAGCTACAAGTTTGAAATCAGTCTGGGATATCCAAAACTCTGACTCAAAAAATAAATAAATAATAGCTAAATGAAAACAAGATATGATGAGACCAGATGTATTGTAAAAATGGATAGAACATTTCTTTTCTTACATTAATGTGCCATATTTTAACAAATTAAAAAATTTTGATGTGAACAAAAGATTAACAAGGCTAATATTTATGTTCTCTGTTTAAAAATGAGGCAGATGTGAACTGCAGATTAAATGCCTGATTATGATGATAAATACACAGATGATAGGTGGGTGGATGGATGGGTGGATAGAGAAATAGATAGATAGATAAATAAATAGATAGATAGATAGATAGATAGATAGATGATAGATAGACAGACAGACAAAAAATAGAAAAATAGAAAACTTCTAAAGTGTTTAAAAATTAAAATCACCTTTCTTTATGTAAGTGCTACTCTTATAATTTAGAAGCATCTGTGTGTAAGCTAGAAGCCTGAATGATTCTTCTCATTTTCATCACAAAATGAGAAAGAGAGAAACATGTATGTTCCATGCTGACTTTGAAATGGAGAACACATATATTCAGAGAATAGTTATCATGTTCCAGTTATTAAAGCTAAGACACTCATTAAAACAGAAGACAAAATTATTCATAATTGCTTTGAATTTTAAGGTAATGAAAATAGTCTCCAAAAGGCAAAGAAGGAAGGATCTAAGATTATTGTATATGATAGGAAATTTCTGGATACACTTTCAGACTCCAGTGTTGTGTTGGTTTTTATTTCGACTGTGATTTTTCTTTTCCTTTTCTTTTTTTCTTTATTTGTATGTATATGTGTGTGTGTGTGTGTGTGTGTGTGTGTGTGTGTGTGTGTGTGTGTGTATCAGAGGGCACTGGGTGCGCTGTAGGATTTAAGATTTATATTTAATGATTATTGATTTCTCACAGTCAAGTTCATAATCAAAATTAACCATCATAGTTAAATTGTTCCTTTTTGCCTCTTAAAACCTCTACCACTGATTTCTTTTTCCTAAATTTCTGAATGCATGCTCACTCCTAAAGCTTAATTTCATAGTAATATATGAAATAAGTGACCTGCATATTCAACCATAAAATTGTTACCAAAATATTTCTTTTACCTGTTACCTGTTACTGAAAAATTACTTTTACTAAAAAAAATCACAAAAACAGTAAAGTCCCCATCTCCAAAATAAATGTTTTAGCATAAGATATCTTTGTTTCAGAGTTTTATTAGAGCACCTGACACCCTGTGAGAGTGAAATGAAAGGAAAATTTAGCAAACTTATTAAATATAATCCTCGTTCATATGAAAACTTTTAGATTTTAAAAATTGTGATGTCTGTGTGGCCCTTTATGAACATTTTCATGATCTTCCTTTGGTAAAATGAAAAGACAAAGCAGCAACTGGTCTTGTCTAAAGACTTAGAATCTGTTCTCTGTGAGTGCAGAGAACAGACTCACAACAGAACTGGGTAAGAGATTCTCCCTCCCTCTCTCTCACTCTCTCTCTCACTCACTCTCTCACTCTCTCTTTCACTCACTCTCTCACTCTCTCTCTCTCACCCTCTCCCTCCTCCTCCTCCTTCTTCTCCTCCTACCTCCCTCCTCTTGCTCAGGTGGCTTCACAAGCTTTGCAGAGATGAAATCATTACTCTGACATGAAATAGTTGACATGGTGTTGAGATGACTGAACAAAACAGGGCTTAGAGCCAGCACAGGAGCTTAATCAGCATATCAAGTGTATAAGGGGTTAAAGATACAGCATCTATATGAAGAATGAAACCTCAGCTATTTAATAAACTCAAGCAGAGCTTCCCTGGCATGGGGCAGTGATGGGTGTATTCATGATGAGTTCACTCACAGTAAGCACAGTAGACAATGCCACTGCAACAGTAAGCATGCATGGTTGCTGATAAATAACCATCAAACAGTTTAAGGGAACAAGGGGTTTATTTTCTTACTGATAGTCCAGTTACAGTCTGTAGTCTAGCGTAACAGGAGAGCACGCACCAATACCAGGACCAAGGGAACCAGCCACACCATCTCTACGTAATGGCTGAGAGAGGAAAAATCCTTACTTGCCAGACCAACATGTCTGGCCAAGAATACATAAAGATGTTGACTCTGTCAATCAGCTCTCTGTATTTTATTTCTAGGCCTAATCCTACCCACCTGGTCCTTCCCCATCAGCTAGACAATCTCCTGCAGGTTTGCTCTGGGTTTAACCCAACCACTAATTCTCCACAAATGTGTAATGAGCTCAAATGCTCAACTGTCAAGTTGACACCTATGCCTAACTGTGAGAGCCACCATCTGACTTTCCTTCAAGACTCAATATTTCTTTTCTAAGGAAAACATTAGCAAGTCTTTCCCAGTTTTTGGACTTTGCAAATAGCATTGTGTGTAATGAACTGACATTTATTTTTAATATTATCCTCTTTGAGTCTCTGCAAACTTGCAATTTACTTAAAGTGTTTGAAGTCAATCAATTCTGTGCATCTTCATGAGCTTGTGAAAGTAACACTATCTCATTTAAGATTACAGCTTTGCTCTAGGACTGGAGATATGGCTCAGGAGTTAATACTCTGCCTCCCAAACATAAGGTCCTGAGTTTGGGTCCCAGGTCCTGAGTAAAACTGCCAGGCGGAAATGGTGGCAGCCTGCACTTCCAGCCCTGGTGGGAAACGTCTGGAAAATCCCAGAGGGAAGCATAAAGGAGGTAGAAGCAATTCAGGATGATTCCCAAAGTCGCTCTTGGTTCTTCACAGGGACACACAGTGTCCTCTGATACACACACACACACACACACACACACACACACACACATACACACACACACACACACAAATGATGAATAAATAAGTAAATAAAACATTGCTATTAATCTTTTAAACTTGTGATGGATGGCTTGATAATGATCCAAGAGTTGCTCTATGAAGTGAATACTTAGTGATGGACAGGTAAGAGGACACAGCCTACAATGGGTACTCAGTGATGGAAAGATAAGAGGACACACCCTACAACGCGTACCAGGGAAACATTTTTTAATTCTTGAAAATTCTAGTAAGTTTTTTTATTGTGTCTTCAAGAAATTTTTTTAATTGCTCAATGAAAAAAAATGTTTTCTATGCATAAAAACTACACACATGGCTTCATGCTACAGCACCTGAATATGCTGCCTTCAAAGAATGACGTCTTTATTTGAACCCTACAGCTCTTCACTTTTTCCATCTGTCTTCTGTTTTATAACATAGTAATTTTTTCAATAGCTGGTAGATCAGACAAAATAAAGTTCATTATTAAACAGTAGTCACCCTTACTTGGAGACTAATAAGGAACAAAAGACTCTGGGCTAATTTACTTTCTCATGCCAAAAACAATTTGAATTTTCAGAAGCAATTTGTCTTAATTAAACACGATTCATATAACCCTCCCCTGCTGAAGGGAATGCTGAGACAGCAGCTGTAGGTTGTCTAGAGATTGGCTTGCAGCAAGGTATAAACTTACTGAAATCAGTTTCACCCACCGTTTATAAATCTCTGTCATGTGCACCTAGTAATGATGAAAACAAGGATAATGAGACTAGTCAGAAAGATAGAATTTATATTGTGAAAGTAGTTAAGCTGTGGAATGTGGAAGTATGAAAAAAATGTCAGTAGGTATAACAGTTACTCTTAACTGTTGCTGTAAGAGAGCACCCAAGTCAATCAACTTAAGGAAGAAAGGAAGCTTTATTCACCCTATGGTTTCAGAGGGGAGAAATAGTCTTTCATGCCAAAGGCAATTTGGCTGGCTGGCAGACTGAAGTTAGAGTCAAGCTAAGTCATTCCCATCTACGAGGCTGAGAGCTGCAAGACCGCTGCTCCAAAAGGCAGTCTTCTCCTGGAAGTAGGGAGGGACTAATCCACCCATCCCTTGCGACCATCTTCTTCCAGCAAGGCTCCACCTATCAAAGATGCCTCAACCTTCCCAAAGAGACAGTGGGGGACACATTTCAAACCATGACAATAGGCAAGGGAAAGTGCTTATTGAAAGTACCGGAGGAGACGGCTGTAACATTTAGAAAGAGATTTGTGGATTTGGTAGAAACTTAATTAGAAAGATGCAAACAAGTAAAATTATATCGCTAGGATATATCTTAAGTTATCCCACAATCATCTTAATGGATCTGTAAATGTTATTTAGCTTTCAAGTATCTAAAATTCATCCTTAAGGCACAGCAAATAAAATCATTAGTCGGTAGGGAGTTATTGGCACAAATATGGCCATTTTTGAATTTATAAGACATGGTTATAAATTATTGGAGCTGGAAACACCATCACATATGGATTTCATTATCCATGGAAGAAGTAAGGATCATCTGAAAGGGAAAAATTAGGTTTCAGTTATCCAAGAAAACTATGAACATATTGTAATCCTTTGTTGCTCTTACTCTCTGCTACTGTAAGAACATATTCAGACCAGGTAATTTAAGGGAGGAAAAGTTTATTATTTGGCTCATAGTTCCAGAGGGTATATAGTCCATTGTGGCAGGAATTGCACAGCAGAAGGCATGACAGCTGGCAGCAGGAGGCCTGTTCATAGCATTGCCACAGGAACCATCTTGTTAGGCAGAGCAAGAGAGAAAAAAGAGAGCCAGCATGCCCATTTCCAGGATCGCCCACTCCAGTCATGCATTTCTCCTTAAAGGTCTTATTGTCTTCCCAAACATGGCCATCAGTTTGGAATAAGTATTCAAATACATGAGTCTGTGGTGCGTGGGGGAGGCAATTAGCATTCAAACCACCGTACCTTTCATATCTATCTCTCCTAGGAGTCACAAGCTTTGTTTATTTGATGGAGATAAAGTGATTTTTCTAGGGAAGAATTTTAACCTGTTTCAACTTCTCCAATATCAGAGTTTGACTATACATCTGAGTACCACAAAATGGAGAATGCAGACTTGTTAGGCATAATCTCTTCCCTTTTTTAACATAGTTACAAACCTCTCCTTAGTAAACAGAAATAAGAACTAACTCATCTTTAGATGATATAAATTTTATTCTACATCTTTCCCCTTATCCATCATTAATTTTGTCTTCCTTATTTGTGCATGATCCCAGTTCTCTGTTAATTAACAAAAATATACTAAATCTGATAGACTCTCCTATTCCAAGATTAGAGATTTTTGCCTATGCTTTTAAAAATATGTTTTGATAACATAGAGTGAAACACAAAAAACTACCTGTGTTTTTGTTAAATAAGCTCAATTTCCTAAATGTTTCTAAATTACAGAAAATGAAATTTTTTCTTATTTAAAATAGTAATATTTTACCTTTCAAAACAAAATTAAAATATTTTATAGTCTTAATTTTGATTATTTGGTGTGCATTACATAATTAAAATCACAAAAAAGTTTCAAACTGGAAATTCAGACTATATAAAGATATATTCAACACACCTAGAAGTCACATTGAAATCTAGAAAGGATGGGAATTAGGTAAAGGAGAAGGTGAATGTAACTTTCATAATCTCATACCCACATCCAAATACATCTTTCCATGGCCCTGCTCTTAGTAAGCATTCAATAAATATCTTTAATAAATGACTTTTATAAATATGAGCCAAGTCTTTGGTGTTATTAGCAGAAAAAATACGTTTCTGGGATATATCACCCTATCCCACTTTATCTCTTGATGTCTTATTTCTCATGAAAAATAGAGATCTTAAATGTATATTGACCTACCAGATGACTGATCATATACCAGTGCTTCCAATGCACATGTCATCATTTAACATAATCTGCTCACTTCTACCACACACATATCCATCAGGTTTTCCAAGAAGTTAAGTTTTCACACTTGGAAGTGTGGTTTTACTATTTTGGGGGTAGGAGACTTGACTTATTTAAATCAAGAGAGTCAAAAAATGCAAGCAAAGATAAGAAAAGAGAAATCAAAGGAGACAGCCTTTCTTCTGACTCCAGCCCTTTCACTCTGCCCTCAGCTCTTCATGTGTCTTAAAAGGTTTCCACCAAGAGACCCGAGAGAGATGGTTGCATGTGCAGGTCAGACATGGCACCTTTGATGTGCCAGTGTATCCGACCGGCCAGAAAGAAAGAAGTTCCAGTCAGAAGCTCCTGGGAGCTTCCTCTGGTCATTTTAGCAGTGGTATATTCAGTCCCCAATTGCCATGTAAAAATTGGCCATACAGAAAACAAAATTATGCCATTTGCTGAAAAATAGATGCAGTTAAAGATCATGATATTCAGCTAAATTTGTCCATTCCAAGAAGACAAATATCACATCTTTCTCTCATGTATGCTTGACAGTATTTTTATAACAGATAAATTCACATAACTATGACGTGCAAGTAGAAGGGAGACTAGGGGAAGAAAAAAACTAGCAGTAGATGGGAAAAGGGAGGGGACCAAAGGGGAGACTAAGATGTTCAAAATATGTAATATTTTGTAATATCCTTGAAAGGAATTGTCTTTATGAAATCCACTACCATGTACAGTGGAAATACATCAAAAAAGAATGTTTTTAAGTGACAACTTAACTCATCTAACAGAAAGATGCAACTGTAGGAAAGGAAAGAATAAAGCTCCATACTGAACATATGACTCAGAGAAGGTATTTGGGCTCACCCCTCTTCCTTGCTGGTATTTACCACTAGATGGCTTTTTTCTCATTGTGCAGAAGACATGGCATCCGAGAAGCAGGAATGCTAGAGGAGTAGCTCAGTAGTGGATAGGGGTCCCACACTCAATGGCAAAGATCCTAAGACCTTCACTAAAGAATAGTTTGAGGCTTCCTGCAACTTTATAATACAGGGTCATTTGTATGTCAGATTAATACCGTAGAAAGAATAACTGCCAAGGCAAAAACCAAACATGAACTTAAATGTTCCCAACATGAAGATCATTGGTCTGCCTGACAGGGCAGGGCGCCTTGGGCCCTAAAAACATTTTCTTTTTTTTTTTTTTTTCTTTCTTCCCAATTTATTTGCACCGCTACTGTGAGCTGCTAAACACAGTGATTTCATGATTTATAGAAGACATAATAGAGAACTCTCCAGGGTCATTGAATGTTATACCGAGTAGAAAATGAGAGCATCTGCAGAATAAAGCAACTCCTCATTAACCATCTGTGCTCATGTCCAACCGAAAAGAACGCTGTCTCTGAAGAGGACCAGGATTCTACATCCCGAGAATCTCAGAGTAGGTGCCAACGTTTGGGAGTCTTACTTAGACTTTGCGTTAGCCCTTACGGCAAAGTAGAAAATCAGCTTTGAGAAAAAAAAAATAATTTTTAGCTCAGAATACAGTGAGGAGCTTTGTCTTAATACAAGTGTCTTCATTCCACTGTTCTCAGATGATGACATTCAATTCCTCTGACTTTAGGCACCAGTTATTTACAACTGGGTCATAGTGAGAACACCATGGTTTTTTTCCTGTTAAATCAATTTCGTCGATATAAAATAAGGATGGATTTGAATTGAATATGATTTCTTCGAAGTCTAGTTGAAAGGATACTCAGGAAGAATTTTCTGTTATAAGAGCTTCTTTTAGTTTACTTGTTTGTTCGCTGGTGGTGGCTCTCCCCACAGGCTGTCTTGTATAATCCACTCATTATCAGGGCTCTGATACAGAAAGACCGGGCTTTGATAGTGGATGAATCTCAGCATCCCTGATACTCCACAAGTCACATTGCCATTCCGCAAAGAAGGTCACATGGTACCTATACCTTCCAGGGTCACTTGCCTTCTTCATGCTTTGCATCTGAAAGAAAGTTGGAACAGTGCTTGTATTTCATTCATATGTATTGTATGCAACCACAAATCATCAGAAAACTATATTCCAGACCAGAACCTGACTGTATTAGAAATGACAGTGAGTGTTTTGCCATGTGGTAAATTTTTTAATATTACTTAAGAACTGATGTAGGACTGCTGACATGTGTCCTGTTCTCCTGTCCTTATATTGGTCATGTGTTTTACAAATCTATTTTTTTTTATCATATAGCTTATGGACCTGCTGGTTAGCTGATTAAAGAAACAAGCATACCCACACTGTGCCTAACAACTGACCTTTGGCCCTCTACAAATACAGCACCCCACTTTCCAGCCCTCCTCACTGCTTCCCCAAACCAGAAGTTTGACAGAAACTGATTCAGGGATTCATTAACCATCTTGTTCCCACATCCCCCAGCACCCAAATGTGAGTCCCAGCAGCAATGTGCAGGGTCAGGAATATGGTACCCACAGGGAAGGAAAGGAACAGGTTAGATTAGGATGGAAAACTGTCTACGTGACAGATGTAGCATTTCTACCACAACTAATCACAGCTATTCCAGAAGATGTGAAATAAAATAGCAGAAAACAAGTTTTAGAAAGACATTCACATTGCACAGGGCAAGCATGACAAATGATGACCAAAAGCAATACTCCGGCAGGCAGAAGCAATACCCTGGCAGGTAGAATTCAAAGGAACAGGAAACTGGCTTTCTTTAAATAAGGTTTGGAAGTGTATTAGGCAGAAAGAGGAAAAAAGATGGGATCAGACCCAACCTTTGGATGTACTTCATACCCAATATGCTGTGAGGCTTAGCAGTCTTCAAAATATATGTTTCTGCCTGTATTCTGCATTCTGTTGTCTTAATTAAAATGTATCTACCTTATAACTCTTAACTGCATGTTAGGACCTTTCAGTCACCTGAGAAGATGCAGGGTGTTTCAGAACATCAAGTTTCCAAGACTGGCCAGTTAATTTGAGTTTCTAAAGACCAATGCACGAGCACACAGCTATCAGAGCAGAATAAAGATCACAGGCGCCGACATGACATGCAGTAGGCAAGAAGGAAGACGAGTGCCTTCTGTGTAGTAGATGAAGAATGCGGAGCAGAGAAACTCAAGTAAAAGAGCTTTGATAAATGAATTGCTGCCAAAATCATAGTGTTGAGGACGCGATTTATCAGAACAGAATGGCAGCAAGTGACTGGGCTATTCCATTTTTATGAAGAAGACTGGATTCACATTTTAAAAAACCTGTGCTATGCTGTTTTATACCTGTGATAAAATTTGCTTGTTTTATTCATAACTTGTGGAGTTTATGAACTGATGATAACGATAAGTGAGTTTGTATAAAAAAGTACTTTGTGGGCTGGGGAGATGGCTCAGGGGTTAAAGCCTTTGTCTCACAAACAAAAGGACCTGAGTTCGTATCCCCATATCCCATGTAAAAAAAATAAATAAATAAAACGCCAGGGGAATATAGTAGAGGTCTGTAATTATGGCCCTGGAAGGCAGAGCCTGGGGAAACCCAGAGCAAAGCAGTAAGAAGGCAGAGCAATCCAGGATGATTCCAAATGTCACCTGGGCCTCCACGAGACCACACTCAAGTGCCCTTTTGTACACACACACACACACACACACACACACACGTGCACACACATAGTACTTTGCTACCTTTCTCACAGTTACAAGTGAGTTTACTTCCTGTGTTGTTTGTCTTTGTGTGCTTGTTTGTTTCAAGTCAGCTTTCAAATCCAAACTCTTCTATATGCTAGGTAAGCACTGTTCTACTAAGCTGTATTTCCAAACCCAGCTCAGCTCCCTGTCAAATAATGTGATTTTCTTTTTCCAGTTACCTTCCTTTGTGATGTTACTTCAAGTTAAAAAAAACTTCATTGACAACTTCCTCATACAGCCACCCCAAAAGCATACAACTCCAGGGAGTACACCACTCGCTCTCACATATCACCAAGATACTAAATAGTAAAAGTGCACTACCATACTAATATTCACCCCCTGGTTCCTTAACCAGACTTAACTGACGTACTAACAGCCTAATAGCCTCATCTAGGATATACCAATAACAATACACAAACATACCCAATCCAAGGCAAGCACTAGTAATAACTGGCAAGGGTAACAACACCAACTACATCAGTTCAGTGAAAAACACACAGAAACTGAAAGGTCCTAAAAAACAACACAACCATGCCCAAGTCAAAGTGCAAATCCATGAGAAACGAAACCCAAGAAGACCAATAATCTCCCACCGAAAGAATTAATCCCATAATGATGGATTCTGACCAGAACAAATTCACAGAAAACAGCCATGAAAGCCAGACCCAACATAACGACTTTCAAAGTATCATCATTACCATGATTAATACTATGAAAGAGGAAATCCAAGAAGAGTTAAACAACCATATCAACCACTTTGAACAGGAACACAACAGGCACTTGGAGGAGTTGAGAAAAACAGTTCAAGAAACAAAAATAGGCATAGAACAGTTAAAACAGTCTCAGGCAGAGTTTAAAATTGAACTAAAAGACAAGTTATCTTCAACCCAAAACTCAACAAAGAGTCTTATCAGCAGAACAAATGAGGCAGAAAATAGAATTTCAGATCTTGAAGACAAAGTGGGAGAATTAACCAGCTCAATGGAAGAGATTGTTAAAGTCAAAAAGATACTGGAGAAGAACATTCAAGAGATATGGGACACCCTGAAGAAGCCTAACATGTGCATTCATGGAATACCAAAACAAGAATCCCAAAATACCACACCTGAGGAAATATTTCAATTCATCATAAATGAAAACTTCCTACAACTAAAGAATGAGAGGCCTATCCAAATACAAGAAGCATTTCGCACTCTAAATAGATATGACCAAAATAGAAAATCACCACAGCAAATAATAGTCAAAACACTCCACATTCAAGACAAAGAAAAGATGTTGAGAGCTTCAAGAGAAAAAAAGCAAGTCACCTTTAAAGGTAAATCTATTAGAATAACAAATGACTACTCAATGGAAATAGTAAAAGCAAGAAGAGCTTGGAGAGACATACTTGAAGTATTAAATGAGCAAAAATGCCAACCCAGGCTGATATACCCGGCAAAACTATCTGTCATGATTGAGGGAGAAAGAAAACTTTTCCAGCACAAAGACAACTTGAAGGGATATATGTCTACCAAACCAGGCCTTCAAAAAATCCTAGAAATGATACTCAAGCTTGAAGAAAAGAACAAGCAAGCGTATCCAGGAGGACAGAAGGGAAGTATAATACCACCAAAACAAAAATGTCAAACAACACGCTTACAAAATCTACTAAACATAGAAAATGTCCAGAATTAAAAATAATTTTTCCATTATAACATTAAATGTCAATGGTATTAACTCACCGATTAACAGACACAGATTACAAAATTGGATTAAAAACCACAATCCAATCTGCTGCCTTCAGGAAACTCATCTCATCACAAAAGATAGGCACATCCTAAAAATGAAAGGTTGGTCCAAAATCTTGCAAGCTAATGGAACCAGGAAACAGGCAGGGGTAGCAATTATGCTTTCAGACAAAGTGGACTTCAAACCAAAGAAAATCATAAGAAACACAGATGGATACTACATTTAGTCACAGGTACAATTCACAATACTGAACATATATGCACCCAATACGGGCCCCTCCACATTCATTAAGAAAACCCTACAGCGTCTAAAGCAAGAAATCAACCCCCAAACGATAATTCTTGGGGACTTCAACACCGCCCTCTCAACATGGGAGAGATCAACAGGTCAAAAGCTTAACAGAGACACTTTGGAACTTAATCAAACCCTGAAAGAAATGGACCTTACAGTTCTCTATCGAACTTTTCACCCACGCACCAAAGAATACACATTTTTCTCAGCAGCACATGGAACTTTCTCCAAAATAGATCACATACTAGGCCACAAAATAAATCTACACATATACAAAAAAGTCGAAATTCTAGCCTGTGCCCTATCAGACCACCACGACCTAAAGCTGGACATCCACAACAACACAACAAACAAGAGAAAATACACTAACTCCTGGAAACTTAACAATATGATGCTGAATGAGAACTGGATTCAGGAAGAAATTAAAAAGGAAATTCAAGATTTCCTGAAAGCGAATGATAATGAAAATACAACTTACCAAAATCTCTGGGACACAATGAAAGCTGTCCTAAGAGGTAAGTTCATAGCTCTTAATGCCTACATCAAAAAAATGGAAACATCAGAAATAAACAACTTAACAATGCAGCTTAATGCTTTAGAGAAACTAGAGCAATCTGATCCCAAAAGTAGTAGAAGAGAGGAGATTAGCAAAATAAGGAGAGAAATCTCTGAAATCGAGATTAGGAAAACAATACAGAAAATCAACCAGTCAAAAGCTGATTTTTTAAAAAAATCAATAAGATTGATACAACCCTAGCTAAATTAACCAAGAGCAAGAGAGAGAAAGCCCAAATTAACAAAATTACAAACAAAAATGGAGATATCACTACTGATACCCAAGAAATCCAGAGAATTATAACTTCATATTTCAAAAACTTATACTCTGTGAAGTTTAACAACACAAAAGAGATGGATGAATTTCTAAGTAAACACAACTTACCTAAATTGAATCAGGAAGTTGTGAATTATTTAAACAGTCCTATAACATATAAGGAAATTGAAGAAGTAATCTTGAATCTTCCCACCAAAAAATGTCCTGGACCAGATGGATTCAGCAGAGTTCTACCAGACATTTAAGGAGTTAATAACACCAATACTCCTTAAACTGTTCCATCAAATAGCAAAGGAAGGAACACTACCAAATTCCTTCTATGAAGCTAATATCGTTTTAATCCCAAAACCTAATGAAGATTCACTTAAAAAAGGAAACTATAGGCCAATCTCTCTGATGAACACAGATGCAAAGATTCTCAACAAAGTCTTAGCAAATCAGATTCAAAAACATATTAAAAAGATCATTCACGGGGACCAAGTAGGCTTCATCCCCGGCACACAAGGTTGGTTCAACATACGAAAATCAATAAATGTAATTCATCATGTAAACCAGTACAAAGTCCAAGACCACATGATACTCTCAATAGATGCAGAAAAAGCTTTTGACAAGATCCAGCAGCCTTTTATGATCAAAACGCTAGAGACAGTAGGAATGGAAGGAACCTTTATCAATATAATAAAAGCTGTATACGACAAGCCCACAGCAAGGATTATGCTCAATGGGGAAAAACTTGAAGCATTCCTGCTTTGATCAGGAACTAGACAAGGCTGTCCACTCTCACCACTTCTATTCAATATTGTACTTGAAGTCTTAGCTGAAGCCATAAGACAAGAAAGGGACATAAGAGGGATTCAAATCGGCAAGGAAGAAGTCAAGCTATCCCTATTTGCAGATGACATGATCTTATACCTGAGTGATCCCAAAAACTCCACCAGGAAGCTCCTGGGACTAATACAGAAGTTCAGCAGGGTGGCAGGATACAAAATAAATGTGCAAAAATCAGAGGCCTTCCTATATGCCCAGAATGAAAGAAGTGAAAAAGCCTTGAGAGAAACAATCCCATTTACTATAACCCCTAAAAAAATGAAATACCTTGGTATAAACCTAACCAAGGAGATAAAAGACCTTACAATAAAACTTTAAAACCCTAAAGAAAGAAATAGCAGAAGACACCAGAAGGTGGAAAGACCTCCCATGCTCCTGGATTGCCAGAATCAACATTGTAAAAATGACCATCCTACCAAAGGCAATATACAAATTCAATGCTATACCAATTAAAATCCCAAAGCAATTCTTCAAAGAAGTTGACCAAACAATCTCAAAATTCATATGGAGGCACAAAAGACCCAGGATAGCAAAGACAATCCTGAGTAACAAAAACACTGCTGGAGGTATTACCATACTAAACCGTAGTCTATACTACAAATCCATAGTTATAAAAACAGCCTGGTACTGGCTCCAAAACAGGCACACAGATCAATGGATAAGGATTGAAGACCCAGATATAAGCCCACAAAATTACAGCCATTTGGTCTTTGACAAAGGGACCCAAAGAATCCAATGAAAAAGACCAGCATCTTCAACAAATGGTGCTGGCTATACTGGATCTCCACATGCAGAAGATTAAAGCTGGACCCGTACTTGTCACCATGTACAAGACTTAATTCCAAATGGATCAAGGACTTTGATATAAGGCCAGAGACTATAAAAACCATAGTTGAAAGGTAGAGAACTCCCTCGAGCTGATTGGGCTAGGCTAACATTTCCTAAACAGACATCCACACAGTCACTGCTACCAACTCTCAACAGTTGGGATCTTGTGAAATTAAAGTGCTTCTGTTCAGATAAAGAGATTGTAACACGAGCTCAAAGGCAACCCACAGAATGGGAGAAAATCTTCACTAACCACATATCTGACAGAGCTCTACTGTCCAGTGTGCACAAAGAACTTAGAAAACTAAACTCCAAGGAAAACAATGGCCCAATTAAAAAAATGGGCCCTGGAACTTGAAAGAAATTTTACCAGGGATGAAATTAAAAAGTCTAACAAATATCTTTAAAAATGCTCCATTTCCTGAGCAAAACTTCCCTGAGATATCATCTCACCCCGGGTCAGGATGGCAAAAATCCACAATACAAACAACACCAAATGCTGGAGAGGATGTGGAGAGAGGGGAATTCTGCTACATTGCTGGTGGGAATGCAGGCTCATACAGAGACTCTGGCGAACCGTCTGGAGATTCTTAAAGAAATTAAAGATTGAAATGCCATATGGCCCTGCTGTTCCACTTTTGGGATTAACCCCCCATGCAGTAGAGGTTCACCTCGATAGCACAAGCACGACCATGTTCATCGCAGCACTGTTTACAATAGCAAAGTCATAGAATCAACCCAAATGTCCAACAGTTGATGAGTGGATAAGGAAACTGTGGTACATCTATACAATGGAGTGCTACTCAGCCATCAAAAATGATGAATTACTGGAATTTGCCGGGAAATGGATGTCCTTAGAAACAATTATATTAAGTGAAGTATTCCAAACCCAGAAAATTAAGCACCGTATGTACTCCCTAATAGGTGGCTCCTAGTACCAAATCCACCCAGCCCACCTTGAGACACTCAAAGGTAAATCTATGTAATACCAATAGTAATTGCAAGGATTATGAACAGGAGGGATGGGGTTGGAGGGCCACACCAGAAAGGAGGAGAGAGGGGACCATGTTACAGCAGAGAAAATAGGCCTCCATCAAGGACTGCAAGTAAGTAATGAGACACCTGGTTAAGTTCACAGATGTTCTTTCCTGATCATTTACAACTGAGGGGGTATGATCTCACCAGAAAGGGAGGGCATATAGTCTGGCAGATAAAAAGTAACCATTTTGCAAATGGGTGATTGACCCCTTCCTCACTGAGGTTTCCTACTTTTATTACATCTACTCTTGAATGTGCTCTTATAACAAGACTCCAGTTTAACAGCTTTTTGTCTCTGACCAGGGGGTGACATACAGTGCCCATCAGAATGGAGTGAAGGGCATTGCAGGAGCAGCAAAACTGCAAAAGAAAAATCAACAAACCACTATCCAGAACTTCAGAGACTCTATATCAACCACATAGAACTAAGCCAGCCTAATCTCTCCCCATCCTGAAGCTCAGGGACATTTGCGGAAGAGGGGCAGTAAGATTGTAAGAGCAAAAGGATGGGAAGAGCAATGATTTGCAAGATACTCCACACAAGTTAGGGCCGAAGGAATCGTAATTGGACTTTGCATGCCCTGTGCAATGTCCAACACACTATTGACCTCACAAAGTCTAGCATCTGCTAAAGGCAACAAGATCCTTGGAGGCAAGGGATTGGCAGCCACAGTAGTGTTCCTATGCTTAAGGGGAACACAGGAAAGGGTTCAGGGAAATGCCACTGGGTCCTTGTACGTCATCGGAGAGGAGGGCCCAGAGGAGAGTCAGGCATGCACAATAAAGGACTCTCTGGGAATTGAGGGGGGGAGGCACTGGGGGATGGGGAGGTAGGGGTGAAGGGAGGGGGAGCAGAGGGCTCGGGGGGGAGGAGGGAGGAAGGGAACTGGTGTACCTATTAAGTTTGTATGAGCGGAAATAATAATAAAAAATGTTAAAAAAATAAATTAATTAATTAAAAACAGAAAAAAAATAATAAAAAAATTTAAAAAAATACTTCATTGAAAGAATCTGGTTCCATTTAACCAAAATCTAATGCATATGTTTACCTTGCTTTGGGGATAATGAAAAGCCTTGTTTCTGAATTCTGATACCAAAGCAGGTAACAGTACAGCGTTTACTCAGTCTTTCCTCACTAATCAGCAGTGCACAACAAACAAGCTGCTAGCCTCCTGCACACAGATCCGTATCTGCAGACAAGGTCTGTGTCCTGGGTGCAGGTCGGAGCTGCTGCTTCCGATGCTGCTGCCTTCTGTAGCATAAAGAGGATGCAGCCTAGTAAATGGAAGGGCAGAGGAGAAGGACATTCTCAAAGCTTTGCTTTCTTGGTGCTTTGTCTGAAAGAATCACTCTTTCACTTGACATTTGTTGCCATTTTACTTTTTCATTTTGAGTGGTGAAGCCAGACGGTGCCTCTGTGTAGAAAGGAGGAGAAGAGGTGACCTTGGAAATGTCAGAATTATTACTGATGGCAGACTTTAAGCGTGGACAGATGAACAGATGAATGAGTAGGCAGTTGAGAGTGTTTTATCAGTCTGCTTCAGTAATGACTAGGGTTGGGCCCTGGAGGAATAATGAGACACTACTTAGAAAATGCAGAGGAAGGGGTCTGGGAAATGCACTTGCCATCCAAACATGAGGACCTGAGTTCTGAAAAAGCCAAACATAGTGATACCAGCCTGTAACCACTGGGTAAGAAGACATATGGCCCCAAGAGCAAGCTCCTCAGCCATTCTAGCCATATCGGTGAGCTCCAGGTTCAATCAGAGACTTTGTCTCAAAAACTAAGTGAGAAAATGCCTGAGGAAAACATTCAGCCTCAATCTCTTGTCTCCACGTGCACATATATGCATATGTACCTCCATAAGTGTGCACACATATATGCACACAAAAATGGTAAAGGTAAAATGTGTGCTATGACAGGATGATTTCTTTACATGTAGCATGCTATGCAATGCATGAGACATAGATGCCCCAGAAGTAAGGAACAGCATCTAAGCAAAGCTATTGGAGTCCCATTTCTCCTCCCCAACACTTGTAATCTCAGGCAAGGTCCACAGTCTGAGCTTTACCTTTCTCATATGCAAAATGAAATCCTGCCACCCATTTCTCTTGGCTACAGGGAAGATTAATGGCATTGTGCATGCAAAGTGCCAGAATCCCCAGATGCCAGCATGCCTTTCTTCCCTCGCTTCTATTTTAGCACTGCACGTACTTTACACAACACATGATGGAGAACTTGTCCCAAGGCCATTGTTCAAGGCTGACCCCACCCACAGATCTGCTAAGAATCTGCTGAGACACTAATTCACCGCAGAGGCCTTCTTCCTGCTGAGCACTGGAGATGTAGTAGCACTTGCCTATATTCTCTTGCCTGTAGATCAGAGTGGAGTAGTCTGACACAATCCTGTCAGAGGAATTCCTCTCTCAAATGTGGCATGTCCTGAGCCCTAATGCCTGAATGGGACTGGCTTTGCAAGATGACTTTCTTGTCTTGCCCACAATATGCAGCCAAGGGTTGGTCACATCTAATCCATACACCTAATACATAAGTCTAGATCCTCCTACCCCATCAGTTTTCCTCCATGGGGATCCTGGCATCAGCACTCTGGCCTCACTTCAGGACAGGCAGAAGGCACAATACTAAGTGCTGGAGTCCTCGGACAGTCATGATGAATAGTCGTGCCAGACATTATAACTACTCTGTTGATTGGCCCTGACTTCCCACACACACATGTGTATAATAATCCCCAAACCTCTAGGCATAACAGAAATGTGTGGTTGATATGATGGTCTCTGTCATGAGGACTGGGAAGGGGTATTGGGACACGTGTACCTAAGCTGTAAACTTCACTCTCTGGGAATCCTCAAAGTTCTGCTTTAGTTCAATAAGACATTGACTGTTATTGAACACCTGACCTTGTCTACACACAAAAAGCTGATGTCTTGATTAGCAAATAGTTTGAGTTTGATAACACCAAGTTGAACCAACCTCCAAAGAAAATCACAGCCTCTGATCAATGATGAAAGGGGTTTCAGACCCACTAATGACAGTGAATGGTACAAGGAGACATACTCCTGCATGCTTTGTGGTATCTCATAGTCTTGTTTCTGGAGATTCAAGGTTTTGTTCTACACATTGGAAATCACCAACACCAGCATCAGCTCTGGTTATTCCAACCTCGCCTCCAACAGCCAACCTTAGGCACACATACCTGAGTCCACAGTAAAACCACACACGTAGTTTCAGATAACAATCAGAGGAATTTGGGGCTAGAGAGGTGGCTCAGGGGTTAAGCCTCTGCCTTGCAGGCAGAGGGTCCTGAGTTCGGGTCCTAGACCCCACGTATAGACGCTGGGCGGAAGCAGGGGCAGCCTGCATTTCTGGTCCTGGTAGGGTGGAGCCTGTGAATCCCGGGGCAGAGTAAAGAAGGAGGTGGAGGTATCTATGGTGGTTCCTGAATTCGCCCGTGGTTCTTCACACACACACATATACATACACACATGCACAGTTGAATAAATAATAATAAAAAAAGAAATCAGAGGACTTTGAAATCTACCTAGGTTTTTAACCAAACACACCTGGCTTCCACCCCTCTGCCTAAGCATTTGGTCTTCTGCCAGATCAATGTATTCATGATAAGAGGCGACATCCCATCAAGAATTTAATGCAGGAAATCTGCAGAAGGGTCCCACCTGCCTCCTCAAATCTGTGCAATAATCAGCAGGTGTTACAGAAAGTCATTATCCAAAATCAATACTTTACCATTGATGTCAGGTGAGGTCACTAGTCAGAATCAAAAAAAAAAAAAAAAAAAAAAAAGGAAACTTCTATTTTAAATATGCAGGCAGTCCTCTCAGACTTATGACTGATTCTGTTGGGCTATTGCATAATTTGCTGGGTGGGTGACAGTCAATTATTTTTCTTATGACTCATCTAAAACTATACAGTTTCAGCCAAATTATGAAAATGCTACCATTGGGCATTGAACTGGGGACTTCCAGGTGCTTTGAAGAAGTGAAGAAGTACATACAGATAGCAAAGTAGCAAGGGATTTCATTCAAAGACAAAGCAAAGGCACAGAACAGATTGCTGCAGGGGAACACTGGGCAACTTAAGCTAGGGTGGACAGTAGTACCTGGATTGAACTCAGTGGTTTTTGTGGGTCAGGAGAAGTTGGCTGCTAAAGAGCAAGGAATGGATAGTTTTCCGTTTTGATTGATAGTCTTGAATTATATAAACCTTTGCTCACTGTACATGTCATTTCCCATGATTCATCTGATTTAAATCATATTAGTGTCCAATCACCTATAGGTAGAAGATGGTAAATAAGGCATCTTTTTCCCCACGAATTCATTCAGAGGACACAGTTTGACTTACTGCACATGTGCCCAAATCCAGTCCAGCCTGGATCAACATTTAGTTGGTAGCCTTTAGTCCCCTCAGAATATTCCCAGTCATAATAGAAAATAACCACAAAAGAGGATTTCTTAAAGGAAATCTAGTGGGGAGCAGCAACCTGTTTCATTGCTTGAAGTAGAATGTATATTTAATTCAATGCAGGTGGTAGGCCCAAGTTTCTAAGTGAACTATTAGAAAAGGGTCGTGTGTATAGGACAGGCCAATGGTTTTCCTACTCCTATTATCTCAAAAATACCAACTTCACACCTCTGTCAGAAAATAAGCATCTAGAGGCTGGAGAGGTGGCTCAGGGGTTAAGCGTCTGCCTTGCAGGTGGAAGGTCCTGAGTTCGGATCCTAGACCCCACATATAGAACGCCAGGTGGAAGCAGAGACGGCCTGCGTTTCTGGTCCTTGGAGGGCGGATCCTGTGAATCCCGGGCAGAGTAAACAAGGAAGAGGTGGAGGCGTCCATGGTGATTCCCGAATTCATCCGTGGTTCTACACACACACACATACACACACACATACATACATACACACACACACACACACACACACACACACACACACACAAATTGAATAAATAAAAAATATTTTTTAAAAAGATTAATAAAATATGAACAAAAAAGAAAATAAGCATCTAATCTTTCCTTGATAGGTTTGAGACATAGAGGTCTGTGTCTTTCAAACAGTATAATTCCACATTAGAAGTAAAAATCATTCTTGATTTAGTCAATCTCTCTCTAATTCAGTTTCTCTCTCTCTCTCTCTCTCCTCTCTCTCTCTCTCTCTCTTTCTCATTAAGGTATAGTCTCATAGGCTGGCCATGAATTTTTAGGCAATAAGGAGTGATATTGAATTCCTGAATCCAGATCGCTGAGGTTACAGATGTGAGCCACATGTGATTTATGTCATTTATGGGGCACTGAGGGTTAAATCCAGGGCCTCATGCATGCTAGGCAAGCACTCTACCAAAATGAACTATATCCCCAACCCAATATTCATATATTTTTAACTTCATAACACTTTTTACTTTCTTATTGAGATGAAATTTCACCAAGGATATGTTTCCGGGGTTGCTATAACAACATACCACAAAGTAGGTGGCATTTAAGCAGAAACATATTACAGAGATGGATGCCGTAAATAGATATCAGAATACTACCCAGGTTGACTCCTGATTAGGTCTATAAAAAGGAATATTTGCCTCACATCTCTCTCTATGTTCCTGGTAACTTCCTGACAATCTTGTATTCCCTGACTTGGGAAGTGCCACCCAGCCCCCATCTCCCTGTGCCTATGGTGTTTCCCTAATGCATGTCTATCTCTGTATACAAAGTTTTCCTTTTTACAAGGGCACACACCCTATTTGACGAAGGTTCACCTTAATGATTTCACATTTGATATTTGGCAAATACCCTTTTACCAAATAAGGCACATTCACAAATATTGGTAGATAAAACCATAACATCTTTGGGAAAGACTTTTAACATCTCCACTATCAAACGAAAGTGAAACAATGTCCCTTTCAGTAGTAGTGGAAAGCCAAAAGTTGTCTCTGCTTGATGTCTCCCTCTCACTCTCTCTTTATCTTTCTCTACCCTCCTCTCTCTCATTTCTTGCCTCCTCTCTGTATTGATATTTTTCTGTGATACTCTGTTTAAAAACAATTCATTGCTCCAATAAAATTGAGATGCAACAATTTTGAGAAATCTAGTAAGAGTTAAGCTCTGCATCTATCAACTTACATTACCTAGTCTAAATATCTCTGTTCTGGGATTTGTCTCATTGTGAAGATTAGTCCCAGAAAGAGCCTCGCAAGGCTTCCAGGGCCCCGAGAAAGGTAATTGGGGACTGTTTCTGAATATCATCTCCATGGAGCACCATCATTTGGGGAAATGAGCTGCTTTCCAGCCGACCCTCATCATCAGCTTGTAAAATGCTGGTGGCTATTTCTGATGGAAGCCAAGCCTCTGATTAGCCATAGCATGAACCAGCGGAATGTCAATGGCATGCACAAATCAGCCAAGAACGCATGTACTCACTGACCCTCTTAAGCATTCTTCTGACTGTAGGATCCAACACCTTCTTCCCCAATCACAAAGCCAGAAAGCCAATTCCAAACTCCTTGCATTCTAATTTCTGAAGGCAGACAGCTACTCAATTGCCTGCTAACTCCATAAAACTTGTCCACCTAACATTCCTGAACTAGCAAATGCTATGACAATGCTCTCTGTGCAGCAGCAAACAGCAAACAGGATCTGTCTTCTTGGGTAAGAAGTGTGCCCACTATCCGCAAGGTCCCATTACCAGTGCTCCCCCCACAACACAGGCACCTTGCATTCACCTTGCTCTGCAAGCAGATTTCTATCATGCACTTCAAGAAATAACAGGAAAGCCTCCTTGTGTGGCTACAGAGAAACTAGAAATCATGCCATTGAGATGATTAATGCACCAAGATTCTTTACCAAGATCCCACAATACAACCACGAGGACTTTCCTTATATTTTGTATTCCGTTCCAAGCATATTAATGGATACAGTATCCCATAAATTCTGCTATAATGGTAAATACATTTCCTAAAATGTTATGCGGTGAGAATCACTTGTCTCATGGGAAGGAAATAGGTTAAGTAAACAGTGCTCAAAACTTGCATTAGTGACATTTGAAAGATAGGAAGTTAGTAGCAATGGCATCACTAGTCTAAATATATTAGGTGGCTAAAAAAGTACATATTTCTGAGAAATTCATGGTATGGTATTTTATCTTGAAAAAGATCCTGCTGTTAGTGTGTAGGAGTGTATAAAGGATTGCTGTTAGTGAATTCTTAAAAGTTGCCTGAAATTTGATGGGAATTGTAATATAACATGTGCATGAATGTAGCTCACGACACTTGTGATAAACCTTTGGTATTATGCATTATGCTCTCCTATCCAGTTCAGTTGAGGTAGGTGGAGCTTTCTGTGTTCATGTTGTGTACACAGGTACATTTCCAATCCAAGTGTACTTGGGTGATTCCTGATCCAGGTGTACACAGATTCATTCCCAATCCAGGCATGCACAGGTTTTTTCCTAATCCAGGTGTACACAACTGTATTCCCAATCAAGGTGTACATGGGTACATTCCTGATCCAGGTATAAATGAGTGCATTTCAAATCCAGGTACAAACAGGTGCATTCCTGATCCAGGTGTACACAGATGCAGTCCTGATCCAGTACATTCCAGTGGTACAGTTTACTGTGTTCTCTATTTTGTTCTCATGTATTGAATCGTGTAAGCAAATGCAAATTTTTCACTGTGCCAAATTGTTCCCTAATAGTTTTATACATGTCACATTCAGATAAGTAGCTAATAAATCAAACACATTGTGGCAAATTCACACTTTCCAAACATGCATCACAGCAGAACTGATTGTACTTTGATATATATCTTCTATTTACACCCTCCATCTGAAACATCAAGGCCAGCCTCTAAAAGCACACCCACCCTGTCTCTACTCCTAGAACATCTCCAGCTGCACCCTTGTTACTTTTCAGCATCCATTGCTATCTGTCCCATTTTGATTAAATGCATATAGGTAATACAGACTGACTTACAGTGAGCTCTAGACAAGTCCTTAAGTTTATAAATCATATCTGGTTATTCATTTCATATTCGCAACCACCTCAAAGTTAAAAAGACAACTTGACCAAGTTTGGGGGGTCAATAATTATCCACCCCAGATATTTGAAATCCAGATCGCAAGAACCCCATGGTTCATGTCATGTTTTTTGTTTCTTCTTTCATGGCACAGAACTATGAATAGGATATTTCACATAATATTTTAACACAGATAAACCTAGAGAAGCATACTTATGGGTAATAAGAACTTATGTTATCTACTTGGAGGCCCACAGTTGTCCTGATACAATATTAGCCATAGATAATGCAGTCATGTGATCGATCTGGGAGCCCAAACAACTATAACAGATGCTAGGATTGAAATGTTGTGACCCAACCATCTTGGATCTTGTTCTGAGCTGCTGTCTACCTCATAGTTATCTGTGGTGCATACCTAGTATATCTTAATCCTCCATCCTTCCATGAGCCAAGTAAGTGCCCCAACTTTTTCTTCACTGGGCATGTGTCCTCAGACAGAGTAGGATATTATTCTCTTAGCCTGCCAGGAACGCTGATAGGTACAACCCACTCTCCATCATATTGCATTGCTTCATCAAAGCTCCATCTTCATAGCCTCTTTCTTTGGTATAAGCTGAGTTCCTCTTATTTAAGCATGAGCTGAAGATTTTGTTTTTCTGCTCTTCTCTGAGCAACATCTGACCAGGCAAGCCCACAATAATATCACTGGAAGGGACTGGACTTTTGGTCATGACCTCTCAGGCAGTTCATGGGTTTCTGCTAGACCAGATCATTTTGAATTTATGTTCCACCCTTTTATGTCCAAGAAATCTGAAAATTAATTCAAGCATCCAAGTATATGAAATATGCATACAGATCAATTATTTACTAGTAATAATAAGGAAATTTAATTTAAGACAGTGATTTGGTATGCATGAAATTTTACCATTGACTAAACATGAAAGCAAAATTATGCACCAAAGAAAATAATTAGTTTTTACAAAAATAAATAAATAAATAAATCTTGGCTGAATGTTTAACACTACCAAGTGTAGAACATTTTACTGTTTTTCAGAATTCTCCAATATTTTTATTTTATAATCAATTCTGAAACTATGACTTCACATAAATACATAGTAAAAATGGCAGGTATATATCTATGGTCATTTTAGGAATTGTCGGGAATTCTTTCCTAATCTCAAAGCAATATTATTTAGCAATTTGTTAAATCTAATTATGAAACACAGCAACTTCAACAATGATTTTTAAAATTAAACATTCTAACAAAATACAACCCAAAGAGAGGTTAATCTGATACTTGAATGCTGAGAAATAGTGATAGGAAAATATCTAAACTTTTGCTCTTTGTAATTAAACAATAATGTTTTCATGAGAACAGAAAACTTCATATGTGAGTACTGAATGTGCTCAAAACCAAGGAAGTAGTGACATTAAGTGGTGCCAGGCACAGTTCAGATTCATTATTTGATTTAAAATTCATGTTTTATCACTGTGCATTCTAAAAGATTTTACTGTTGCCAAATTTTGCCACTGCCCAAATTAATTTATGCAACTCCACAGGAAACAAAGTTTGGCAAGTTGAGTATTAAAAAAGAATGAAAACAATCTTGCATAATTTTTGAATTTGTATCATTTCAATATGGTGCTTGAAGCTCAGAGCAATTAGACAAGAGGAAGATCAAAGATATGTAAACATATCTTAATAATATAATTCGGTATAACCCTATTTATAGATGATATGATTTTATATGTAAGAGACCTCAAATGCTCCACCAAGAAACTCCTAAAACTGATAAACACTTTTTAGCAAAGTGGCAGTTTACAAAATTTTAACATATAAAAGTCAGTCACCCTCTTTTTTCACAAACAAACCAAAAAAAAAAAAAAAAGAAAGAAAGAAAGAAAAAACTTTGTTCATCATTGCTTCAGCAAAAATCAAATACCTTGGAGTAAATTTGAAGGAGACAGTGAAATACCTATACAATGAAAACTTTTAAATATTGAATAAAAAAATTAAAGAAGATCCAGAGGAGAGAGTAATAGATTAACATCAAAAGTTGGAAAGATTTTCCATGCTCATTTCAAAATACAAAACAGAAACACCTTGGTCTCTGCCTTGTGAAAGAAATGACATATTAATTCCTTCCAAGTATAATTATGATGCTCTTTGGTACTTTCTAATTATATTTTGATATTATCATAGTTATTGTAAATAAGTTTTAGCACTGGCTATACTCACTAACAACTGGCATTTAGATAATGTTTGCTTATTATGAATTATGTCGGTATTCAACCCTGGATGCATTTGAGACAGAAGCCTCATTTCATATTCTAAATAACTTTAGCTGAATGAGCACAAAAAAAGCAAAAAAACTCATCTCAAGGAGTCTAATAAGCTGACATGGAAACTTTCTCTGTGAGTTTTTTCATGTCACCTGTGAAAAACAGCAATGCTTTGGATGCTTACATAGTACATTAGGGCTCCAGTTGTTCTCCATCCTAAAACTGTATTTGCCTTAACTAAGTTTGTACCTTTACCATATTATATTTACTATATTCTGTTTGGTCTGCAGCTCAATTTGGTTATCAGTAGTTTGCCATTGGAAATCCAATTATAAAGCAAATGAGCTCTCTGCATTCAAGGAAGGAACATGTGATTTAGACTACTATTTATGTGACAAAACCAAGATATCTTGTATTCCAGTCAAAAGGGAGAAGAAATTTTCTGTGGATACGCAGTGTGCAAAGTGACCAGTTGTACAAAGACAACAGTAATCTGAAAATAAAAGGAAGAAGAGAAAGAGACAGAGACAGAGAGAGGGCCTGAGACTGACACATAGAATTGATGGATGAGATCACAGCATGTCAATGTCACATACACATAGGATATTAACATTCTTTGTAGATAAGATGAAAAATCAAATATTTCAGTAGTCAAAATTAAAAGAAATTAAAGAAGGTTGTTCTATTAAAAAATTAGCTCTTAAAAATATAAGGTAAAGAGGGCCAGTGAAAAAATAATTTAAATGTGTTCAGAGGCAAATGCAATAGATGTTTAACATTCATTATGTTATCTAAGTTAATGCATCCAGGGTTCAACCTTCCCTCATAAAGAAGGTAAACAAGAGAGAGAGAGAGAGAGAGAGAGAGAGAGAGAGATCTAAATAAAATGCATTCAAGGAATTTTAGAGAACATCAAAAGTTATTTTGGAATTGAAGAAAATATCAGTGACTGCTTCATAGCTTTTAAGAGAGAAGGGACTCAGGAGAGGGGAGGAAGAGAGATTAAAGGATGAGGGGAAGGTAATAGGTTGCATGTGATAAGAAAGCAGAAGGGGGACTAAGCAGAGGAAAACATGGAACCAGCCAAAGGGATGGGAGTCCTGGGAAAGCAGTGGGGGAGGGGAATGGATGAGAACAGAGGATAGTGACTCATGTGTATGAAGATGCCAGGATGAGACTCACTAAGAAAGATAGGATATATGTCAATGTCTTAAAAGGGGGGGGGGGATAAACTCATGAGAATAATGCAGATTGTAAAATATACACATATTCCTTAGAGAAGTTAGTTCATAGTGGGAGGAAATGTGTTACGGGGTTTCCCCCCACAAACTCTAAAGACTTTTCAAAATATGGTTTGCTTCTTCATCCGCATTGTAGGAACAACTTATTCTAGGTTTACACATGTGTGTGTGTGCATGTGTGTTTACATGTGCAGGTCCATGTAATCAGGCGCACATCCATGCATCTAGCCTGTACAGCTGTGCAGATATATGTAAGCAAAGATAGTGTAGATCTCAGAACTTCAGCCCTCTGCAATGTAAATCTCTGAAGTTAAGGAAGACAAAGCAAAGAAAATTAATCTCAGAACCTCTACTAGGTTGGCTTGTGTTTTTCATATTTTTAAATATTTATTTACTTGTATGTGCCTCCTTGTGTGTATGTGTATATGCACACGTGTGTTCATACATGTGAATGTGTACATGCTTATGCATATGTGGATATCACTAGATGATTTGTGGGAGTTGTTTTTCTCCTTCCACCATGTGGATTCAAATGATTTGACTCAGGTTTTCAGACTTGGCAGCAAGCACTTTTAATCATGTTGGACTTTATTTTTAATATTTTCTTTATATCCCTTGAAGCTTTTACACGTGAATACTGTTACTCTCCAGCACCTGCCCCACTACATATTTTCTCCTTTCCAGCCATTCTCCCTCCTGCTTTCATGTCTTCCTGCGTGTGTGGCTCACAGGGTGTCATCTGGAATGGCTGAACAGGCAAGTGCTTGCTTAGGCATGAATGATCTCTCGATGGGTAAATCATTGAGAAAAGAAGCTCCCCTTCTCCTGTCTGGCATTAACCTTAAATAGCCTTTCAGAAAGGTTCAGTGTCTCTTGAGATCTTCCCCCTTCCATAATGAAATATTGATAGGTCAAATATTGTACGAGTCTTATGAAAGTAGACATCACTCAGTGAGTTCTTGAGTGCAGCACCTCAGTCATGACCAGAGTATACTCTCTGGTACACCCCTCCCCACCCTCAGGTTCTTACATTGTTACCACTGCCTCTTCCACAAGGTTCCCTAAGCCTTGGGACTGGGGATTTGTGTGTCCTATTTAGCCCTGAGTACTCCTGAGTACTCAGTCACTAATTCTCTGCAATTCATTCTGTTGTTCCTCTGTATTAAATAATCTCCATTGCAAGGATTCATCTTGGTTGAGTACTGAGAGCTTCTCTAGTCTTTGGGTTTAATGACAAGTGGCAGTTTGTTATCAAGTACTTGCAGTTAACCCATGGTAGTTTGTTCTCATCTTGGGCCTATGTCGCTCCTTTTCTGGATTCTGAGCTAGTTCACAGTACCAGGAATGTGTTCCCTGCCAAAAAAAAAAAAGTGGACCTTTTAATCCGATCAGAAAGCAGTTGATTACGTCCACAGCATTCTTGCCACACCACCATTAGTCCCCACACACCAGAATGGTTGTTATTGTAGATTGCACCATTCACAGTTGGGTGAGACTGTTGATTGTTTTTCTCCCCTGGCAGCCTGCATTATAACTTTTGTTGCTATAAAGACTAGCCAGTAAGAAGAAAGCTTCCAGATCCATCCCAGCCTATTTTCTTCATGTTCTGTGATCCTCATTCACAGTGTTTTCAACAATAGGGTCTCACTATCAGGTTCTGGAGTACAAAAAAGAGCAAGAGTGATGGAACACAGGTTGTCAGACTTGGCAGTTAGCACTTTTAACCACTGAGCCATTTTGCCAATTTTTTTCATCAGAAAGAAGATTGAATCTTTAATAGATAGAAACACGAGCTTTACAGTCATAAACATGTAGGGTTTGAATAATACTATGCCACTTCAACAGGATGTCACATCAGAGACTTATTAGTCTTCTGTGGCTCAATATGTTACATAAAAATTGAGAACCACAGCAGATCTTTAGAAGGACTGAATGGGAGCCTGTATGAAGCATTTATTATAAGGGTGCCCTCTGTACAAGAGACTCACTATAATGTTTATTTATTTTTTTACCAAATAGACATATTAGGCATGAGGCCAAAAAGCCACAGCAGAAAGTCCATTAAGAAAACAGAGGTAGAAGGTGAGATTTGAGAATTGACTGACCTGTATCAGTTGCAACTCAAAAGAATCCACAACCTTTGCTCACACAGTCCCTCCAACTGTTCCTTTCTCAGTTCACTTGTGACCACATGGGCAACTGAGGAAAGCAACTTAGAACGTGGAAGCAATGAGGTTCACAAAACAGAGCCTACCTGCAGCATTCTTAGTCAGTGGTCACAATAGCACCTTATATACTTTTGTAACTAACCTTAATTTAAAGTCTGAAAATTATAGTGATAGGCTTTTCTTTAGTTGACCCATGTCACAAACTGAAATAGATTACTTGATCCAATTTGCATGAGTCTGCATTGTTTTGTTTATTTTTTGCAAGGACAGGAAAAAAATATGTGCATGTACTTAGAAATATAGACACAGAGACATGTAGAACACTCAAGCGTATAAAAATAAAGGTCTTTAAAATATGCCAGCAAATCAGCACCTCAGTCACTTGACTGAACTGGACACTTTGTTCAAGATTCTCATGTCAATCTGTAGGGCACATGCTGGATCTGACCAGAATGCATTAAAAGTCCAGAGTGCCTGGAGTTTGAAAAATATCCTTAAAACAAAAGGAAGTATGGCTGTTAGAAAGGAAGCAGATGTTCTCACTGGGATAAAAAAGTCAAATTATGAGCACTTGTGCTTCATGCCAGCACTAAGTAACCCTCTGTGGCATAGTGCAAGAGTTTTAAACTTTAATGAGAGCAAAAATCACTTTATCATCCCCACCACAGGGTGTTTTTGTGTTTCCTTTGCATTCATTTTGGGCTGTTTTCCTTTCTTACTCCTTTGGTCTTTGTTCTGTTAGAAGTTAGGATTCTGCTAGCAAAGAGAAATAGACCAAGCAGACATTTATCTGAATAATTCAGGCAGAAACAATTTATACTTGAGGTAGCAATAGTTTCAGACAACAGTGAATTTTTGCTGGATTAACCACAGTCCTTACTTGGCTTCAAACACACACTAGCAACAACACCGCTGAGCAGGGCACTAAGTCCAAGCTGTGTCTTGGGGCCCCACTGTGATAACATCAGCATAATCATAATGCATGAATGCTTATTAAACACCACTGCTCAACTTGCATATTCTGAAAAGCTTAGGAAGGGAAAAATTCACGCATTTCTCATTTACAGACACTGATAAGCTTAGCTTCTAAGTACTCTGCTGCGAGTTATAATAACATCATGGGTACAATTTTCATATCCTGCTAGTAGATTTCAAGCTATAGTTCTGCAACCAGATGAAAATATCTTCTTGAATAGTGTCCATCCTTTTCAATGTTCTTCATGATGCAGCAAGAAGAAAAGAAACAGATGGAAGTATTAGAAGTTTCTTCTTACCTTGGCAGTCGTCCCTGACAACAAACTCTACTGAAAGGGGCTGAGCACATGAAAGTAATGGATGAGGACAAGAGCATTGCAAACATGGTTATGGAAACAGGTAGAATAGGCAAGTGGTGTGCTTCCTGCCTCATGTCTTCAAAAACTATCTCAGGGACTGGAGAGGTGGCTCAGAGGTTAAGACTCTGCCTCAAAAGTAGAAGATCCTGAGTCAGATCCCAGTTCACATAAAAACACCAGTCACAAACAGCAGCAGCTTACATTTCCAGCCTTGGTGGGCAGAGCATGGGAAATCCCAGACAAAGAAAAAGGGAGATAGAAACAATCCACGATGATTCCCAAAGTCACCCTTTGTCCTTTATAAGATACACAGTGCCCTCTGATACACACACACACACACACACACACACACACACACACACACACACAAAATAAATAAATTAAAAAATGAAACCTTAGGGAATAGAGCTGGATGAATGAGTAAAGGGAAATGCTCCTATCAGAGGAGGGTTAACTTGGTATGCCATAGAGGTCTGAACCCGCACAAGAGTAGACAAGCCAGAGGGAAGCCTCCAGCCAGGTAGGAGGGTGGAAGAAAGGATTGATGAGGGGAAAGAAGGGAAGAGAGGGACATGGGAGGCAGGGGGATGGAGGGAACAGGGATTATTACTTAATAAGCTTGTAAAACTAAAAATAAATAAATAAATAAATAAAACCTTAGCTAAGAAGGTTGCAAGAAATAGATACTGACACTAAAGAAAAGATATATGGAGCATTTTATGAAAGAGATTTGGAGGTAAACTCTTGGTGGCGGGATTGTTGTCTTATGGTGGTATTTTTCAATAGACAAATTAGTTTAGAAGGATAATTAGTGATATCTAACCTGAGAAATAGACTTGATGCAGGGAACTGAAATCAGATACAACTCTGAATTCAAAAGGGTTTAAGAAAAAAAGCATAGAAAGGTATTTAGAGATTATATAAGAAGTTAGTGCAATATATGTCAAGAGGATTCTTAAAAAGAAATAAATGTTCATTTGAGTATAGAAAGAATGGAAATCACTCAGAAAGACCATAGATTCTTTCTATTTAGTTCTGGAAAAATGGTTAGTAGGAAAAGAATGTTCAACCAGGAATGGTGACACAGCCTGTAATTCTAGCTCCTTGATGGCTAAAGTAAGAAGAATTCAGGTTCCAGGTTTGCTGGACGATAGAGTGAGTTCAAGGAAAACTGAACAACTTAGGGAAACCCTGTCTCAAAATGATAAACAGTAGGAGTGTAGTTCAGTGGAGAATAATTGGCTAGCATGAATAATTCACTGGTTTCAAGCCCTAATTAGGAAGGGAGGGAAGGAGGAAGGAAGGGAAGAAGGGAGGGATGGAGGGAGGAGAAGGGAGGGAGGAAGAGGGAGGAGGGGGAGGGAGAGAGGGAGAGAGGGAGAGAGAGGAGGAAGGAAGGAAGAAAAACACTGGAAAAAAGATAGAAGGAAAAATGCTAATTTTTAGATTGTGTGTGTGTGTGTGTGTGTATGTGTGTGTGTGTGAGAGAGAGAGAGAGAGAGAGAGAGAGAGAGAGAAAGAGAGAGAGTGTGTGATATGATACCAGGAAACCTGGTACCAAACACTGACTTTTTTTTACTTTATTGAGTTGGAGTTGACAACATGTATATGTTCAAGATACACAATGTAAGTTTTACATATTTGTACATTGTGAAATGATTGCCACAATCTAGCCAATTAATATCTTTATTACCTCAAATAAGCAATACTTTTTGTTTTGTGAGAAAAATTCAGATCTGATCTTCTGGCAAACTTAAAGTATATGATACATTCATAACTGTAGCCACCAGGCTGGGTATGTCTCTGGAACCATTTATCTTTGAATTGCTTAAACTTTTTGATGACTAGCTCCCCATTCTGCTTACTTCTCAGTGTCTAATGCATCCACTGGCATTGTCTGTTTTGTGAGAACTCCTTTTAAGATTCTACACATAAGTTGGTTCCATTGTGTGTCTTCCTGTGTCTGGCTCGTCTCACTTAGCACAATGTCCTCAGACTAATCTATGCTAGGATGATAGCATCCCCTGCTTGCTGAAGGCTAAATAATGTATATATCCTACTTTTCCCTCCCTCGTTCATCCATTACCCATTCAGCCACTTCCATATCTTCCATACAGTCCACAAGGAACTGCCGATCTCACCAATAAAGTAGTTTTGTTTTCCCTCTGTCTCTAATGAAGTTCTTCAGAGAGAATTTCTCTGGGATCCCTGTCTGCCTTAAAAATGATTTGGCACAATAAGGATAGCAGCAGATTCACTTTACCCTGATGGTGTAATCACTACTTTTGCTGTTTTGACAAATAGCCAGGTGGAATTAAGTGAACTTAATGAGGTAAAACAAATGTTCCATGGGCTTCAATAGTAAAGGAAAGGCCAAGGCTGGGGCGGCACTGCAGACAACTAGAGTCGGAGCCTGGAACATCTTTCTCAGGATCCCAGACAAGGGGTGTGGGCAGGAGCTCCTGGAGGGAGCAGGCAGGGCTTTGAACAGCTGGACAGGGCAGCAGGTGCGTGGTGCTGCTTCCTCCTGCATAACTAGTGTCTTCCTTAGAATGAACATTTTCACATGGAAGGTAACGAGGACTCCGAGGTCGATGCCCCATCTGCATTGTACCTAAGAAGGCAAATTCATCTAAAAGGAAAATAAATAGATCTAACTTTAGAAAAAAATTCTATGTATACTTACCTGGCAGGGGAGATACCATGATCACGAAGGTGGTTTTCCCAGGGCGAGGCTTATCCATTGCACTCCGGATGTGCTGACCCCTGCGATTTCCCCAAATGTGGGAAATTCGACTGCATAATTTGTGGTAGTGGGGGACTGCGTTCGCGCTCTCCCCTTATAAAAAAAAAAAAATTCTATGTATATATTTCTACTCAGGGATTTGAATAGTTGTTCGGGTGCAAAGACAAGGGAATGCTGAAATGGTGATGACTCAGGGCTCAATCACCAGGGCCAATTATCCTAAAACTCTGAGGCAAGGAAATCCTGAGTTTGGAGTCTGTAAGGTGCAGTGGTCTGGGGTGGGCCACCTCATCACTGCAGGAGCGAAGGCTCAAGCACTTGGCATTGAAGCTGATTTCAATGGCTGGTTCCCCCATTTACTGAAGCATTAGGACCCAGTGGGGAGATTGAGGTCTGAGGGTCACGTTTCAGTGTGGACTATAATTTACCGAGTGAGAAAAACATCAATATGCAGCGTCGCTGTGGGCTATGTGAGTCTTACCCAGGAGTGAATGCCACGTGGAGGAGAATAGCCATGAGGTCTCGATGTCCAAGGGATCAGTCAAGACAGCCTGAAAATAGCAGGCCAGGCTTCGCTCTCTGGGACAGTGTCAGCAGCAATCCAGGAGGAATCTACAGGGCCAAAGAACTCTCATCACACCTGCTATTTCATAGCCCTGGGGTGGGGAGAGGAGGGGAAAGAATAGGAATGGAAAAACCTTTTGCAAATCTGAATCAGAGAGAGAAAAGGGGTTCCAAGTCCCACTCCCCAGCAGGGTGGTCCTAACAGAAGCCCCTAAGACTAAGGAGGCTAGGGCAGAACGGACCCAGGAGCTTGACTATGCTGGTTGGGAATGTCGGGAGTCCCACCTACAACTCCCTACAGACACAAGAGTTCTCTGATTTGTCCCTGGTGAGGAGAGGACCCTCCCCCATCCCCTTTCAGTAGGCTGGATAATGACATGAAATCTCCTATACGCAGCAACACACAGGACTGTGACTGGAGCCAGACTACTTGTTCCCTAATTAAACACTAAGATAACGTCCATCCATCTGCACAAGTCTCATATTTCCCTACAACACAGTGTCCTTCATTTTCTTAATTTGACATGCATGTGTGCACATCCTCACTTTTTCATAATGAAAACAAAATAATAGTGCTAATAAATGGAAGAAAGCTTATTTTTTCTGTGGACTGATGGTTTCAACATATACAAAAAGACAAAGAGAACAATCAAGGGGCTTGAAAATCAGATGTGTGCAAGGATTTGTCTTATATCAAGCTTCTCATTTTATTTTCTGGTATTTCAGAATGCTAGGAAGGTTTTTGTAGTGAGGCAATAAATGTATTCAATGCTAGAGGAGCAGATATTCTTTGCTAGTTTTACAGTTCCCAGTGCAAAGGAATGCAACTTTCTACAAAATCCCAGTGGGGTGGCTATCCTAGCTAATCAAATAATCCTTTCTTACCAGCTAATACACCCCCAGGAAAAGTAAGCTTGCATGTACAGTTTTGCTGTCCTAACACTGGCCTTGCCAGAAGTCTTTGGCAGATGTATTCCCCACTATCGTAGCTCCTCTGGGCATCAACTAACACTTCCATTTCTTAAGAGATTACAAGGCAACTTCAGCTGCCCACCAGGGATGTCAATGAGTGGGGCTTTCTAGCCAGAGTTCAAGTCAAGAAGTGACAGATTCATGTGCCCACAAAATTGTCATCCCTCCACTTAGACCTGTGCCCTGGAATGCAGAGGACTGTTCCCAAGTGTACCAGTTAGACATGGGTATCAACTTGGCAACTGAGAATTAATCCTTTAGGTGCACCAGTAAAAGAACCATTTAGTTAAGGCAAGTCCTAAGAGTCTGTCAGAGGACATATAATTAATGTGGAAGAAACTAGCCCACAGTGGGTGACAACATTTCCTGAACAGTTAGATACTATGGCAGGAGAGAGAGCTAAGTCAGCAGCACTCTGGCAGGGTGACGAGAAAGAAAGCATGGTTTTCTCTCTCGTAGCCTCTTGCACTTATGGTTCCCATGACCAGTTCCCTGCCGCGCGACTGAGAAACTATAAGCCCTTGTTCCCTTAATTTGCTTTGGTGATGCATTCATATCAGCAACAGGAGAGAAAGTGGAGCACTGAGGGAAATCAGCAGACCCTGTGCATTTTGCTTCAGGTCAAATCCATCCCTCAGCCAGTTGGACTCCTGTCAATAACTAGAGTTCATCAGAGCCACTTAAATGCTAGAAACTCGTTCAAGTCAGAGACCCTTCCCCCAGCACTTACATTGAGATGCATAAGATGTCCTTACCATAGGCTAAACGCCCTGCCCTTCTTACTGAGAACAATAAATTCTATCCAAGCAGACATTTCATTCATGGACTAAATACCATTACTATTGTTACTGCTCTCATTTTCTAAAGCAGCAAGTAGAGAGCTGCGGAGAAGGAAAACCTTCCCCAAGGTCACACATCTAATCAGTTGCAAAGCAGGGCTATGAGCCGTGTGCACACTTGAGCAGCATTCCAAATGCCTGCTCTGGTGCAGTCAAGGGACTGGACTCATCCAACTCCTGACATTAACCTGTGCTTCCGACCAGGGGGTCTAACACCATAAAGCATCCAAATCCTTTCTCCATGATTAACTTTTCATTTAAAACAAGCATGTCATCCTCCAGGTCTGAGGCTAGAAGTTAGACCATGTAGCTTGGGGCTAAGTTATCACAGGCCTATGGGGCTCTTTGTATATGTGTATTTATCTATTTTATGCTTTTTTTTTGATGTGAAGTTTGGGATAAAAGAAGATAAAGATCCTCAGCTAAGGAGGGAAGAGTCCTTCATCAGTTGCATGCTTAAATGTAAATGCCATGTATCCATTTACTTAAACAGCTAAGAATTTTAAACATTTACTCACAATGTTTATCCTCATAGACTGCTGTTGTCGTTCGCCTGCATGATTGCTGATAAAAGACCTCAAACAGCTTAAGGGAACGAGGAGTTTATTTTCTTACAATAGTCTAGTTACAGTTCATAGTCCAGCTTGATGGGAGAGCATGCACCAACACCAGAGCCGAGGGAACTGGCCACACCATCTCTACCTAGTGGCTGAGAGAGGAATGATCCTTACTTGCCAGACCAGTGTATCTGGCCAAGTATACAGAAGGATGCTAACTCTCTCTACCAGCTCTCTGTATTTTATTCCAGGGCCTTTCCACCCACTTGGGCCTTCCCCATCAACTGCACAATCTCCTGCCAGTTTGCTTTGGGCCTAACCCAACCACTAATTCTCCACAAATGTGCCCAGAGCTCAAACACAGTTGACACCTGTGCCTAACTATGATAACCACCATCCAGAATCTTCTGTGAGGAAGACAAAACAGATCTGCTAGTATAAGATCAGCTTTAAGATTCTTCTACTTTACCTTCTTTTTCTCACAACCAACAATCCAAAAATGTAGTGGTTAGTAGCTTAGGCTATGGCAATGAAACTAGACTGCTAATTTCAAATTCAGTTGGAAAATTAAAGTCCTTCTCTCTATGTAGTTCAATCCATATATTTAATCTGTGTACTATAATGACCTTTCTTCTGGTCCGTACTTTTAGGGCAGCTTTTGGTCCATGTAAAAACTAAGCAGAAATCACAGGGACTTCATGTGCTCCTGTTCCCACCTGTGGATAGCTCCACCCCGATCAGTATCCAGCATCACAGAATGTTTGGGAATTCTACTTTCTGTTCAGTTTTTTGGGGAACCTAACAGTGCTACAAAAATAAAGCTTGTAAGTGTAAAACTCCTACACTGTGATGCTACTGTTTATGTAATAGATGCTCTTATATTAAAAATTCATAGTTTATATTAGAGTTCCCCTTAATATTTCACATTTTATGGTATTCACAGGTAAACCATACTGATTTTGCAGTACTATACAGAATACCTTCACTCTCCTAAAAATCTCCTGGTTTCTACCTATTCAACTGTCCTTCCTCAATCTCTGGTAACAATAGACTCAATCATGACTTTGTAATTTCACCTTTTCTACAATGTCATTATAATTGGATTAATGGACTATGGCTGTTCACTACTGACTGTTATCCCTTAGGAATTAGCATAAGTTCTCTCCTATCTATTCATGGTTTAGGAATAGTTTTTTGGATGAGTAATATTCTATTGTCTTAAGAAATCACAATTTATCCATTTCCTGAAGGATACCTTGATTGCATCTAACTATTGGAAATTATGGATAAAGCCACAATAAACATTCATGCTCAGGTTCTTGTGGCATGGTAATTTTCAAAACTCTGTTACATAAATACCAAGGAGTATGATTGCTGAGCCCAACAGTAAGAATATCTCCTATTTTTTGAGAACCCATTTTACTCTCTCCCAAAATGGCTACACTTGTCTTGCCTTCCTGCAAGCCATGAAAGATTGCTTTTGCTGAGCTCAGACTCCTAACCACATTGTCACTAAGATGTGTTGTTTCCAGTGGAGGTTTGGGCCATTCTAACTAGAAAGTACATAAAGTTATATCATTGTTTTAATTCATAATTCTCTAATGGCATATGTTGGATACTTTTCATCTACTTATTTGCTAGCTTTATATCTTGTTTGGTAAGGTATTGGTTCAAATTTTTTACTCATTTTTAAATTTCATTGTTTCTTTTATTACTGATGAACTTTAATAGTTCTTTCAATATTAAGGAGAGCACTAATTTATCATAGAGGACTATTGGACATACTTTCTCCCAGACTGTGGCATATCCTCTCTTTCTTCTCAAATTGTCTTTGGCAGAACAGACTTTTTAATTTTAATGATGTCTACCTTATCAATTATTTCTTCAGAATTGTTCCTTTGATGTTATTTAGAAAGGCATCACCATAGACAAGGTCACTTCTATTTTCCTGCATACGCTTTTAAAGGAGTTTATCACTCTCTTTTCTAGGTACACATACATAAAGCATTCTGAGTTCATCTTTTGAAGGTTACACTCACTTTTGAACACAGATGTGCTGTTTTTCCAGGATGATTTGTTGAAAAGATCAACTTTGCTCTATTGTGTTCCATTTGCTTCTTTGCCAAAAATCAATTGACTGTATTTGTGCAGCACTATTTATGGACTTTCTATTTTGTCCTGTAGGTCTGATTGTCTATTCTTTTGCAAAGGCTACCTTCTGTTACCACAGATTTAGTCTTGAAGGCACCTCTTCACAGTCCTGCAATTTGGTTCTCATAGAATATGTGCCATTCTAGGACTTTGAACTTTTCACACAAACTTTAGGTTTAGCTTTGACGTGCATGCAAAACAACTTTCTAGGTTTTTCATTAGAATTTCAGGGAAGATACTAGTTAAGTTGAGAAAGGCTGTCATTTCTTTTTTATCTTCTATTTATTATAAATGTGTATGTATATGATGGGAGCCACAAACATGCCCCGGCATGTGTGTAGAGGTTGGAGACAGCTACATGGAATTGTTTCTCTCCCTCCAACTTTATATGGGATTCAGGAATTGAGTTCAGGTTGTCAGGCTCATGTGACAAGTACTTTACCCACTGAGTATGTCATTAGTATCTGACCAGAAGTAGAAGTCCTCAAGGAAAACAGTGCATTTATCAATTGCTACTTGCAGTCCTACAACTTTGGTGCTCTGGCATATAAACACAATATCATTATTATTTTTCTTGGACGTTTCATTATTATTTAAGGCTCTATTTTATCCCTAAACAATTTCCTACTCTAAAGTCTACTATGCCTGGCATTATTATTGCAAGTACGTATTAGTTACTTTCTTCATTGCTGTAGAAAACACTTAGGGAGCATGAGGCAGCTGGTAGCACTGCACCCACAGTCAGAAAGCAGAGGGCACTGAATGCCCACACTTAGCACATTCTCTTCCTCTCTATGCAGTCACGCCCCAGCCTATGGAATGCTGCTGCCCACACTTAGGGTGAATCTTCCCACTTAATCTGATCTAGGTAATTAGTCTGATCTAGGTAGTCCCTCACAGACATGCTCAATGATTTTTCTCCAAGATGATTCTGGATCCTGTCAGGTTGACAGCCAAGATAAACCATCACACACTCTCTTTGCTTTTGAACAGATTTAATAAGAAATATAATTCTTCCTTTCTTTAGTTTTAACATGAATGTGTTTCTATTTTAAACAACTTGCAAGCAATATATACGTAGGTCTTATTTCGAATTTATTCTGACAATCTCTTTTAATTAATATACTTAAACCATTAGCATTAAAATGATTGATATATTTGCATTTTCTACTGTGCTTATTATTCTTTCTGTTGTTCTGCCCTCTTGCTTTGCTCCTATTTTGTCTTCTACACTTTTCTGCATTTTGTTGTTTTGATGTGTTTGACATTATGCCACCCTCACCATCATCAAATAGTCATTTCCCACTCACCCAGACTTGATCCCTTTTTGATTGTTAGACTGCCATGTCTCTTTAATGTTCCATCATAGAAAGACTGCCAGATGGCTGTGACTACGCCTTTCCATACAAAAGGCATCTGAGAAAATACATAATTGGATAAGGTGGAGTGATCAGTGAGAGGGCTCTCTGAGACCAGTGGGCAGAGGAGAGTGGGCATGGGTGGTCACACACAGCCAGAAAGGCTTTGCGTTAACTCTTTAAACAGGATCCCTGCTTAGCCTCCTAGCAAGGACAGCCCTCCATCTTATCATCTTCCTTACCAGCATGGTATTTTTGCTATTTCTAGGATGTAGCTGAAATCCTTCCAAAGTCCTCAGGAGGTTTCAATCATAAGAATGCATCTTCCTTCTGTCTCCTCAGCCTTCTCCTGCTCCTCACCCTCTTCTCCGTCTTCACACAGTAAATGTAGTTGATGAATGAGCGGAGAAGGGTGGCAAGGAAGTCCCTGCTGACAACTATTCTGCAATTCATCATAATGGAAGAAGGCTTGAATTTCTTCTTTGTGGGAGATTAAAACTGGTTGCAATAGAAAAATAACAGAAAACTGGGACTGATGAATATGCATGAGACAGATGTCTCAATAGATTCCTAAGGCTACTTTTCTTCATTGTAACAAGGATTAAATGCATTTTAATAGTTCTTTATTATCTAACCATATAATTATTGTTCTGAGTAGAGGCTCACGGGACATTCGGAATGTAGCTGTACATTCAGAATGTAGATAACAAGAAGCAGAGAGGAGCAGGGAAGGAAGTAGTGTATTGCTGAAGATGGCAGGGTTTCACAAGGTTAGTATTTCCAGTGGCAAAATCCTTCCCTGATCGACTCATTTCCCCAGCTCCAACTAATTTCACTTCACATTAGCACCTTGGGAGTGAGTAATGCAGACATTTTTAAAACTATCAATATATTAGATCATGTGGGAAAATGTTTTGTTGCAGTTACTCTGTGTGATACTTGCGAATTCGCAAACAAACAGGCTTGAAAGGAATGAAGAGGTTGTATTTGCTCCTACAAATAGTCCAGTTACATTTCCTTGCCCAACTTGATAAGATAGCTCACAGCATTACCAGGAGCCAAGGGAATTGGCCACAATATAGCTACATAATGCTTGAGAGAGGGACTCCTTATTTGCCAGACCAGCTTATCTGGCCAAGAATACAGAAAGAAGGATGTCAACTTTCTCAAATGGTTCCCGCCACGCACACTCAGTGACCAGCCCTACCCACCACAGGCTGGCCCTTCCCATCAATCAGACCACCTCTTGCAGGCTTGCTTGGGGTTTAACTCAACCACTCATTCTTACAAACGTGCCCAGAGTTCAAAGCCTACATATGAACAAGCAAAAGATTCTGTTGCTAACTCCAGAAGTCCATCATGAATTTGGAAACATCAGAAACAGAGCCATGAGGGTTCAAAACCAGCAGTGGGCCTTATTAGGTGATGATAACTAACCCAAGGATAAGTTTCCTGACCTACACAATACATGAATGAGGGAAACCATTACTCTATACGCTTAATTTTATCTTCGAGATTTCTATCAGTGGGACTGGAGAGATGGCTCAATGGTTAGGACCACTTGCTATACAAGCATGAGGACCCGAGTTCAGATCACGGAACCCATGTAAAAAGTTGGACTATATCTATAACTCCCACAATGTTTGGGGCAGAGATAGAAGGACCAGCTTAGCTCCAAGTTTAGCAACTAGCCCTGTCTCAAAGGAATAAGGCAGAGTGATAGAGCAGAACACCCAAAGTCCTCCTCTAGCTTCCTCAAGCACATGCACGAATCCGCTGTGAGTGGGCACATGCACACTCACATGGGGGGAGGAAGAAGTATTATAGTGTCTGGGCATAAGAGTGTTCAGATCAATGAGTTTTGCTACTTTAAAAAAAAGTTTGTCAGGGCTGGAGAGGTGGCTCAGAGGTTAAGCCTCTGCCTTGCAGGCAGAAGGTCCTGAGTTCGGATCCCAGATCCCACGTATAGACGCCAGGCGGAAGCGGGGGCAGCCTGCGTTTCTGGTCCTGGTAGGGCGGAGCCTGTGAATCCCGGGGCAGAGTAAACAAGGAGGAGGCGGTCCATTGTGGTTCCCGAATTCGCCCGTGGTTCTACACACACACACACACACATACACACACACACACACACACACACACACACACATAATTGAATAAATAAAAGAATTTAAAAAAAAAAGTTTGTCCTTATAAAAAGTTGGTTCAAAGAAAGGAACTACATTGTGCAATGTTTTCACACAAGGACATGGCATGTGAGAAGAAAAAGAAGTGATCTAAGGTTAGAATTGATAACTAATGCTCCTTGGATGATCTTGAGTAATTACGTTTTGATTATTTATGAAGATTTGTGCCTTCTAGAATAGGTACCATAATACTGCATGATCAGTGAAAGACAGGACTTACTGAACAGGCTGAATAAATTACCTAAGACTCAAGCAGTGATGCTTTTGAACACCTTGTCCATCTCCTTGTTATCACCAGTCTCCAATCTGATCTAGAAGTTCAGGTTTTCCTGGAAAGAATGCTGGACAGCTGATTATTTGTACAGCGATCCTGATGTATAATCATCCAGGAGATAATACAGATAACCGGAACTGAGCGGAACTGAGCCGAACCTCAGTTGCACAGGCTGGTTTCTATTCCTGTGCAAACATCTGATTAAATTCATATGATGCAGCTGGGGCCACTTTCATCTTTAATGAAAAGAAAATATCACTCAAAGGGCAAAAAAGAGGGAATGAAAATTCATAGTATGCTTTCCTTTAATGCTAACAGGAACCAAAGGCATTCCCACCCCTGCTGCTTGTCTCACTAGTTTGCTTATTTGTTTGGTTGCTGCTAATTGCTTGTTGTTACTATGTTGATTGGAAGATGTCAGAAGGGCATGCTTTAAGATTTAAATTTTCCAGCTAGGGAGATGGCTTGATGGTTAAAGTCTTTGTCTCCTAAGCCAAAAAAAAAAAAAAAAAGCACAAAAACAAACTTGAGTTCTGATCACCAGATCCCACGTAAAAGATACTAGGCAGATAAGACAGTAGCCTGTAATTCTGACCCTAGGTACCTGGAACCTGGGAAACCCAAGAGTAAAGCAATAAGGAGATAGTGCAATGCAAGATGATTCTCATTGTCACCTTTGGACCTCCACAGACACACACCCTCAAGAGCCCTTTTGTACATACATCACATATACATGTACACCCATCCACGTGCAAAACACACACACACACACACACACACAATTTAAATTTCATTGTGGCCTTCAAACCAAGTTTTAATAGCTTTTCTTTCCAGAAACAACAGCCAGTAGCAGTTGTTTGGTAAGCATCCAGAAATATAGTGGATATATAGATTCATACCAGTCATTGCATTTAGCTACAACCAAAAGAAAGTCCAGCTAACATCTCTTACGAAGGTAAAGAAGTATTTTTCTCTCCACCAGGAAGCATTTGGAGAAGGGAGGCAAATCAGGTCTGTCCCTACTGAGGCTCTTTGGTCTTTATTTCCTTTGGTGGGCTCATAAGCACTGGGTGGCTGCTAGAGTGAAACCTATCACATCAGGATTCAAGACAAGATGGAAGAATAAAAAGATATGACTCCTAGCAGTCAGCTTCCTTTTATGAGATTTCCTGAAAGTTCCATATCACATCTAATTTAGCTCTGTCCAGGCAGTGGATGAAGTGACTGTAACCCCCAGACTCAGGGCTCTGTGGGTGAAGAGTATAAGAAAAGAATGGATCCTCAATTGTCAATCTACAATGTGCAAGCTTACCTGTGTTAGTCCTTCCCCTATTACTTTTCACTTTTGCTTTGCATTTTTGTATGTTATTAGTTTCTTTGTTGGCTTTCAGGGTTTTATTTATGTATTTTTGCTTTGTTTAGTTTTTACGGTGGTCAGGTTCAAGTTTAGAGCTTTGGCAAGCACTGAACCTTTATGCTATACACCCATTGTGAGCATACACACACACACACACACACACACACACACACACACGAGGCTCCTTAAATTTTTTCCACTCACAATCCATTTTGTCTCAGAAATTTTTACAAGTCTTTGAAATAGCTATCAAATCAAATATTTTCTAAAAGTAAGCTGTGTGTGAAGAAACCTATTTGAAAATATTCTATCATTTATTAAAGACAAGCAACTTTGCATATTAATAAAGTGAGTATACTTTGCATAAAGGATGAAATCATCCCTGAATATTTGATGCTACAAGATAGAGCATCTTCAATGATTTGCAGAGCTGACCACTGCTTTGACTTTATTATTGTCAATTCTGAAAAAGTCACTTCATACAAATTAAATATATGAAATGGCAGTGATATGTGTAGGGCCATTTCAGAAATTATTCAAAATTAAATTCTAATCCAAAGACAAAACCATTTAATGATTTTTTGTGAAATTCATGTCCATAACTCAAATATCAGTTTTTAAGCCGACAGTCTAACACAATGCAAACCAAAGATATCTTAATGTGATGCTTATGAGTTGAATAAAGATAATAGGAAAAATGAAAAGTATTTGTTTATTATAATCAAGCTACTATTGTTCAATAAGAAGAAAGTACTGTGTAAGCATAGTTTAACACTGACATTTGTAGCAAGCAGCAGGCTCAAGTCTGATCTGAGGGGATTCAGGCAGCATTGTTGGTATTGATGGTATGACAATATAAACAGTGTAAAATATGCATGTCATGTGTCCAGAACCAAAGCTCAAGCAAAGTCCCATGGTGGCACACAGGTGAGCTCTCCCAGAAACAGAACTTCCCGTGCATTTAGAAACTGTTTACCACCACCAATTTTTATGACCCTGCCCCCACTCATTCACACAACACCATTTGAGATCATTTTCCACCACTTAAGAAAACCAGATATTATTGGGGGGAAATTAATTAATTAATTAATAATTAATTAATTAATTAAACCCAGGTACACACTATTGCAGTTGACTCTCTCCTTTCACTCGTTAGGCTTCTATAGGTCCAAGAACCAAACCAGAGGTGATTCTTCTAAAAGACCGACTCTGACCTCTTGCCTATGCACATAATAACTAGTGCTTCCAGCACTCCTTGCTGCCCAAAGATCCATCCACACACTGTTACCATCGGTATCAACAGGGATCTTCTGTGAAGGCAGAATCACAGGCCCTGCCTCCACCCTACTGATAGGAAGTTGCTACTTGGCACTATCCCAGGTGGTCCGCTTAGCACTATCCCAGTGGTGTGGAATGGGACCTTCCGTTGGAGGAGTTACAGATAGCATCAGCCCTTCAGTGTTCCTTGGTTACTCATCGCCAAGCTCCACCATGGGACAGGTGCCCTTTCCAACTAATTTCTCGAGTCTGAAGGAATTCTGTGTCCTGAGCTGGGTGTCTGTGAGAACCATGGAGGAAATGGTGCCAATCTATAGACTCGCTGATCTGTTTTTAATTGTGCCAACAGTCAGACATCCAGGTTCATAGCCCCAATTTCCCCAGTTGAGACCTTTCCTCACGTCACCTATTCGTGTCTTCTAAACTGGAAGAGAAGAAGCTTTCAACTTCAGGTGCCTCTACACTGATTTTTGTCTCCCCTTTTCTTAAGAACAGCCTCCCTTTGTTTCCCATTTATTAATTTTTTATTATTTATTCAATTGTGCGTGTGTACGTATGTATGTGCGCACGTGTGTGCGTGTGTGTCTGTGTGTGTGTAGAATCACGGAGGAATTCGGGAACCACCATGGACGCCTCCACCTCCTTCTGCCCCGGGATTCACAGGCTCCGCCCTACCAGGACCAGAAACGCAGGCCGCCCCCGCTTCTGTCTGGCGTCTATACATGGGATCTGGGATCCGAATCCAGGACCTTCCGCCTGCAAGGCAGAGGCTTAACCCCTGAGCCACCTCTCCAGCCCCTGTTTCCCATTTATAAGTCTTCCCAAAATGAGTCTCACTGGTGATTTAGTTTGAGTTTTGTCTTACTAAGTCCTCACTATGTAGCTTAGACAGCTCTTGAACTCAGTGTATACTCAAGGTTGCCTTAACTCTATGGCAATCCTCCTGCCTCAGCCTCCCAAGTGTTGGAAACGCAGGCATGTCAACACACCTGACTTCTTACTGGTTTTTAACCTTAAAACCAATAGTTCTGAGAGTTTCTCACTTCCCAAGTCCTTGGTTGTCTTGTTTTCATGGGTCAGGCAAACTTTAGTATTTCAGGAAGTCTGGCATGTTAAAACAGAAACCTCAAACCAGGTGGTTTATAAACAACACAAACTTAGTTGTCGCAGGCCTGAAGGCTGGACATGTAAAGACAGCATGCTGGGCTGGCAGGCTCTAATGAGGGCTGCCTGGCTGATTCACAGATGGCTGCCCTGCCACAGTGTCCTCGTGTGACAGAGGAGTGAGGGAGAGAGCCATCTCCATCCCCTTCTGGTCCTTTCTCTCATGACGCTCTACCCTCATGACCTAAATAGCCCTGGTGGCTTTAGTTCCGCAGACCTTGCATTGGCCATTAAAATCTCACCATCAGGATCAGAGGTGACTCTCAACCCCTTTCATGTCTTCTCTTGGAGTTTCTACTGCCTTTCCAGATTTTTCCAACTCTCAACTTGAGCCAAGCCTGGATTGTCCCTGATTGTTCTATTTTACTCAGTGGGAAATCAGCATAATGCTCAAAAAGCACTTGGTTCTAATGTCTACGAAGAGCTAGTTGCTATAGCCTGGATCTGGAGAGTCCCCAGACGTCATCTATCAAACACTTGTCCTTGAACTTTCTGCTATGAGGACAGGTAAGATCTCTAATAGGCAGAGTCCAGCAAAAAGAAGTTAGGTCATGGGAACAGGCCCTAGAAGTGGCTATTGCCACCCTGGCCCCATCCTGCTACCATGTAGTGATCATGTTTCTCCCATATATGCTCCCGCCATGAGATTCTGCCTCATCACAGATCCCAAAGCAACACAGACAACTCACCATAGTAGCAACACAGACAATTCACCTTAGAGTGATAGCATACACCTAAATAAGTCATTGCTCCTTAGAAGTTACTGAGCTCAGCTATTATTCTATTGCAACGACTTACCTTGGTTAACATGTTGTCCTTGGTCCATCATCTTTCAGGTCAGTTATTACCAAAGCAAGCATTGCTTTTGGATGCCAAGGCCAGGTTATAAGGCAAAGCTAGGTGTTTTTTTATATATACATTTTTATTATTATTTCAGCTCATACAAACTTAATAGGTACACCAGTTCCCTCCCTCCCTCCTCCTCCCCCCGAACCCCCATGCTCCCCCTCCCCTCACCCCTACTTCCCCATCCCCCAGTGCCTCCCCCCAAATTCCCAGAGAGTCCTTTCTTGTGCATGCCTGATTCTCCTCTGGGCCCTCCTCTCTGGTGGACGTACAAGGACCCAGTGGCATTTCCCTGAACCCTTTCCTGTGTTCCCCTTAAGCATAGGAACACTACTGTGGCTGTCAATCCCTTGCCTCCAAGGATCTTGGTGCCTTTAGCCGATGCTAGACTTTGTGAGGTCAATAGTGTGTTGGACATTGCGCAGGACATGCAAAGTCCAATTATGATTGCTTCGGCCCTACCTTGTGTGGAGTATCTTGCAAATCGTTGCTCCTCCCATCCTTTTGCTCTTACAATCTTACCGCCCCCTCTTCCGCAAATGTCCCTGAGCTTCAGGATGGGGAGAGATTAGGCTGGCCTAGTTCTAGGTGGTTGATACAGAGTCTCTGAAGTTCTGGATTGTGGTTTGATGATTTTCTTTTGCAGTTTAAGGCAAAGCTAGGTTAAGTCTTACTGACTGCATGGAGCTATAGAAGTAAGATGGAACCCTATCTACTTGGGGCATAGTGTCAATACTGTGTGAATTTCAATGGATAAAAAGGCCATTCGATTTGACAAAATATAGGCCGTTAACCTTTAAGAGAGCAATCTCAGCAGAAAAGGAGGGCCAGAAGCCAAACTGTAGTGAGTTAAGGAGTGACTGGGTAAAGGGAAAGGAGGCAACTGGCGTTCATTCCAGTCTTTCCTGCATAAAAGGAAGAAGCTTAAGGTATAACAGGATCAGGTGACATTTTTTTTGTAAAGTAAAATGGCATTAAATATTTTTGGAAGCAAAGGAAAAGCATATGTATAAGAAAGACATTGGAGAAAAACTTCAAAGAACAAAAGAAGGTTCTGTAAAACCAAAAAAAAAAAAAAAAAAGAACATCCTTGGAGAGGGGAGATCTTTACACAGGGACTCCTTTCCTCAGTCACAGTAAGAAGGAATGGAAGAATAAATGTGGAAACAAAATCCAGCCAGCTGTGTGCAGATTCATTTAGTTATCTCATACTCAGCAAGGTAACAGGTGAGAGACAGCAGAGCTTTTAACTAGATGAAGGTCTTTCATTGAGTCAAAAAGCTTATAATAACCAATAAATTTTCTCTTCATTTGAAGAAATGGGAAGCTGTGAATTAAGAGGGAATTTTGAGTCTCCAAGGTGTGTTTAAAGGAATCTGGTAGCTACTAGGAGCTGACACTCTTGGAATCCTTGCAGACCCTGAACTTGGCCTAGAGGCAGGATTTGCCAAGCACTGGACATAACATCAAGACCATGCCAACACCGAGACCAAACATGAGGGAAATGACGGGCAGAGTGGCAGGAGAGATGTGAGCAATAAGTTGTTCTTGGCATAAGGGCTCAGCATTCTGGTTGTGCTCTTCTTTGTGACCCAAGAGCGGGGACAAAGAAAGAACATACAGAAGTGTCACAAGGTTGGGGTTGATATGGTGGCCAATGAGCAGGACAGAATGAACACTAGAGGCTATGAGGAGAGCAGGTGAAGCCATCAAGGCACCTCAGTTGGATAGAATCCCCACCGTGAAAACTTCATCTTCTCAGATCCTGCCTAGAAAATGTAAACATATTGTGGGTTATACTGGAAACACAACTCTAGATGCTTTGTGTTTGTACCATGCATTAGCTATGACAATGAAACAAGTCACTCTGATCCCTGGTTTCTGTACCAACAAAAGCAAACTAAAAATATTCACTTCACAAATAAGATATGAAATGCAAATTTTCATAGAACTTAGCATTAAGAAACAAATTTATTGGTCTGGAAAAATGGCTCATGGTCTCACAAGCAGAAGGTCCTGAGTTTGGATCCCAGGTCCATGTAAAAACACCTTCCAGCCCTAATGGGCAGAGCCTGGGAAATTCCAGAGCGAAGCAAAAAGGAGGTAGAAGCAATCCAGGATGACTCCCAAAATCACCCTTGATCCTCCACCACAGGGACACACAATGCTCTCTCTCTCTCTCTCTCTCTCTCTCTCTCTCTCTCTCTCTCTCTCTCTCTCTCTCTCGTTTTCTCTCTCTCTCTCTCTGTCTCTCTCTCTTTCTCTCTTTCTCACACACACGCACACACACACACACACAAAAGTAAATAAATAAATATTTAAGAAGAAACAAATATGTATCCACATGATGCCTAGCCAAGTATTAGAAAACACTTACCTCTAACTTCTTAGTGAAATGCACACATCTATCACAATAAAATAAATAGATGTTATTTACCTTGAAGTATCTGACTATTATCAGAAAAAAATGTGATGTAATGCATACTCATTTGGATTTTCTCTGTAGCTTTGTATAATGAACAGATTTTCTTTCAGCTCATCTCCCACAAGAAGGAAAGCTGAGGGCCAGCACATTGGTTAGAACTATTTCAGTGTGATCATTTCCAAACTGTGTGGACCCAAGTGGCATTTTGAGATTCCCTAACATTACATCTTACTGAGCTCTTTCTCACTGAGCTCACACAGGACCAAACTTTCTTCCTACAGGAAGACTAGGATGTAATTATCAATGAGCCAACACAATAGTCATTGGTTTATGATGCTGAACACATTCAGAGACAGTACAGCTGAAACAGAAACCAACAGACCATTGTCAGCTCTTCTGTTGTAGAATTCCTGAGAGTGACTCAGAGGTGCCATTCTTTTCATTAACAACTATACAAATCTAATCCATTTCTTCACTATAAGATTTCAGGCAGAAATCTGTTTTAACAAAAACTTGAGATCATCTAGACTTGATATTCCCTAGCTCCTGAAGTCAAATAGTTAATATATAAGTATTTTTTCTTTTTCTATCTTCATGTGTATGTTCACAGGGAATGAGTGCATGTGTATATGCAGATCTGTGTGTGGTGTGGTGTGTGTGCGTGTGTGTGTGTGTGTGTGTGTGTGTGTCCATGCTATGTGGAAGTACAAAGCTGATATCAGAAATAATCCTTGATCCCTCTTTCACATTCTTCTTTTTGAAACAAAGTCTCTAATCAAACTCAGAACTCACTGACAAGGTTAGTCTGGCTAACCAGCTTAATCTGGGGATTCCCAGTCTCTGCCTTCCAAGGTTAGAATTACATGTCAGCAGCCACTCATTTTATATAGGATCTGGAAATCGGAACTCTGATGCTTTTACTCAAGTGACAAGTGCTTTAACCACTGGTCCATTTTCTTAACCTCAAGAAAAATTGGGTTTTAAACCATTTTCTTTCATGGAAATTGGAAGACTAAAAAGCAAGAGGAACGTAGTAACACTCAAGACCAATTTGGGCTACATATAGAGACCCTGTCTCAAGAAAGGAAAGAACGGAAGGAGGGAGGGAGGGAGGAAGGGAGGGAGGGAAGGAAGGAGGGAGGGAGGGAGGGAGGGAAAGGAAAAGGAAGGAAGGAGAGAGGGAGGGAGAGAGGGAGGGAGGGAGGAGGGAGGAATGGAGGGAGGAATGAAGGGAGGGAGGGAAGGAACCTATGTCCTTTCAGCACAAATCCCAAACATCGCAGCCCCTCAAACCTCTCTGGAGTTTCCTTCGGAAACAGGCTTCACCTTGTTGGAAGTTGGCTCCAGGGATTACCATGTCCCCTGAAAGGACTAAATCTGACCCAGCCGAGGATGCTGAGCCAGATCAAGTACCATGGAAATGTGGCCACTCCTGAGACAGTCATAGCCGTGTGTAACCCACCAGATGCTGCTGCATGCTCTGCTTGAAGAATTCCTTTGTAACATTTCACGGGCACCTCAGAGATGATCTTTTCTTCCAGACATCACGACTGGCTTTTTCTTGATGGCTCCCAGTGTTCTGCTTTGATGTTTTCATCCTTGGATCTAGCAGAAGAATTTTTTCAAAAAACATAGAACCAATGATGCCATCCCATGATTATACAACATATTAAGTACATTAAGTAACAAGGTGTTAAAAACTACAGAGATCAATATATATACTCTGAGGATGAGTTACACATTTGCTTCACCTTACTTTTGGGCATGGTTACTAGATAAATCTTCAACCCAAGAATGCGAAACACCTCAATTTCAATGAAGCATTTAGCAATGAATTCATTTTCAATAATAATAGAGTTCCTGGACCAAGGCCTAAAGTAAAATATTATAGAGAAATAGTTGTGGGATTTTTCCCAAGCCATCCTAGAACTTTTAGTCTGAACAATTAAAAACATGGGTATCATTAGACAAAAAAATGAATGAAGGAAAGGAGAATCCTGCATTAATACTGCATTCAACACATCATTAGGGCCATTGGTAGCTGATCTCATCAAACTGAAAATATATTCAGGAAAACCAAATATAGAGTCTAAGAATTCTGATTCATTAGACACAAGCTGAAACATCCTAGAGCTGTTTTGTTCCTTTTACTTAAATGTTACACTTTCAGTACTTAAGGAAAATGTTTTAAAAGTTTAAACACAATTTTAAAATATACCAAGAGGAATGAGATGATTCAACCGATAAAGACACTTATTACCAAGACTGACAATCTGAGTTCAGTCCTTGGAACCTACATGGTAAAAGGGGACATCCAACTTAGCAAAATTGTCCTGTCTTCCATATGTGCATTGTGTCAAGCATGCTTTTCCACACAGATAATAAGTAAATGAAAACATATATTTAAAAATGTGCACATAATGAAGCAAGTGATGTGTTGCATGGCTATAGGAAAAGCATTTAGGGTTTTCTTGGTGTATGGGGGGGAAAGGGGTTGTACACGAAAATGAACTTGAGTATATGTGCCTGTGGAGGTCCAAGGGTGACATCAGGAATCATCCTGGATTGCTCTTCCACCTTATTGCTTTGCTCTGGGGTTTCCCAGACTCTCCCTTATGGCTGTTGCCATATCTGCCTGCATTTGTACTTGAGATATGGAGATCTGAACTCAGGTCTTTTTTCCTGGAGGCAAAGGCTTTAATCCCTGGAACTACTTCCCAGCCCCAGCTCTTAGGTCTATGGAAGGATTACCAGAACTTCCTGTCTTCTAAAATGCTATAGTCTTCAGCAGTGTGAATTTGCTTCCCTAGGCAGATGCAGCTATGGGCAGTGAAGGAAAACTCTACCCTGGTGAGCAGTAAGCAGAGAGCTCAGGCCAGAGCATCACTTTTACTAAGCAGTTTGGGGACAAGATAATTGCCCTCTGTGCCTCAGTTTGACACAAAATATCAGACATGTTCCTTTTAAACTCCTGAGGGTATCTTAAAATTGAAGATTCAAAGAAAGAGCTACTCTGGCCTATAAACTAGTGACCATCTCAAAATGACACTTAAGAACAACAGGTTTGGGAAATTTGAGAGTTAAATCAAAAATACAAGACTGGAAAAGGGGGGAAAAGTCCAATAAGTGAATATGAGGTCAACCTGGATAGACATAAATGGACACCCTTGCATCTTGAATAAAACTCACCTTTTACTCCAGTTTCCTGGACAGAACTCCATTAAAGGATAGACAAGGCTCAATGTACTCTGAGTGACTGCTAAGTCCCTACAGCTACACACACATAAATATCCAGCGTCAGACCTGATTCATCACATTCTGACACCATCACAGTAGAAACTTTCTAAACCCCAATATCCATTTCTAATCATCATTTACAAAGTCTGCTTTAGTTTCAATTAAGGATATAAAATGAGGGGACTACATGAAAATGTTCTTAATAGAAACATTGATCTTCAAACACCTAAAGGCAGCAGTCTACTGATATCAGGACCATTTTTTTTATTATATATATTATTATAATTATTCTATTTTCTTAGTTATTTTCTTTTTTTTCTTTTTATTAAAAATTTAATTATACATTTTAAAATTTTTTACCAGTTCCCTCCCCCCTCCTCCCCCCGAACCCCCTCCTCCCCCTCCCCTTCCCCCAGTGCCTCCCCCCCAATTCCCAGAGAGTCCTTTATTGTGTACGCCTAACTCTCCACTGGGTCCTCCTCTCCGATGACATATAAGGACCCAGTGGCATTTCCATAAGCCCTTTCTCTTGTTCCCCTTAAGCATAAGATCACTACTATGGCTGTCAATCCCTTGCCTCCAGGGGTCTCGGTGCCCTTAACAGATGCTAGACTTTATGAGGGCAACAGTGCGCTGGACATTGCGCAGGGCATGCAAAGTCCCATTATGATTGCTTTGGCCCCAACTATTGTTGAGAATCTTGCAAATCGTTGCTCCTCCCATCCTTTTGCTCTTACAATCTTACCGCCCCCTCTTCCGCAAATAGGACCATTTTTTTTTAAAAAGTAGACATTTTAAAAAAATTAACCTCAGCAACTTGCCAGCTGAGCGGCCATATTCAAGACAGTGCTGTCTGAGAGTCCAGAGAAACATTTGCTGAGCTGATTTGGACAGTGTCTGTGCCACAAAAACAAAGCTGTTGAAAGTCTTATCTCCCTTGGTGGAGGCTATTTGATCATTTGTTTGCCATTCTGAAGCTGTCTACACAGTGCTACTCATAGACATAAGGACAATAAAATCCCAGAGCCTGAACGAATGGAGCAGTTCTGTCCTCACTGTGCTGTTTCTATAGTCATCGTGGTAGAAACCACTTATTTCCATATTCATCGATTCCTGTAGAGCTCGGGAGCCAGGGACATGCAGGTTTTCAAGTCACGTCAGGCTTCACATGGCATGGGACAGAATTCTAATTCTGAGTTCTGGAAGAAACTATATGAGTAGCTTGATTAAAAATGAGCAGGTCAGACATTACTAGGATTCACACTCTCCCCAGAGAGACCTAATAAATGGGAAACCAGTTCCTCCCAAGACTTCTTCCCCTGGGACTCCTAAGACACTAGGTCTCTGCTGCACTGGGGATACAGAAAAATATCAGAGTTGGGTCACAGGAGCCTCCAGGGATGGACAGAGAGAGAAATGTGTCCATGAAGCTCTGCGGGCCCAAGCTGTCCAGCTCTGCCTGCTTCTCCATCTCTGACGTCTAGGAGTTATGTTTTGCAGGAGGGTGGAGAAGCTGTGGCGGGTGAGGGCAGGATATTTTGCTAAACCCCTAGAGAGGGGGAAAAATGGTCTGTTGTCCAATCCAAAGCTGAAACTGAACACTGGACTAATTTCAACCCCTGATTCCCCAGTAGAAGAATCCAGAAGTCCAAATTGGAAAGTGTTGTGTGCACATTTAGACAGACTACTGTCTGTCCTGACTGTGATGAGGGAAAAGTGGCTATAGGCTTCCTAAGAAGCTCAGGGCGCCACTCCATCCAGCTGATCAAATGCAGAGTTCCCATGCCAACGTGTCATTTCTCCTTTCCCCAAGGAAGAAAACATCATGTACTTCCACGTAACTGTACTTAGTTTCAATATCTTTAAAATATTGTTTTCATATAATAATTAACTCCTAAATGAAGAGCCCAGACTGGCTTTTCTTATTGCACATCTGTCTTTGGTCCTTCTAAGGTGATAGAATCCCTGGATCATTCATTCTTGTGCCCATTGTATGATCCAGAGAAATCTTTATGTTGAATCAAAGCAATTGCGCCAGTTTACACGGAGGTGGCACGTGACATGGCGACCCACATGGGAACTTCAGGGAGGCCAATATGATATTTAGAATTCTAAAGTTCAGTTACTCAATTTCAGAGATGTCCTGGTTCTCTTCTATCTCATCACTTCAAAATGCAGAGCGGTTGTCATGTATTCATTCAAAGTGTTTCATGATACAGCCTTCTTCTTGCAAGGCCAAATACTAAGTGTTAGAGGTCCAAAGTTCAGTTGAAGAGAAAACGCTGTAGAAAAGACTGGTCATGGAGACATGAAGAGATGGGACAGCTATGGAAATGCACCTTGGTGGAGGGATATGTGTCCAGAGCCAGGTAGAGAAAGGAGACCTTCTCCCTTAGGGACCAGGGCAGGAGTCTCTGTGGAAGCCACCTTTGCAGAACCTAAAAGTCCCTGCCTTCCAGGGCCCACTGAGGAGGTGCCCAATACACACAGCTGTGGTGGAGAGGCATGCTTATGGGACAGGAACTGGCACTCGGAAGTGTAAAAACCAAGTGTCCAGACAGTGCAGACTGGAGGTGGGCAAGTGGAGAAACTAGAGAGAGTGACCGGAGCAGCTGAGAACAGAGCAGGTCTGTGCAAAGATGAAGGAGCAGGGTGAGAGAGTGTGAGCAGAGTATGGGGCATGTCCAGGAGAGGGCTCCCAGACACACAGTAGGATAGAAGAGGGTCAGCCTTGAAAGTAGATGAAGAGACTGCAGAGGTTGCAGAAGAAGTGTGCAGGGGAGCTCATAGCCTCGATGATCTCTGTTCCTGAGCATATAAAACAGAGCATGTGTTTATTCCCATCAGAATGCAAATATCCTATAATATCACCCACAGGCAGGAAGGAAGGAAGAAAGGAAGGAAGGGAGGGAGGGAGGGAGGGAGGGAGGGAGGGAGGGAGGGAGGGAGGGAGGGAGGGAGGGAGGGAAGTTCATTGATTCCATACTTATTTCCACCTTCTATTCCTGTCTCTACTCCTCTCCAATGTGTGCTCTACTCCCCCAAAAGGATCCTATGGAGGTCACCAGTGTCCTCCACATTACTGAGTGCAATGATCAACCTCCAGGCCCACATAGCTGCCTGTCCTGGGTCAGCCCCTTTGGGCTTCCTTGTCTCCTTTGTTGCTCTTCGGTTTTCCAACTCCTAAATGTCTTGATGTTCACCACTTCATATGTGGAGCTTCTCTGACTTCACTCATTTCTTAGTGATCTAATTCACTAAGTGATTTATTTCCCTTTTCCCAACCAATGGAAAGCTAATTCATGTTCCCTTCCTGTATGAGTAGCCCAATGTTCTCCATCTCAAACACAGTCCACTATGTTGGGCATCCATCATGGACAATGGGGTATGAGAAATGCAGAAAAGAGGAACTGATCACTATGTGTCCAGCTGGTCCAGCTCTGATCCAGGACGCCTGAAACCATAAAGTACCATTTATCCATTTACCAATAGGGAAACAGTCCCAAGCCCTGTATCATTCTAGCATCAGGGACCTATGCTTTCTTTTGACTACTTAATGTCCAACCCAAATCAATTTCTACTCATAAGTATTCCTTAGCATGACTTTATTGCCCACCACAGGGCAAAGCATGTTATCCCCAGTCTGTCTCCCATCCACAGCTTTAGCAAAGGATTTTTGTAGAGGTATACTAAATTTGACAGGTGAAAATCAACACATAAAGAACCTTCTAGATTCTTGTGATACCTGGAAGAGTTTTGCATTTTTCAAATATGTGCAATCAATGAGAAATTTAGAAACATGTTTTAGGAGTTGCTTCTTTTTATGTACCTTTTTGACTCCTCTCCCACTATTCCTATCACAGATCCTCTCTGCCCTCATTCATTCAATTCAACTGACAGTGGGCCCTTAATATACAATAGTAAAACACACAGCCAGTGGTTATCTTCTTTGTCTGCATTTGTAAAACCTAATCCTTCAGTCCTCACCCAAGATCTGGAAATCAAATCAATCATAGACAACTTCATCTGCAAAACACAATTAATCTCCTATGCAAAAAAGTAGGGCTGAAATCTACTCTTAGGTCATTTGCATTCGTTAAATATATTGAAGAAGATAGATTTATGCTGTTAGAATTTACAGCAGAGAGAAGATCACATTAAATTTTATGGAAACAGGTGGTTTTGATGAAAGAGGGTGAAAGTTGTCTTTAAAGAAAAAAATCTTATTAAAATCAGAAATAGAGATTGGAGTTACAGTTCAGTAGTAATCCACAGCACTTGACTAGAAGCTCCTAGGTTCAATCGTGCACTAAATTAATTAATTAAATTATGACCAGGCATGGCGATGTTTCAGGGACAGAGAGTCTGTCCCCAAAATAATTTTGAAGAGAGCAAAAACAAATAAGAATATCGTTGTGGTATTATTTATTTGGAATATCTCTGTTATTTGCAAGAATGAATTTCATTCTGTTTCTTGGAGACACATAGAAAGCCACAGGGATTATTTCAATTTGTATTCTGGGAAACAGAGAAACACATAAGTCAGCCATCTAGAGTTTAGTGATTAACAGGATGTCTAGACAGGTTCTCATGAGCGGAGCATTATTAATTGAACAGTAGTTTGGTTAATCACAACAGTAACAACAATTTTAGAAATAAATATTTTATGATCATACCCATCAATAAAGCCAAAGTAAAAGGAAATATTTTAATTAATTCATTTGTAATATTGAGGTTATGACTGGAAAATTCTGTGTGAGGATTCAGAGAACAATCTAATGTTTCTAGCATAGCACATCTGCATCTTATTGTTTCCAAGTAATGGAACTACATGCTTCAATTACCTGGTCAAAATTCCTTTTATGTCATCTCTCAAGACTATATTAAGATCCATTAGTGACAATTGGTTACAACATATGGTCTGCTGTTGTGTATTGTTCTGATCCTTTAGAGCCATATGACCCCCTCATTTGATCAGTTAGAAAATACTTGCTAGGCAAGGAGTATGCTGCCACTACCTTAATACACCTTATCTTGTCATCAAGCAAAAAATTCCATATTTTGAAAAGGAAAAATAAACACATTGGCCAGCTCTCTTTGGCACATGCACAATCGGTATTTTCAGGAAACATTGTTGACCCAATGTTTCTTTTGCATAGTTCATGGTTTCAAATTATGAAACCCACTCCCACCCCAAGGTTCAAGAAACATCAAAGAGGAGAAGGCAGTAAGATTGTAAGAGTCTGAAGTGGAACAGTGGTAGGCCAGAAATCTCCCGAAATGTGTTATTCATGATTTCATAGCAGATATGTATATTTTCACAGGAAGTGCATGGGGATGGAGAAATGGCTCAGGGATTAAAACTCTGACTCACAAGCAGAAGGATCTGAGTTTTGATCCTAAGTCCCATGTAAAAACTCCAGACAAAAATGGCAGCTGCTTGTATTTCCAACTTTGGAAGGGAGAGCCTGGGAAATCCCAGAGCAAAGCATGAAGGAGGTAGAAGCAATCCAGGATGATTCCTGAAGTCACTCCTAGTCTTCTACAAGGATATACAGTGCCCTCTGATACACACACACACACATGCGCACACACACACACACAGATAAAAAAAATAATAAAATTAAAAAAATAACTGCATGGGAACTGTCCTCTCATCATCTCACCTTGGAAAAAGAAGCTCCACACCTCCCAGAGAGACTGATGACTAATACTGACAAGGAAGGAAAGACAGATACTTTCTTCATTGGTGTACCCACTGACAGATGATACTTGATGGAGTATGAATCATGTCTGGCATATGTCATCAAATGGAAACCAGATAAAACACAGTGGGCTGTAGAAGTGAAAAAAACTTGAAAATAGAAAGGAATCTGGCAGGAGAGATGAAGAGTTATAAAGGGGAAAGGAAAGGTGATAGGACTGGCAAGATATCATAAATTCACTATATTCAAAAAATCTACATTGAAAACGAGTATTAAAATTAATATTTATTTTTCCAAAATAATCAAAATGAGGGTCATTGAGATGGCTTAGCATGTAAATACACTTGCTACCTAAGTCTAATTATCCGAATTCAATCCCAGAACCAATGTGAAGATGTACAAAGTACTAAGTATAAAGCTGTCTTATAATCCCCACATGCCTTTAGTGTCACACATACCTCCCCACACAGTGTGTAGGTTACACATGCAATAATAATAAACTTCACAGAAGTTCATCTACAATCATCTTCTTATGTCTTCTAGTAACTTATTCAGTGTCGTATCCCAAGCTTTCGTTGATTTTTGGGCTGCTCTTACTGGCATGCTAAAATGAAGGCAATAAAACTTACATATCTTTTAATGTTGCACATCGGTCAGCCTTTATCCCCTAGAGAAAAGTTTGCATTAGAACCATATAAAAGTTCTTTAAAAATATGTGTTTTTACTTCACAGCATAAAGATCCTTTAGATAGGATACTTGGACCTGTATCTTTAAGTATCTAAGTATGCATCAAAACAATTTACGGATGAGTATTTCATACTTTCCAGACCTGTTCTCACAGCTGCAAAGCAAACTAGAAGGCTAAGATTTGTCGTTAGAGTGGAAGTTATTCAAGGGAAACCGGCCTCCTGTTGAGCCTCCATCAAATTAACTCCACATATTGATATGCGAGAGCTGTGTTTCAGTATGACTGCTAGTTCCTCTGGGGCCTTCTCATCAATCCTCTGGCCTTTCTTCCAGTAAATGCCAATAGACCAACCAGTAAATGTTGATGGACTTACCAATAAGAGCTGATGAATCCGGGCATGCCACATGGAATCAGCCAATATGAGAAAACACCGAAATATATGTTCTCTATCAGGAAGCCTGGCCATATCTAAATACATATTTCAGACATCCTGCTCAAAAGACATCAATAAAGCAAGCATAATAACTCACCTTACTTGAAGTTAATGCTGAAGTGTGGGACAAAGTGTTACACATTTTTAGAAAACAATTTCAGTCTGTTAGAGCAGTAGAAAATACTCATTATAGTCCTGACTACCATGAAGGCTTTGGCTTTGGTATAGGAAACTCCACTGGTCCCAAGCCTAGCTGAGCTGAAGAGTTCTGGATTCAACGAGACAGGCTCTAGCTAGTTAAATAAATAAATAAATAAATAAATAAATAAATAAATAAATAAATAAATAAATAAATAAAGCAAGCCAAGGAAGAGTCCCTAGTTAGAATTCTGGTCTCTATTGTGTACATGCCTGTATATTGCATATGTGAACAAACCCACATGAATACATACATATATGCAACTCACCACACACATGTACGCACACACACAGACACATGAAATCTGATCTATCAATGTTTATGTCACTAAATTCTGGCCCCTGAACTTATTAAACTATTCTTCAAGCAAAAAGACCTCTTTAAAGTTGGCTTCTAAAGCTGAGGCAAATGAACCAGAGCTTGTCCAATGGTGAACCTTCCCATCTTTAGGTTCTTACAGTCTCACCGCCTTCTCTTCCACAAGGTTCCCAAAGCCTTAGGATGGGAAAAGATTACATTTCTTTTCCTTAAAATGCTGTCTGATTTGTGGTGTATTGTTATAGTCTTAGGACACTAATGCAGATGTGGCAACTGAGATACACTGACAGCTGTTTGTCCCAGGTAAAAGAGAGGTTTGCGAAGACAAAGGAGCAGGCAGCAGGTAAAGATAAGTGCCCCCTAGAGCCTTCAGGAACCTACTCTCAGGGATGCATGCTTTCTGGCCCTGCAGATATTCCACTGCCTTTGTAATAATTTTTTTCTCAAATATTAAAGCATGTTCAAGATAAACTTCTGGTATTTGTAAATAAAACAGTCTTTGTATCTTTAAAAAATTAATAAAAGGGTGCTTATATAAAGTTTATATAAAGACCTAAGCAAAGTTACCTTTCAACAGCATCTGACTTCTGGTTTACCATGGGTGGCCACACCAGGCCTGAAGAGTGGCGGAGCCAGAGCTGCAGTATAGCAGGAACAGAGCCGTGCTACACTGGAACAGGAATCTCTCCATGCTGGGTTAAGAACATCCATAGATTATGTTCTAACTTTAATAAAACTAATGCCCCAAAATTTCAGGTGTCACAAATACTTTCTCTGCAAACATCTGTAGACCAAAGGTCAAACTAATTATAGATCCTGGAGGAAATTTGAGTGTTGATAACATGGAGTTGCCATGCATATGGACTCTGTCAGAGCCGAGGTAAAAGTGAAAGAAAAAGACAATCAAAATGAAAAACAATATCCCCCATGTTTGAAGTTGACAGGAAAACCATTTAAATAAGTGACATTTAAAATAATTAGATTCTGCTCTCAAAATATATATTTATAGTAAAGTTGGATAAAATAGATGTAAAAATACATTTATTTGTTGATGTATTCTATTGATGATAGAAGTTCTCTTTCCAATATTAACCAATGGTGTTTGCTGAGAGTGGGGGCAAGGAAAATTCTTAAAGTTCCGTTCAAATCATTTGTTTGGAAATCAGATAGCGTGGTCACATGCACTCATTAAAATTTTATGAGTGTCCTCATTATCACTGTAGTGTGACTTGTGTGGCAAGCCTGTCCACAGCAAAATTACAGGTTCACAGATGCAATGCTCTGGAAACGGTTTCTACATACTAATCCCCAGAACCAATGAATAAGTAAGTGTTGGTGGCCTAGGAAATGAATTAGATTAGTAAACGGAATTAGGGGTGATAAGCAGGTGATTTTAATAATGGGGAAATATTCCAAGATTGTTCAGGGGATTCAGCATAATTACTGATACCACTGAAAGTAGAACAAGAAGAGAGAGAGTGAAGTGACAGCACACTGACGAGGAGCCTGCCCAGGGCTGCTGTCCTTGAAGACAGAGCAAGAGTGTCACAAGCCAAGAAAGTAGACATCCACTGGGAGCAATAATGGTAAGGAAGCACATGCTGCCAGATCTTCCAGAAGGGCTACACACCCTTCTGGCACCTTGATTTCAGTCCAGTGAAGCCAGTTCAGGCTTCAGGATATTATTGATGCCAACTTGTTATAGCAGCATGAAAACAATGCCGGACAGCTTCTTATTTAACCTGTGCACATGTGTAGCTATACAGTGCATGCCCCCTGAGAAAGGACACCAAAAAACCATAAAACGCCTCATTGGCAGATGTTTTCCAATGTATGACTTAACAGGAAAATCTCCAAAAGTCTCATCATTTGTACTGACACAAAGAACAAGTTGCAATGCATACAGCAAAGGCTTTATCGTCCACCCCAAAACCACATCAAGTTAATGAAAAAAATCAAGTTAATAAATATGTACTGAACTTCATGTAATTCTCAAAAGAAGGGCTAACAAAATATGAAAATGTTTTGGGTGAAGTAAAGCTATTGTAAAGTGGATAAAGAGGCAACATTCTATTAATTTCATGGGAACATTTTTAAATAAAAATATTCTCACTACCAAAGGTACATCAAGGCAAGTATGGCTAGTTATTAATATGGTAGAAAAAGAGATAGTACAACTTTATATCAATGTTTGCTTTTAGCTGACTCAATTATTGTACATTTTTTATTATATTGAATATTTCAAATAACTAGGAGGCAAGACTGTCAATGTGCTTACTACAGGGACATGGTAATGAACTTTTTGGAAACCAATCTAATAATGTATAAAAATAAACAACAGATGGGGGACATGGGAGATAGGAAGGATACGGGGACTTACAGAAAAACTCGAAGATGGTAGGAAGTGACACCAAAGGAACATCCTATGCTAGTAATATGTAAAATGAATAAATGAATAAATAAATAAATAAATAAATAAGAATGAGTAGTCCCTATGCAGAGGAGCATAGAGTGAAGGAAACGGGAAAAAATAAAATAAAATAAAAGCCTTGTGCTGCTCCACTTAGAATCCATGGACAAAATTATACTAGAAGTAAAATGGTAAGCAAAGGAGGAAATGGGAGAGAGGTAGGGAGGAAGGGAAGGGATGAATACTCAATATGCTTGTAAAAGTAGAAAAAATTGATAAAAACATAAAATAACTGAAATACTCATTTAGTACTTTTACTCAGATAATTCTACCTCTGAGAATCAAAATACAAAAATAGAGACAAAATACAGAAAGCAGCAGCATCAAATGTTTGTTGGAGTGTGGATAATATGAGGATGATTTATAATAACAGGATATTATATATAACGATATATTTAAATGATGTGAATGTGTATAGTCATAAGTAATGAAGTCTAGGAAGAGTCTTAGCTTGGGTCATGGAAACCCAACTGGAATAGACAGTCACTGTGAAACAAGATGTTATCCGAAGTTATCCACTGAGAAGTCCTTGGGGATGGAGGGCATTTCTTTCCTCCATACACAGCTGGTGTCCTGACCCAGCTGAATTTGGTGGAATCTGACTAAAGGACAATTAATTAAATCCATTCTGCCACTTCAAGCATACTCTAAAGTCTTGTTTTCCCTCACCTTTTGGGTCATGTTTCAAGCTGAATTTGCAGCTTATCTAGTCCCTCATAGATGTTAAATTGCTCCCTTCAGGTCAATGTAACCTCTCAGCTTGAGCTGAATTTGAGCACACTGATTAGCAGAAGAAAGAGACATACAGAGAGCTGCCTTTGATTCTCCTCACTCCACTGTTCCTCGCTGGCCATTAAGAGATGAGTAGAAAGAATAGTGGGAGCAAGGCCTGAACACGGCTGTTTCACCTGGAAGCAGGCGGCAGATCTCGGCGGGACAATTCCCACAGGCTGGCATCTCCTCGAAAAGGGTGGCTTCTCACAACACCCCTCTTCCAGGATCCTCACACGTGTCTTCTGAACTACAATCCCTGTGGCTGGCCACTTAACACCACTGCTCAGCTTTTGGACCCAAATACCAGCATGTTTCTTTTGAGGTCACCATCCCCAGCAGGAAGTTCCTCTCTCAGGACTACTTACAGCCTCACTCCCTAATTCTCAGGACTTCTTCAGCATTATCTTCACGCAGTCCTAGATTCCAAGCTAGAGTCATGAATCATCATGAATCACCTGGACAGCTGGAAATGTTACACGCAATGTTATTTGCAGTAGGACCTTCAGCCTTTTACTCTGGGGCTACCAGAAAACTTTCCTGTTTTTTGTTTTGTTTTGTTTTGTTTTTTTTATTCAACTGTGTGCATATGCGTGTGTATGTGCGCGTGCGCGCGTGTCTGTGTGTGTGTGTGTCTGTGTGTGTGTCTGTGTGTGTGTCTGTGTGTGTGTCTGTGTATGTGTAGAACCACGGACGAATTCGCGAACCACCATGGACGCCTCCACCTCCTTCTGCCCCGGGATTCACAGGCTCCGCCCTACCAGGACCAGAAGCGCAGGCCGCCCCCGCTTCCGCCTGGCGTCTATACGTGGGATCTGGGATCTGAACTCAGGACCTATCCGCCTGCAAGGCGGAAGCTTAACCCCTGAGCCACCTCTCCAGCCCTTTTCTATGTTGTTTTATGATGAGACTAGGAAGAGCGGACAGGCTTTGACTCTCACGAAAGACAGACTGCAACAGCTAGTGAGAGATCTATTTTTCATATCTACAAAAGAACCTAAGGGTAATTTCAGACTAGCTGAGATTCATTGACAATTTGGCTGTCCAGGAACAGTGGTGTACTTGGCTCTGGAATGAAAATCATCCTCTCCTTATAAGCAAGAAACAATGTGAAAAGCTGTAAGAGTGCACTCTGAGTTCAAACTTATTTTTTTGTCAAGCTATGATCAAAAATATAAATTATCTCTTCTCCTTCACTTTGCCACTGACTAGTCACCAGAAAGCTAATGCATTTTCTTATGATATAGTTAACAAAACAATTTAGTAGTAGATAGAATTTACATACTTTGATCATTTTCAATAATTAAGTAGATGATTGCTATTTAATTTATAGTCAGCATGTTTTTAGTCCTTTTACGTCTATTAAACATTAAAGCAGTTGTAGCAATAATGAATGTAGTAGAAATTGCTCTGTAAATAGGAAAAACCTAAAGCATATATCATGAATAATTTGTGACGGTTTATAAATCCCAAATCAAAGTCTAAGTGAAATATCTAGAAATGTTTTTTCTCATTTCACTATACTTGAAGAAAGCTATTGAAGGTGACTTGTAAATAAAAAGGCTCTTTTAAATTACAAGTTGTTTAGAAAAAAAAAGATTGCAAATTCACAGGAGCTTACTAATGCTTATCCTTTATCTATTTGATGAAAATCGGCATAAAAATTGAAGCACATGTTTTTCCTCTTTGCAGCTGGTTGGTTTTGTGTATGCCTGTTATGTGATCAGCATTTCCATGGAGGAAGAGGACACCTGTAAGTACTGCTGTTTCTCCCTTGGGGTCCCCTTGGGTGGGCTCCAGGTTCCTAAAATGAGTTATCATAGGGCAAGGAACCCTTCACGGGACAGTAAAGTGACAGAGATGGTCAAGCAAAATAACACACAAACAAGGTAGACCTGACATGGAAACCCCCCCAGCTGAGTCCATGGGGTGTGCATGGAGTCTGGGGAGCCTGGGGACGTCTATCAGACTACACCAAAGTGAGTTGGGCAGAAAGCTCAGCAGTAAACTCAGTAAACAATCATGGGTAATTCTACCCATCATCAATCAGGAGTGAGCTGGTTGCAGAATTTTGAAGTCTGACTTAGAATAATTACAGTGCAATACACTAGAGTAAGATTTGTATGTATATAAAACTTTATAAAATAGTACAACAAAACTAAAAGTGACAAGCTTTGATGCTGAATTTTTAAAAGTACAATATATGCCAATATGAATAAATAGAATTCCTAGAAACCAAGTCATAATTTACCACCCAAGTAAAAATCTATTATATGTCATATTACATCAATATGCGTTGGCAAATGTCATCTGTTAAACACCTACAAATGTATTAAGGCATTTTTCACACAATTCTAGTATGGGTAATACCAAAGAAACATGGATGTATTTTTTTCTAAATGAATTTCTTTAGATAAATCATATCTGCCCAAACTGGAAATTTGGTTTTGCACTTGCCTTTGTTCTCTAGAAAGTTTCAGTTCACCTAACAAAATGAGGATGCACGTCTCGCTATTACAGCTTCTTTCTAAAAATAAACTCAAAGTGGCATAGTAAAGACACACACACACACTAAAGAGATGAACACACGATTGACCTTGGGAGGTTTTGTTCTCTGCTTTAGGTGGAAAAAGAGTTCCTGACATCTCAAAAGTGCAGTTAAAATGACAGCATATTTCACTTTGAGGTTGATTTTGGAGAGCCCATGTGCTCCTCAATAGCCTGACGAACTAGAAGTTCAAATAGTGAGTGGGGTGCTGTGAGGCCAAAGGCAACCGGTGGAGCATGAATTTTCACATCTGGAACTCCAAAGAAGTTTGTGGATTTAGGGTGGAATACTTCAAAAGAAAATTATATAATGATACATCCCAGTTAAAACTCCCATAAAGTCCTTCTGAGTACCTGCCAGTTCTGCTGTACAGAACGAAACCCTTCTCTTTTGTCCTCGCTGAAACACTGAAAGTTCTCAAGTCCGGCCATATTCCAGAGGAACAAGCCAAGGCACCATTAATATTTTGTGTATTACCATAAACACGAGATTCCCTTGAGGCCTAGGCTTGTGATATTTAGGTGCCACTGAGACGTGCATAGTGACATGCAAAAGAATAGTCTCATCGAAAGTTGGTAACTACTCGGATCTCCTGTCCCTATTCCTCCAGAGCAGTGACGTCAGTGCCTGTGGATTGTACTGCTGCCAGCAGACGGTGCAGTTCCCTTGGCTCGGATATCTTTAATTCAGTAAAGCTTCTCTGTAGAAACCTCTGAATCAGCTAATTCAAAGCCCATCAAGCTAGGATTGAAGCAGCTGCTCACAGCCTATTCTATTAATGGCTAATTCTAGTGTTTGTTATTGGGGCCATCCATTAAGTTACCGAGGGCCATCTGGATAGAGTCGTTGCATTTCCGTCAATTCAAATAATACTTAAAGTCAAAAAGAGCTTTGGGTGCTCCAAACAAAGTAAATATGGCCAACTTAACATGATAATCTGTCGGAAGAGAGATGAGAGCAGAAAGTCACAATGAACCTTTCAACCTGATCATTCTCCAGCGAGGGAAATTTTACATTTTTATTGAAATAAGTGGGAATCCAAAGTGCAGGTGTAATTAAATTGTCCCAGAATCTTCGAGAGGCAGATGTGAGCAAAAAGGAATGTGTATAGCCAATTGCAGTGATCTCATAGGCTGTTACAACAGGTGTCAATACTTAGATTTTATGTGCAATAGCACAGCGCCCTGTGGTATGGCATTACCAATCCGTAGTCAGGAAAAGAGACACAGCCACTGAATTGATTTTCCACGACTTAGACATATAATAAGGAAATGATGTGAGTCGCTTTCCAATTTGCCTAAGTACACTTCTGGAAGACTCCTTCCAAAAGGGTGACTTCTAGTAGAATAGAATGTCACAGTATTTTGGCAGATACTGTATCATTTATCATCCTGATTCCTTTTTGAACTAATGAAAATCTCTGCATTAGTCAAAATGCAAAGTTAAGCCTTGCGCTTGGACTGAAAGCTGTCAGTTAGTGTAAAAAATTAACAGCTCTGCTTCTCTCCCCTGAACTGAGGGCACATCTCTTCGGAACTAGTTTTGCCAATGGACCTTTCTAAAGGGTGATAAATATTTGAGGAAGTTCTCATTTTCAACCACTCTTCCCAGTTACCTCTCCACCTCTCTGCTTTGCGTGCAAAGATTAAGACTGCAGGTTAAGGAGTGAAATGAAAAGCTGGCACAAGGCAGAGTTTTAGGGGAGGGTCGACATTTCCATCATTTGTCATCATGAAAAAAGCAGATTTACACATCTTCCTTCTGCTTCTATTTTATCTATCTTTCAATCTGTCTAAGCACCATCATGAGACTGAGCTCATCAAAATCTGTAACCATAACCATAACTGTAACCAACCAACCTCCTGTTTGTGAATCACTTAATGCTGAAACAAACTTGCCAGCTCCCTGCTACACTGTCAGACTTACTAAAAAGAAGGTTTTGGTTCCTGGAAGCAAAGAACTGAGGCAAAATACATTGAATAGTAGTGGTTAACCTGTATAAATATTGCTGGGCTTTTGAAGGATTCGTGCTAACATTCTGTCTCCTGCTAGGCTACAGATTGTATCTAGGACAATTATTTGGGCTCACAAATACTGGTCCATCTTGTGTCTGTAGAATGGTGGTAAAGAAAAGTATAGCCAAAAAACAGGTAAAAGTTTATTCAAAGGAACTGAGTTCAGACCTGGGTTCATAGAAAAGCTTTCTATGTGCCTGTTTGAGTCTTATTAATGTTTCAATGGGAAGAATTACAGCTCTTGGGAAAACATTCCACTTTTCTATACTGCGTGAGACTTCTTACTGGATAGTGTTTCTCACGTGTCTGCTGCTTACCAGCCTCCCCAAGGGCATAGAGTGTTCATCCCATAGAAATGATGTCAGAAATGTTTGAAAGTCTTATCTCTTCCTGTAAATGTACTAGAGAGCTAAGAGGAGAGCAATCGACTAGCTTAAATGTGAGCTTCCAAACCTCCTTCCTTTGTAGGTATAAGTTGGAACGAGTCATAGAAGAGAACATGTGAATATTCAAGAGTGGGAGACTGGGAGAATCTTAAGAGACTCCAAGATGGAGAAGTCCATTAGACTTGGTAAAATGATCTTAAGTCAATATTTCAAACACACAGTGTTTGCTCACTGAGACATGAAGAACCTCCTTGTCTTCAGAAAGCTTTGTTTTCTCTTAGCAGTTGCAGTGTTGGCTATGTATAAGTAATTTCAGTGTTGAGTCCCCTTCCTATGACATCAAAGTTCAGTTTCAGAATAGGTACATGACTGTCAAATCCAGTGATTCTCAAGTTTCTCACCAGATGAGAACATTATGAAGCCAGGATCTATGATTTGCACCTGTTGTAACATTTAGATAAAATAGTTTACACATAGAGTTTAATAAAGATCTGGATGTTGAATTTTTTGCTAAATTGATTCTCTAGACCTGAGAAATCAATTTTTCATAAATGATTATGAATCCCCAGGAAGATGCAGTTTGGTGAGCTGATGTAGCTTATGTTTAGGATTTACTCAAGGGTCCAGCACATTTACAGGTTTACATGAAGCAGGTGGAAGTTCTGCTCTTTGTTAATATAATCAGGTAGAGTCTCAGGTGATCTTAAAGGTCGAGACATAGATGAATTAAAACCCTGCTCTGCTGCATCAGAATAAGAGCTCATTGATTGATTTGCGGATTTGTTTTGCAACATTGAAAACCAGCCAAGTGTTCTGCCAGCGAGTGGCATCCCCAGCCCAAGAGCTCAATTTTGTTGATTCTCGAGGAAGACATGCCTGAGTAAGGAGAAACTAAGAAGGTAGACACACTCAAAATGGGGCAGGTATACCTAGAACTAGGCCAGACTAATCTCTCCCCATCCTGAAGCTCAGGGACATTTGCGGAAGAGGGGGGAGGTAAGAGTGTAAGAGCAAAAGGATGGGAGGAGCAATGATTTGCAAGATTCTCCACACTAGTTAGGGCCGAAGCAATCATAATAGGACTTTGCATGCCCTGTGCAATGTCCAACACATTATTGACCTCACAAAGTCTAGCATCTGCTAAAGGCACCAAGATCCTTGGAGGCAAGGGATTGACAGTGTTCCGATGCTTAAGGGGAAAATGGGAAAGGGTTCAGGGAAATGCCACTGGGTCCTTGTACGTCATCGTCATCGGAGAGGAGGGCCCAGAGGAGAGTCAGGGATGCACATTAAAGGACTCTCTGGGAATTGGGGATGGGGGGTAGGGGTGAGGGGAGGGGGAGCAGGGGATTCAGGGGGAGGAGGAGGGAGGGAGGGAATGGGTGTACCTATTAAGTTTGTATGAGCTGAAATAATAATAAAAAATGTTAAAAAAAAAGAAATGCAAAAAAAATGGGGCAGGTATGTGGGAGTATACGCATCTGCATAATAAGGGGACAGCACTACTGTTAAAGGTTCAGGACCTGCAGGTGGTGACCTCAGCCTTCCCACCTAAGGAGAGATCAAGCAGTATGGGAAAGAACTGAGTTATGGTGTCACCTTGAAGACAGAACACAAGGCCTCCCATACAGGTTATATGATCATGTCCCCCAAGAAAGCATCATAAACACTTAGTATCCATACCTGGAAACAAAGGGGGAATCCCTCCACAGGGAGGAAACAGAGAAGCCATTTCACTAAGGCCAGCTTGAAGATTAGGGTGCACAGAATGAAAGACAGTCCAGGCTGCTGCTCATCCGCAGCACTTCTGGAACAGCTGGACAAGGGACAAATATTCCACAGCCCTCATTCATCTCCAGCTCCATCCAACCCCAAATCCACCAAGCTTTATCACACCCGGCCTGAGGAACGCCTCCTTCCTCGATCCATCTACTGATACATGTTTCTGCCAGTCCCAGCCTCTTCCCAAATTGGGCTACATCCTCCTCCTCCTCTTCCAAGCTAGATTAAGGGGTCTTTGATACATTGCTAAGTACTTTCTTGGTCATGGTGTTTCTTTCCTTAGAAACATTTGGCACAACTGTAATTTTCTAAGGTCATGGTATTCATCAGGGCCAACTTTGTTCCCTTACACAATGGACATTTGATTCAATATGCAGGGCTGGAGAAAGGGCTGAGAAACTTCAGAGGGCATCATAAACAGAAGGACCTGAATTTGAATCCCCAGATCCCACATAAAAATGCTGGATAGATATGATGGCCTGCAATTCTAGCCCTGGAAGTCAGAGCCTGGGAAATCCCAGAGCAAAACTACGGAGACAGAGTGATTCAGGATGATTCTTGATGTGTCTTGATAGACACACTGAAATATATGCACGTACATATACAACTGCACACATATGCACAAAAAAATAGTTTAATACAGTTGTTTTATGACCTTTCCTGGTTAGATATGAACAAATATCTGTTCACCCCAGATAAGGCATCCCCAGCAAGGCAAAGAAACAATTCCCACTCAAATCTAGCTTAGTGTGACAGCAGGTTTGTTCGAGTTACTTACAAAACATGGGTAGCTAAAAGGCAGTTGCATCAATGGACAGTCCAGGCCAAATGAGCACTAACACACGAGTGCTGCATCCCTGGAAGTCCCTGCAGAGCCTGCGGCAGCCATCAGCCAGTCTCTCCTGTCCCAGAGAGTCCCCTCTTCCCAGCAGCGGCTCACTTGCTCTCACGACCTTGCAGAGCAGCTTGTGAAACTCGTAATTTCCGGCACCCCATGCCTCCTAAATATCATGGATTTGTTGAGCCTCAGAAGTATTCTTTAACTTCCTGAGTCTGAGGAGCCCCCTTTCAAGGGCCTCAACCCACCCTGAACCAGTCTCTGAAATTGCCCTCAACTTGTTTTTAATCATTACATTCTCCCACCCATAAAAGCTAGGGGTCATGTCTTAGTTGTCTAGGATCCCAGCTTCAATTTTAGTATATGCAACATCTCCAAAATGAGTGACTGTTTTTATGCACAATACATGTTCCCTGTCTTTATACTATAGCTCATATCTTTTCTTCACTCACCAGGAAAATTCAAATGTCCCATCACTATACTATCAGGAAAAATTCTGATTCATTCGCAAGAAGGTATAAACGATTTTCGCATTTACATAGTAGTCTCTGAAATTTTCATTGGATGCTGTGTCGACTAACAATGTTGACAAAACTCTTGAGTAAATCAACTTGTAAATTAGAAAGGCTTTCTTTGGCTGTGGTGTCAGAGGGTCGATCCAAGCTGACTTGGCTTTGCTGCTTTGGGACTGTGGTAGAAGTGTGTGAGGGAAGAATCTCCAAGGCAACTAGGATGCAAAGAGAGAAAGACAGAGAGAGGTACTATCCCCATATCCCCTCCAATGGCATGCCCAGTGACTAACTTCCTCCCTGAAGGGTCCACCACTTTCCAGTGTTATCCCAGACCATCTGCCAAGCCTTCAGCATGCAGGGCTTGGGAACATCTAGGATTCAATCACAGCAACTTGTAAGAATGATTTGCTCTGACACATTGTTGACAGCCAGCACAGGATGAGTACAGCTCAGGGGGCTGCTCATTTTTTTATAACTTTTTTTTATTCATTGTGCATGTGTGTGTGTGTGTGTGCTTGTGTGCATGTGTGTGTGTGTGTGTGTGTGTGTGTGTGTGTGTGTGTGTAGAACCACAGCGACTTCAGGAACCACCATGGACCGCCTCCACCTCCTCCTTGTTTACTCTGCCCTGGGATTCACAGGCTCCACCCTACCAGGACCAGAAACGCAGGCCTCCCCGGCTTCTACGCTTCTACCTGGCATCTATACGTGGGGTCTAGGACCCGAACTCAGGACCTTCTGCCTGCAAGGCAGAGGCTTAACCCCTGAGCCACCTCTCCAGCCCCTAATTTTTAAGTTGCCACCAGATATCGGATGTTAGGAATTTATTCAGGTGAAACTGGTCCTCCTTCTGCCTGTCCCCAGCCTTGTGTGACACATGTCGCATCACCTCAAGTGCTTTGCCATTCTGCCACTGTAACTCTGTGGACATCCCATTGTCATCAATGGGGCACGTTCTATTCCTCACTGATTCACAGAGTCACATCCATGAGGAACCGTTTCAAACCTGCCAGATTTGTCCAGATTTATGGTATTGGCATGTGATGCACCAGCGCCCCCCCCCCCGCACTGTACACAAATTTCCGCCCTGTTCCTCCCACCCTGCCATGGACAAAAGGGCTCACAGGTGCCCACACTTAGCAGCAGCCTTAGTTACATAGTGCATCCTTAAGCTGAAAGACAAGGACGAGAAACCTGCCATCCAATGGGCCAGGATGGAAACCAAGGGATTTGGTATTCAAATTGTGACCGTGGGAGAGCTGAGCAGCACATTTATCATTCCCTGCACTCTTGTGGCCGCTGGAGCTCACGAGGAGGAGAAACTGTGACGAGGACTTCATGAGGGTCTCCAGCACTGAGTTCTTCATTATTGGCGGTAGAATTTAGGAGCCCAGCAGCAGCAAGCGACCACATTCTGCCAGTGTCCTCTGTGTTTCTATTTTAAATCTCACTCCAAAATCCCAACACCCGGTCCGCCCAGTCGTACGGTGGGTGCATGGAGCCCCTGTTTCTCTGCATTGGTTCCTTAGCTCCTTAGCAACGAGCTTGACAATTCATCTGCCCTGATGAAGCCTCACAGTGTCCTATGGGAGCTGGCTGCCCGCCGCACCATCCTCTTGCATGATCCTAGTTGGCACCTTTTCTAAGTCTCTTAAAAATGAATTTTTGAACTTCTGGTGCCTTAGAGAGCTCTACATGACCTTTAGCGATAGCAGGGGTCCCAGATCACTGTTTAAGGATAATCGACTGAGGCTCAACGTGATGGTGCGATTCACAATCCCCTTCGCTTCTTCCACTGGCTGGAGATATGGCTCCATGGGTAAGAGTTCTTGCTGTGCAAGTGGGAGGACCCGAATTCACATCCTGGCATCTACATAGAAAGATAGATGGGGCAGTGCACACCCCTGTAACCCCAGAGAACAGGTGTGGAAACAGGAGCGTCCAGGAGGTTTTCTGAGGCTCAGTCTTCCTCCATGCTTGGTAAGAGATTATTTCAAGGAAGTTAGGCAGATGCAGTGATAGAAAAAGACATTCACTATCCTTTTCTGGCCTCTGCATCCAAACACACACAGGTTTCCACAAACAGGTTCACCTACACTGCGCACGCGTGCACACACACACACACACACGAAAACATTGTCACAAAAAGAACATAAGTCGCTAGGCACAAAGTCCTCAAGTTCCCGGGCTCTCTTTGTCCTCAATACCATTTTTATCAATCCACCGTCACCATCTTTCTGGCAGAAGAAAAGACCTCTTTCCATCCTGAGGCTCTGCAGCTCCTATCTCCATACCTCCTTCTTTTTTCTCTCTCAGTCGTCCAATTTCTTCTTCAGTGTACTCCTTCTCAATGGCAAGCAAAGTCACACAAAGTTTCAAAGAAAAAAGAAGCAGCCTGACATCGGGCTGGCATGTGTTACCTTCCTGTCTCTCTTGCTTCCTCCTTCTGGACCACACTTGGCCACAAAGCAGTGCAGACTGGCGGCATTTACCTCCCACTCCAGCCCCTGCCATTCTGCAGCCAGACTTCCTGTCTTATATTTTGTTTGGAAAATCCTGTGTCAAAGGTCAGCAACAACCTAATTATACGATTCCCTTAGATCTCATCAAAACTCATTAACACTCTAGCCTTTTCTTTTTCTATTTTCATGTGCATATGTCTATGGGGTGTGTGTACACATGTTCACATATATGAGTCATGTATGTGCGCAAGTACCTGTGCATATATATGTGTGTGTGTGTGTGTGTGTGTGTGTTGTGCATAAGGTTATATGTATGTGTACATGTGTGTGCATGGATGTGCATGCGTGTACATGTGTGCCTCTGTGTATAGATGTGTGAATGTATGCCTGTGCATGCATGAGTGAGCATATGTATGAATGCGTACATGTTTATGTATGCATGAGTATGAAGGATAGAGAGTGATACTGAGAATCATCTTCAATCAATATTCTACCTTACTCTTTTAGAGACAGGCTCACCAATAGGGCTTGTTGTCTAGCCAGCTGCTCTAGTGATTCCCAGTCTTGGGAAGACTGGAATCACAAGTGGGCTCCCACACCCACTCAACATTCACGTGGAATCTGGGGATCTGATCTACCATCCTCATGCTTTCGCAGTAAGTGCATTGACCACTGAGCCATTGCACCAGCCAAGATTTATGGTTTCACCCACCACTGACTGTGCCTTCCATGAAAACTTTCTCTTCTGGATTTCTGGGCATTCTCACCGCATGAGTTTGGCCTAGCAATCCTTTCTCTTCAATGACACATATTTTACCATTTGAATATTATTTCTGAATCTTTATGCACATGTACCAAATTTATGACGGGGATACCACTTGCAAAACTTGAAGCACCAGATCCAACTTTGGAAGTGATAATTCATCATTGAGTCTTCAGAATGTAAATTAGCCTCGCCTCACATGCAGCATGTGCCCACCCCGTCCAATGCAAGCATCTGAAAATCTGGCCAGTAAAGCAGAACATTTGAGAGAACAGATAATAAAAGAGATGTTTATGTCTTCGAGATACCAAATGGCACATAATAATTTCAAAGTCTATAGTCTTGAACTGAATATTTAAGATTTTTATGAAGATCTGATTTTGTAATTCCTCTGAAGAAATGTCATCCAAGTTACTAGAAATGAGAGGCATATACGGAACACTAATCTTATGTTCTTTGTGTTAAGGATTTTACTGACCACAAAAAATAATAATATAGTGTCCTATCTGGGAGCAATATTTGAAGCTGGAACCTAACGAGTATAGTCACATGATTTGGGAACCAGCATGGAACTCTATATGCAGTACAAAGTGACATAATTAGAACAGTGTAATGAATTGGACTAGCTTTTCTGTTTTGTCCACATGGAGCTCTCCTTCTGCATCTGTCTCCTTCTCTCTCTCTCTCTCCATCCCTTCTCCTTCTCAGACACAGAAAGTCTAGATCAGACTTCATGTTACATTTCAACACACACACATTGAGTGTGTGTGTGTGTGTGTGTGTGTGTGTGTGTGTGTGTGTATGTATGTATGTGTGTGTGTGTACAAGACGACACTTGAATGTTCATCTGTGGAGGCCCAAGAGTGACTTCTGCAATCATCTTGGATGCTCCACCTCCTTATTACTTTATTCTGGAGTCTTCCAGTCTCTCCCTTCCAGGGCCAGAAGTGCAGGTCACTGCTGCCATTTCTGCCTCACATTTTTAGTGGGATCTGGAGATCTGACCTCAAATCACATTAACTATGCTCCAGTCAGGTCAGAGGCTGACTCGGCTAACCACTACAACTGTCTGTTCTTCTCCCAGACACACGGGGGCCCCCAGGCACTTAGATATCCTGAAGATCAAAATCTAGGTGGTAGATCCCACACAGCATCTACATGCTGCTCTCTGTAATCCTTCCATTTCCTGCTATGGGACACAAGAAAAATAAAGTTTTAAATGGAGGTACCATAGTGCCCCCAGAGTGCTGATTTCTGAGTTGTACCTGCAAGAAAGTTGATCACCTTACCTGAGACCATGGTGTAAAGTACTCAAGGGTGTCTGTGAGGGAGGCCAGGAAGGGAGGGAGGAATAGAGTCTCAGGTGTCATCCTTGGAGGTGAGGCATTTAACTGAGCCCTAAAGAGAGGAAGACTAACGTCAGAGCAGTTTTCCGGACAGAAACTGGAACAATGTTCTAATTATGTTACTTTGTACTGCATATAGAATTCCATGCTGGTACCCAAATCATATGACTATACAGAAAACTTCCTAGAAGAGGCTTTCAAACAAACGGAGTATGTTCCAGGAGCCACACACACCACTTCAAAGAGTAAAGGAGGCTGCCCAGGCTCTCCTGGCCTGCTCACTCACAGAGCACAGTGCATGAACCCCAGATTCTGCCTTCATTTCAACATTTCAAGCATTGCCCTGGGCAGGAGGATTATGGGAAATGATCACACACTTCACTTTTCTTTAACAAGACTGGGACCTATGTTCTTTACCTGTGCTTTGCATATTCATTAGAAAAAGCAAATTCAGTCTACTTCGTTTTATTCAAGGAAAACGTGTAGCCTCAGTTACCAGTGCTAACGTGGATGATAGAACATTATACTACCAGAAAGGTTCTTCTGCGCAGAAAATCCCATCAGTATCTTCTCAGGGTTATTGATCATTAAGTAATTTCTTAAGGTGACAATTTTTTAAGCTCTGCTTAGTGTTCTGCTGTTACAAATTTAGTGGGTTTTCATCACTGTTTGGGGGAAAAGATTTGTTTCTTTTAATTTTTGTAAAGATGCATGATGTAATGTTCTGTTGTAGCATATTTAGTGCACAGTTCAGTATCACTAGGAACGCTTCTGCATTGCAACTACTACCTCATTCATCTCCAGAGACTGACATGTTACATCTTTAGCATTTATCTTGCTAAGCAGAATCTCCATATCCAAGAATAAGGTTCCTATGAATACAACAAATACCTGAGACAATCAAGTAATAAAGAAAAGGAGAATCTTTTGGACCGTGGTTTTAGGTTTCTGTCCATGACTAGCTGGCTCTGCTATTTCATGCATGTGGGAAAGCAGCATATGGAAAAACATTACCTCATGAAAGAGACGAATTTAAGTCAGAGAAGACAAAGGAAAAGGAAAAAAGAGAGGAGAAAGAAAAGAAGAGAAGGGAATAAGGCAGACGATGAGAGGAAAGTACTGGACTGTGGTCCCACAATCCCCTCTCCTCGGTACATCTCTAGGGCAGCAAGTTGTACATTCCAATTAAACATTTAAAAGATGAGCCTTTAGGCACATCTATGAAGAGTTGCTTAATTAGGGCAAACCCTGAGCAAGCCTACTGGAGATTATCTATTTGTTTCAAATTCCCCTCCCCTTCCACACACACCCACTTGCTCACCAGTCCACAGCAAGTAGGACCATTCTCTGGGCAAGTAGGTAAGATGAAGAAAGCTGATTCAGCATTGTGACATACTTAGGTATGCAGACATGCTGGCAAGTAAGAAAGAATGTCCCCCTCTCAGCAATTCCAGTAGATATGGTGTGGCCAGCTCCCTCGGCCCCTATGCTATGAACTCCTGCCATGCTGACGACTGTAACTGAGAATCATGAGCAAGAACAAACCTCTGTTCCTCTAAGTTCTTTGGATCCTGTGTTCATTCAGCAACAGGAAGTTGAACCTAAAAAACCTCCAAGGACCTAAGATCTCATTCTTGGCACCACCTTTTGGAGAGTCCATACAACACCAAGCTGGGGACCGAGCTTTTAAGAGACTGCATATACTTTAGGGTATAGACCAGATCCAAACTGTGGCAGCCCCATTATATAATAGTTTCTTATAATCTTTTAAGCCTCTGGTGACTTGTATTCCACCCTATCTCTGAATATTTATACTATAAGCACATCCCATAGTAAAATTACGCAGAGTTTGTCCCTTTGCACTGACATATATTATTTGCCAAGATTCATTCATTAGTATATAGCTTATTAAAACTCCCATTTCTTTTTGAAGGCTGAATAATATTTCACTGAAATATTCATTGTTTGATCTATTTAAAGTAAGTAGTCTAAATTCCTTTAAATAATTTGCTTCATTTGCAACTTAAAGTGCCATCACATTGAACCAGCATGAATTCATTGTACTTATTGTTTGGGAAGTCTCCAATAATCTTCTTCACACCAACAGAATCTTTACTGGTTTTCAAGCTGTTCCAGACAACGAATCTGATACAAAAAGCTTATGCATAAATTAATTCTCAACTTTTCTCAAATCACACACAGATGTAGTGAAATTTTATCAGGTATTTTAACCTAAAATTTCAAGTGAAAAACCAATAACCCAGTTAAAATTCTGAATCATTTTTTCAGGGTGAATTACACATTTTTAACATAAACTGTAGGAAATACATTAAGAGTTCCAACCATCCTACACATCAGCATACACATTATCCCAAACCTAATCTATACTAATGAAAATTATTAGTACTATCCACGTATTGCATTCTCTTTTTTATAACTTACTGCATTCACTTAATTAACAATTAGAAATACACATCTCCAGTAATACCAATCTCAAAAAACTGGAGATTTCTTCATGGTCAGGAATTTTTCAACTAAAAAGCAGGACCTGAATTTCAAGTATATTTTATCATTTTAGCCAATAGATTGAAGATTATATATGTGTGCTGAAACAAGAGGTATTCTCAGCCCATATAATTAATTAAAATTAAAGCAGTCAGAGCCCCAGGATCCATATGCCCTTAGATTCAGTAGAGAAGCACTTACTCCTATCAAGGGATTCTTTTGCTGCATGTTTTATTTTTGTTATTGTGTAAAACACTTTAAAAGTCTCACACACATGCTGGGGTAGCTCTGGGCTGGCTTTGTGTTTGTGATCTATGGCACCTGACGGTGCTCTGAGCTGCCTCCATGTTCTAGGTAAGATGCCTACTCTAGCAAAATCGCTGTTTGGTTAAACTGCCTCACACACATTGCCTCTTGTCCCGAGGTCACCAGCCTGTCACTATGTGGAAGTATTTATAGTCCTGGCCCAAGGTCTTCTTATTGTTTAGTGAGAAATGTCCAAACCAACTCACATCGCTAATCCTTCATGGATTTATTGATCTACTCATTCAAGACAGTCAGGGAGGGAATGTGCGTGGTAAGCCACAAGGATAGAGACGACTAGAACTTGGCCCTTCTCCCGGGAGATCTGCCATTCTAACGGACAAGCCAGGCTTGTCGTTATTACAGAACAGAGGTGCCCAGATGATGCCCTGCACCGAGTGAATCAGATGGGCAGGAAAACAGCAGAGACTGTCACTAAATCAGACATGAATGCTCAAAGCATGTACCACAGTCCTGTCTGTGTAAGGATATCACACTGTCAGAAAAAGAACAAAGAAAATACATTTTGAAAAAGAGGAAAAATATGTCTTAAGTCAAAAAGCTTGAAGAAACAAAAACCCTAAAACCTTCAGGGAAGCCTGAGGAAAATCACAACCACTCAGAAGTCATAAGGAGCTGGGCATGTCCAGGTTCCTAAGTGAATGTGAGTTGGTGTGTGAAGGAATCTTTTCTGTATCAGTGATTCCCAAACTATTTCCTATACTCAGAGAATGCTCACATTTATAAACATCCACTGCTAAATTACTCTCCTAGCAAGAAATGGGTGCCCCACTGAAGCAATCATAATAGGACTTTGCATGCCCTGCGCAATGTCCAACACACTATTGACCTCACAAAGTCTAGCATCGGCTAAAGGCACCAAGATCCTTGGAGGCAAGGGATTGACAGCCACAGCAGTGTTCCTATGCTTAAGGGGAACACGAGAAAGAGTTCAGGGAAATGCCACTGGGTCCTTGTATGTCATCGGAAAGGAGGACCAAGAGGAGAGTTAGGCATACACAATAAAGGACTCTCTGGGAATTGGGGGGAGGCACTGGGAGACGGGGAGGGAGGGAAGGGGAGCAGGGAGTTTAGGGGGAGGAGGGGGGGAGGGAACTGGTCTACCTATTAAGTTTGTATGAGCGGAAATAATAATAAAAAATGTTAAAATTTTTTTTTAAAATTGCACTTACTTAGAAGCATTCAAAAAAAAAAAAAGAAATGGGTGCCCCAGAGGGCTAGTTGACCCAAGCGCCCCTCGTTACATACACACACACACCATGGAGTTGGTACTCCTGCCCATTCAGGTCACGCCTTTAGGTATGTTTTGCTGGGTCCTGTCCAGCCAGTGAATGGATTTAATCTTGAACATGATAGAATCAGATTCAATTTTCCTTGAACAGTAATTCATAGGGGGAGAAAAGGATTTGTGAAAGAAATGGCACTCAAGATGGAGATTGTCCTGTGAAAGGGAGCCACAAAAGTAGCAATGGGGGGGCCATAAAAAAGAAAATAGCATTTCAGAGGGGGAAATCTCCAAATTGTAGAAGCAGACAGTAAAAAGGAATCATAGAGACTTCGGAGCCAACAAACACTTGTCCCTTGATTTATGAAACGAAATAAAACATTGGCTTGTCATAAGCAAGGACGATAAAAAAATGTATTGGAGAAAACTGGAAAACTATAAGAACATATCTCGCATGGGAAAAGAAGTCTTCCAGAGGTGTTTGGACAAATGTTGAGGCTGTTTTTAGCTTCACACATTCAGTAATATTTTTTCCTTTCAGACATTCATTCTGCTTCACTAACTCTAAAGAAATTATAGAAGTTATTAGACCATTGTTTAAGTATTACATGCTCTTAGAAATTTCTTTCTTATTCTTACAGTGTTTCATACGTGAATATAGTGAATCTATGATATTTTTACACCTTACCCCCAGTCCCATCCCCCTCCTGTTCCCATTGCAACCCTTCTTCTTCTCTGCCTGCCTCCCTCCTGTTTTCATTGTCTTTTCAAATGTGTGGCCCATGGAGTTTCCTCTGGGTTGCCTTTGATGTCTTGTTCCCGAGCACTTGCTGGAGTGTGAGTCACGTGTCAGAGGGTACACCACTGAGGAAAGCATTAACTCTCATCAGTCTCACAAGAAGGCAAGGGGCCTCTCGAGATCCTTCCCCTTCCATGGTGAAATATCGATAGGGCAAACGCTATACAGGCTGTGTGGAAATATACACAGCTGCAGTGAACTCATGAATGCAACAGCCCTGTTATGCCCAGATGTTAGTATCTGGCCCACTCTTGGCTGCCTTCAAGCTCTTACAATCTTTCTGCCTCCTCTTCCTCAATGCTCCCTGAACCTGGGAGCTAGAAGGGGGGGGGGTAGATGTCCTGCTTAGGATTGAGCATTCCACATCCATTTCTTTTCTGTACGTTGTTCAGTTGTGACTGTCTGCAATGAACATCGCAGCATTTTAAAGCAGGTAGGAACTGTCAACAGAAATTACCGGAACCCCGTGTTTTCAGAGATTCAAATGCACAAGGTGAACATGAACCAGAAATACAGTTGAATACACTTTGAGCACCAAACATGGAAAAGAGAGGTGCTGTTCTGTGTTTTCATTGTCCTCCATCCAGATTCAAATGTTCCTCCAGAGAAACTGGCAGTATTGATAAGATGCTTCCGTCACCCTTGAACCTGAAGACCTAGAGGTTTCGGAAGGACCTCAGGAAAAGCACTGTCTCACTGGTGGCCCCGAGCAGCCATGCTATCCAACGACAGAGCTGTTGATGGAACGTCACTGACAAGTTAAGGGCATTTCCACTAGTGTGACACAGAACTATAGGTGTAGTTTTCAGAACTGAGAAACTAAGAAGAGTGGAGAACAAAAGGGCTAAAGTAAGAAAGGGGAAAAGTGTTTGCTGCTAGGTGTGATGGTGTGACTGGAATCCCAGTCCTTGGGAAGTGGAGGCAGGAAGATTGGGAGTTCGAGACCTCCTCAACTACATTAGTGAGTTCATTTAGTGAGTGGTGGTTAGTAGGCCAATAAAGGCTGCAGGAGACTTTGTCTCCAATCCCATCCTCTCCTACACACACACACACACACACACACACACACACACACACACACACACACACACAAGAAACCTGCTACTTTTAACAACATAAGAAAAATAAACATGTTAGGCTGAGATGGGGGGGAGTGAGTGCACCGTGGTCATCTTCGGCAGTGATGATAAAGCTCTGTCTCAAAGAGCCAAAGGGCAGAGCTCATGGGTCCTCATCAACAATGCACCCTTACAGGGACGCTGGTCTCTCAGATGCAAGGATCAAAGACAACATGCTGAAGTCATCAAGGTCTGGTGGTCCTTCACGAATAACCAGAACACGCATCTAAAGGAACCCTGACTACAAAGGCAGTGTGTTCCGCATTCATCCCCAGAGTCCCTTGGACTGGCTTAAAATAATCAGAGAAGCAGTTCACTCCAAGGCTCGTGTCAGCTGGGAAAACAGTGGAGAGTAAGATCAATGTCAATCGAAAGGTATAGGAAGGTGAGGGAAACCGACCCCTGAGCCCGCCAGCAAGTCTCCTGCTCCACGCCCCACCCAGCAACATCAGGGGAGAGCGCGCACCAGCATTCAAAGGTGGCGCCAGCCACAACATCTTCCTCCATTTTCTTTTCTTTCCCTAGCAAAGTCCTTTACCTTTTCAGAACAAAAGCATTCCTGGGAAAGTAAAAATGTGAGCAATCAATTTCTACTCCTCCAAAGCCTTTTCTAACAGGGGAAACAAGTCTGGGATGTACGCAGGTTCCACAAGGCTGTCACAAGTCACATAATCCTGAACTAAACAAACTGTTCAACATATAGGAGCTCAATAGTTAAAGTAAGACGTTTGGCTGGTGGTGAAGTGGTGTGGGAGCCAGGCTTTCTGTTTTTATTATTTTTTATTTAATAATAATTTACTTTTTCCTAGTTTTACAGGCATATTGAGTACTTATCCCTGCGTCCTTCCTTCCCCCTTTTTTCTCGCCCCCCCCATCTCCTCCCTTGATCAATCCATCATTGGGCAAACACTCCTGCTGCAGCCAGGGATTTCTTAAGAGGGTACATTAAGAAAGAAGCGGTTGGGAGAAGTGGTTGGTAGCAGACTTGCCTCCACAGCTAAATTCCACACTTTCTCACCCACCCTCCTGCATTCCCAGGGATATGAAGCCAGACAAAAGCCCTTCTCTAGAATCAGCAACCAAATAAAATCCTTTTTTGTTAATGACCCAGTCTCAGGCATTTCTGTGGTAGCATCGCATAGCCACATTGTCGACACACTGTTTAGGAAAGTCTGCATTTACCTGGGGCACAAGTTCCCCAGTCTGAAGGTCACTGATGTCTTACTGGCTTCCCTCTCATGCCCAGCAACAAGGAAGAATTAGGGAACCCAGACATAGCTGGGGGATTCTCCCCGACTTCCAATACCAAACAGTCATCCTCGGTGATGGAGCCACACCAGTCTGCACATTGGCATCTGAGTGGGACAGAGGCAGAATGGGCATAAGGACAGCCCATCTCCTCATCAGGAAGTGACCACATACAGAACTACTGGTCTATGCGGCCTTCTACATTTCCTGGGTGCTGTGTGCTTTCTGACTCCAGGTTCACACGTTTGCAAAAGCTGGACGCTTTGTGAATCATAACAAGAGCATCCGGGGCAGCCATGAAAGGGGCACTATGTGTCACCTGCTACCTTAACACAGTAAGGGTCACAGTGTCATTCCCAGCCAGTGGCAGCCATCCCCTCTGGATGTGGGCAACGCTTTAGAGCACTTGAGTTCCATGCATCGACAGACACAGCATGGCGCCCACAGCCACTCGGGGTGCTATGATTGCATGCCCAGCACCTATGGTCAGCATGGCAGCTTGCACCTTCTAAAAGCCCTCATCCTTCAGCGAGGAGACAGCAGCAGACCAGTGGCCCTGTAGCGCGCCCTGTTTCCCAGTAGCACGGACAGACTTCAGTCAATAGCTGCCCTGGGAAACAACTGAGCCTCCTGAAAGGGCCCCACTACTGAGTGTGATGCTGCAAAATTCTCTCTGCCCGAGCCAAGTTGATGTCAAGGCCCCTTCCCATCTTTCCTTCTTATGAATCATGTCACAGAACAAGTAAATCACAGCATTGTGACCTCAATAGCGGAATTCTTGAAGGCCAGAGGAACCCTTCCATAAGCATTCATCACCGCAAGTGGCAATTTGTAGATGAGTGCCATTAGAAAGGCCTGATACGACATAGCAGAATTGATGGACTAGAAGGCAAGTTCAGAATAAATGTATTAGGGATGAGGCCATGGCAGAGCAGCAGAATCCTTGCCTAGTAAGTGGGTTCCATCCCTGGCACCACAGGGTAACAGTAAAGATTCATAACAGTAAGAAATCCATTTATTGGTCTTCATCTCCCAAAGTTTTTTTCTTTTCAATGAACTGAACTCAGTGGCGCAGGGCCCTGAGACCCTTGGGTCAATGGCAGCATGAGGCACAGCTTCATCTGACACAAAAGGCTTGCCTTCTGGTTAATAATTTAGTGAGTTCAGATAAACCTGGGGCAGCTGGAGTGCTCCCCAGAAACAGCATGTTTCAGCATCAGGTAAAGGTCGTGCTCCAAATCTGAGGTGCTAACCTCGGGGGGGGGGGGGGGGGCCATGAAGCAAGTGGCCATGGCTTCATGAAATGATAGGGAAATTGTTTATTAAAATAAAGCAATTCCATGAGCTTTTCTAGATGGTTAAAGAAGTCTGTGATTCTGAAAACAGAAAGAAATGTGATTAAATGCATGCAAACCTCACTATTTTAGTCTCCTCTTCGGCTCTGGTATGGTGCAAGTGCTTGCGGACTGTGGTATTTCAATAGTGCTGTTGCTTTAAGAAAGTAAATGAGGGCTGGAGAGGTGGCTCAGGGGTTAAGCCTCCGTCTTGCAGGCGGAAGGTCCCGAGTTCGGATCCCAGATCCCACGTATAGACGCCAGGCGGAAGCGGGGGCGGCCTGCGCTTCTGGTCCTGGTAGGGCGGAGCCTGTGAATCCCGGGGCAGAAGGAGGTGGAAGCGTCCATGGTGGTTCGCGAATTCGTCCGTGGTTCTACACATACACAGACACAGACACACACATACACACACGCGCGAGTGAGCACATACACACACACATGTACACAGTTGAATAAATAATAATAATAAAAAAAAATTAAAAAAAAAAAAAAAAGAAAGTAAATGAATCAAAACTCCGGAAGTTAATTCAGTGAAATATGAAAAGACAGACATAATGCATTAGTGCTCTTTGCAAGAGCCAGCAGGGCACTCTCCTGTATAGATACATTTTCTTATATCAATCTACAAAGCAAACTTGGTGGAAGTTACTATTTTCCATTAGAGTTTTATCAGCCAAAAGTGGCTGCAAACTTTTTTGTCTGATTTCCCTATCAGAAAGTAGAGTTTCTGTTCCCTTCCCCCGGCACAGCTTGAGGTCATGACAAGTGAGGTCATGGGAGGTGTTTGTCTTGGGTCACCAGCCCCCAGAGTACAATAACCACACTGCACAGTGAGGTCCATCCTCTGGGAACAGGCAGATGTAGGGAGAAAGGACCATGTTGCAGGGAGACTCGTGTCCCAGGGAAAGGTGGGTGTAGGAAGCAAGGAGCTCTTGAATCTCAGTCTAGCAGGAGCAAGCAGCCAGCATCCTGCACTAGCTTGCAGGCCTCCTCAAATGGTGGTCCTCCAGCCCACCGTGAAGAACCCAGCTGACACAGTGTGGAGCAGAAAGCAATATTTCCAGCTGAGCGCTGCTCCATTGACCAATGGGGGAGGGGGGTTGAAATAAGTGATGACAGCTGTTTTAAAGCACTGGAATGCATCATTGAACCACAGCAAGCAACTGGATCATCTGATCAAACTGGCACTAAGAGATTGAATCATGTCCCCATGGTTCCAAATCTAGTGAGGGATGAGGCTGGTATGTAAAAACAAGGTCTAGCTTATCTGTGACATCAAAACTAGAGAGTTGAGGAAAGAATTTTACCTAGATTTGTGGCTTGTTTTAAAAATCAAATGAAATTTAAAGAAAACACAGCAAAAGGTTCACAATCTGTTTGATTCCAACAACAGAAACATGAGTGTAGGTCACTTTATATTTTTTCTGAGTACCAGAACTATTTTCTAATTTAGAACAATCTTTTCAAAGAAGAAAATAAAGAAAATTTAACCAAATTTCAAAGTAGGTTTAATTAAAACCAAACAGGTACTGTGTTGAATCTCAGACATGAGCATAAATCTCAGTCAGTTCAAGATTGTGCAAAGTTGTCATACTTTATAAAACCAGAAATGAAATTAACGTGATGCCTTGTTAATAAGAAAAGCTTGTTTCTGTGTGCCCAGTGTTCTTTTGCTCCTCCAACGCTGTCAGTATACATATATATTCTTTTCTATGTATGTGTGTGTAATAAAATGCACTTAGAATGGATTCGTGTAACAGCACCAACAGGAGTGGTCATTGAATGATAAAGTCATGTGGAATTTTTACTTTATTCTTTACACTAATTCATAAAAGGAATGAAGTTCTTTAATGCTCAGCAAAATGAATACATATTTTTACATATATATTCTGAGTCTTTGGCCCCAAAGAACTTTGAAAACATAAGAGAGGTACACAGGTATAAAAAATCAGAGTTGAGCCCACAGAGAAAGATAAAGGACAGATGTATCAGTTCTGTATTTACAATAAGTATCAAAAGTGTTTCCATGGGGAATGACAACTTTAACACATATGTGGCCTTTGAGAAGCACGGGGAAAGTCTCCCAGCTGCAAGGGACTTGTTCCTTGACCCAGAAGGACCAACTTTCCATCTTCACATGCCATGTGGTGGCGTTTGTCATGCAATGTCACCGTCTTGATTGCCAGCTACTTCGCACATGCTCTGTGCTGAATACACAGTGAGAGAGTACACTTCTTTAAATTCTCCTGCACCTGCACACTCTGCACATGTAACAAGAAGACAGAATATACTTTATGCTAAGCAATGATGATTTAACTCAGTGGTCCGAGCGGGAACCTCATTCATGACCTGAGGTGTCGTGTAGACAAACAGGGACCTGCAGATGGTTGTGAACACACATCTGAATTTTGTACCCAGGCAGGGTTCTGAACCTACAGCTCTATCATTCCTTCGGTCAAATGAGAATCCTTGTCAGAAATGCGGAGGCCACAGTGAGTTACCACAGATACTCAGTTACAAGCAGCATTAGTTCTTCCAAGAATTTGCTTGGCTGTGCTAAAGAAACTGGCACAGGATCCACTTTTGAAAGGGCTGCAAACAGGGCTTTCCTGGCTCTTCCCATGAGACATGTGTTGGTAACATATCAGTTTCTGAGAATAGAGAGGACTCTTCTGGATAGCGCCAACTCCTAATTATGCTAGCTTATTTCTCAAATATACTCCACACTTCTGCTCCATAATGACAGAGTGCACAGGGCTCCACCTTGCTGTCTGGAAGGTCCGTGACCATCTGTGGCTGGATGCTGCCTTCCGTCTCCCCGTCCCTGTGATGTCCACTCTTCAACCATGGACCCTGAATGGGTCTTACGGCACATCCTTAGGTTGCAAAGGAAGTTTTCATTCTGACTCACCCTCTCTAACACTTGTGAAAAACCAAGCAAGCCCCAGTCTTATGACTCACTGAAACTCATTCCACTATTCCTACTGAACAGAACCTAATTTATTGGCTTCTGTCCTCATGAAAGACAATCTAAATGTTGCCTTTTGTTTTTACCAGTGTGATGTAACTACCTTTCTGTAAGCCTCTTCAGGAGCTGAAAGTCTTTCCTACGAGTAATTCCCAAGTCTTTTGTTAAATCTTCTTTATAACCGCTCTGCTGTACCATATGCATAGAGTAAACCATTAATTTTGAACTCAAGCATGTCATTATCTTGTGGATCCGTAGATTTCTGCTACCCAAAAAGCCCCAATGCTGTGACTATCCATAAAGAATTTTTGATACCTTTACCTTCTTCGTTGCCTCTTAGTCAAAGATTCCTCCTGATTAGTTTGAGCGTTTTGGAATCTTGATCATTTAAGTTGTATCTTTCTTAGAGGTCTAAAAACTTGGCACCATCCTAGAACTCTGATACACAGAGAAAATGTCACCCAAAGACAGCATCCTGGACTAGGATAACCACATAACCAAGTTTGTTTGATACAAAGTCACTCTTTGGCACATACTTTGTCTTTGATTTTGTTTCCTTGAACAATGAGAATTCTCCTCTAAACACATGATTGAGCATGTATGAGTATTATTTAACAATAATACTATCTTTTCTTTAAAATTTAAAAGGCACAAGATAACTGGTGGCTTTCTTTCAAGGAGAGAATGCAGGCCAAGAAATGATATCTCACACACACACACACACACACACACACTTGACTCATGTAGCCAGACAAGGTCACCCCTTCCAGATGCAGGTAGAAGGGAGAAGTCCCAGAAACCGCAGGTCTGCCAGCACCTCAGTACCTGGCTCCAGTTGATAGGTTCAAGGAAAGGTCCTGGAAGTGACGTTTAATGTGTTGATACTTTAGTGGAAAAAATTCTCAAGGAGTTAAATGATAGTAGTTCAGCATTTCACTTGTCATGACATTATTTCAACAGAAAAGCAGTTAATTTTCAATAATCTTGGATAAATTTTTTAATCAATTCATGATATTAAAGTGCACTGCTTAGAATAAATGTTCATTCTATAGAAGATAAAAATGCTGGTGTTGGTTAAATACTATGTTGCCTCATTTAATAATGAAATGTTAAAGATAAATTAACGCTGCAGAAATTATAGAAATATAAATTTTGATGGGGCACAGCATATGGATAAGAATCACAAAGGCAGTATTCTTTGCTAAGTTAAAAAACATGAAGTAGAGATATATTTAGAACCCCCATGTACACAGATAATTTATAATTTTTTAGCAATAAAGCTTCAATAAACCAGTAAAAATAGAAGCTTTTAATTTTCAAATTTTATGTACACATACACACACACACACACACACAGCATAAAGAAGTTAAAATAGTTTTATGACAAAGTTGATATTGAAAACAAAAGTTCTTCAACATGGAAAAGTAAGTTTTCTCTTCAGTATCAAGGCTTTGGAAAACTACCTTATAAATAAATCTTTTTGCAATTTTTTTAAAATATTTTATCAACTAATCCTCTACATTTTAGTTGCATTACATTCAAGGTTAACTGAAATGTATGAATACATGGTTCAACAAACATATCATGAAAAAATCAGCTTTAGGAGATTTTAGTAAGTCATAATATTTAAACGTCAAGCTCTATCTTCACAAAAGCAAAAAGGGACAGATTAAGCAGCAAGGTTGGATTTTCATTTTCATGATTCCCCTTTGAAATATCATTGCCTTTGGGAAAGTCTTGGTGGAACTGTTGCCTCTAATTGGCCAAATTTACATTCTGCCACAGAGTAAATGGAAATTGACTTGAGAGGGTCAAATATTTTACAGTGTCTACATTAAGTGAAAATAACTGAATGCATACAACTTATGCTTATGTTTTTAAATTTTCTGTAATTAAAATCATGAAGCTATGAGAAAAAATACAATTAAACAAAATGGAAGTACTTAGGAAATATTTGAGCTGAAATACATTATACAGATCTTCTGTTTAGGTAATTTGTTTGGCCTTTACCAGACCAGTAGAGACTATTTGCTATACCACAACTTCTAGATTCAGTAGGCACCAGTGACTTCAAATTGACCAACCTTACAAAAGAACTTCAAAGAAGGCTGCAAGTAGATTTGCAAAAAAATGAAAACAACGTTATATATTTCCCAAAATATCGGTGGTATGTTATATTAGCAACAGAGAGGACAAAGGAGAAGATTCAAGGTCATGAGTTTTACATGGCAATTAATGATGCTCTTAATGTTCAAACCATCGATGTACAAATTCATTTTTGGTTTGCTTTGAGGTATATACAGTCTTTATATTTAGAAATAATTTTATTTGCAATATAATTTTAATATTGAACTCTGTGACTACAAAGGGCATAGATATACTTGCATATAACTTTGTTTATTTTGACACTTTTAATTTTTAAAAGGACCCTATAAGTTATCTGCTTATTCAATTTGTAATCAATATGATCTTCCTTCTGAAGGCTACCCACTAATCTAATGGGTGATGGTATTTGACTCAATTCTTAATAAAAACTGAGTCCAAACTGAATATCTACAAGGAATATGGCTTTGGCTCTGGGAAAAATGTTCAATGTCTTAGCTTCATCACCCCTCACTGTTTCTATCCTTGAAGTGATGCCCAGATAACTTATGTGAAGTGACAGCAAGAGGAGAGGCTTGGACATCCTCTGCCCTCCCAGGGACACCTGAAAATGTCCTTCACCACCTAGTTGCTTTGGTCCCATGAGCCCATATTTATTTAATGAATCAGTGAAGTTTTGATCATCCCAGGCTCATTTCAGCTACTCTGAGGGAAGTAAAAGGATGGGGTGTGTCAGGGGGTTGGCCAGCCTGGTTATAACAAGTCAAGAATTCAATAGAACTTTTAGGCTAATCTATCTCCTCAGTCACACTTCTGTGAAATGTTGTCTTGAATTGAGGTATAATGTGATATCCGCATGCTGCTGTACATATTACTGCACACACACACACACACACACACACGCACATGTCCTTGTGACAGTGTCATTGTATGTCTATATTGCTGTTAATGTTAAACTGCTGCTATACAATCAAAAGAGTTTAAAATAATATTTTTAGGGCTGGAGAGATGATTCAGGGGTTAAGACTCTGCCTGGCAAGCAGAAGGTCCTGAGTTCTGATTCCAGATCCCACTTATAAACTCCAAGTAGAAACAGCTATAGACTGAACTTCCAGCCCTGGTGGGTGGAGCGCAGGACGATCAGAACGAAGCAAAAAGAAGGTAGAGGTAATCCAGGATGATTCCTGAGGTCACCCTTGGTCCTCTACAGGAAGACACAGAGCCCTCTACTACACACATACATACATACATACATACATACATAAATAAAATTAAAAAATCTTTTCAGAGGATAATAGAACAGGAGAAACAAATGAAAGAGCTGAGTAAAAAGAGACTAAGACTTCATCAAAGCAGAAAGAAATTAGAAACACTACTGCGAAGAACACAAAGCCCCCTGGCACTGGAGGACATGAAACCTTTGCAAAAGATAGAAAGAGCCTGTTTCTTAGAATTAGTTTGAAACAGGGACCTGGAGCCAAGTTACATGACTTATCAAAAGCTGTGATGCTGTGAATATTCTTAAAGGAGAAAATGCACATTAGCAACAAGAAGAGAGAGCATACCTTTAGAGATGCCTGTACTCTATGGACAAACACACTACCTAAAACTTCATGGTATTTCACATGACCTTGTTTTTATTTTTCTGAACTCAGAAACAACTATGATTTCTCACATCCTAATTCCTCAGGTAATTTGTGTGCTTTATGAAATTTTCCCCATAAAAATTTTAGTAGCCCTTTATGCTAAACATATATTTTTTCCATTTTGTGATATATATTTTTGTTAGTCTTTTGCATATGTATTCAACTTTAAAATTCAGTATTGCGTGTGTTTTCATTTGTGTACTGATTCAACTTGGGCTGCTGTATTTCAGTTGATTTCATAGGTGGACTAGACGCGCACTCCCAATACCACGATCAATTTGAGTTAAAGCCTGTTAAAACTGTAAGTAGAGGTGAGCCAGTCTGAAAAATATTAATCCTGCTAACCTGTATCAAACTAACCCACCCTGAGGTGGGCCTACTACTAATCACTGCTTCAATTTTCCGCTCATATTAAAACATATCTATCACATGTAACCCAATGTCATTATTATTATCCATTCCAGAAGACTTGAAGTAGAACTTCCATTTTTGTGTTTCAAAAATGATGTTTCTGTCTAATTTTTCTGATAGTAGTTGATTGTGTACCATACTGGTTATGTTTGAAAGAAAAAAGTGTGCTTTATTCTCAGCAATGAAGGCTGAATGTGTCTGGGACAGGGTAGCACAGTGGGACATGGGAGGACAGCAGGTAACTCTCCCTCTTCCCTGAGCTTCACCTGTAGCATGACCTCATGGGAAGATGGGTGGGTTAATGTCAGAGATTATCTAAAGAAGTGCTCACTGATCATTTGTGTGGTGGTCCACAGGAGTTAATCAGCAACAATATGTCCTCTGAAACTGGACCAGTTCTAGGTTCAAGAAGGACTCCTGGCCAGTGGATGGATGAGATCCTAGAAAATGAAGAAAGAGAAACAGAGACTGCATCCCTAGGGAATTCTAAATAGCAAATCAACGAGCAAAGTAATCATTGCTCGCAGACACCAAGCATTCTGCATTGTCTCATTTAATCCTTGCAAAAATGTTCTAATATGCTAATTAACGTCCCACTTTATGACTGCAGAAACGAAGACTCACAGAGGTTAGGCAGCTTGCTCAAAGTCCCACTGTTACTAAGTTGTGGAGCTGACCTCTGTCCTAGTGATCAGCTGCCAATCTACCTGAAAAGGTGAGTCAGCATCGACAATCTTCTTTCTGCTCAGCCCAACATGCTGTCACTCACCAATGATGGAGAATCTCGTGCAAAGTGATCACGTGTATACAACCCCATAGCAAATCTGCCTTTTGCCACTTTGGTCACGCTCAGATCTGCACTGGCTCCTCCACCTCCCTGGGGACAATTATTCAAAGAAAACATAATTCAAAGAAAACATAATTTGCACCCCACCCCAAATCAATGTCAAATCTGTCACAGTGGTTTCTTAAAGTAAATCCAATCTGGAAAAGCATCTACTCTATAAAACACTGCCACTTCCTCACTATTTTCCGTAGTTAGGTACAGGTATCAACTTGGCAGCTGAGGGTTCAAGCTCTGGGCATATTTGTAAAGAATTAGTAGCTAAGTTAAGCCCACAGCGGATCTGCAGGAAGTTTGTCTGGTTGATGGGACAGTAACAACCCATAGTGGGAGGGACTAGTTCCTGGGCAGGTGAAGAAGATGGAAGGAGTTTTCTGAGAAAGTTAGCATTCTCCTGTATACTTGACCAGACATGCTGTCTGGCAAGTGAGAATTGTCCCTCTCTTGGTCCTGCAGATATAATGTGGCCAGTTCCCTCTGTTCCTGGTGTTCGATGGACTCTCCTGCCAAGCTGGACAAGAAACTATAACCAGACTATCATAAGAGAGAATAAGTCCCTTGTTTCTTAAGCCATTTTGTCATGCATTTATCAGCAACCATGCAGAGTAACTACCACATTATTCTTGTTTCTGAATGATCACAAGTGACAAGCTCCACATGTTGGTATTTGTGGGCTGGGGAACACGGCAGGAATTAGGACACCAATGGAGAGGATGTGTGCACTGGAAATGAGAGCACTGAGAAAATGCCCACTGATGACTGAGAAAGCCTTCGTGTATTTGCTAAGAGATATGGGGTGATTAATGGACTCTTTCATCCCACCACAAAAAAAAGAACTCTATAGAGCAATATGAAAAATGTTGCCATGAAACTGGAGATCGTTCTATTAAGGAAGCTTATTAAGAACTGCAATTGATTAATGTTGATAATGGAATCTCCTTTCTCCAGAGACTTTAAAGAATGGACTCACATACACCTGAGCCCCTCCGAAGGTGCATGTGGCATATCCTGGAATGGGAGGGAGACAAATCGTTTCCGTTTATGTTCTCTGAAGTCCCTCCCATAAAACATTCTCTTAAAATTACTTAACTGGCTTTGATCAACTCTGCTATCTCCTCAAAGGGCTGATTGAACATCCCTGCTCACTACTGGACTGTACCACTTCTGCAGAAGGTAGCATGAACTACAAGCTCTGGAAAGCAACAGAGCGTTCTGTCTCATTATGCATACCATCACATCAGTTAGCTATGAAGTGCCTTTCAGCCACAAAGGGAGTGGGAATCTCAAAGATCAAACTAAGACTGAATTGAAATTTTTGCATATGAAGCAAATTTAAAAGGTCGGTCTTTGTGCCTCCCAGTATGCAAGAACTGCAGCATTGATCCACTCTGTGCCTGTCAGTCTGCTTGATCTCTTTTAATAAGGCCTTTCATAATGGATTCCATGGCACCCTGCTCAGTGATATCATAACCCCACCCACATCCCCTAACAACAGTAGGGAGAAAAAGAAAAAGTCAATCTTCTGTGTTAAATTGTTATAGAGAGGAAGGATTACCAGACTGATGGCAAACTTTCATTAAATCCCTTTAATCTTTGGAGAATACCTAGCTGGTTTCATGAGGAAACCACTTCATCAAGGGGATCCGAAGATTATTTGGCATGTTCTCAGGCATGGTAGGTGAACAGGTACCTTACAATTTGAGATGCGCCAATAAAAACAGAGCATCCATTCATAAGCAACACCACACAGCAAAGACTCATTCCCGTGTTTGAACATCAATTTGTTCATGGTCAGACATAGATAGACTCTATCTGATGTAACTGTGATGGGATAAGGTAATGCACATGTGGATCTGGTTTCTCAGGCTTGTCTCTATAGTACTGACATCAAGCCCCACTGATTAGTCAGTTTAGTTCAATTTATAGTCCTTAACTGAACTAATCGTAACAATGTGAATCAATCACTGTCTTGATTGCTAGAGCAATGAAGATAAATAACACCTGGATATTGGCCTCTGGCAGTTGATGGTCAAGAAGGGGAGACCTACATAGAAATAACTAAGGACAAAAACCCAAAGGCAAATGTTTTGGCCAGTTGGAGATGACTGCTGTCCCTGAAGAAAGGCTTCAGTGAGAAATGACTGTCCTTGAGAAAATAATGAGGAGCTTAGCAAAGCAATGATTGCAGAACTGTATGGTAGTCTTTCACAAGACTAAACATGCTCTTACTTTATGACTGAAATACACAAAATACAGCCATCTTTCTACCCCAAATAGGATTTCCTCAACAAACCAAAATAATGATTCCATCAAGTTCAATGAGTTTATTTGGCTTGTTTACAGGAGCAAAGGTGAGGACTGAACATAGTTGATGGCTGCCCCGATGGAACACCTGCTCCAACTGATCTTCCTCAGTATTTATACTCTAGGGTCCTTCCCAACCTCACATGTGAAAGTCCATGGGCAGACAAATGTACAGGCATGTGTCTGGGCACATACATAGGCACCTATGCCAGAACATGGGTGGTCATATACATTCTAGCAACTTCCAGCCCTCACACATGCAGATACGAACACAAGCATTTGTGCCTGCACATGGGTGATCACATGCTATATAATCTCTCCCAGTCTCTCTGTCTTGGAGGGAATATTGACAGTCAACAGATATGATCTTAAAAGTCTAAGACAAAATGGTGGCTGTAAGTGCAGAGAAAAATGGCCATAACAAATGCAAGACCCTGTCTCAACTTGTGGAAGAGGGAGCAGTAAGATTGTAAGAGCCTAAAGATGGGGAGACGCAACGATATACAAGAGACTCCACACAAGTTAGGGCTGCAGTAGCCTTAATCGGACTTTGCATGACCTGCACAGTACACACACATACACACCATGAACACACACATACATACCGTGCACACACACAGTACATACACATACATACCATCACACATACAGTACACACACATACATACCATGAACATACACACATACATACCATGCACACACACAGAAGTTTGTATGATTGGGAAAAACACATACACACCATGAATACACACATACATACCATGCAAACACACAGAAGCTTGTATGATTGGAAATAAATAAATAAATATAAAAAATAAGGTGGAGATTGATTGAAGAAGGCACCAGACAGTGTCACACTTATGCATACATGTGCCTGAACGCATACATACACACACACACACACACACACACACACACATAGTCTTCTGGGAATACCTTGCAGATACTGGACATGTGGGTCAGGGGTCAGCTACTCTCAAGTCCATCATCTTACATATCTGCTGCTGAGGGAATAATTCTGAACATAATTCCTGCTAAGGTAACCCTAGAACCTGTTCCACCCTGTTCACAAAGGATTCTACCTCCCTTGTGGCAAAGAGCACAGAGGGCTTCAAAGACACATCTGCACATTGGAGACCATAGCGACAATGTGGAGAAGGGTGTAGAAAGCAAATTTACCTTCAAACATAAAAACAGCAGGGTAAAGCCTCAGTGCATGAAAGCGAGATGGCATTTCAGAGCCATCGTGGGGAGCAACCAAATGAAAGCTCATCAAAATCATGACAAGTGTCTTTGCATCCGAAAGGCTAGCATCTGGGTAGTGGGAAAATTAAGCTCTATGGTGCAGTAATTCTTTGCATAAAAAAATAATTAGACCGTGACTGTTTATCAAAGAAATACAGCATCTAAATTCCAGATCCTTGTTGGATGGAGAAAGAAGGACCACATGTGCGGGGTTTCAAAGAGGTCAATGCCTTGTGGCCGCAGTGAAGCCCAGTCCGATGGAATGCAGGCTCAGCTTCAAGCAATCTTGTCTATAGCCTCCAAAAGAAAACAGGAATTTTCTTTATGCTATCTGGACATGTCCGATTGCCTTGGCTAGAGACTAATTTTTCTACACACACACACACACACACACACACACACACACACACACACAAAGCTAACTATTATGTGTCCACTGTGGACTGAGTGGCTGTTATTGTCACTAAGTGCTAGCAGACAGAGGAGGCTAATTCCTGCTTCTTGACCTGCTCCCGGTACCCCTGCTGCCTGTCCTCTCTGCCCCTGAGAATCCAGGTCCACAGGAAACTCACCTCTGAACATAGGGGCTAAGAATAGGTGAGTCACCAAGGCAGGTGAGTCTACACACACTTTCCTGAGGGCAGCAGCACTTCTCCATCAGTAACAGCACCATTTGCAAATTGGCTCCACACAAGATCATTTTGCATGTGGTGATTAGGTGTCTTAACTGAGCTATGACTTGTAACAAAAATCAGGACCACATATGTAGATACAAGAGAGAGACAGACAGAGAGAGAGAAGAGAGAATGATGTGATTCTTTCATAGCATGACTTAAAAATTAATGATCATGAATCATGTGTGAACAAACAAAGACTAAAGGAGACCAAAGATGAATAAATTGTATCCATCTATATGCAACTTGCATTTCTTCCTGAATGGAACATAATATTTACCCAGAAGGTTTGCTGAGCTATGTGATCTGTCCCCTGTGGCACAGCCATGTAACTGAAATAACTTGGAGATGCTCACAGCAATGGCTGCCTCACTGCTTCTACTGCTGAACATTGAGTCCCATTCATTGAGCACAACCATCTGTCCCTGGAAATGAGAAGCCTTAACTTTTCAGTGCAACTCAAGGGTGCTGGAACTGTGACATTCCGTATAGTCCTGGCTTTCCTTGCACCCCTGCCTTATTTAGCACAAGCTTAGCTGCATCCGGGTTCACTGCTCTCCCTGACTATGAGGCTCTTGCAAAAGTCTTCGCTTGCATTAGTATCTTTCTGGTTTATCTTAAAAGATAATTATACTGGGGCTGGGGAGATGGCTTGGGGTTTACAGCCTTTGCCTCCCAAGCAAGAGGATCTGAGTTGGGATTCCCAGATCTGTATAAAAATGCTAGGCAGATATAGTGGCAGCTTGTAATTCCAGCCCTGAAAGGCAGAGCTTGGGAAAAATCCAGAGCAAAGCAATAAAGAGGTAGAGCAACCCAGGATGATTCCTGATGTCATCTCTGGGCACTCACAGGCACACACACTCAAGTATCCTCTTATACATACATACATACATACACACACACACACACACACACACACACACACACACACAAGAAAGAAAAGAAAACACCATTTCAGAGCTTCTGTAAGAATGTATGTTAGTAGACAGACTTTTATCTATGTATCAGGGCAGTGGCTGGATTTTTATGGCTAATGTAGTTCACTCCCATCACTATAACATTCAATTCATTCACCCCAGTTCCTGTTAGAAAGGAGTGATGTCATCAACTATCCAAAGGCAATAGAACTTGATATCTGAAGTACTGTAACATGAGGAGCCTCTCCCGAGGTGAGGAGTCCTGTGTGCGAATGGATGGGCACTGAACTGTGGCCTACTGGGACAGTAGCAATTTCTGACTTTCCCAAAGGCTCCAGGACTGTTCTTCATATTTATCATTGATGCCAATGGCAATAAAATAGAGACATTTACACAGTGGCATGGATTATGATCTGTCACCTACCTCCAAAATTAGCAGAAATAATCTCAGCAAGATACTATATTCTCATTCTGAAATTAAAGTTAATAAATACCAACCAAATTTTAGTTAACTACACCTTTTTCCTTCTGTATTTATAGTGAAAAATATGATTCCTAAGTCTGTGAAGAAACAAGACAGTGATAAGGACACAAAGAATAGTTTATGTGTATACATGTGCATACTATGTATGCACACACACACACACACACGCACACACGCAAACATACATACACACCAACCCAGGAGTGACTATGAAAAGATACCTTTTGAAATAACACCACAGTCTGCAGTCACATCACACTAAGCACGTCTAATCTCATTCACATAACATCAATATCTTATCATTTGCTTGCTTTCTATCTTCAGTGCAGGATTCCTTAGGTAATTGCTTAATATTTCTATATGCACCTTTTAAAAAGCAAGAAAAAGGATGGAGAGATAGCTCAGGGGTCAATAATCTTCCTTGCAAGCAGAAGGACCTGAATTCATATCCCAGATCCCACGTAAAAATGCCAGGCAGAAATGGAATGTGGAGCCTGAAGAACTCCAGAGCAAAACCAAGAGGAGGTATTGCAATTCAGGATAGTACCCAAAATCACCTTTGGCCTCCATGGGCACACTCGATGTCATCTGATACACACATAATAAGTAAATAAATAAACAAAAAAAAAAAAACAAATGCAAGGGAAAAAAATGACCTCAAGAACCCCAAATCTCAAACTGTTACCCAGACACATCAACCAATTTTTAGCATTGATAATGAGACAACCAGATATTTTGTGTTCCCAGATACCACAGAGGAGTATGAAGCACCAACCGCCTACAAGGTGCCCATCCATAAAATTCTGACCTTCCCCACTTTCCAGTCTTCCCATCTGCTAGATGGTTGGTTGTTCTCTGTTGTGGCCGGAAGAGGAGAGGTGAACCGAGTCCCCTGTTGTGGCAGGCTCCAGTGGTATCCCAGGAGAGGAGAGGCACAGAGCCCCAACGACCAAAGCGAAACTCCTAATGGAGCCGCGGAACTCCAGCAGCAGGCGGGAGACTTCACCCTTGTGTCTGAGGGGCACGAGCAGGGTTCTCTTTCTGCATGGTTCCCTGTTGCAGTGTTTCTCCAGTTCCTCATCCCTGGTTTCACCTACCACTGCCAGAAGTGCAGGCTGCTGCCATTTTCACTTAGTGTTTTTAACATGGGATCCAGGATCTTTAACATGGGATCAAAATCTTCCACTTTGAGGCAGAGGCTCACAACCTTTGAGCCATCTTTCCAGCCCCATTTTGATTCAATTTTGACCCAGACCAGGGCAGACTCCCTGCTCCTCAGACCCGGACCCAGACCAGGGTGGACGGACTCCCTGCTCCTCAGCCACTCTGCCTTTCTGTCCCGGACCCAGACCAGGACCTGGACTTCCTGTCAGAAGGCAGACTCCCTGCTCCTCAGAATTTAACAGAGCCCAAAGAAAACCCAAGCAAAGGGCTAGAGGACCAACACCTACTCATCTGAGGTCTTCTAAAATCATCCCATACAAGGGATGATTCTTGGCGCGCTCTAGGACCCCAGGTCAGCCCACGGGGACCCGGCTCCGACTCCCGCCATCCAGCCGGAGCCGCGCGGGGGCCGAGGGAACGAGGAGGACCTCCCCCTGCGCCCGGGCCCCGCCCCAGCTGCCCTCGGGTTAAATAGCTCCACGCCGACGCGCCCATCCTCCCTTTTTCGCCCCACCCCCGCTCCGCCGGTCTGGACGCGTAGGCGAGATCCAGCCGGGCCTCAACGCGCGCTCTAGGACCCCAGGTCAGCCCACGGGGACCCGGCTCCAACTCCCGCCATCCAGCCGGAGCCGCGCGGGGGCCGAGGGACGAGGAGGACCTCCCCCTGCGCCCGGGCCCCGCCCCAGCTGCCCTCGGGTTAAATAGCTCCACACCGACGCGCCCATCCTCCCTTTTCGCCCCACCCCGCTCCGCCAGTCAGGACACGCACGTGGTCCACCCAGGCCTCACCCCGCTCCCTAGGTAAGTCCCCGTTCAGGCCCCGCCCACCAGTACCCCAGGCCAAATAATTCAGTTTAGTGAAATTGAGAGATCTTAAGAGTTAAAATGACAATGCCAAAGTCAAAGTGCAAATCCATGAGAAGCAACACTCAAGTAAACAAATCTCCGACTGAAGAAATTAATCCCATAATGTTAGACTCCAAAAAGAACAAACCCGCGGAAAAAGGCCAAGAAAGCCTGACCCAGGATAACGACTTTCAAAATATGATCATTACCATGTTCAATACTATGAAAGAGGAAATCCGGGAGGAATTACATAATCGAATCAATCGCTTTGAAGAGGAACACAACAGACATCTGGAGGAGTTGAGAAAAACAGTGCAAGAAACAAAAAGTGGCATAGAACAGTTAAAACAAGCTCAAGCAGAGTTTAAAACTGAGCTAAAAGACAAGTTATCTTCAACCCAGAACGCCACAGAGAGTCTTATCAACAGAACTAATGAAGCAGAAAACAGAATTTCAGACCTTGAAGATAAAGTGGGAGTACTAGCCAGCTCAATGGAAGAGGTTGTTAAAGCCAAAAAGATACTTGAGAGAAATATCCAAGAGATATGGGACACCCTGAAGAAGCCTAACATGCCTATTCATGGAATACCGGAGCAAGAATCTCAAAATACCACCCCTGAGGAAATTTTTCAAACGATCATCAAGGAAAACTTTCCTCATCTAAAGAAAGAGAGGCCCATTCATATACAAGAGGCATTCCGCACCCCAAACAGATACGACCAAAATAGAAGCACACCGCGGCAAATAATAGTTAAAACACTCCACATTCAAGATAAAGAACTGGTGCTGAGAGCTTCAAGGGAGAAAAAACAAGTCACTTTTAAAGGCAAACCTATTAAAATAACAAATGACTTCTCAGTCGAAACAGTAAAAGCAAGAAGAGCTTGGAGAGACATACTTCAAGTATTGAATGAGCAAAAATGTCAACCCAGGCTGATTTACCCTGCAAAACTATCAGTCATGATCGAGGGAGAAAGAAAAATTTTCCAGCACAAAGACAACTTTAAGGGATACATGGCCACCAAACCAGGCCTTCAAAAACTGCTAGAAATGATACTCAAGCGTGAAGAAAAAAACAGGCATATCCAGGAGAACAGAAGGCAAATATAACACCATTAAAAGCGAAGCAATATACTTATAAAAGCTACTAAACATAATAAATGTCTGGAATTAAAAATAGTTTCTCCATTATAACACTAAATGTTAATGGACTTAATTCACCGATCAAGAGACACAGATTACAAACTTGGATTAAAAATCACAATCCATCAATCTGTTGCCTGCAGGAAACCCATCTCACCACAAAAGATAGGCACGCTCTAAAAATAAAAGGCTGGTCAACAATTCTACAAGCAAATGGAAGCAGAAAACAGGCAGGGGTAGCCATTATGCTATCAGACAAAGTGGATTTCAAACCAAAAAAAACTATAAGAGACACGGATGGATACTACATTTTAGTCAGAGGTACAATTCACCAGGAAGACTTCACAATACTGAACATATATGCACCCAATACGGGCCCCTCCACATTCATTAAGAAAACCCTACAGCGTCTAAAGCAAGAAATCAACCCCCAAACGATAATTCTTGGGGACTTCAACACCGCCCTCTCTACATGGGATAGATCAACAGGTCAAAAGCTTAACAGAGACACTTTGGAACTTAATCAAACCCTGAAAGAAATGGACCTCACAGATCTCTATCGAACTTTTCACCCACGCACCAAAGAATACACATTTTTCTCAGCAGCACACGGAACTTTCTCCAAAATAGATCACATATTGGGCCACAAAATGAATCTACACATGTACAAGAAAGTTGAAATTCTAACCTGTGCCCTATCAGACCACCACGGCCTAAAGCTGGACATCCACAACACATCAAACAAGAGAAAATACACTAACTCCTGGAAACTTAACACTATGATGCTGAATGAGAACTGGATTCAGGAAGAAATTAAAAAGGAAATTCAAGATTTCCTGAAAGTGAATGATAACGAAAATACAACTTACCAAAATCTCTGGGACACAATGAAAGCTGTTCTAAGAGGTAAGTTCATAGCTCTTAATGCCCACGTCAAAAAAATGGAAACGTCAGAAATAAACAACTTAACAATGCAGCTTAAAGCTTTAGAGAAACTAGAGCAATCTGATCCCAAAAGCAGTAGAAGAGAAGAGATTAGCAAAATAAGGGGAGAAATATCTGAAATCGAGACTAAGAAAACGATAGAAAAAATCAACAAATTGAAAAGCTGGTTCTTTGAAAAAATCAACAAGATTGATACACCCCTAGCTAAACTAACCAAAAGCAAGAGAGAGAAAACCCAAATTAACAAAATTAGAAATGAACATGGAGTTATCACTACGGATACCCAAGAAATCCAGAGAATTATAACATCATATTTCAAAAACTTATACTCTGTGAAGTTTGACAACACAAAAGAGATGGATGAATTTCTAAGTAAACACAACTTACCTAAATTGAATCAGGAAGTTGTGAATTACTTAAATAGTCCTATAACATATAAGGAAATTGAGGGAGTAATCTCGAATCTTCCCACCAAAAAATGTCCTGGACCAGATGGATTCAGCACAGAGTTCTACAAGACATTTAAGGAGTTAATAACACCAATACTCCTTAAACTGTTCCATCAAATAGCAAAGGAAGGAACACTACCAAATTCCTTCTATGAAGCTAATATCGTTTTAATCCCAAAACCTAATAAAGATTCACTTAAAAAAGAAAACTATAGGCCGATCTCCCTGATGAACACAGACGCAAAGATTCTCAACAAAGTCTTAGCAAATCGGATTCAAAAACATATTAAAAAGATCATTCATGGGGACCAAGTAGGCTTCATCCCCGGAACACAAGGTTGGTTCAACATACGCAAATCAATAAATGTAATTCATCATGTAAACCAGTCCAAAGTCCAAGACCACATGATACTCTCGATAGATGCAGAAAAAGCTTTTGACAAGATCCAACAGCCTTTTATGATCAAAACGCTAGAGACAGTAAGAATGGAAGGAACTTGTATCAATATAATAAAAGCTGTATACAACAGGCCCACAGCAAGGATTATGCTCAATGGGGAACAATTGGAAGCATTCCCACTTCGATCAGGAACAAGACAAGGCTGTCCACTCTCACCACTTCTATTCAATATTGTACTTGAAGTCTTAGCCGAAGCCATAAGACAAGAAAGGGACATAAGAGGGATTCAAATTGGCAAGGAAGAAGTCAAGCTATCTCTATTTGCAGATGACATGATCTTATACCTGAGTGATCCCAAAAACTCCACCAGGAAGCTCCTGGAACTAATTGAGAAGTTCAGCAGGGTGGCAGGATACAAAATAAATGTGCAAAAATCAGAGGCCTTCCTATATGCCCAGAATGAAAGAAGTGAAAAAGCCTTGAGAGAAACCATGCCATTTACTATAACCCCTAAAAAAATGAAATACCTTGGTATAAACCTAACTAAGGAGGTAAAAGACCTTTACAATGAAAACTTTAAAACCCTAAAGAAAGAAATTGCAGAAGACACCAGAAGGTGGAAAGACCTCCCTTGTTCCTGGATTGGCAGAATCAACATTGTAAAAATGACCATCCTACCAAAGGCAATATACAGATTCAATGCTATACCAATCAAAATCCCAAAGCAATTCTTCAAAGAAGTTGACCAAACAATCTCAAAGTTCATATGGAGGCACAAAAGACCCAGGATAGCAAAAACAATCCTGAGTAACAAAAACACAGCTGGAGGTATTACCATACCAAACCTAAGTCTATACTACAAATCCATAGTTATAAAGACAGCCTGGTACTGGCTCCAAAATAGACACACAGATCAATGGATAAGGATTGAAGACCCAGATATAAGCCCACAAAGTTACAGCCATTTGGTCTTTGACAAAGGGGCCCAAAGAATCCAATGGAAAAAGAACAGCATCTTCAACAAATGGTGCTGGCAAAACTGGATCTCCACATGCAGAAGATTAAAGCTGGACCCGTACTTGTCACCATGTACAAGACTTAATTCCAAATGGATCAAGGACCTTGATATCAGGCCAGAGACTTTAAAAACCATAGTTGAAAGGATAGGGAACTCCCTCGAGCTGATTGGGCTAGGCCAACACTTCCTAAACAGACATCCAATGGCACAGTCACTGCTACCAACTCTCAACAGTTGGGATCTTGTGAAATTAAAGAGCTTCTGTTCAGATAAAGAGATTGTCGCACGAGCTCAAAGGCAACCCACAGAATGGGAGAAAATCTTCACTAACCACATATCTGACAGAGCTCTACTGTCCAGAGTGCACAAAGAACTTAGAAAATTAAACTCCAAGGAAAACACTGGCCCAATTAAAAAATGGGCCCTGGAACTTCAAAGAAACTTTACCAGGGATGAAATTAAAATGTCTAACAATTATCTTAAAAAATGCTCCACTTCCTTCGCCATCAGGGAAATGCAAATCAAAACTTCCCTGAGATATCATCTCACCCCGGTCAGGATGGCAAAAATCCACAGTACAAACAACGACAAATGCTGGAGAGGATGTGGGGAGAGGGGAACTCTCCTACATTGTTGGTGGGAATGCAGGCTCATACAGCCACTCTGGCGAGCCGTCTGGAGATTCTTGAAGAAATTAAAGATTGAAATGCCATATGACCCTGCTATCCCACTTTTGGGAATAACCCCCCAAGCAGCAGAGGTTCGCCTCGATAGCACAAGCTCGACCATGTTCATAGCAGCACTGTTTACAATAGCAAAGTCATGGAATCAACCTAAATGTCCAACAGTTGACGAGTGGATAAGGAAACTGTGGTACATCTATACAATGGAGTACTACTCAGCCATCAAAAATGATGAATTACTGGAATTTGCTGGGAAATGGATGTCATTAGAAAGAATTATATTAAGTGAAGTATCCCAAACCCAGAAAATTAAGCGCCGTATGTACTCCCTAATAGGTGGCTCCTAGTACCAAACTCGCCCAGCCCACATTGGGACACTCAAAAGTAAACCTATGTAACACAGTAATTGCAAGGATTATGAACAAGAGAGATGGGTTAGGAGGGCCACACCAGAAACAAGGAGAGAGGAGACCATGTTACAGCAGAGAAAATAGGCCTCCATCAAGGTCTGCAAGTAAGTAATGAGAAACCTGGTTAAGTTCACAGACGTTCTTTCCTGATCTCACCAGAAGGGGAGGGCATATAGTCTAGCAGATAAAAAGCAATCATTTTGCAAATGGGTAATGGACCCCGCCCTCAGTGAGGTTTCCTACTCTTATTACATCTACCCTTGAATGTGCTATTACAACAAGACTCCAGTTTAACAGCTTTTTGTCTCTGGCCAGGGGGTGACATACAGTGCCCAGCAGAATGGAGTGAAGGGAATTGCAGGAGCAGCAAAACTGCAAAAGAAAATCAACAAACCACAATCCAGAACTTCAGAGACTCTATATCAATCACATAAAACTAGGACAGCCTAATCTCTCCCCATCCTGGAGCTCAGGGACATTTGCGGAAGAGGGGGCGGTAAGATTGTAAGAGCAAAAGGATGGGAGGAGCAACGATTTGCAAGATTCTCAACAATAGTTGGGGCCAAAGCAATCATAATGGAACTTTGCATGCCCTGCGCAATGTCCAGCGCACTGTTGCCCTCATAAAGTCTAGCATCTGTTAAGGGCACCGAGACCCCTGGAGGCAAGGGATTGACAGCCATAGTAGTAATCTTATGCTTAAGGGGAACAAGAGAAAGGGCTTATGGAAATGCCACTGGGTCCTTATATGTCATCGGAGAGGAGGACCCAGTGGAGAGTTAGGCGCACACAATAAAGGACTCTCTGGGAATTGGGGGGGAGACACTGGGGGAAGGGGAGGGGGGAGGGAGGGAACTGGTAAAAAATTTTAAAATGTATAATTAAATTTTTAATAAAAAAAAATAAACTTTTTAAACCTGTATTTGAAGACAGATACAGATGTAGATATACTTATTACCATGTATAAGGTATCAATTTATGAATATACAACAGAGGAGTATGGAGAGAAAAGTGAATAAAGGAAAGGAATAGGAGGAAAAGAAAATTGAAAAAAAAAAAAAAAAAGGGATGATTCTTCACATCCAGCTCTAAGATAAGTAAACCCTTTTTATATCTTGTTCCTCTCAATTATTAGTCACTGTAGTTTAACAGTTACATATGGGCACCCAAAAACTCATACAACATCAGGGATATACCATTCACCCTCACAAGGAAGTAAACCTAAAAAGTGTACTACTATACTAATCTCTGTCTATTAAGCCCACCTTAATTGATGTACTAACAGTCTAATAGCCTCATCTAGGAAATAAAACCAACACCAGACAGGCATATCCAACTATAAGGCAAACACTAGCAATAACTGCTCAAGTATAGCAATACTGTCTGATTCGGTTCAGTCAAAAACACAAAAACTAAAAGAAGGACATAAAAGATAAAAATCCCCAGGTCACAGCACAAATCCATGAGAAACAAAAGCCAAGACAAATCTCCTACAAAAACTACTAACCCCATAATGATGGAATCCAACCAGAACAAACTCACAGATAATAGCCAAGAAAGCCATACCCAAGATAATGATTTTCAAGGGCTGATGTTTACTATGATCAAAACAATGAAACAGGAGATCCAGGAGGAGTTAAATAACCGCATCAACCACTTTGAACAGGAACACAAAAGGAACTTGGAGGAGATGAGAAAAGCAACTGAAGAAACAAAAATAGGCATAAAGCAGTTAAAACAATCTCAAGCAGAGTTTAAATTTGAACTAAAAGACAAGCTATCTTCAACTCAGAATGCACAGCAAGTCTTATCAGCAGAACTGATGAAGCAGAAAATAGAATATCAGATCTTGAAGACAAAGTAGGAGAACTAACTAGTTCAATGGGAGAGGTTGTTAAAGCTAAAAAGATACTTGAGAGGAATATTCAGGACACCTTGAAGAAGCCTAACATGCGCATTTATGGAATACCAGAACAAGAATCCCAAAATACCACACCAGAGGAAATTTTTCAAATTATTATAAAGGAAAACTTTCCACATCTAAAGAAAGACAGACCCCTCCAAAATAGATCACATATTGGGCCACAAAATGAATCTACACATATACAAAAAAGTTGAAATTCTAACCTGTGCCCTATCAGACCACCACGGCCTAAAGCTGGACATCCACAACACATCAAACAAGAAAAAATACACTAACTCCTGGAAACTTGACAATATGATGCTGAATGAGAACTGGATTCAGGAAGAAATTAAAAAGGAAATTCAAGATTTCCTGAAAGTGAATGATAACGAAAATACAACTTACCAAAATCTCTGGGACACAATGAAAGCTGTTCTAAGAGGTAAGTTCATAGCTCTTAATGCCTACATCAAAAAAATGGAAACGTCAGAAATAAACAACTTAACAATGCAGCTTAAAGCTTTAGAGACACTAGAGCAATCTGATCCCAAAAGTAGTAGAAGAGAGGAGATTAGCAAAATAAGGGGAGAAATATCTGAAATCGAGATTAAGAAAACGATAGAAAAAATCAACCAGTCAAAAAGCTGATTCTTTGAAAAACTCAATAAGATTGATACACCCCTAGCTAAATTAACCAAAAGCAAGAGAGAGAAAACCCAAATTAACAAAATCAGAAATGAACATGGAGTTATCACTACGGATACCCAAGAAATCCAGAGAATTATAACATCATATTTCAAAAACTTATACTCTGTGAAGTTTGACAACACAAAAGAGATGGATGAATTCCTAAGTAAACACAACTTACCTAAATTGAATCAGGAAGTTGTGAATTATTTAAATAGTCCTATAACATATAAGGCAATTGAGGAAGTAATCTCGAATCTTCCCACCAAAAAATGACCTGGACCAGATGGATTCAGCACAGAGTTCTACCAGACATTTAAGGAGTTAATAACACCAATACTCCTTAAACTGTTCCATCAAATAGCAAAGGAAGGAACACTACCAAATTCCTTCTATGAAGCTAAAATCGTTTTAATCCCAAAACCTAATAAAGATCCACTTAAAAAAGAAAACTATAGGCCGATCTCTCTGATGAACACAGACACAAAGATTCTCAACAAAGTCTTACCAAATCGGATTCAAAACCATATAAAAAAGATCATTCACAGGGACAAAGTAGGCTTCATGCCCGGCACACAAGGTTGGTTCAACATACGCAAATCAATAAATGTAATTCATCATGTAAACCAGTCCAAAGTCCAAGACCACATGATACTCTCGATAGATGCAGAAAAAGCTTTTGACAAGATCCAACAGCCTTTTATGATCAAAACGCTAGAGAGAGTAGGAATGGAAGGAACCTTTATCAATATAATAAAAGCTATATACAACAAGCCCACAGCAAGGATTATGCTCAATGGGGAAAAACTTGAAGCATTCCTGCTTTGATCAGGAACTAGACAAGGCTGTCCACTCTCACCACTTCTATTCAATATTGTACTTGAAGTGTTAGCTGAAGCCATAAGACAAGAAAGGGACATAAGAGGGATTCAAATCGGCAAGGAAGAAGTCAAGCTATCCCTATTTGCAGATGACATGATCTTATACCTGAGTGATCCCAAAAACTCCACCAGGAAGCTCCTGGAACTAATTGAGAAGTTCAGCAGGGTGGCAGGATACAAAATAAATGTGCAAAGATCAGAGGCCTTCCTATATGCCCAGAATGAAAGAAGTGAAAAAGCCTTGAAAGAAACAATCCCATTTACTGTAGCCCCTAAAAAAACAAAATACCTTGGTATAAACCTAACTAAGGAGGTAAAAGACCTTTACAATGAAAACTTTAAAACCCTAAAGAAAGAAATAGCAGAAGACACCAGAAGGTGGAAAGACCTCCCTTGTTCCTGGATTGGCAGAATCAACATCATAAAAATGACCATCCTACCAAAGGCAATATACAGATTCAATGCTATACCAATCAAAATCCCAAAGCAATTCTTCAAAGAGGTTGACCAAACAATCTCAAAGATCATATGGAGGCACAAAAGACCCAGGATAGCAAAAACAATCCTGAGTAACAAAAACACTGCTGGAGGTATTGCCATACCAAACCTTAGTCTATACTACAAATCCATAGTTATAAAGACAGCCTGGTACTGGCTCCAAAATAGACACACAGATCAATGGATAAGGATTGAAGACCCAGATATAAGCCCACAAAGTTACAGCCATTTGGTCTTTGACAAAGGGGCCCAAAGAACCAATGGAAAAAGAACAGCATCTTCAACAAATGGTGCTGGCAAAACTGGATCTCCACAGGCAGAAGATTAAAGCTGGACCCATACTTGTCACCATGTACAAGACTTAATTCCAAATGGATCAAGGACCTTGATATCAGGCCAGAGACTATAAAAACCATAGTTGAAAGGATAGGGAACTCCCTCGAGCTGATTGGGCTAGGCCAACATTTCCTAAACAGACATCCAATGGCACAGTCACTGCTACCAACTCTCAACAGTTGGGATCTTGTGAAATTAAAGAGCTTCTGTTCAGATAAAGAGATTGTAACGCGAGCTCAAAGGCAACCCACAGAATGGGAGAAAATCTTCACTAACCACACATCTGATAGAACTCTGCTGTCCAGAGTGCACAAAGAACTTAGAAAACTAAACACCAAGGAAACCAATGGCCCAATAAAAAAATGGGCCCTGGAACTTAAAAGAAACTTTACCAGGGATGAAATGAAAATGTCTAACAAATATCTGAAGAAATGCTCCACTTCCTTAGCCATCAGGGAAATGCAAATCAAAACTTCCCTGAGATATCATCTCACCCCGTCAGGATGGCAAAAATCCACAATACAAACAACAAATGTTGGAGAGGATGTGGAGAGAGGGGAACTCTCCTACATTGCTGGTGGGAATGCAGGCTCATACAGCCACTCTGGCGAGCCGTCTGGAGATTCTTAAAGAAATTAAAGATTGAAATGCCATATTACCCTGCTATTCCACTTTTGGGAATAACCCCCCATACAGCAGAGGCTCACCTCGATAGCACAAGCACGACCATGTTCATAGCAGCACTGTTTACAATAGCAAAGTCATGGAATCAGCCCAAATGTCCAACAGTTGAAGAGTGGATAAGGAAACCATGGTACATCTATACAATGGAGTACTACTCAGCCATCAAAAATGATGAATTACTGGAATTTGCCGGGAAATGGATGTTATTAGAAACAATTATATTAAGTGAAGTATCCCAGACCCAGAAAATTAAGCACCGTATGTACTCCCTAATAGGTGGCTCCTAGTACCAAACCCACCCAGCCCACCTAGAGACAGTAATTGCAAGGATTATGAACAGGAGGGATAGGGTAGGAGGGCCACACCAGAAACAAGGAGAGAAGGGACCATGTTACAGCAGGGAAAATAGGCCTCCATCAAGAGACATCTGATTAAGTTCACAGACTTTTGTTCCTGATCATTTACTACTGAGGGGGTGTGATCTCACCAGAAGAGGAGGGCATATAGTCTGGCAGATAAAAAGTAACCATTTTGCAAATGGATGATAGACCCCTCCCTCACTGTGGTTTCCCACTTTTATTACATCTACCTTTGAATGTGCTTTTATCAAAAGACTCTAGTTTAACAGCTTTTTGTCTCTGGCCAGGGGGTAACATACAAAGCCCACCAGGATGGAGTGAAGGGCATTGCAGGAGCAGCAAAACTGCAAAAGAAAATCAACAAAACCACAATCCAGAACTTCAGAGACTCTATATCAACCACCTAGAACTAGGCCAGCTTAATCTCTCCCCATCTTGAAGCTCAGGGAAATTTGCAGAAGAGGGGGTGGTAAGAGTGTAAGAGCAAAAGGATGGGAGGAGCAATGATATGTAAGATACTCTATACTAGTTAGGGCTGAAGCAATCATAATTGGACTTTGCATGCCCTGCGCATTGTCCAACACACTGTTGACCTCACAAAGTCTAGCATCTGCTAAAGGCACCAAGATCCTTGGAGGCAAAGGATTGACAGCCACAGCAGTGTTTCTATACCTAAGGTGAACACGGGAAAGGTTTCAGGGAAAGGCCACTGGGTCCTTGTACGTCATCGGAGAGGAGGGCCCAGAGGAAAATCAGACATGCACAAGAAAGGACTCTCTGGGAATTGAGGCGGGAGGCACTGGGGCATGGGGAGGGAGAGGGGTGGGGAGGGGAAGCAGGGGGTATGGGGGGAGGAGGAGGGAGGGAGGGAACTGGTGTACCTAATAAGTTTGTATGAGCTGAAATAATAATAAAAATCTATTAATAAAAAAAAAGAAAGAGAGACCCATAAGAGGCATTCTGCACCCTGAACAGATATGACCCAAATAGAAACTCGCCACGGCAAATAATAATCAAAACACTACACATCCAAGACAAAGAGAATGTGCTGCGAGCTTCAAGAGGAAAAAAAAAAGTCACTTTTAAAGGTAAACCTATTAAAATAACAAGTGATTTTTCAATGGAAACAGTAAAATCCAGAAGAGCTTGGAGAGACGTACTTCAAGTATTGAATGAGCACAAATGTCAACCCAGGTCGATGTACCCAGCAAAACTATCAGTCATGATCGAGCGTGAAAGAAATATTTTCCACCATAAAGACAACTTGAAGGCTTACATGACCACCAAACCAGGCCTTCAAAAAATGCTAGAAAAGATACTCAAGTTTAAAGAAAAGAACAAGCCTATCCAGGAGGACAGAAAGGAAATATAATACCACCACAAACTACAAACTAAATGATGCACTTATGAAAGCCACTAAACACAAAAAATGTCAGGAATTAAAAGAAATTTCTCATTATAACACTAATTGTTAATAGAATTAACTCATCAATCAAAAGACACAGGTTACAAAAACATGGATTAGAAATCACACCCCATCCATCTTCTGCCTTCCAGAAACAATATCTCACCACAAAAGATAGGCACATTCTAAAAATAAAAGTCTGGTAAAAGATTCTTCAAGCTAATGGAACTAGGAAACAAGCTGAGGTAGCAATTATGCTATCTGAAAAAGTGGACTTCAAACAAAAGAAAATCATAGAGATACAGAGGGATACAACATTTTAATTAAAGGTACCATTCACCAGGAAGACTTCACAGTGCTGTACATATATGCACCTAATATGGGCTCTTCCACATTCATTAAATAAATGCTACAACGTCTAAAACAAGAAATCAATTCCAAAATGATGATACTTGGAAATTTCAATACTGCACCCTCAACATGGAATAGATGAAGAGGCTAAAAACTTAACAGACACACATTGGAACTAAATCAAATCCTTACTGAAATGGACCTTACAGATCTCTATCAAACCTTCCATCCAAGCACCAAAGAATACACATTCTTCTCAACAGCACACGGAACTTTCTCCAAAATAGATCATATGTTGGGCCACAAAACGAATCTCCACATATACAAGGAAAGTTGAAATTCTAGCCTGTACCCTATCAGACCACCATGGTCTAAAGCTTGACATCCACAACACAAACAGCAAAAAATACAATAACTTTTGGAAACTAAACACTATGATGCTGAATGAGAAATGGGTTCAGAAAGAAATCAAAAAGGAAATTCAAGATTTCCTGAAAGTGAATGATAATGAAAATACAACATATCAAAATCTCTGGGACACAATGAAAGCTGTCCTAAGAAGTAAGTTTATAGCTCTTAATGCTTATATCAAAAAATGGAAACATCATAAGTAAATAAATTAACTATGCAGCTTAAAGCTTTAGAAACACAAGAGCAATCCAATCCCAAAAGCAGTAGAAGAGAGATTAGCAAAATCAGGGGAGAAATATCAGAAATTGAGATAGGGAAAATAATACGAAGAATCAACCAGTCAAAAAGCTGGTTCTTTGAAAAAAATCAATAAGATTAATACACTTCTAGCTAAATTAACCAAAATTAAGAGAGAGAAAACCCAAATTAACAAAATTAGAAATGAAAATGGAATTATCACAACTGATACCCAAGAAATTCAGATATTTCAAAAAACTTATATGCCATGAAATTTGATAACACAAAAGAAATGGATGGATTCCTGAGTAAGCACAACTTACTTAAATTGAATCAGGAAGTTTTGAATTATTTGAATAGTCCTATAGCAAATGAGGAAATTGATAAAGTAATCTCAAATCTTCCCACCAAAAAATGTCCTGAACCAGATGGATTCAGCACAGAATTTTACCAGACATTTAAAGAACAACTAACACCAATACTCTCTAAACTGTTACATAAAATTGCAAAGGAAGGGACGCGTGCAAATTCTTTCTATGAAGCTAATATCATACTAATCCCAAAACCTAATAAAGATACTTAATAAAACTATAGATAGGGGATCACGCTTCAGTAGAGAAAATAGGTCACTGTCAAGTATTGCATATAAGTAGTAAGACATCTGGTGGAGCTCACTCTCACTTTCCTTCCTGGTCACTTGCAACTGAAGCAGTTTGTTCTCACTAATCAGGGAGCATATAGGGACTGACAAGTAGACAGTAACCATCCTGCAAATGACACACTGACCCCTACCCCTCACTGCTGTGTTCTACTCCTATTCTTCTATCTACCTTTGAGTCTCCTTTTATATTAAGATCTTCATTTAAACAGTCTTTTATCTTTGGTTAAGAGGTGACCTTGGGTACCAATCAGGATGCAGCCAAGGGCGATGCAGGAAAAGCAAAGCTGAAAACAACAAGCAGCCATAATTCAGAACACCAAAGACCCTACATTATTCAGACCAGCCAAATCTCTCCCCATCCTAAAGCTCAGGGAACCTTGCGGAAGAGGGGCGGCAAGATTGTAAGAGCCTAAAGATAGGGAGGACCAATGACATGCAAGATACTCCACACAAGTTAGGGCTGCAGTAGCCATAACTGGACTTCGTATGACCTCTGACATGTCAATGACCCCCCACCCAAAGTCTAGCATGGATCACAGGGGAGAAGGTTCTCCAGGCAGTAGGATCCTTAGAGGCAAGGGATTAACAGTCTATTTTAAAATAGAGTTCCCATACTAACAGGGAGCCCAAGGAGGGGCTCCTGGCTATGTTACTGAGTCCTTCCTTACCTATCACCAGGGTGGAGGATTCAGAGGGAGGTTTGGCATTCGCATAAAAGAATGCTCCAAGGTATGGGAGGGAGGAAGGGGAGGAGGCAAAGGAAGAGAGGGAGGGAAGGAAGGGGAGGAGAGTGTAAGGAGTGATGACTGGGAGGGGAGGAAGGAGGAAGAGGTCAGGGGTACCTATTGAGCTTGTATGATTAGGAAAAAATAAATAAAATGTGGGAGAAAAAAATTCTGACTTTCAACAATTAGTGTAGCAGAAACTACGAAATCTGGATGTGGGATATGAATAAGGAAAGATATTACTAAAACACCTGTTACTGTCATGCTTTGAATAGGAGCTCTCCCCCACAGGCTCATGTGTTTGTATTTTTAGCTGATGTTAATGTTTGGGACAGTCATGGCGCCTATAGGAGGTGGAGCCTTGCTGGAGGAAGGCAGGTCACAAGGGACTTGCCTTGCGATTGAGTAGCCCTGTCCCACTTCTAAGAGCAGTCCGCTTGCAGTTTGCTACTTGTTCTTTCACTTCCTCCAAGATGATGACTGTCCCTCTACTGTCTACTATGCCTGCTGCCATAATGGACTATGTCTCCCTTCTGGAATTGTAAGCCAGATAAATATTTCCCTTTCTTCCCTGAAGTTGGTGTATAAGTGCTGTCTCACAGCAACAGAGAAGAGTAACTGTAACAGTTAGTGATTAAAAGATATTTTAAAGACATAATAATCAGATATAAAATGGATTCTGACTTCAATGAGTCTACTGTAATGAAATGGTTCTCGATGAACAGGGAAAAAAATAAATGGGCTGGATGTTAAATGTTAATAAGAAACTGCTGATGATAGTGAAATGGTAAAAATTACACAGCAGAGCAGGTTGTCTCAGCCTGTGCACTTTAAACTTGGCCAGTTCGTTCTCTGTATTTGGTGCATCCCACTGTGTGATGCTGAGCAGCATCCCAGGTCCCAGACCTGCTAGGAGACAGTAATGCTCCTAGCAATTGGTCACCTGGTTACAAATCAGCCAGGGCACAGAGAGATGGGAATGAAATGACAGAGTTTAGATTTGGTCTTAAGTTACTTAGCTCCCTTTCTCACTTCCCACCAGAAAGAAGTGGGAGAAAACAGTTGAAACTTCGACAGTATACTTTTGACCGTGATTGAAACTGAGAGATGAATACATAGAGATTCAAAAGATTCCCTACTTCTATGTTTGAATGTTTTTTTTTAAAAAAAAAAATCAATCCGATAAAATCTAACACAGGGTTTGCTAGTAAGTTTCTGTCTCAATACCTGGTCTCAAGGTTATTTCAAAAACTCCTGACACAATGCCCGGAGCAAACACTTCCAGAATTCTTAGCCAGCATGGTGTGAACCAAATGGGCTCCATCTGTTTCCTGACTGTTCCAATCCATTTGACTAAAGCCTCACAGAGAGAAAGCTAGCTGAGAAGCAGAACCAACATCAGAGATGCCCCAGACAGAAACCACATCTTTGCCCTGTGTCCGAGCCTCTAAGAGCAGGACTTCCTGGATCCTGGTGGTAATATAGTTTAGGAATTCATATCTTCCAGGCTTACTCAGGAGATGACATGAAACTGGAAAAGTCCATCCATAGCATCTCATCTCTGCTTATTGTTCCATTAAAGGGTCTATGCAAAGCATAGACATGGGGACTTGCCATTCAGAACCCAGAGAGAGAGAGAGAGAAGAGCAGAGGGAGACCACAGGGGCAGCAGAGGCCACCTGCTGTATGCAGAGGGACAGGCTGTCAGTAGAGAGAGGAAAGGGACAAAAGGGTGAAACTGAAAACATGGGAATTTTTTAACTGTTTCAAATTATGGTTGAAGAGTCTACTCCAAGTCACAGAGTCACTGACCTGGGTTAATAAAGAATATTCTAGAGAAGGCTGTCATAGAAGTGCGGTACACAGTCTCAGTTGCTGCAATTTAGCTGTAGGCACCTGACTGACTGAGTGATGCCATCTGGCAAAATCATCAGCTGTAACTCTAGAGGCTCAAGGGGCTGAGTGGCAGGATGGGAGAGTAGGTAGAGGCCCTCAAAGGTCAGTGTCCTCTGAACCTTCAAAGGTGAGTAGTGTCCGCATCAGCTGAGTTTTCACAAGAGAAAAACCAAGAGAGCTACAATGTTAAGTGCTAGTGTGCGGCCAGCTGTGTTGAGTCTGGCTGTGTATAAAGATGTCAAACCCAGAACCCTCACATCTAAAGGCTGCAAGACAAGGAATAGAAAGAACAGAGTTATATAACACAGGAGTTATAGGGGCCAGGTTCTCCAGAGAAACAGAAGCACTAGAATTACAGTGTTGTGTGTGCATATGTGGAGAGATGGGAGAGGTAAAGAGGAGAAGGAAAGAGGGAGAAGAGGACAAGGGAAGAGGAGGAGAAAGAAAAGGGGGGAGGAGAAAGGGGAGGAAGCCCACCCACATTGTGGAGCACAACCTGTTTTGCTTAATCTACTGATTTAAATATTATCACCTAAAAGACACTAAGAAACGAGTTAAACTCCTTTTTGACCAAATATCTAGCTACTGTGACCTCGCCAAATGGATTCAGACCATGAGACATCCCAGGATTGGATGAATGTAAGGTCACCCTAGGGCCATGGGTTAATTGGCATGAAAGGCAAATTTCGATGGCCCATCAGGAGGATGCTGGAGAGGTGTGACCAGTAGTCTGGGGACACACCACTTTCTGAGATCAAGGGCAGCGAGTTCACCACAACTGTGTGGTCCCTTCTACCCTGTGCTTTGATTGTCTCCTTTGCCATAAGCTAATCTAAAAAGCAGAGCGGCTCAATTTTCTAGCTTTCTAGTTGCTAGTCCACTCAGAGCCGACCCATCCTGAGCTATTTTGCATATCAAAAGGTTTGGCTGAATAGACAGGCTTTTCATTTTGGGCACTGACATTCTTTTAATGCAATTTATACTTTCTTTTTCAGGTCGAAATAAGTAATGACATTGACTCGGAAATGCGGCTGCTGGACTTGACTTAGGAACAAAGCACCCCTCAGTGGTCAGCAGTTGGATTCACCTGCATCACCTTCCAGACAGAAGACGGCATTCCCTGCAGTCCTGAGAACTAGGAGCCACTGGGTCTATGGTCACAGCCTGTGTGTAAATTAGCATTGTTCGATAGATGAGTTTTTAGGTGCTTGGGTGGATATTTTTTTAGTCATTTTCTTCTTATATGAACACTTGTAAATTGTAAAAACAAAAATATTTGTTTTTAATTTTTTAACAATACTTAATGTGAGGCATGCAGAATGAAAAAAAAAAATTGTGAAAACCTCCAAGTCAATTCTATGGGAAATGTCAGTGTGAGGTGTGGAGATGGGGCAGCGGGTGTTGCTGGCTGCTGAAGTCCTCCCAGGCTGATGGATGTGAGTCGACTGGCTTAGTCTGTGGGCATCAGACCCAGGGCAGGCCTGTGGCAGCTACCATGGAAACTCCATCCAGCTTTCAGACTGATCATGAGCTGTGACTCAACACAAGACAGGACCTGGAGTCCTTTGCTCTCAGCTTCTGAAGATCTCTGAACAGCACTCTGTCAGTCTAAATTTCCAGATTCGTGGGTAACTTTTCTTGCAGTATTTTGAGATGTGTATGTCTGCGTACGATCATGGTGCAGGAAGGAGCAAAATGATCAGCTCAGCCCCTCCGGGAGGGGGAGGGGCGGATGGCTGTCTCCATGATCCTTAGATCTAAACAGACAGCTGATGGACTGTAGGACAGATATGACAGACGTAAATCTGTAATCTAGAACTCTGAGGACATTCAAAAAAGAACAGGAAATGCTGTGGGAGTCTCCACAAAAACCTCCTCTTTCAGCTTTTCGGTCTCCCACCTGATCCCAATAGCCAAGGAAATAAAGTAGGAAGCCTAATTTCCTACAGAAAAAAAAAAAAAAAAGACTCTTGAAAACATCATCACAATCCAATCATGCTTTTTAATTTGAATAAAATTTACATGTGAGGGACATCATTTAAAGATGTTAAAGATACAATTTGATTAACCTTAGAGAAGTGCACACACCCTTGTAACTTGCACGCCTCCGTGGGAACTCAGAATATTCCATGCTGAGGAGAACGACTCACGCACGACCCCCTTTCCCCTCTCCATCCCCACACTCCCACAGGAAGCCACCGTGCTTGCTTCCGCACTGATGAGCTTTGTCTGTGATACAACACCTGTGCTCCTTTCACGTCACTCTTTGCTCACTTTGTGTAAGCACCCGAATGAGGGTTCCCTGCGTCACAGCTCAGTATCTGGGCTCTGTTTGGTCCAGAAGTGGTTAATGTGGTCCCTGCATCCCCAAGATGCCCATAAGTCACCTAACATGGTACACATTTCTGTATGCGAGAGTCCTTCCTTCTCTTTCGCCCCTCCCCTCCTCTTCCTATCAACTTTCGGAGACTGTTAAGAATCACAATTTAACGTAGTAAACTCTGCTGATTCCCCCAAGTGTCAACTACAGTGGGTGTTCTGGAAGCTCATCACAGGCATTGGCCTCTCCATCAGCTGACACTTGCTAACTCCCACTGTGCTTCACTGCGATGAGTAAACTCCACAGTCCCAGTGCAAAGGAAGAAGTTGGTAAGATCCAAGCTTCCATTCAGCACCAGAGGAAAGTGAAGCACGGCAGGTCTGAGGTGGGAGTGCCCAGGGCTGTGGTGGGCGTACCCAGAGACGATGTGGGCTTGTCCTGGTCAGAGATGGGTGTGTCCAAGGCTGTAGTAGGTGTCTTCAGGGCTGATATGGGCATGCCCAGGACTGGGGGTGGGGGGGTGTCTGGACCTTGTATTTGTGCACAAGGACAAGATCTGTGACCAAAGGAAAAAAATGCAGAGCGTGAAAGTCCGGGCTTGGTGGTCTAGGATCCTATGTGACCTCTCTGGACATATCCTGTCTCCCAAAGATGAAATGAGAATTTGATAAAATTTTTTCTAAAAAAGTGTAAAGAGTACTGGAGAGATGACTCAGGGGTTGAGACTCTGCCTCACAAGCAGAAGGTCTTGAGTTTGGATCCCAGGTCCCATATAAAAACCCTAAGTGGAACCGGCCGCACTTCCCGCTCTGGTGCATGGAGCCTGGGAAATCTCATAGCAAAGCAAGAAAGATATAGAAGCAATCCAGGATGATTCCCGAAATCACCACGCAATGCCCTCTGACACACACACACCACACACACACACACACACACACACACACACACACACACACAGAAAGTAAATAAAGAAAATATTTTGTTTAAAAAAGTGTAAAGAGTGAATCTCAGTCCACAATAGAGATTCTCATTTTCAGAGCAGGAAGTTGAGCCTGATTAGGTTCTCTGGCCACACACTATAGTGTTCTGAAAAGACCACAAACACAAAAGAGTCTTCTGTTCCATAAGAATGATGGAGAAAAAATATGCCTATGTTTAACCAATTTAAAATAATGCAGGCTGAAAGTCACATTTTTAATTAAGAAATAAATTTTACATACAAATTAATTTTTATTATCTAAAAGTGTTATATCATACATACACAAACAAAACATTGCACAAAATGGTACCATACTAACTTGCTTTTCTCTTTTCTCTTCCTGTGAATATCTCTAAGATACACTGCAATAACAGACCCTGTCTACCTACAGATGATGTATTTGAGGAAGATATCCTTACCCCAGTGACTTTTCCAAGAAATATTCAATGCAGCCACTACTTGCTATACACATGTGTTCGTCTTTCTTCACTTGAAGAATGAGGGTCAATGGGGTTTTTAATCCCCAGCCAGGAAATCCTCATAGATCATTCTCAAGTTCTGCAAAATTTGTCATGATCAGAATTAAATTAGATTGCTCTTCCTCCTCCATCCTTTTTTCTCTCTGATCCATCTCTGGCCCCTGCTTAGAAGCTCTGCTTACTTGTGAGAAGAGGATAAAGACCAGTGCAGGGCTGCTCAGTCACCCAGCATCTAGGTCATCCCCACTGGGCACTGTGGGGGGGTCTGCCCTCAGGCTAATGATTCCAGTTCTTGGATCTGCTTCAGAGATTCCTCAAATGTGTGTGTGTGTGTGTGTGTGTGTGTGTGTGTGTGTGTGTGTGTGTGTGTCCAGCAAGGTTTTCAGCAAGGACATGCTCACTAGATGTGTATTTTGGACAGATCTTGACTCTTCCAGATGCAATTATGTGTCTGACCTGAGAAAGGAAATGAACTCATCCCTTTGTTGGTCTATACTCATCTGCATGAATCTTACAGTGAGATGGGTGGACCCCACACTTAGGAGCACTTTCGTAAGTGGCCCGTTAGCACTGAAGATAGGATAGCCTCTGCCCTTCAGCCTTTGTCACTGTGTGAAAGAAAAAGCCCAGGTCTCCTCTCTTGAAGTCATGTTAGCATGGAGCCTTGTTAACCATGGCCAGTCTTGCCCCAGACTGTACCTCGAGTGTAGTAAGGGGCTTACTTCCCTTAAGAGTTACTGAGGATGATATGTATGTGGCTCCACACAAAGGTCAGACACTTCCTCTCACTTCCGACTTGTTACAACATCCAGTGATATTTCCAAACCAGCCATCATTAGACAGGATTCTCAGAGGAGAGAAAATATCCTGGACATGGAGTAGTCTGCATCAAAGAAATCTCAAGAATCTCATAGGAAAGTCAGTGAGTTCCTATCTGCCATATAGTGTGAGAGCTTGTGTCTGGGAAACAAAAACATGTTTCCCTCCACAAGTCTGCAGGTCTCAGATGTATTTGGTTCATTTATTTAGAAGACAAGTGGATATCTTGTTTTCACAAACTATTGACTTTCAATTTCCTTCAGAAAAAGAATAATAATAAGCTTTGCTGTTCCCATTGACCTCAATAAGAGAAGTATCCAGCTCCAAGTATCTGAATCTAACAAAATATAGCCAGGCCGCCATCTGTCTCACTTAACGAATGGGTCCCTCCTGATGGAGAGGAATTTGTCTTCATTAGAACTAACAAAAATATGCATTACAAAGCTTGGAAAAACCATCATGACTGCTAAATCAAGAAGCAAATAAAACCAAAATTGCACTCTCAATCTTCAAAAATTAAAATCTTTCCTAGATTAAACAGACTTTCACTTTATACTTAATTTAAAAAATTATAATGACTCCAAATGTGGTCTCGCTGTGGATGAGGATATACTGGATGATTAGTTTTTAAAGCAAATACTCACTTATCATTCGTGAGTCACTTTAATAAGGAACTGGGAGAGATTTTTACACTCGATTAGAATTCAAATGTTCTCACTTGACATTTTAGCCCAAGACAACACCTGCTTTCTTTCAAGAGGGAAAAAAACATAAATAATTGATCTTTTAAAACTTAGAAATCATGAGTATCTGGATTTTTAAATATGACCTTTTAATTTAAGAGTTGTCTGTTATCTGTTTCAGATAGGTCTTCTAAAGTGTTTAGGAGTTGTGTTCAAATACTTGCCACAAATATTTTATAAGATCACAAGTTAGGAATATTTACTTCAAAAGCAGAACCAATAAAAATTTTACCACATTACTAATGTAACATTCAGAAGGGGAGTAGAGGTATTGTAAATACTAGAAGGATACATTCATTAATAAAGATTTCTTAATAATGGGGAATTTTCAAAAAAATATCGATAGTATCTCTCTTTACACCTTGAAAAAGCTTATGTTCTTTATTCAGGCTTTCTTTGCCTGAATTTCTAGAAAGTGAATAAATCTTCATAAATATTGGTATTTGTAGAAAAGGCTGCTTTCCTGGAGAAGCAATCATTTTCTTTGAACTTGAATTCCTATGAAGCGCATGAATCCTATTAAATGCTAAATGTTTTTTAAATGGAACATTCAAAAAAACTCAGAATATACTTTGGCTTGAATTTAAAAGAAAAGTTAAAAAATAAAGAAAAGAAAGTCAGAAAGAAAGGAGAAAGGAATGTGAAAGAAAAGAACTAACGCAAGTGCTAAGAATGAGGAATCTAAAGTCAAAACTACCTCATTAGAGTCTGGACAGTGTCAGTCCTTAACGCTGCTTTTTTGTCTGTTTGTTTGCTTGCTTGCTTGTTTGCTTGTTTGCTTAGACATTTGGTTGGTTGATTTTGACTGGCCAAGGCCCCTGAATCTTTTTCCATCTAGAGCATATTTTCCTTTCCCTCTTCAGGGCTGATAGGAAATAATGTCAAGAAACCAGTAATCTATGAAGTTCTTCTTCTCATAAAATTTGCTTTGGTAGGTCACTTTGTCGGTCTATTTCAGAATTAGTTATAAATAGCCAACAAAAACAGGAGCATAAAAGACAGGGCTCTATTCCTCTTCATAGTTCAAAATTCCAGAGACAGCATAGCTTTGGGTTTCCTAGAGGCACACTCCTGAGATCCTTCCCTCCGGTCGCCTTGTCCTCTGTGGCTATAGTTCCACAGATCATAGCGGCATTCAGAATAGCTGCTGCAGTTTTTGACTTTCCTTTCTTAATCCATCCAATAAGGAAGAAAAAAGACAGAAGATGTATGCAAATTTAGAAACTGGCCATACTCTTATTGTGTACATTGCATCGGCCAAAGTTTATTTCATCCCAAACTTTCTTATAAAGAAAGCTGGGCATCGTAATCTATATTCTTTTTAAAAATATATTTTATTTATTAATGAGAGAGAGAGAGAGGGTACATACAAGCAGGAGGTTAGAGGACAACTTGCCTTTCACCACGTGAGCTTCCAGGGATCAAACTTAAGCCACCAGGTTATCAAGCATGTACCTTAACCCACTGAGCTATCTCACTGGTTCCTGTATCTATATTCTTGATGGCATTAAATCCATTTAAAAAAAAGGATCCATTTCATACTAAGAAGACAAAATGCATAGAGAAGAATATTGAGAGTCTGCCATACAGTTCAAGGTCATTGATATAATTTGTTGAAATAGTGATTTCTTAGTTGTTGTACATTGTAGAAAAATAAATATGTAGTCTTCATCATTGTGAAGATTTTAATCATGGCTCTGTGAAACGAAGATTTCTTTTCCCTGATTCCTTATCTGGTCTTCATAGTTAGAAGGAAAGAACACTGAGTGTGTGGTGCCAGATCCTCCTCTCTTCCCTGTAATTCCACAAAGTACATATCAGCTCTCCTGCTTCTGAAAATGACTCTAAATTGAAGACCCATTCAAAATCCAGGTTCAGGTAGCACCGTCTTACCTCAGTAACCTGATGCCTATTTTGAGAGGACCTTCATTCTGAATTGGGTAATGAGGTTCTTATTTTGTTATCTAATGCAACAAAGGCCTGGGGCACATGCTGCTCAAGAAGGGAGGACAAGACAAGTAAATAAGAATATGTGATTCTCCTTTTCTGACATTTGCTCTCCACTGAGGCTGGGCCCAGTCAGGCCTGAAACTTCAGCTGCTTAGGAAGCGGGGACAAAAGCATCACAAATCCAGGGCCAATCTAGGCCGCTTAGTGACCCTGTCTCCTTTCCTTAAAGGATTTTTAAGAGGTGGGAAATGTAGCTGGATAATAGAGCACAGCTCTTTTTTCAATTACCAGCTCCACAAAAATTCATTTTTGAAAAAAAGGTTATTTCCTTATTAGAAAGAGAGAAGGAAAAAGGGAGAGAGAGAGAGAAAGAAGGCATCCACCGGCCATGCTTATGGAGGCCACAGACAACTTTCAAAAGTCAGTTCTCCCTGCTTCCACCATGTGGGCTCATGGGATGGAACTCATGTAAACAGGTTTGCACACCAAAACCTTTATCGTCTTGCGATCTCCCAAAGTGAAATTTTTAAAGGTTGGGCCTACCTCTGTCTTCATTGATTTTTCTTCAAGAATATGTTATTGGCAAGAATAGGATGAGTATATAGTTTCTCTAAGAAAAAACTTACAACTGAAGGAAATTAATTTATAATTATAAGTTGCTGCAGTTCATCCTGGGCTATATACTTCAGGTTCTACTCATTCAACAATGCCCTGCGAAGTGATTTCAGCCACTGAAAGTGACTGGTCCTATTTTCTTAACATCCTCTGCATCCAAATCTGGCAACTGTGACTCACAATTGAGCAAGCCAGGGGCAGAGATCATATGTCTGGCTTGCCATCATTCAGGAGACTAGGGCAGGAGGATTCCTAGAGTCTGGAGTTTAAGGCCAGACTGAACAGCATAGGAAACCTTAAAGAGCAAGAATAAACAAAGGTTGCATACACATGTCTGTGTACAAACTTCAGCCTTGGAGTATGTATGATCTCTTCTAAACAGTCATTCAAACATACAATTCATTTCTTTAAACCATCACTAGCCTGTGATTATTTTAGGAAACAAAAGGTAAGAGAAATATGATGTCTACCACTACAAGCTCCTCTCTGCAAGATAAGATGATCTCACTGAGAAGGTCTGCAGTGACTTTCTGCCGCATTCCCAAAGAAGACACCACGGCTGGGCATCCAGTGGTGTTCCATCAGTTCTGCTGTGAGTTCCGACTGCTGTATCTTCACTCAATAGCTATCGGCCGCAGCATCCCCACAGAATTAGCCCTAATGTGGGTCTGGACAGCTTTTGACAGTCAGGTTGCAGGTCACATGCAGGAAGAAGCCTGCCCCTGGCCTGGTCTCCCACCTACATGTCCCCTGCAGAGCTGCTGTCCAATGGATTTGTCTTGCTTTTATCTCTGTTTTTCTCTTAACTTCAATTTTGTCAAGAAAAATAAGATACCTAGACCATCCAACATTTGTTCTTTACTTTCCACAAACCAGCAGTTGGATCTGGCTGCACCTGCTTTCTTTGCTTGTAGCTTCAATATAATTCCGTGTGTTCCTCATAAACCCTCTGGTGAAATGTTCCTAGCAGCCCACAGCTAGCTTACTTTCACTACTGGGTGGCAGGTTCTGAGGAAGTGGTTGTGAAAATAACTGTTTTCTTAAATGGGAAGACTCTCTTTTCCTCCAGTTTCTTAAAATCTATTCTGCATAGAAAAGGGCAGTCACTGAATGCAGTCTTATAAAAGTTTATGAGGAACTCCTACCTCATATTCAACCATATTCAGGCAGTGACTAATTGTAAGGACTGTGTGTAAATGGTAATCCATTCCCAGTTTCTTCATCAACATTAGCATTATATTACTAAATTATCTAGAGAGTTTGTTATTAAAAACTGGCATTGTTTAATTTAGTCCATTTATTAAGTCAATTTATTTGGGCTTCCGTATAATGTTTCATTTTTACCATGTTTCCAATAAGAAAATAACATTTTCTAAGCCTAAGCCTTTTAGGAAAATATAATGCATGGAAACAGCAAGTTAAATATCTTTAGAGAGTGGATGTTGAAGCAATTTTGTGACTTTTAACTTGTTTCTATAGGATAGGAAGAGCTCATTAATTCCTTTTATTGTTTAAGCCACTTGGTTTAGCAGATGGATTTTATAGCTCAATTGATCAGTGTTAGACTCCTTAGCAGTATAAGGAAAGGCCATTGATGGGCAGACCTCATGTTACCTAAAATTCACCCAGAAATCAAAGTCTCTGGACTACTGGCAAAATCCCATCTGTGCTCATAGACCTCCGGGGTCTGCACTGCTGACTTCACATTTGTCAAAAGGGAGGTTGGGCAGCGGACTCAGTCCTAGACTGAGATCGACTCCTGGCCCTGTAGCATTTGTTCTCGTTTGTTGCAGGGTCAGGGCGACCACCTTCCTTGAACCTCAGATTTCCAGATTTATAAATAAGAAACTTTCAGAAAATGGAGTTTTCATTAAAGTTTTGCCGCAAAACTAAGATGCTGTGTGACAGATGCTGCTACAAGGCCAGAGTATTATTAACATCAGTGATAAGTGTAATAAAAATGCATCTTTTTCTCTTAAAGAAATATACATCCCCTTTTTACATTCCATATAACTCAAAGGCAGTGTGGATATTAGCACTTCAGAACACTCACATACTCAGGGGAAAACTCGAAGTGAAGACAATTGGAATTAATATCCACATCAGGTACTAAAATACACACAAGGAATGTGGCATGTCTTCTCTGCTAGCATCTCATAGATGAGTTCTCACTGAGAACTACTGGTCTAGAAACAATAAGAAATGTCTAACTTTGTAAACAAGAACAGTGTTCTTTTTAGTTCTGTTTATGAATTTTTCTGCGGCTTTCCTACATATCACCAGAACTCTGCTCTCTGTCCAATAGAACCAAGCAGCCAAAGACAAGTGGAAAGATCCTCTGATTCTGCCAATAGGGGCTTAAAGGATTCATACAACTCTAAGCCATCTGAATGCAACAATCATCAAGCATACAGCATATCTAAGCTGAAAAGAAAAGGTAGATGTTGTAGAGCTTATGCAAAGTACTGAGAGTAATTTAGCATACTACCTCTAAAGGAACAGGGCAGAAAATTAACATGAGACCCTAAATCGTTGCCATGGGGCCCTTTGAGGTAAAAATCTCGTCAACATGACTGTGAGCAACACTGCATTGCATCACAAACGAGCATTTTGTTCATGTTGTGATGAGTTCAGTCAGATTCCAGTTATAAGTTACACTTGGAGCATTAGGGATGGATACCACTCTCTCAAGATGCTTCTCTTTCATCTGTCTTGAACTTATGGCAATTATTGATTTTATTTAAATGAGATGTTCTCTTTGTCTGCTGGTATTTTCTGATAACCACACAAATTCAATGACTATTGTGTGAATGGGAACGCCTTTACTTCATGTGTCAGTGCAGTTTCCTGAATGAAATAAAATGAAATAGCATATTCACAGGCTAAATGGCAGGTGGTCCGTGGTCATCAGAGACCCCTGATACAGTTAGGTTCAGGTAACTTGCATTTGGGAAGACTTCCCTCCAAAGCTCTGAGCTAAAGGTACTTGAATTAATATATATACATATATATATATATATACATATATATATATATAGAGAGAGAGAGAGATCATAATGTCACAGACAGCCCTTTATGCCCCCTATGATCACAGAAAAATGAAAGATTTTCAAGATGTGGGATTCTAATACTAGCTCCTGGAAATCAACTCCTTAGATAAGTTTTCATCCACCTAATGATTACCAAATTGTTTCCTTGTGATAGAATCTCTTAACTTGTTTCAGGGTAGAACTTTCTAGAACATTTCATAGTGTTTACCAATTACATGCCACACTGGTACTGTATACCTTCTCCATGCCCTGCCTGCATTCACCACATCCACCTGGCTTCCTGTCCCATACTTAACCTGCTGGCATCCGGTAAGGAGAAATCTGTTGATGATGTCAACTTGCACCAAACTCCTGCATGTTTCCTCCTCATTCGGGAAAATTTGATCTTCTATCTGGAAATGTCACTGTGGTTCCTGGCACACTTCACATTCGATAAATAAACCACATAAAAGGGAGTAGGGTGATAGGAAGGAACAGGATTAGAGTCTCTGAACTTCGTTAAGCCATCTCATATGCCATGGTCCACTGGAGACAACTGTGGCTGCCTCTTTCAAAACATTCCCTTTGCAGAGTCTACTATTGTGAGACATTCTGCAGGAAGTAGAGAAATAGAGCAAAATGATGGTGTAATCCTGAGGAGATACAAGAGTCCTCAAAGCCCTGAATAATAGTGTTCTGGAAAGTCTAGACCCTGTTAGGAGGCTCCAGGACTTTCTTTCCTGCAGTTCTGAGCTCCAGCAAGCTGAGGAGGAGAGTGGGTCCATCTGCATGCGCCATTCTACTAAAATCTCCCAAGACACTCGGCAAATTCCTGCTGAGCATCTGTCTCAAGGAAGAAGCCAAGAAGGCAGAGATGAAAACCAACTCAATGCCTATTTTCTTCAAGTAAGTGTCTGCCCTAGGTCCAGCCTTAGGTCAATAGCCTTCTTTCCTGGAGTTCAGTATCCACATCACCACCTGTTCACTCTGTAATTCTGAGGTCCCTCTGGGCCTTAGGCATTTGGCCATCTGGACAGATGTGGGGCACATTTGTTGATGTGACTGTTCAAAACAGCAGATGGGGAAAGAAAAAGTAGGTGCCCTGTCACCCAGGATTCGTGGAACTAGCTTTTCTGAAAGTCGGCAGACTGCAGCATCCAACAATCCAGATAATTGTGGATGACCACCATTGGCCTCTGTCTCAGCCGCAGGCACCCTGGGTATATCTGTGTCATCTGAAGCCCTGCCACAGGACCTGCCTGGTTAGCGTTTGCAGTAAACCCAGCATAGATAGGGACTAGAAAGGGAACTCTCTGAAGGAACAAAAGTTAAGGTGAGATAATCCCACACAATTACAAGTTATACACAATTGTTTCTTTGCTGTTGTTCCTGACACACCTATCATTGTTACCATTATTGAAGGCAGGAGAGTAATACTCAAATGGGGAGAATGACTCTCGGCCTCCTTTTGTTGCCAAGACCAACAGAGTTGTTTGTCCTCAACTTTATAAAACCAATGCTGCCATCTTGTGGACAATCTTGGCAGTTCCCAAAGCACTTCTATTTCAAAGAAAGGGAGTTGCCAATAAAGAACAGAGATCAGGTCTCTACAACTTCTGTCTATTTCTATGTTTTTAAGCCTTTATTATTTTTACTAACAGAAACAACTTTTTTGAACAGTCATCTTTCAATCTTTAACAAGTCTTAGACTGCTTGCTCGCCAACATGTCTCTCAAACTTGACAACGGAACCTAGTGTAAAACTCCCAAGTGATATTTTGTATTAACATGAATTTCTACTGTTCTGTAGCACTGTGTGATGCCATCACTGTATATTAACTTCTTTTCTACAGATTCTTGAGCTACCAGATGAAAAAATGAATTTTGTCCAGAACTATCCCATATGATACTTATATGACTGTAAGTATCGTTTTCTGATACAAACTGGTAATAAGACTTGTTTTCACAATTACTTTTTACATTTTGTGCATATAATATCTGTATATTATGCTTACATTGGAAAGTTACCAGAAAACACCATTTAATAGAAAATACATACATTTTTATGTCTCTCTGAAAATTCTGACTCTGGATAAATTTACAAGTTACATGTAACTGATTTTTCTTCTCAACTATGAATAAAGATGTCCATTGAATAGAACTCAGTGCTGCTTTTCATGCTTTTCCTTGTGACATGGTTCCAGCCTCTCTGGATCTCAAAATCCAAAATCCAGCACTTGAGCACTGACATGATGCTGTGGGTCTAAACTCCCACAACATGTAACTTTGGGTCATGCATAAAATTAGTACAAATATATAAGATACATCTGTATGAAATTACTTTTAGGGGGATGGAGGGCCTAAGTGAACTCTGTTTAGTCTTGGACCCCATTCCTATGACATCTCAGTGAATAAACATGAATGTCCCAAAATTCTGGTCTCTAGCAATTCAAAGAGTGATACTTCACTTACCTTATGTATTTATTATAGTAAACTTGAACAAAGCATGAATCTTCAGTGTCCCAGTATTAATCAGATTTCAAGAGTTTATACCTCTATGTCACAAGTAAATGAAAGTCTCAGGCTTCTACTTAATTTACTTATGTACACATAGAAACTCATTACAGAAGATAAACTGGGAACCAGCCACTATATGGGTTCCAGGGATTGAATTCAAGTTACCAAGTTTGGCTGAAAACCACCTTACTTGCTGAACCATCTCACTGGTCCATTTCTCAGGCTCCTTGTGAATATTAGAAAAATCTGTTACTTTGCCAGGCATTCTGAAAAACCATGGAAGAGTAGGTATTGTCAGTCCACCCAGCTGACCTACCTCTGCACACAGCTAATCTTGACTGTCAATTTGATGGGATGTATACTCACCATGGAAACATATTTCTGGGCTGTATCTATGAAGAAGCTTCTAGATTGCATTAATTGAAATAGGAAGATCAACCCTAAATGTGGGCAGCATCAATCCATGGCCTGGAGTTTGTGACTGAAGGAAAAAAGAGACCAGGAGCTGAGGGGCAGCATTCAACTCTCTCTGTTTCCTGTCTGAATGTTCCTTGCTATCATGATTTCTCTACCATGATGAACTGTAATTGCAAAATGTGAGCCAAAATAAGCCCTTTGTTAAGCTGAATTTGTTGGGTGTTTTTGTCACAGCAGGAAGACAAATAACTAATAAGCCCACCAGTGACTGTGGCTGTACTTCCAGCTTCTCTCCACTGTAGCTCAAGCTAAGCTTCCTCTTCCAAAGCAGAAGCCACAGCTTCCAATCTATTCCCCCAAAGTGGACACAGAGCCTGATAACTGACCAATTATGAAGATTTGGTATTAAACATGGGGATTATACTGTAGACAAGGAACACTTCAAAACGTGTCCTAGTGAGGGGACAGTTATGCTGACTGTGAGCCCTGACCCCACCATATCACTCCAAAAGACCTGCTCTTTTTTTATTTTATTTTTAATTTTTTAACATTTTTTATTATTATTTCCGCTCATACAAGCTTAATAGGTACACCGGTTCCCTCCCCCCTCCTTCTCCCCCTAAACCCCCTGCTCCCCTTCCCTCCCTCCCCATCTCCCAGTGCCTCCCCCCCAATTCCCAGAGAGTCCTTTATTGTGTATGCCTAACTCTCTTCTTGGTCCTCCTCTCCGATGACGTACAAGGACCCAGTGGCATTTCCCTGAACCCTTTCTCGTGTTCCCCTTAAGCATAGGAACACTACTGTGGCTGTCAATCCCTTGCCTCCAAGGATCTTGGTTCCTTTAGCCGATGCTAGACTTTGTGAGGTCAATAGTGTGTTGGACATTGTGCAGGGCATGCAAAGTCCTATTATGATTGCTTCAGCCCTAACTAGTGTGGAGAATCTTCAGATCATTGCTCCTCCCATCCTTTTGCTCTTACAATCTTACCGCCCCCCTCTTCCGCAAATGTCCCTGAGCTTCAGGATGGGGGGAGATTAGGCTGGCTTAGTTCTATGTGGTTGATATAGAGAGAGACCTGCTCTTTTTCACTTTTTCAGAGCAATGAAGTGAAATGAGTTCATCCTGAACCAGTTGCCATTTCCACAATCATCGTTTATAATAAGGGAAAGGCAGGTGGAGGGAGGGAGGGGACGAGGTACCTATAAGTTTGTTTGATTGGGAAAAAAATAAATAAACATAACAGAAAAAATAAGGGAAGGGCAGGCATGTTGCATGGAAACTTTGTACAACTTTTCTGGTTTTATGTGATTGTATAAAGTTATAAAAAAAAATAGGGGAAGCAATACAGGTGTCAACTTTATGGTTGAAGGCTCAAGGTCAGGACACATTTGTTGTAGTGAGTTAAGCTCAGAGCAAACCTGCAGGAGATTGTCTCATTTATGGGGAAGGCCCACCCCTGGTGGGTAGAATGAGGCCCTGGACAGGTGAATAAAATACAGAGAATTGAGTGAGGAAGTTGACATCTTTTTGCATACTTGGTCAGGCATGCTGGTCTGGCAAGTAAGGATCGTCCTTCTCTCAGCTGTTATATGAAGATGTTGTGGACAGTTCCCTAGGCCCTGCCAAGCTAGATTGATATGTGGCCAAATAATTGTAACACAGAATAAAAGACTTTGTCTCCCCTTAAGCCTTTTGGTTGGGAATTTATTGGCAGCATGCAGGGAAATCACAACAGATACTGGTACCAAGAAGTGGATGAAGAAAATCTAGTACCAAGAAGTAAGATCGTGTGGTTAAACTGACAGAATGTGGTGCCAGAAAAGTGGGATATTGCTGATAAATCTGGCTATTTTGATTTTGTGGATTATGAATGGCTTTTTGGAAGAATATGGCAATGGTTGAAAATATTGAGATTGCGTGCTCTAAAATTTGTCAGTTTGTGGGCCATGTGGAAAATAGTGATGCTGAAAGAGTCATAAACTCTCTGGACCTAGTTTGTGATGGAGGGAACAAAGACTTTGGTGAAGTTGAATTTAAGGACGATGGACTGGTTTTCTTGATACAGGACAGCTGTGTTGATGGTCATAAAGCTTTGGATGTGAAAAGGTCAATCGACAGAACAGCTGCCACTGTTGAAAAATGAACATCAGTGAAGGAAAATCTAATAATTTGCACTGGGATAGTGGAAGACATGAATAGCACCATATAGCGATTCCATGGTTTGAAAACTCAGGTTCCTTTAGGAGCCAAAAGCCCAAGTGAAGCCATTTCTTGCCATTCAGAAGCTTTGGCTGCCTAGAGGGGACTTTTCCAGAGTTGGCGTGCAAATATCGTTACAACTGTGGTTCGAGTGGACCAAGCTACATCCAAGCTACATTTCAGTCTTGCTGTGGAGTTTGTCAGCATTACCAAGAAGGTACTGGTTTTGATGCATAATTAAGAGGTTCATGGAGAGTGGAAGAAGCTTGGTACCAAGTGGCAGTTTTGGAGCTTCTACAAGGGAACATGAAGCTTTTAGCTGCAGAGGCAAACCCAGAGTGTTGTTGGCGGTGCCAGAATCATGGGATCTGTGCTGAGGACAACTGTGAGTGTAGATTTAACCACTCCAGAGAAGCTCTGCTTGTACAATTTTGAGTTGCAAAGAGGGACTAGGATTGCCTAGAATATTTGAGCCACCATGACTACATGATGAGCAGTAGAAGATAGACATTGAAGTACAGAATGTGGTATTTGATTTGTTGGACTTGATTCTAATTTGGTATTTTCTTATTGTGTCATGATGCTTGCATTTTGATGATTTATCTGTGTTAAAATATTTAACTTATTTTGACTTGAATAGACCCTTAAGGTTAAAAGATTTGGGACTTCTTTTAAAAAATAAAAGAGATTTTCAGTTTGTTGCAGTCAGCCTGCATAGTTGCTGATAAATGATATCAAACGGCATAAGGGAATAAAGGGTTTATTTTGTCTAATGATTTCTGGTTACAGTTCTCAGTCCAGCTTGATGGGAGAGCATGCACCAACACCAGGGCCTGAGGGAACTGGCCACACCATCACCACATAACAGCTGAGATAGGGACGATCCTTACTTGCCAGACCAGCATGTCTGGCCAAGCATACAGAAGGATGCCAACTTGCTCAACCAGCTCTTGTGATTTATTCCAGGGCCTAATCCCACCCACCATAGGCTGGGCCTTCCCCATCAGCTAAACAATCTCTTACAGGTCTGCTCTGGGCCTAACCCAATGAGTAATTCTCTATAAATGTGCCCAGAGCTCAGACCCTCAACTGTCAAGTTAACACCTGTGCCCAACTATGACACAGTTCTAACATTTTAGTAACTAAACTTTTTTTTAATTTTTTTTATTTATTCAATTGTGTGCGTGTATGTGTGTGTGTATGTATGTGTGTGCGTGTATGCGTGTGTAGAACCACAGACGAATTCGGGAACCACCATGGACCGCCTCCTCCTTGTTTACTCTGCCCCGGGATTCACAGGCTCCGCCCTACCAGGACCGGAAACGCAGCCCCCCCCCCCCCCCGCCTCCCCGCCCCCCCCCCCCCCCCCCCCCCCCCCCCCCCCCACCCCCCACCCCCACGTGGGGTCTAGGATCCCAACTCAGGACCTCCAACCTGAAAGCCAGAGGCTTAACCCCTGAGCCACTTCTCCAGCCCCCTAGTAACTGAACTTTTAAGGAATGACATTTTAAAATTGGATTATGAAAATTTTTAATTGTGGAATTTTACAATTAAAAAAATTAAATGGACGCGGTCCAGCCAGGCCTCACCACGCCGCGACCCAGGTAAACTCGGTCCCCGCCCACCCCCAGAGCCCCAGGCCCCCCCCAGGGACCCAGCTCCTCCCACCATCCAGCCGGATCCACTGCGCAGGACCTGGGAGGAGGAGAGGGCACCCCCCTGAGCCCGGGCTCGCCCCCAGGTTCCCCAGGTTAAATAGTGCCCACCGATGCCCCATCCTTCCTTCCCCGACTCCGCTGCCCAGGACGAGTGGGGTCCAGCCTGGACTCACCTTGACCTAGGTAAGCTGCATCTCCGCCCACCCCCAAAACCCCAGGCCAAATAATTCAGTTTAGTGAAAAACGCACAGAAATTAAAGAAGATCTTAAAAGTTAAAACGACAATGCCAAAGTCAAAGTGCAAATCCAAGAGAAACAACACTCAAGTAAACAAATCTCCTACTGAAGGAATTAATCCCATAATCTTAGACTCCAACCAGAACAAACCCATGGAAAATGGCCAAGAAAGCCTGACCCAGGATAACGACCTTCAAAATATGATCATTACCATGTTCAATACTATGAAAGAGGAAATCAGGGAGGAATTAAATAATCGAATCAATCGCTTTGAGAAGGAACATAAGAGACACTTGGAGGAGTTGAGAAAAACAGTGCAAGAATCAAAAACTGGCATAGAACAGCTAAAACAGACTCAAGCAGAGTTTAAAACTGAGCTAAAAGACAAGTTATCTTCAACCCAGAACTCCACAGAGAGTCTTATCAGCAGAACTAACGAAGCAGAAAACAGAATTTCAAATCTTGAAGATAAAGTGGGAGTATTAACCAGCTCAATGGAAGAGATTGTTAAAGCCAAAAGATACTTGAAAGAAATATGCAGGAGATATGGGACATCCTGAAGAAGCCCAACATGCGTATTCATGGAATACCAGAGCAAGAATCTCAAAATACCACCCCTGAGGAAATTTTTCGAACGATCATCAAGGAAAACTTTCCTCATCTAAAAAAAGAGAGGCCCATCCATATACAAGAGGCATTCCGCACCCCAAACAGATATGACCAAAACAGAGCTCACCATGGCAAATAATAGTCAAAACACTCCACATTCAAGATAAACAACTGGTGCTGAGAGCTTCAAAGGAGAAAAAACAAGTCACTTTTAAAGGTAAACCTATTAAAATAACAAATGACTTCTCAATGGAAACACTAAAAGCAAGAAGAGCTTGGAGAGACATACTTCAAGTATTGAATGAGCAAAAATGTCAACCCAGGCTGATTTACCCTGCAAAACTATCAGTTATGATCAAGGGAGAAAGAAAAATCTTCTACCACAAAGACAACTTGAAGGGATACATGTCCACCAAACCAGGCCTTCAAAAAATGCTAGAAATGATACCCAAGCTTGAAGAAAAAAACAGGCATATCCAGCAGAACAGAAGGCAAGTATAACACCATTAAAAGCAAAGCAATATACTTATAAAAACTACTAAACATAATAAATGTCTGGAATCAAAAATAGTTTCACCATTATAACACTAAATGTTAATGGAATTAACTCACCAATCAAGAGACACAGATTACAAATTTGGATTAAAAATCACAATCCATCAATCTGCTGCCTGCAGGAAACCCATCTCACCACAAAAGATAGGAATGCCCTAAAAATGAAAGACTGGTCAACAATTCTACAAGCTAATGGAAGCAGAAAACAGGCAGGGGTAGCCATTATGATATCAGACAAAGTGGACTTCAAACCAAAGAAAATTATAAGAGACACGGATGGATACTACATTTTAGTCACGGGTACAATTCACCAGGAAGACTTCACAATGCTGAACATATATGCACCCAATACGGGCCCCTCCACATTCATTAAGAAAACCCTACAGCGTCTAAAGCAAGAAATCAACCCCAAACAATAATTCTTGGGGACCTCAACACCGCCCTCTCAACATGGGATAGATCAACAGGTCAAAAGCTTAACAGAGACACTTGGACCTTAATCAAACCCTTAAAGAAATGGACCTTACAGATCTCTATCGAACTTTTCACCCACGCACCAAAGAATACACATTTTTCTCAGCAGCACACGGAACTTTCTCCAAAATAGATCACATATTGGGCCACAAAACAAATCTACACATGTACAAAAAAGTTGAAATTCTAACCTGTGCCCTGTCAGACCACCATGGCCTAAAGCACAACAAACAAGAGAAAATACACTAACTCCTGGAAACTTAACAATATGATGCTGAATGAGAACTGGATTGAGGAAGAAATTAAAAAGGAAATTCAAGATTTCCTGAAAGTGAATGATAACGAAAATACAACTTACCAAAATCTCTGGGACACAATGAAAGCTGTTCTAAGAGGTAAGTTCATAGCTCTTAATACCTATATCAAAAAAAATGGAAACATCAGAAATAAACAACTTAACAATGCAGCTTAAAGCTTTAGAGAAACTAGAGCAATCTGATCCCAAAAGTAGTAAAAGAGAGGAGATTAGCAAAATAAGGGGAGAAATATCTGAAATCAAGATTAAGAAAATGATAGAAAAAATCAACCAGTTAAAAAGCTGGTTCTTTGAAAAAAATCAATAAGATTGATACACCCCTAGCTAAATTAACCAAAAGCAAGAGAGAGAAAACCCAAATTAACAAAATTAGAAATGAACATGGAGTTATCACTACTGATACCCAAGAAATCCAGAGAATTATAACATCATATTTCAAAAACTTATACTCTGTGAAGTTTGACAACACAAAAGAGATGGATGAATTTCTAAGTAAACACAACTTACCTAAATTGAATCAGGAAGTTCTGAATTATTTAAATAGTCCTATAACATATAAGGAAATTGAAGAAGTAATCTCAAATCTCCCCACCAAAAAATGTCCTGGACCAGATGGTTTCAGCACAGAGTTCTACCAGACATTTAAGGAGTTAATAACACCAATACTCCTTAAACTGTTCCATCAAATAGCAAAGGAAGGAACACTACCAAATTCCTTCTATGAAGCTAATATTGTTTTAATCCCAAAACCTAATAAAGATTCACTTAAAAAAGAAAACTATAGGCCGAGCTCTCTGATGAACACAGACGCAAAGATTCTCAACAAAGTCTTAGCAAATCGGATTCAAAAACACATTAAAAAGATCATTCACAGGGACCAAGTAGGCTTCATCCCCGGCACACAAGGATGGTTCAACATATGCAAATCAATAAATGTAATTCATCATGTAAACCAGTCCAAAGTCCCAGACCACATGATACTCTTGATAGATGCAGAAAAAGCTTTTGACAAGATCCAACAGCCTTTTATGATCAAAATGCTAGAGACAGTAGGAATGGAAGGAACCTTTATCAATATAATAAAAGCTATATACAACAAGCCCACAGTAAGGATTATGCTCAATGGGGAACAAATGGAAGCATTCCCACTTCGATCAGGAACTAGACAAGGCTGTCCACTCTCACCACTTCTATTCAATATTGTACTTGAAGTCTTAGCTGAAGCCATAAGACAAGAAAGGGACATAAGAGGGATTCAAATCGGCAAGGAAGAAGTCAAGCTATCCCTATTTGCAGATGACATGATCTTATACCTGAGTGATCCCAAAAACCCCACCAGGAAGCTCCTGGAACTAATTGAGAAGTTCAGCAGGGTGGCAGGATACAAAATAAATGTGCAAAAATCAGAGGCCTTCCTATATGCCCAGAATGAAAGAAGTGAAAAAGCCTTGAGAGAAACAATCCCATTTACTATAGCCCCTAAAAAAATGAAATACCTTGGTATAAACCTAACTAAGGAGGTAAAAGACCTTTACAATGAAAACTTTAAAATCCTAAAGAAAGAAATAGCAGAAGACACCAGAAGGTGGAAAGACCTCCCTTGTTTCTGGATTGGCAGAATCAACATCGTAAAAATGACCATCCTACCAAAGGCAATATACAAATTCAGTGCTATACCAATTAAAATCCCAAAGCAATTCTTCAAAGAAGTTGACCAAACAATCTCAAAGATCATATGGAGGCACAAAATACCCAGGATAGCAAAGACAATCCTGAGTAACAAAAACACAGCTGGAGGTATTACCATACCAAACCTAAGTCTATACTACAAATCCATAGTTATAAAGACAGCCTGGTACTGGCTCCAAAATAGACACACAGATCAATGGATAAGGATTGAAGACCCAGATATAAGCCCACAAAATTACAGCCATTTGGTCTTTGACAAAGGGGCCCAAAGAATCCAATGGAAAAAGAACAGCATCTTCAACAAATGGTGCTGGCTGAACTGGATCTCCACATGCAGAAGATTAAAGCTGGACCCGTACTTGTCACCATGTACAAGACTTAATTCCAAATGGATCAAGGACCTTGATATCAGGCCAGAGACTATAAAACCATAGTTGAAAGGATAGGGAACTCCCTCGAGCTGATTGGGCTAGGCCAACAGTTCCTAAACAGACATCCAATGGCACAGTCACTGCTACCAACTCTCAACAGTTGGGATCTTGTGAAATTAAAGAGCTTCTGTTCAGATAAAGAGATTGTAATGCGAGCTCAAAGGCAACCCACAGAATGGGAGAAAATCTTCACTAACCACACATCTGATAGAACTCTGCTGTCCAGAGTACACAAAGAACTTAGAAAACTAAACACCAAGGAAACCAATGGCCCAATTAAAAAATGGGCCCTGGAACTTGAAATAAATTTTACCAGGGATGAAATTAAAATGTCTAACAAATACCTTTAAAAATGCTCCATTTCCTTCGCCATCAGGGAAATGCAAATCAAAACTTCCCTGACATATCATCTCACCCCGGTCAGGATGGCAAAAATCCACAATACAAACAACAACAAATGCTGGAGAGGATGTGGAGAGAGGGGAACTCTCCTACATTGCTGGTGGGAATGCAGGCTCATACAGCCACTCTGGTGAGCCGTCTGGAGATTCTTAAAGAAATTAAAGATTGAAATGTCATATGACCCTGCTATTCCACTTTTGGGAATAACCCCCCATACAGCAGAGGTTCACCTCGATAGCACAAGCACGACCATGTTCATAGCATCACTGTTTAGAATAGCAAAGTCATGGAATCAACCCAAATGTCCAACAGTTGACGAGTGGATAAGGAAACAGTGGTACATCTATACAATGGAGTACTACTCAGCCATCAAAAATGATGAATTACTGGAATTTGCCGGGAAATGGATGTCATTAGAAACAATTATATTAAGTGAAGTATCCCAGACTCAGAAAATTAAGCACCATATGTACTCCCTAATAGGTGGCTCCTAGTACCAAACCCACCCAGCCCACCTAGAGACAGTAATTGCAAGGATTATGAACAGGAGGGATGGGGTAGGAGGGCCACACCAGAAACAAGGAGAGAGGGGACCATGTTACAACAGAGAAAATAGGCCTCCATCAAGGACTCAAATAAGTAACGAGACATCTGATTAAGTTCACAGACTTTTGTTCCTGATCATTTACTACTGATGGGGTATGATCTCACCAGAAGGGGAGGGCATATAGTCTGGCAGATTAAAAAGTAACCATTTTGCAAATGGGTGATAGACCCCTCCCTCACTGTGGTTTCCCACTTTTATTTCATCTACCTTTGAATGTGCTTTTATCACATGACTCTAGCTTAACAGCGTTTTGTCTCTGGCCAGGGGGTAACATACAATGCCCTCCAGAATGGAGTGAAGGGCATTGCAGGAGCAGCAAAACTGCAAAAGAAAATCAACAAACCACAATCCAGAACTTCAGAGACTCTATATCAACCACCTAGAACTAGGCCAGCTTAGTCTCTCCCCATCTTGAAGCTCAGGGAAATTTGCGGAAGAGGGGGTGGTAAGAGTGTAAGAGCAAAAGGATAGGAGGAGCAATGATATATAAGATACTCTATACTAGTTAGGGCTGAAGCAATCATAATTGGACTTTGCATGCCTTGCACATTGTCCAACACACTGTTGACCTCACAAAGTCTAGCATCTGCTAAAGGCATCAAGAGCCTTGGAGGCAAAGGATTGGCAGCCACAGCAGTGTTCCTATACCTAAGGGGAACACGGGAAAGGGTTCAGGGAAAGGCCACTGGGTCCTTATACGTCATCGGAGAGGAGGGCCCAGAGGAAAATCAGACATGCACAAGAAAGGACTCTCTGGGAATTGGGGTGAGAGGCACTGGGGGATGGGGAGGGAGAGGGGTGGGGAGGGGGAGCAGGGAGTACGGGGGGAGGAGGAGGAAGGGAGGGAACTGGTGTACCCAATAAGTTTGTATGAGCTGAAATAAAAAAAAAAGAATTTTCATGTTCTGAATTCTAAGTATAATAAATATTCATTGTAGAGTTCAGGTATTGTGCAATGCTCATACATATTCATGTCTCTTTTGATGACTACCATGTTTCCAACTTTTTTTGACCTTTTTCTATGCACAAATTGGAATTGTCATGCCCATGTAGAACTTTATACCCTCAGTTCAATGTAACTATGCCACCACTTGATTTCAAGTTTGACACTGTGACTGAATGTTACATGACATTTGGAATCCCTCAAACCATCCAAGTAACTCCCCCCTGCTTATGACCATGGGAATCTCTTTAACCCTCTTGACTCAACACCTCCAAAATAAAAAAAAAAAACTATAGACTCGAGAAAAAAAAAAAAAAGAGTATAAGAGCAAAAGGATGGGAGGAGCAATGATATGTAAGATACTCCATACAAGTTAGGGCTGAAGCAATCATAATTGGACTTTACATGCCCTGCACAATGTCCAACACACTGTTGACCTCACAAAGTCTAGCATCTGCTAAAGGCACAAAGATCCTTGGAGGCAAAGGATTGGCAGCCACAGCAGTGTTCCTATACCTAAGGGGAACACGGGAAAGGGTTCAGGGAAATGCCACTGGGTCCTTGTACGTCATCGTCATCGGAGAGGAGGGCCCAGAGGAAAATCAGGCATGCATAAGAAAGGACTCTCTGGGAATCGGGGCGGGAGGCACTGGGGGATGGGGATGGAGGAGGGTGGAGAGGGGGAGCAGGGAGTACGGGGGGGGGGAGGAAGAGGGAAGGAGGGAACTGGTGTACCTATTAAGTTTGTATGAGCTGAAATAATAATAAAAAATGTATTAATAATAAAAAAATTAAATGGATGTATAGATCCATGTATATGTCTCAATCAACAAAAAGTGTATGGCACCTAAGGAACAATACTTGAGGTTGACCTGTGGCCTCTACATGTACACACACACACACAATTATATGGTAATGTTAAATGGACAATAATCACAGGAAACATGCAAACTTGCAGCAAAGCTTTAAGCATATTAAGATAAACACACATCTGACCATGAGCTAGGAAAAATGGATTAGAGTGACCAGGAGAAAGGCATGTAGGATGAAGGGCCTGCCTGCCTCAGAACAGCAGATGGCAGCTGTGAGGAGGTGGCCCCTGAGCTAAGAGCTGGGAAGGGAGTGCTGGAATGCGAAGCCTCTGAGCTGAGAGACACAGGAGAAGGTGGTGGGATGCAAAGGATGGGCGTGTTCAGGGCACAGAAAGGAGCCTGGAGCTGCAGTCATGGCAAGAAAGTGATGGTCCTTTGAGGGAAGTCCTCGGAATACATAAGGGGCGTATTTTAAGTGCTTTGAGTTAATATGCAAAAGGGGTGGGTTTCCCTGTGGCATTTTCATACATACATGTGTCATATGTTGTGTTCATTTGTCTCCTTCCCCTATGTCCCACTACAGCTGGTTTTGTCTCTCTCTCAAATAGTGCCCCTTTCTCTTCCAGGCCATGTGCTCTCAATCACCCTCCCGTTCCTGGTCCCCACGCATTACTCTTAACCACCCATGAGTAAGCCACATAGCCTCCAATAAATGTGTCTCCATAAATACCAGGAAAACTGTACATATTTTGCTTTCTTGGAGTTTGTTGTTATTTTTCTTTTTCTAAGACAAGGCCTCACAATGTAGATCTGGATCGCCTGAGACTTGTGATCCTCTTGCCTCTTGTCCCCAGAGCTGGAATTATAAACATGTACCTTCACACCCAACTGCCTGTGCCTTTAAGAACCAGAATTGCTAGCGAAGAGCAAACATCCTCCACTCCCACCCTTACTTAAGCAGAAATTAAATTAAATTGTCTCCCTCCCCACCCACTTCCATCTTCTGAACGGGTGAGAATGCACTGCCATATCACACGGCAAAGGACAAGTTCATTCCGCTCAGTGACCCACGATCATCTGGCATTCACCACTCTGTTGGAAATGGAAATTTGGTCACAAAGGACAGTTCCACTTTCAGATATGCAGAAGTGACTTCTCTTTCAGTTAGCTTTCAAAAAGTGTTTTTCCCTAAAGCTGCTGTCTGCTAGAGTGGAACTTGAAAGGGCTCTAATGAAGACGTCTTCAAGCAGGGGGCACAGCGCTAATGCTGCTTGAGTCTAGCTTTGTCATTTTGGTGATGGGAAATAAAAGGACTGTGTGCACCGCTGGTCAGTCCAGCTGTTCTTGGAGCTCCACAATTGAGCAAATCTTCACGGGACAAAGAGACCTGGAAGTGAAAACTGGTTGAAACAGTATTCGGAGGTTGCAGGCCTGTTCAGAGCAGACGTCTGATTGGTAGTCGAGGAGGGTAACACTTTGAGTGGCATCATGCCTCGCTGGCCACCCCTGGTCCCTTCTCCCTACTCCACCCTTTGCTTTTCTTCTCTCCCTTTCCTTCCTGTCATCTCTTAAAATGTTTGCGTTGTTGGCTCCTTGTACCCCACACACCCGTGTTAATTTAGTCCTCAGCCCACCACTCGCTAACTAGCTTTGCATCAGTGACATTTCTGACAGCCCGAGTTTCCTTGCCTATAGAAGACTGCCACCTATCTCATGTGGTCTCAGAGATAAAATGAACATAAAGCAGAGAACACGGGCCTGACATTGGGATAATTACCCACATATCTGAATCTTCCCTCACTCAACTTCTTCAATCTTCCCTCCTCTCCTCTTCCCCTGCAGTCAACAGGCTTGTCATGAAGTCCTCAACAGCTTTAGCTTGACTTCGAAGGGCTGGAACAAGTTTCAAAGAAAAATTTAACATACAAGTAGACTTCACAACATTATATAGGAGACAAAATTCTCAAACCATAAATATGCAACATCACAGACTATTTCAAATACTCTCAGAAGCATATGCAGACATGCACAGTAAGCATCCCTTTGAGTATTTTAAGTGCTTACAAAGAGAATTAATTATCATGATTCCCTCCACCAATTAAAAGAATTTTTATTAATGTAAAGCTACAACTTTGAATTATATTCTGAGCCTGTCTTCTTGTCTTCTTCTTCAGAGGTGTGGAAGTGCCTGGAATCCCATCAGCCTATCAGTAGAGGTCAATCCAGAGAAAGAGCAAACATCTGGTTGGTGATGGTATAAAACAAACTTTCCCAGTGGCTCTCCCCCCAGCAGAACACAAAGACTGGGCTTCTTCATTGTGTGTTTGAGTCTTCTATTTCCAAGTGGGGAGAGAGGAGAGTTGGGGGGGGGGGATTTGGTTGTTCAGGTACTTGACTGGGGCCAGGCTGGGGATGGAGTATGTCACTCTGGCCATATTCATGTTCCTCATCAGCTAACAAGGATTCAGAGCCTTTCTTGGACCCAGAAAGAAAAGTAAACAGAACACAGCCGACAAATACCAAACTCTGCCTCAACAACAATCTTTCATAAAGATTTTTATGCATTTTTTCTTTATTTTTTGTAACTTAAGATTAGTATTAAGTCTTTACTAATATTTAAGAAAATTAGAAGGCCTAGGAGCCAAAGAAATGGCTCAAAACTTTAGGACGATAGCACTGTCCAGCGTACCATAAAATGCTTGAACATCCATGTTAACAGCTGTACAATTCATTTGGGCATATGTGTGTGCTTTGCACGTGTGTGCAGACATATGCATGAGGGCACTTAAGAGCATGTGCCTCTGGAGGCCCAAGGGTGACCTGTGGAATCGTCCTTGATTGCTCTGCCTCCTTATTGCTTGACGCTGGGAGTTCCCAGGCTCTGCTCTCCAGGGCTGGAAATTGCCCAGCATTTTTAAGTAGGACCTGGGGATGCAAACTCAGATCCTTTTACTTGTAAAGCAAAAGCTTAATCCATCAGCCATGTCCCAAGCCTAGACACCCATCAACAGGTGAAAAGAGAAATGTTGTCACATATACACATACATGCACCCATGCATACAGATGTGTACATGCACAGACACACACATGTGTTTTAGTCAGTCATTAAAAATGAAATTATGGGGCTATGCGAGATAGCTCAGTAGACAAGGTGCCTGCTGACAAACCTGAAGCCCACATGGTACTCTTCTCTCTCTCTCTTTCTCTCTCTCTCTTTCTCTCTCTTTCTCTCTCTCTCTCTTCTTTATTGCTCAAATAAATAGATAAATATAATTAAAAAGAATGAAATGAAATTATGTCATTTGCAGAAAACGGATGAAAGTAAAAACCCTCATGCTAATAAAAATAAACCAGACTCCACATCTTTTCTCATACATGAAAAATTATGTAGAGCCAGGCAGGCAAGCACCGTGTAACCCGGAAGAGGAGGAGAACGCTGTATGCTGGATGCCCATGGCTTCCAAATAGGACAAGGCTTACAGAATTCGTGTCTATCAAAATAAAGAGCTGTCCCTGCTATGCTTCTTAGCAACCAAGCTTTTCCTTCACTTGAGCCCCATGAAACAATGCCCAAAACCGTAATCAGGGCCCTTGAGCACTCTCACTCATATGACCTGTTGTTGCCCTCGACTTCATATTTCTTTCTGATGTGAAGCACTTGGACTAAGTTTCCTTACTACTTTACAATCTGTTTGTGTTCCTTCAGCTCTTCCATTAAGACATCAAGGAACTGGGAACATCAGGGTTAAGCAAGGATCACCAGAGCATGGGGCACGTGAGGCGGTACAAAAAACTCCCCGACCCCACTGAGATCATTTCTGTGCTGCAAAAGTAAGTTGAGAGCTAGGAACACAAGCATTTCGCTAATGGACTTACACACTAAGTAAGTCATAGCTCAGAAACCGTATTACCTAATTCCCAAAGCGTCTTTACATTATTTCAAAGTCTTTAGTAAACTCTTGTCTCAATGCATTCCCTTTAGACTCTTGTCTCAATGTGTTCATGGCTTATGGGTAATTGGAACATTGTTGTGAGTTTGCCGCTCTGTGTTGACACAAAGAATGCAATTTTTCTTGGCCTTGGCAATTTTAGAAAATGTTCCTGCAGACATACTCACATGTATGGGAGAAAAAAGTTACTTTGTTTTCTTCAAAATAACTTGGTACTAAGATTAGAAACACCACAGATGTCTGTCTTCAGGAAGCTGCCAAAAATCATTATGTAGAGTCAGGCAGGCAAGCACTGTGTAACCCAGGAAGAGGAGGAGAACGCTGTATGCTAGATGACCATGGCTTCCAAATAGGACAAGGGAAACCCACGAGCAATGGAGTACGGTATGCTACTATTACGGATTGGATATCAAAGCCCTCCAAAGACTTGAGCACCTGAGGTTTGCTCAGTAAGTTCTTGATGCTTTTGAAGATGGTGGAAAATAAGGTTATTGGAATGCACCCTTGAAGGGGATGTGGGGACCATTCCCTCCCTCTCTCTTTGCTTGCCAGCTGCTGTCACGTGAGCAGTACTCCGACCCTGAGCTCCTGTTACTACACTGCCACAGGGCGAAGAAAAAAAAACAAAGGGGAAAGATGACCAAGGGCCGGCACCTCTGGAACCGTGAACCAAAATAAACCTTCTCCCTCCGTGGGGCTCACCTCGGGCACTCGCCACGGTGACGGAAGCTGACTAACATGCCACAGGCTCCCAGACAGGAGCATGGAGACCATCGCATGTCTGAGTATGGAACTGTTTGACAAGGATCTGAAAAAAAAAGTTGGTTTCGCTGGTCATTTCCTGGAAAGAGAACTGTAGGACTGGAGCTACAGACCAAGGAAAGACATGTTTTAAGCTTTTCTTGACCCACTGTTCAGGGAAATGTTAGGTTGACAATAAGACGGTTCATCATCAGATACTCTGTTCTAACCCCGGCACTGCTGGGGATCCAGAAGGGCATCACAGCACCTCACGTGAGCACAGTATTTCCAGGAAAGAAGCATAACCACTGTCTCAGTCATTCTGCTCATGGTAAGGCACTTATTAATGCTCTTGATTCAAGCTGGAGCCTGTCACAATGGCCACAGAGCTCATACCCATATTAGGAGCCCAGGGAACTGGCCACTCTATATCTTCCGGGAAAGCGAAGAAAGAGATGGACATTTTACTGTGCTAGCTTCCAAAGTCAAGCATTTTTCTCTATTTTATCTACCTGCCCGGGAAGTGGCCCCACCAACTGTGTGGTGTGAGACTTCCCACATCAATGAGATAATCTCCTGTAGGCTTGCTCAGAGTCTTGCCTTAACTAGATAACTTTTCACAGCTGTGCCTGAAGGTTGAACTCATAATTGTCAAGTTGATCTAAAACTATCACAACCTTGAAGCCAGTTTGCCTAAGGCAGTTGTTGCAGTCTGCCTGCACGGTTACTGATAAATGACCATCAAATGGCTTAAGGGAACAAGTGTTTATTCTCTTATGATTCCTGGCTACAGTTCTTAGTCCAGCTTGACGGGAAAGCATGCACCAACACCAGGGCCGAGGGAACTGGCTACACTATCAACATATAATGGCTGACCAGCACGTCTGGCCAAGTGAACAGAAGGATGCCGATTTCCTCAACTAGCTATCAGTATTTTATTCACCTGTTCAGGGCCTAGTCCCATGGGCTGGACCTTCCCATCAGTTAGACTATCTCCTGCAGGTTTGCTCTGGGCTTAACCCAACCACTAATTCTCCACAAATGTGCCCAGAGCTCAAACCCTCAACAGTCAAGTTGACACCTGTGCCTAACCATGACAGCAGTGCCTGGTACAGTGGTCTACTTTCCCTCCATTCCCAACTGGACATTCCCTCTCAGATGACCACTAGAAAAAAGAATCAAGGTTTTCCTTTAACTAAGGAAAGTGAGAATTTCTTACGTGAACAAACTTCACATTCTTATCTTTTGTTTTTTGCAGTTTGGCTACAACTCAGCAAAAAGATAAAAGCTAGTGAACCATAATATTAAATTTGTGTCACTGAGTTGTTAATTAGGCCATTTAACTTTGCCATTTGAGGTGCAAATATTAGACTGAGATTTCAAGGATCCTAGGAAATTGTATCTAAAGTAGACTAATCCTGAATAATGATACAGCAAACAGCAGGACTGAAAAATGTGAAAAGTTACTCCAGCCTGCCAACTGGTCTCTACATTAGCACATCCCATCCTTAGTGACATAAAGCGAAAGAATTTTACAGATGACTAATGCATCCAGGCTCAGGGAATCAGGAGATGAAAAAACAAAAAGATTGAGAGCACTTTAATATTAAACAAGTGAACCTCAATTAAGTGTGGCCCAAGCATCTTTTCTGGCAGGACTAATCCTGAGAAGTAGAAATTTCAAATGTGTTAAAACAAACCTAAGAAGCCAGACAGCAGAGCCGGAACCTACACTTCCTACAGAGGGGAATGTTAGGCTCGAAGCTGCTGGGTCTGAGTGTGAAAGGGAATGGGAACCAGGTCCATACATTTCACCTCTAATATCCTGATCATGGTAGCAGTGCTGTTGCTAACCTGAACACTGACAATGGCTAGCCTGTTCTAAATGAGCAATATCCTAGAGATGGAAGAGAAAGCAGACTGGGGAAATGAAGGAGATACTGTGAGAGAGAGGCTTAGTAAGGTAGAAACTAAGACTTGGAGGCATCAGATCCACAAGAAGACAGGACTTCAGTTTGCATTGTATGCAGGGATCAAAGCCTCAGGCTGGAGATGCACCCCAGTGTTTAGAACTCTTGCCTGGCATGCAGAAGACCCTGGGTCCCATCCTGAGAGCCATAGAAAAAAAAAAAAAACAGAAGAGAAAGGCATCAGTTGTTCACCTGAAATATATGTAATTTCTATATCACTTACACATCAATAAAGCTGACATGAGAGAGAGAGAGAGAGATCAGAAAACACTTAACAAAATCCCAAAGATTCATTTCAAATGGGCGGCCCTGCTGGGAACATGTGAAAATCATGATGTCTCAGGCCTCCTTCCAGCTCACTGAATCAGAAACTCTTCCCACAGCCTGTGGTGTAATAGTCCTTCCTGAAGAATGGTTGGCACTCCCAGACTTGGGAGTCTCTTCTGTTTAAAGGATCTTCACCAGTGTGACAGGCCACAGCTGCAGACCAGCTGCATGGACAACAGATGGTCCCCATCACCAAAGGAAATACTAAGACAATGAACACCTCCCCTTTCACAGGTATGTTTCTACCACCCCCACACACCCCAATAAATTAAGCTGAAAACAGGATTTGCAGATTTTAAGGTGGAGAAAGGATGATGAGGACCAGCAAGGGCAAGCAGAACATTTGGATTAACTTCTGAGGGGGGAAAACTGCAACTAAGTTGTCTTTGGGATTTTGAAACCGTATCAGGGAATAGGAATGGAGAGATGAGCTGAGGGGGAAAAAATCGTCAGTGATGTTCATAAAGGAAAAACAAATGAAGCGCTTGGAGCTTATGACTTACACAGGTGATGAGAGTCTGTGTCTTCAGTCCTGTGGCTGGGGTCCGTGTGCCATGTTCCAGACAGGAGACTGAGCGCTGCACATCTGCGTGCTTGGATTTATCCTTACTTTACTGTAGGACAGAAGTAATGTGCATAGTGTTCCATTGTGGCTGCTAATAATAATTTTCAGCTTACCAAAAATATGGGATCGATCCTTTAAAAAAGGCAAAGAAGTGAAAGAGGAGGAGGCAAAAAGAGAAGGAACAATATCCATAGAGTGTGATGATTGGTGGCAGGATCTGGAAGCAGCTGGGACACAGCCTGCAGGCTGAGCTTCCAGGGAGTATTTGCATTAGGTATCTGGGCACGTCTGTGAGATGATCTCTACTGGGTTAGTCGTGGTGGAAAGGCCCGCCCTGTAGGAGGATGGTCCCACTCCTTGGGCTGGCATGCGCACTGTATAAGAAGAGCATCCACTGAGCTGGAGCATTCAGCTCTCTCTACTTCTTGACTGTGGTTGCAGTGTGATTAGCCACCTCAAGCTCCTGCCACACCGTGCCTTCCCCACCTTGGTGGACTGGACCCTGTCACTGGAAGCCAAAATAAACCCTGCCTCCCTTCCTGTGCTCCTGTCAGGCGTTTTCCATAGCAACAAGGCAAGTAATTGTGTAATACTTGTATAGGGAAATCTCAGCGGGACTTTTTTTTTTTTCCAATGTAAGGTCCCTCTTTAACCTCATAAGTATTTCAAATGAAAACTCCATCCAAAGACCTGTATTATTTTTCTGTGGGGAGCATATTTACTGATGACTGTTATAAATCACATGGCCGGGACATGAGTCCTAAGTGCTGATGCATTTTGAATATGCTTGGCGCATCTTTTAGTTTCTGTGGGACATAAGGACATGTTCCCATAATTGTGGGAGCCTGAGCAACTCCATCTTGAAGACTTTTGGGCCCTGAGTAGTGAGGTCAAGAGTACAATCTTAAGGGAGGGAGGGGGGAAAGGAAGGGGAAAAGTGGGGAGGGAGCAAGAGGGTCCAGGGAGGGGTGGAGGGAGGGAAGGGAATGGGGTACTTATCAACTTTGTATGAGTAGAAGAAATAAAAAAAAGAATACAATCTTGCTTATTAACCTTGAAAGAAGTGAATATTCTGCCGAATATTCTGTGTTTTGCCCATTAATTGTTTGAGCCTCAAAGAAGTGCTATGGCTATTCTTTAAATTCTGTGGATAAGGAAGGGAAATAATGAGCTGGTTTACACAGCTGCATTTTTAACTGCGTTTATTCCCTCACTCTGTTTTTAACATATTCTCTTTCTGTATAAATACTGTATGAAATAAAGATTTGAGGCTGCCTGTTGTCTGCATGCAAGGCATGCCCTCCTGTGAAAAAGACATTTGTGTCTGAATTTTAATCCTCACACCTCCCCTCGGGTTCGGTTCACAGTCGCTCCAGGACAGCGACATTTTTCATGCTTTTTGTAACTTAGACTGTGGGGGGAAGGGAGGCCTACATGTATGCTGGTAGATTTTGAGATAGAAGCCAACAAGACTCCTGAACCCAGTTCATTTTTCAGTCTGCCCAACATTTGGGGCCATTGGCCTCAGCGTTTCTGGTGGACATGATCACAGGCTTTAAACACTTCAAGTTCCCAAGTTCCTGCCATTGCTTTTATGAAAAGTCTATCTAGGTGCCAGCTTTGCCAGAGGTTAAGTTGTAAAATGAGCACATAAGGCAAAAGTTAAGTATAGTCCAAATTTCCTTTAAAAACACTGTAATTCACCCTTCCAGCACTCGCCTTGTGAATTTGATTACCCACTCATAATCGGCCCAGTCAGGAGCTGCTCCAGCACTGAGCACACAGCGTTCTTCCTTTATTTATGAGACACCAGACTCCTGTAGACTGTGATATAGGACAAAATAAAACCCTTGTCTTCATGCAAATTGCATTCCAGGTAAGGAGGAAGAAAATAATTACAGGAGCCAATAGATAAAATTACCTTGGATGGTTTTATATACCGTGAAGACAAATAAATCAGCAGAAGGGAAGCCACGGGGCCAAGACAAGCCATTCCTTTACAGACAGTACTCAGAAAAGGCCTACCTGAGGAGGTGGCAGTAAGCAACGGCCAGAAGAAAGAGTAAGGAGACGGAAGCATGTGCCTGGAGGGTTGGTGATGCTGGGGGTGGGTGGATTTGAGTTCTGAGGCAAAGCGAGGGATGCGTGGTAGGGACATGAGAAAGCTGGTAAGGACCAAATCCCAAGGACTCACAGGTATCAGATGTCACTGAGTGAAGCAGCAATCTATGGAGAGTTTGGAGCGTCAAGTGACAGAGCAGAAGAATTCTGTGTGAGGTACATGTTATTGAAGAAAAGCAGAAACAGTTCAGATGAGAAGGCTGTGGTTGTATTTCCAGGGTGGCTTCTTTCTCACAGAGGTGGAAACAGCAGCTAGAGATGATTGTATTCTATCATCGGACTCACAAAGTCATGTCAGCAGAGTTCACTGGTAGAGGTCTGCTGTGCTCTGAGATCTCTCTCTCTCTCTCTCTTTCTCTCTCTCACACACACACACATACACACACACACACACACACACACACACACACAAGAGTACAAACTCATGTTGCAACATCATCGTAAACAAAGCAATCATTTCCAGAGGCAAAGTCTTCAGGGCATGATGAAGTCATGAGGTAAAGGATTCTCTCTACCAGCTTTCAGCCCTTCCTCCTGTCACGTGCAAGCTGTGACATGAAGGCCCTCACCTGACCCCAGACGTGATGACATCTGGATCTTAGACTCTTCCTCTCTAGGACTGTGAGGAAAAAATGTTCAAGAGTAGATATGAAAGAAAGAATAATAAGCTAGCCAGAGCAATCATAAGTTGTAAGTTAAACATCAAGGCTTTGAAAGTAGTTGAGAATTTAGAAGAAATGGAATGTTGTCATAAAATAACTCGTTCTCTTCACAAATGTCAAGGTCATAAGGAAAAAGGCTCAAAAAGAGTAGATTAAGGGGATGAAGGAACCAGGACAAGTTCTGAGATTGCAGATGGGGTCCTGCACCCCATGTGTTATAGAGGGTAGCAATGGAGAAAACTGTAAAAGGTAATGAGGTCTGTCGATAGTGACAATGTTAAGATGTATCAGAGAATGCACTTATTTTGGACATATTCATTGAAGTATGATCTTGGTTTCATATTCCATTACTGTGATTATCATATGGCTCAACTATTTAGGGAAACATAGAATTTACTCCTACTCATGCCTCACTGCTCCACAATGGACCATATAAAGGGGGTATTCTTGATCTGACCTGGCCTCTCCACCTCTTACATTGACCCACTCAGATTTCTTAAGCTGATCCACTCAGTAGCTCAGCAATTCCATCCTCCCAAAGGACAGAGATCCGGACAGTAACATTGAGACCAGGTTTTTGGATCAGGTTAAGTGAAAGAAACAGAACACAAATGCATGCACAGCTAAGTGGAAATTTGCCAAGAGAACTGATTGCATTACCCCAAGTCCAAGAATGTGTACAACTCAGAACTGTGATGCCAGAGCCTGCATGTTCTCTCAAGCAGACACCATTTATAGCTTTCCTTTGCTGTCTATGCAGCACAATAATTCGCCAAAAATTCTTAATTAAAACTCAGCATCTAGATAGAAAATCCACTATAATCTGCCTTTGTGCACTAAACATAATGTTTCAGTTAGGTCTGAGTCTGAATGATGAGGTGTGCAGATGAACTTGTAATTCCTTTTTTTTTTTTCCTTTGGACCAAGTTTTCAACTCAGTTTTTAAAAATTATCACTGCTGTACTGTTAATTGTCTATTCTTAAAAAAATTCAAAATGTCCTTTAGACAGTTATTTTCACTCTAAATTGAGGGTCAATCATCTTTATGTCAACATATTTATACTACTTGTTAGCTTCTTTCTCCTTCCATAGGGACCAGTAAAAGCAAATCAACTAATTTATATTCCTTTTACTAGAGAAGAAAAAATGAAAACAATCATACTCGCTTTGATTTATTGCAAAACCAAAGGAGAAACAATAGCTCCTTCTATGAAAGAGTAAAACTACTGTTCTAATTCAAGTTTAAATTTATTAGACTATTTAACTTGATAGAAATTGTATTTTTTTTCAGATTTATCCATGTGTACTTGAAGTGCTGTTTCTACTTGTGCCTGTACAGATGAATGAATATTCCCTGATTGATTTGGACCTTCCCTACATCTTCCATCCTTGAGTGCATCTTGAAGAGGTTGACTCTAACAATACAGGGGAAAAAAATCTCCAAGTTTAGACCTAGCAAGACAGATCAGAGGAATTTTTGTTTTGTTTTGGGTTTGTTTGATGTTGATTGGTGGCTTGCTTGCTTTGAAACAGAATCTCACAAAGTGTGAGAGCTAGATGCCAGAGTCAATTTGACAGTGACAGACTGAGTTTTGGACACAGCTGCAAAGAATTGATAATTGAGGCCAGCCCTTGAGAAAGCTTGCAGGAGATTTTCTAATTAATGGAAAGGACCCAGTCCATAGTGGTTGGTACCTTCCAGTGGTGGACTAGAAAAAGGGAAGATAGAAGAGCTCAATTCTCTCTTTTGCCCTGTGCTGGCAAACTCGCTTTGCCTGCTGCTGTGTGTTTTACTGGTATCAGACTCGGACTTCTTCAACCATCCAGCCTAGCTGAGGTCCTGAGACTCTCTAAGAATCCTCCTGCCTTCAGCACCAGGCTGAGACTGCTGAGGTGTTCAGCTCCTGAACTGAGCTGGTAACATCAGTGAATTCCATGAGCATGAGCCCAACTGCTGTGCTTCATTAGCTGGTTCAGTAAGTTGGCATACTTGGACACACATGCTGTCTAGTGAATGAGGTTTGCCCCTCCATCGTCCTATAGATATGGTGTGAACTCTCCTGACAAACTGAACTAACAACTGCAAAGGGACAATCATAGCCCAGAATAAAATCCCTTGTGCCCAAAAGCCATTTTGTGGTGAATTTATTAGCAAACTGTAGTACTATGCAATCCTGGTTATATAAACCAAGCAAGGCTTGAGTTCCTGGAAATCCTTTTCTCCTTGCCTCCAAAGTGCTGAGATTGCAGATATGGGCCACCACACCTTACTGGAATTGGAGTTTTACCTACAATCTACATATTTATGGGCATGAACACCTCTTACCTTAAGACACTTGAAACTGTTCCTTATTACTTGGTCATTGGGTACCTCCTTGTGAGTCAGCACAGGAAACTCTTATTGTTAGGGATCTATCTACGTTTATAAAGCCAATCGTTTAAATAGATGAGATTGGATTAGTGGATGTCCTTTGGGTTTTGACAGTTTCCTAAAATCTACTCTTGTAATTGACTCAATACCCATTAAACACTAGGTAGTCCTCTCCTGACATCTAGTGTTTATCACGTATTACTACAAAATACCTCGTTGGTCTTAGACTGCTGCCTGTATGAAAGCGATAGATGAAATCGGCAAATTTACTTTAGTGTGAATGTAAATAATTTAAGTACATAGAATACACTCTCAAGTAATATAGTAGCAAAGATTCATTTTCCTTTTTTAAATTTTTTTATTATTTATTTATTCAATTGTGTGTGTGCGTGTGTGTGCGTATGTGTAGAACCACAGACGAATTCAGGAACCACCATGGACGCCTCCGCCTCCTCCTTGTTCTCTCTGCCCCAGGATTCACAGGCTCCACCCTACCAGGACCAGAAACGCAGGCCGCCCCCCACTTCCGCCTGGCGTCTATACGTGGGATCTGGGATCCAAACTCAAGACCTTCTGCCTGCAAGGAAGAGGCTTAACCCCTGAGCCACCTCTCCAGCCCGCAAAGATTCATTTTCTAAAGAGTGAAAAACCTTTTCTTCATTCTTCCTGTATGAGAATTTATAAATTAGTGTATTTTCTAATGCAATTGTTAAAGGCAGAATTGTTAGATAGAGTACTCACTGAGGTCTGACTGTATACTTTCAGGGCCTAGATACTTTCAGGTGAGTTGCCCCTGTGTTTTTGGAAACCATAGGATCATGGTGGAATCTTGGCCTACGAATAAGGGTTATCACTCCCTACTCTGCAGTGTAGCATGGGAAGGTACTCAACATCCCCATGAAACAGCTTGTATAGCCTCAAGTTCTGCAAAATGATGCACCCTCACAATTATCTGAGTAGCAATAAGTGCAGCAGTAGTCCTTTAAGAACAACTTCATCACTGAATCCAGAACATTCTGTTTAGGTGAGGAAAACACAGGTGGGTAAAGAACTCTGACACCTGTTATTCCAAACAGCTTTCAAAGTTGTAGAAAGGCCCAAGACTGGATAGCAGTCCTTCCTCTTTTTTTCTCTCTTGCATATATAATCCACTCATACACTCCTTTCACAGTATCTTTCAGCCTATCTTGCCCTCCTCTGGTAAAGCAGTACATGGCCCCACCCATCCCTAAGCTCCACACTTTAAGCAGGCCATCAGAAGTGGTCCATCCTTCAGCATTATAGCTCAGCAGCACTGACAATGAGCAAGTGTCCTTCCTTGCTCCCCCTGCTGTAAGGGCACCTAGGTTAATGATGAGGGAAAGGCTGCTTTCACACAGACCTCGAACCCCTGCCTCTCCTGTGATAGTGGTGGTGTGGGCTACAGGGAGTATAACTTTGGAAGAAATTCTGTTCTTACGGGAGGTGAGATGGCTCAGACAGTAGAAGTGCTTGCCGCACAAGGCCAAGACCTGACATTTGAAATCTCAGTACTCTCACTTCAAGTCATCAGGTGGAGACAGAATCACAGGAAAAGTTACGCAGGACAGAAACAAGGGAGAACCAGCCTGGAGGAGGGAGAAAACACACTCCTGAAAGTTGTCCTCTGACCTCCACTTTCATATGTATGCAGTGGACGTACATACAAAAGATTCTACTATTGGAATAAAGTGACTTTAGTGTGAAGATTAAATGGCAAGTTTAACTTGAGCAGAAGAGAAATTTTAGTTTAGCTATACGAATATGGTATCAAATTGCCTTCTAAATACTTATTTTTATACCTAGAGCAACTCCCAGCCTTTGAACAAGAAGCTTCCTTTTCTAGTGGAAGGCATTTAATACAAAGAATCACAACTGGCCAAAATAAGAACAAATGATTGCAGAATTACTCAGGCCTAAAAAAGTACATATGTATCACGCACCCTGCCCAAAGTTCAGGGAAACCTTAGGAAAACGGGCCTTAAGAATATAGAAGCTGAGGGTCTTTAGGATGTGACAGGTTCCAAGCTCATGAAACACTGTGGCCAGGTTCGTTAGTGTAGTCACAGAAAGATTGCCCTTGCTGCAGTGCACAGCAAGTGTTCAGGGACATGCTAACACAGGTAACCTTATTAAACTTAGTCTCTCTTACATGTGTATGCACATTTACAAGTGTGCACATGCGCGCACACACACACACACACATACACACACACACATTATCCAAGACCCAAAGGAGGAACACATCACAGACAACTGAAGGTAGGACTAAAAGACTTCCTCAAAATTGTTTCTTTTGGAATCAATAATAAATCATAAAACATGTATATTGTCAATAAGTTTATTTTTTCTAGTCTTCATATATAAGAAAGTGATTTCATGAAAAATACTGCTTATATGTCTTTCTGCTGATTATCAAACGTACCACGAATAACCATTCGCTAGCAGAAGAATCAGAAGCAGGCATGTAGGAAAGGAATCCTACTTTCTCGGATCGCCAGGAGTTGTGTCTTAGCAGCTGATTCACGGAATTCCATGTACTAGAAGAAGAATCAGAAGCCAGCACGTAGGAAAGGAATCCTATTTGCCTGGGTCACCAGGAGGCGTGAGTCAGAAGCTGAATCACGGAATTACTCAAAGTTGCTGTTAACGCATGGAAGACTTTCAGTCAAACATGTAACACTGCTGAAATGAAGACATGTTTCCAGTATAAACTGGAAAGAACTGATAAATCAGGGATTCCTTCTCCTCCAGTGGGGACTCGAAGTGATGATTGTTTTTCCGAGCTGCAAGAGAAAGAAGGCTCACTTACAAAAGAATGAGTTCCAAAGACCACTCTACACTTCTCACTTCAACATTGGTTAGTAGGGACCACCAACAAGAAGTGCCTCAGAATTTTCGTCCCAATCCAGCAGCCCAGGACATGCAGTTACAGCCATTAGAACACTGATATGTCCCCCACCTCAGGTGGGGGACACCTGTGTGGTGCTCTCCCCCAGACTCTTAAGTCTGGGCAACATCCGCATGCACACAAGCCAGGTTCTGGAGAAGTGGAACCTGGCAGCCATTAAGAATCAAAGGTCAAATGGCGGACTGTCATCAACCTGCACTGACAGGCGTCAAAAGGCTGGAGAGAGGAGGGGTTTTGCAGAAGGTCCAGTACACAGGTAAGAAGGGTGAGAAGTTTGTGCAAGGGAGAGGACTTCACACTAAAGCTTCAGTACCCATCAACTCTCTGCCACTTCTTCACAGGACCAAAGCTCTGGCAGAGGCTGCTCCGCTCACGGCTGCTCTCACCACCCAGACTCACGGAAGTCGTTCCTGTGGCCTGAGGCTGCATATGGGACAGCTTCTCTATGTTCTATCTTCATTAGGAATTTCTGTCATGAAATCATCCATTCAACTTACATGAAAACTCACAACTAATTGAACCTAGAAGCATCTTGGCTTCCTTGTGAGAACAGGAGGGGGATAAAACCTAGGGCAAGCTGGAGCTAAGCTGAACAGAGCTCTCCAAGCCCCAACTAGCCAGCCTGTCCTACATGAGTCTGTCCCTCATTGCTGCTCCGCTGCCTCAACTAGCCCTGAGCTCTACGCCAGATCTGCTTCACCACCACAGAGCAGCGGGACCACCTCAGTGCTGCTGCCAGCAGCAGACCTTGCACGGGAGCTTGTCCAGTGGGCCCGTGCCGTCGGGAGACCATCCTAACACACTGGCAGGCGTCATTAGCAAGATAATTTACATTATCTTGGAAAAGAAGCATGTATTGCTCTGAGACTGTTATAATTAAGTCATGACTGTTGAGAATCTAAGTAAAAAATTCAAGACCACCATATTCTTCAATTTGTTCAAGAACTCAGCCCACTCCATCATGTGCAACACTGCTAAGCAATTGCTCTGATATTACCTGAGTGCCTAATACATCATTTTAAGGCTTTCCCACTACTTAATATTTTAAGAATATATAAGAGTCTAGACAATGGAGCCTGGAAGACAGCTCAATGGGTAAGACGCCTTCTCAAAGTTCAATTCCCAGAAGCCCACATGGCTGAAAGCTGTCTACTGACCACTACGACAAGCATCTGCATATCTTCTCTCCACCCAATCATCTCTCTCTTTCTCTCTCTCTTTTCCTCCTTTCCTTCTCCCCTAACAAATAAATAAATGACTTTTTAAACCAGAATTCAGAGAAGGCCATTTTGCTTCAAAACTAATGGGATGATACAATTATGTGACCATACATTACCCTCAGAAACAAAAAATTCCGCTAAATAAAACGCAGTCTTCACAGCATTTGGTGCATGGGAAATGCCTTTCAAGTCTTTCCATTCGTATGGTGCTTTCTCAGGATGCCACTGGACAGCATATACTGGATACTTATAGCCTGTAGAAGAATATAAGAGGAAGTATTGAAAATGCTTTGAGATACTGCTTACAGTCAAATTGTTCGTGACATGTCGATAGTGATAGAAAGGACCACAGCTGTCACTGCTGCAGCGTCGTCAAACTCTGAAAAGTACCTAGTATTCTTGGAGCAAGGGGGGAGGGCATTTCCTGGCTGTCACTCGGCACAGAGAACACATAATCTTCAATAACCATAACAGTGACCATGCGGATCAGACCCTTCCAACCTCAAGTAAAGCCAGCCACACAGTAGGGCACCCTGGAAAGGGATTACAGCAGCTCTGAGTGCACAAGTCTCAGGACGTCAGTCACAGCCACCTCGAGGTGTGGCTAACCGCCCTGTATAAATGTGGCAGACCACCTGGTGTCACCTCTCCTGGCCCACCAGATCTAACTGAATCCCACATCTGACAGAAGTCTCCCGTTCCTGACTGGGTCTGCTTTGCATCTTGTTTGCATGAAGATAGACCATCCAAAACTACCTGTACAGGTAAAGACAGAGCCTCAGGCCTGGCAGTCAGTCTCCTGGACTCACTCTAGAACAAGGAAAAGAAAGACCACTCCTGCCTTCACGACTGGCTGCAGACCTGGCAGAGGCTGCTGCTCCCAGCAAGGGAGTTTACTAAGACTTGGTGAAAGCCCACACACCTTCACGGCTCCAGCCACAGGGAGCTGAGACCCACCACTCTGGCTGCTGGAACAGGCCGGCTGCTGTGTCCTGCCGTCAGCTGGGAATCCGAGGGCTGAGAAGCACAGTGCTGTGACTCTGACTGATACACTTCCCAGAGCTGGGGTGCTTGTGGCAAGCTCTGGGTTAGCATCCCACAGCTTCCCAGAGTTTGAATGCCTCAGCTCTATTCGAGCTACCATTTGCAGCCTGTACTGTTCCTCCCGTGTCATGCTGTACTAAGATTTCAAAGGTTCTTCACCATTCTCTGTCTACCCACTTCTTTCTTGGAGACCCAGCTAGGATAAGAGAATGGATGAATCTGTGCTGTGAAAAACATTAAAGTTTGCTAGTCAGACAATGCAAAACTATGTATTCTCTTAGACACAAAGATATCTGTTCATGGAGCTGAAAAGATGGCGCCATAGCTAGAGTGCTTGCATGCAAAGCAGAAGGACCAGAATTGGGAAGCCCCCCAGATCTCACTTAAAATTCTGGATGGGTGTGACTGCTCGCATGTAATTCTACTTCCTCCTAATTGAAACCTTCCAAGATAGAGACTTGGGAAATAAATAACTTACAAATCTTGAGAAGTTCCTGAAACTCTCAAGATTCAAGAGGCCCTCCCCAAGTGAACATGTGTTGGGGAACGTTCTCTGCAGTGCAGCTGCCTAGAGGATGCTGACCTGCTGTGCTGCCCTGTGCAAAGAGCTCCAGGGTAGCCCACTAGGGAGAGCATTTCAGTACTGCAGCGGTCTGAGTGGTCCATGCTCTTGTCAGAACCGCTCACCCATCCTGCATGTAACCCACTGCACCAAGCTCTGGTGGAACAGTTACTTTGTTCTCTTGGTGGCACCTGATCTGAGATGAGCAGACATTTGTTCAAGTCAGGAAACTGCTGCACAACAAATACCAACGTGAAAATTCCCAATAATGTATTTCAATGATTTGTTTGCTGTTATAACTTCCAGTATGATTAGCATGTCCAGGTAATCATAATAAAGTAGTTTGGCCTTAGAATACATTCCAGTCAACAGCCAGTTTTGCACTGTGTTGTGAATTTAACCTAGGATTCAAATGCAGTAAATACACATTCTATCACTGAATTCTACCTTCAGAGGCAAAGTCGTAAGAAGACAAACATTTCATCCCTCCTGGGGTTTCCAAGCTGTGAAACCTGCCAGCAAGCAGTCCGGACACTGAACTCCATGGCCTCCATCTGCTGTCACTTCCTCCATCTATTTCTCCATCCCTGCCCTTCCTTACTCTTTACTTTTCTTTCTTATCATTACCTCAACTCAGGAAGGTCCCCAGGTAAACCAAAACTGATAGGAATGTGGACAACGCATGTCCTCTGCCTCCAAAAATGGTTCCAAAAATTTCTGTCTTTGGGCTCCAGTACCACGATTTTAACAAGTAAAGAGATTTGTAAAGTCAAAATTAGTAAGTTACACGTACACTCTCTATAGCTACACACCTTCCATTGATGAAATGAACTCGGTCTTGCCATCCGTATTTGTTGTTAATATATTGAAAAACTTTTTTAACTTGGCATTCATAGTGAAGTTCTAGAGAATAACATAAACCAAAGTGATTAATTGTGCAGTTATTCTAGACACACAGATTCCACAGTGCAATAATGTGATACCTTCACGGACAGGCTCCACTTGTGAAAATTCGCAGTCAGAGGTTCTAATGCTAATGACAATAACAACTCAGCAGGAAAATTCTGGAACATTCTGCCCTGTAATGCACCTGAAGGAATTAAAGCACAGAAAAATAATGTAAACATAAAAATAAAACAAAATCCATTGACGTCACTGGCAAACACTAGATGACCAATGGTGAGCAAGGCACATTTCCGGGGAAGTTTTGTCACTGAGGATGAGATATGATAAACACAGGTGTAAATACGTTTCACACTTAACTTTCTTTTACACTTTAACACAAGGAAACTTCTGACATGATAATTTATTAGGTGAACCACAGAAAAACAGAGAATATTAACTCTGATTTCTCAGGCAACTCTAAAAAACAAATGAAATTTTCCAACTTTCCAAACTACTATTTTCCAAATAGTAGTTTCCTCGAGAAAGGATCTAAAATTTCCAAAGTTATCTTTTCAAAGGTATATTTTCAAAGGTATCTGGGATTTATAAGGTTAAAAACATTAACCGTGGAGAAAAGATCACTAACCATGCTAAAAACATCCATTCAGCAAACAGATGGCAGAAGCAGAGCATCTGAGTACACAACCCTGGAGTCTTTGCCATTGAACCAAGACTCAAATACCAAGTAAGACCATAAAATCTCCTGACTCATAAATGTACTTCCCACTATGTTCATGCAATGACTGTGTGAGATGTGGACACAAGAAAATGAAGCATTCCTAGGCTCTGTGTCTAGCTACTGCTGTTCTCTCCTCAAAATCCCTTGGGAGAATAGCAAGTGTTGGCAGTATTTACAACAATCAAAATAAAGGAACCTAGAAGAATTCACAATCCTGGGGTATCAAGAAAGCTGTCTGCCCACATATTCTGCAACCTGAATTCAAGCCACAGAGGGACACTTTGGTGAGTATGACCTCCACATTCTCTCTCTCTCTCTCTCTTATGAGTAAATAAATAAATATGTAAGAACTCACAATCTGCTTATATGCTGACAGGTATAATAAGAATCTGTCAGAGCTGGAGAAATAGCTCAGGTGTAAAAACTTTTGCCTCAAAAACAGAAGGACCTGAGTCTGGAACCCCAGATCCCACATAAAAATGCCTAGCAAAAATGGCATCAGCCCTGTACTTCTGCCCCTGAAAGGTGGAGCCTGGTAAACCCCAAAGCAAAACAATAAGGTAATATAACAATTTTAGATGATTCCCAAAGTCACTTTTGGTTCTCTCCAAGCACACACACTCAAGTCTCTTCTGGTATATACAAAACACATAGACACACACAGACACACCCAGATACCAAAAAAAAATCTATCTGAAATATGTTCTAGAATTCCGACAAAGAACTTCTAAAATCATTGGAGTTTCCAGGGTGATAGGTGTGTCATCATTATGCTAATGAGATGACTGGTGGAGGCAATCAGTCCAAAAATTAGTTGTATAATTAGTGGGCTGAGACTTTGAACCATTCCAACCTCTAGAACCTGGAGAAGGATTCAATTCACCCACCTGCCAAGGATTCAATCACGCTCTGCAATAAAACTCCTATAAAAACCTTGTGTCTCCAGAGACCCAAATTCATTTAAGTTCTCATTGGACAGCAACGCAAGTGCTTTCTTAAGTTCTGTGAATTGTTCTAGTGACCTGTCTTAGGACTGTATCATGGGAACCCCCATATTTGCAGCAGCTACTAAAAAGAGTGGATGTCCTATGATGTGACTTATAGTGCCACAGTCTTCTTGGAGACCAAACTCTTTAACTTGTGGGGTATATGCTAATTCCAAGTGTTTGTGCTAGAATCAGTACAACACTGTCATCATTTGTGATAACCGACACATAATAGCTTGCATGATAGCTGTATTTCAAATGCATGGCCAACGCAGTGCTGTCATCTCAGTAATATAACTGACACCTGAAAGTTTGTGTCACAGTTACTATCTTTCTGCTGCTGTGAGATAATACTCAAACACAACTTAAGGGGAGAAAAAGGAGATTCATTTGGCTTACAGTCCCAGAAGGGCAATATAGTCTATTCTATAGTGGACAAAGTATACTGGGCAGCAGAAGTTGGAAAGGGCTCAGGTCTAGCAGTCATCACAGAGGCAGAGGGAATGCAAGAGAGAAATGACAAGAACAGACTGCTAGAGGAAGGAGGAGCCGCTGCCCAACCTCAAGGCTGTGACCAGCTTTCTTCCAGCTGGGCTCCACCTCCTAAAGTTGCCAAATATTAACAAGCTAAGGATGTAAGCACATGAACCTGAGGGGAAACAACTCATATTCAAAGTGTGTGTGTGTGTGTGTGTGTGTGTGTGTGTGTGTGTGTGTGTGTGTTACTTGTATTTCAAGTACTAATCACATTGGCCAGAAATCATCATCATAGGTAATCCTCAACTATAACTCTATGGCAAGAGTTGGACTTTAGACTCTTTTGCAATATAGGAAATTTGAAGAGTAGGGATTAAATGATTCTCCAAGACCAAATGAGAAAGCTAAGACCAAAACCAGGAAGAATTTTAGGGCCTTCGTCACAGAAGATGATGACCAGTATAAACATATTGTGGTTCTTATAAATGAAAGAAAGGGGACACCTCATATCTGTTGCCCTGAATAATTGAACATGTCACCAACATTTCTCACCTTGATATTTGCTGCTTACTAATTTTATTGAACTTGAAAAAGAGTTCAATAACACTCTCACCTTCAGTGAAGTTCAATGGCAATGCCCTTCTGACAGTTTTTGTGAGCGTTAGTAAGCTCTCCCCGCTAACCAGATAGGTGATCTCTTCAAATCCAAGGCATGTGCCCCACACAGGAAAGTAGTCTCCGTCATCAAAACTCTTTGGAGAGTGAAAGAGAAAACTGTGTTTATTTAAACACTTTTAAACAAAAATTACACATATTGCTTGTCATTGCTAGCCAGCAAGGCACTTGGTTATGAACAGATTTCTGTAGAATTTCCCAAGATCATAAGCAGACTATCACAGACATGCTGGAAAGGTGACTGGCAGACACATTAGATGTCTTCACCCCAAGACTGTAAGGCCATGGGGTTAGCTATTTGCAGTTGAGTTATTAATACATTATTAAATCATCTCCAATGCTAAAAGCAGGAATTTAGGGAAGTGTTTACGTGAACACTGGCAAGGCACTAACACCAGCAAGTATTAGCAAACAGCTGTCAGTATTGCAAGGAATCATTTAAGGCACAGTGGAAAGGCAGATTCAATGGGAGAAGTTACAGTTAGGCCCCCTGTGAGGAAAACAGAGCAAAGATACGGGAGCTGAATGATTGACTAGGACTTGGTGCTTGTGGAGAGATGGAGTGCTGCAGATGACGAATGGAATTACCTTGGGCTCTCTCAGCCCTTTACTAGTCAGTTACGAGGAACCTCTGTATCTAACATCCTCGTAACTACTAGATAAAACTGCGAATATATTGCAACATACAGGAAGCTTCTCGTTTCCCCAACCCTAATGCTAAGAATAGCACTAAGAGAGCACCTGAAACTTATAAAGGAGATTTTCCCATTCTGCAGTAGCTTGTCAACCTGATACCTCAGCTTGGTAAAGGTACTTTTTAAAACTTTCTTTTGGTCTGACTCTGCATGGTCACAAAACCTCTTCCACAGAGGAGCATGCCATTCAGAGCACCTCGAGTCCTGCTTCTGGACCATAGTCACTCGTGTGACTCAGCATAACCTGTCTCTCGTTCCCTCTGAAACTGTTTTGTCTCAACCAGTAAGTGCATAAATTTAAACAGGAAGGAACAACTAAAAAGAGCAAATGTCAAAAGGATGTGCTTCACATCTAGAAGCCCAGATCATATTACATGAAACACAGAGTAACAGGTAGCTACCTACAAGGCTGCTAGAGAAGAGGCATCTAATGGTTAAGGGAGATGAAGCTGAGGCCACTGTGAAGGAAGCACTACCAAGTACTTAAGAAAAGTCACTCCATAGAAACCACTGAAAGCAATCTGCAATGATGAAGCAATAGCAGCTACTTACCTGGATGGCCAGGTTGTAAAATATCTTGGCCACATGGGCATAATCTGAGTGGAATATGCTAACACTTCCGCCAGGGAAAAGAATTCTGAAACGATATTTTAAGATATGCTTTCCACAGAAGCACACAGAAAATAGACATTCATTTTAAAGCAAATTACAATACTAAAGTTTAAATGTATGTACATATGCACGCATATGTATGGTAGGAGCATAATTGTGCAGGAGTGGATGTGTGTGCAGGCGCTCATTTATACATGAGTATGTGAGATCGCAGATCAACTTTGTGCAGTTTCTCTATCAACTTTCCTTTTTATTTTTTGAGACACAGAGGTCACATGCCTTTTCTGTGACCTCTAAACTCAGGTCTAAATGCTTGAATAACAAGCACTTTACTCAACTGAGTCATTTCCCCAGTCCCTAGTGCATGCTTAATACTTCTTCAGTTAAAAAAAAGTTTATAAAATGAAATACAGCATGAACAAATAAAATGTGAATAGGAGAAGGACAGGAAAGGGACTGGAGCTAGAAATAAAATTTCCTGGACTGGGGAGATGGAACAGTTGTTAAAGCCTTTGCCTTAACATTGCATAACATAAAAAAGCTGGTTAGACGGCATAGCATTGACCCCCCAAAGTCTAGCATGGATCACAGGCACTAGGATCCTTAGAGGCAAGTGATTAACAGCCACAGCAGTGTTCCTATACCAAAGGGGAACACAAAAAAAGAGCTCTAGGCAATGCTACTGAGTCCTTACACCTCATCAGAAGAGGAGGACCCAGAGGGAAGTTTGACATTCACACTAAAGGATATTCCAGGAGGGGGCACTGGGAGAAAGGGAGGGAAGGGGGAAAGGAAGGGGAAAAGAGGGAAGGGAGCAAGAGATCCAGGGAGGGGTAGAGGGAGGGAAGGGAATGGGGTACCTATCAAGTTTGTATGCGTGGAAAAAATTAAGTAATTAATTAAAATTTAAAAAACAGAACAAAAAAAATGCTGGGTAGAAATGGCAATAGCCTGAAATTCCAACCCTGGAAGGTAGAGCCTGGGAAACCCTAGAGCAAAGCAATGAGGAGGCAAACACTACAGCATGATTCCCAATGTTACCCTTGGGTTTCCACAGGCACATACACTCAAATACATATGCCAATTGTGAGCACGCACATACATGTGCCAAAAAACATTTTTTTCCAGGTGTAGCTGGGTTTAAATTGAGGTGATCACTAAATCCAGAACTGTAGATCCATAACTGTTTTAAACTCACAAATAATATTTTAAACTATAAAAAATAAGCTAAACCTAAAAATTATTTCTATTAGAATTATATATCTACCAGAATTTGCTTCTTATATGGTCATGGTAATTTTTTTTTAGAAATAAGCAGAATATAGGAAAATCTTGAAAAAGACACCATTACCATTCTAGAAAAAGTCTTGAAATAAAAATAGTCACAAATATTTGGTTTTCTGTTACTCTACCTATAAAGATAAACAGAAATATTTACTATGTTTTTATACCAGTTTGTTAAACTAATCTTAAACTTACAACTTTACAATATGGTCAACAAAAAAATGAACTAAGCATATTAAAATTCTGAAAACATTCAAATATGAACTTGAGCTATGAACTAGCATACTTCAGACTGTCTTTCATTCAAGACATACATCCTGTGCCATCTATAAGTCAGATCTGGTGCTGACTGTGGCAGAGCTTCATGTTTTCTGTTATGTGGAGGGTCACTGTCCAATGGAAGAGGTTTAAACATCTGTAGGCCAAGACATCTGCTACAGAGCCACAGCAGAAAATCCTGTGTGACTTAATGCAACTCACTAGCAGTTCCCTTTCCCATTAATTCAGCATTTAAAATTACCTCTGACCAGATCTGGACTGTGTGATCCTGAAGTTCTTTTATACAGTAAAACTTGAACACTATCCTTTCAGATAGGTCTCATACCATCAAGTGGTCAGAATCCTGGGCAAGCTGACTACAAAAAACTACTTCACCCCGATCTACATGGCTACTGCTTTAGATCACATCCAATAGGAATACTACTGGAGAGAGGGGCAGGGGATAAAGTGATTCAGAATGCCTATCTGGGGAGTTCTTTGATTACATTCTGGCCTGGATGTATCTTCATCCTTGCCAAAGTACTTTGAACTTAACAGTTACAACAAATGTTTTACTAAATTAACTGGTTTCACAGTAAATATTTACCAAACAAAACACCTAGAGTAAATAGTTTCTGAAGTTCACATTTTTAAAAAAGCTTAAAGGAAAAAAAAGACTATTTTCCACTTCAGTCCAGTAAGAAAAAACTACTATAAAAATGTGCTGTGCTGACTTGGTAGAAATCTGCTACACACATCACATCAGACCCAACTTAAATATAAAAACAAACAGCAAGTGTACTGTGTTCACCATCCTGAGCCTTGCTTTTTTTTTTTTTTTTTTGGCAGGCTTGTGGGTGTGGGTGTGTGTGGGTGTATATCAGAGAGCATTGTGTGCTCTCATAGAGACCCAAAGGTAATTTCAGGAATAATCCCAGATTTCTCTACCTCCTCTTTGTGTCATTCTGGGGTTTTCAGGCTCATTTCAGAAATGCAGGCTACCACCATTGCCACTGGGTGCTTTTACATGAGATCTGGGATCTGAACTCAAGTCCTTCTGCTTTTGATGCAGAGCCTTAATCTCTCCAGCTCCTTAAAGCCTTGCTTTTTCATAATATTGTTCACATGGCAACAGCAAACAGAAGTAGTAGCATTTTTTTATTTCATTTATTTATTTTGTATGTGTATGTGTATTTGTGTGTGTGCCAGGGCCTATGTATGGAGGTCAGAGGACAGATAACTTTGTGGTAGATTCTCTCCTTCAACCATATGGGTTCCAGAAACTGAACTTAGGTCCTGAGGCCTGCCCTCTTGCCAGCCCCGCATTCAATCTGGTCAATTTAACTACGTCCTACCAATCAATCCATTGAATAACTCCTAAATTTGGGGCTTTTCAGACAATGCCTATTTGGACATACCTAAATTTTTATATATATGGAAAGAAATATATTTATAAAATAAAATTTCCTTTCAACTTCCCAGGTCAAAGATTAGTGCATTTCAAATTTCAAGTTTCAATTTCAACTTGAAAAATGTTCCCCAACAGACTATTTATTTCACAATAACAAACAAGATATGAGAAGGCTTCTTTTCTTCTGCTTCATTGAGTGAGGAAATTTTCTACCTCTGCCAACCTTTAAAACTTTGCTGTTCTTCCTTAAATTAGAAGCAATACAGGACATTTTTGAAAATCCTTTTCTGTTAGCTGACCAGTAACATACTTGTGGTAAAGCTAAATGAAAACTTTTCTGTGTGCTACTCAAATTACCTCTGAAAGGCAACCCAGTGAGTGACCTCAGACCCAGGACTTAAAAATCTGCTAAGTGCTGGGTTGCCCAGAACGGCTTCAAAGCATTTAATATCCAACAAGAAAAGGGCTGTGGAGATGACTCAGCAGGTACAGGCGCTTGCTGCCAGCCTGACAACCTGAGTTCAGGAGAGCTCCTGGGACTCCTAACAAGAAACAACTCCTGAAAATGTCTCCTGAGCGAGACTGCACACACACACACACACACACACACACACACACACACACACACACACACACTAAATAAATGTAAAAAATAAAAGAACAAAAATTAGATTTCTTTTTTAAAAATGATGTTTCTACCAAGTAACAATTACGCAATTATGTATTTTCTAACGAGTTTCTCCCTTTTTTTGCAGTACTAGGAGCTGAGCCCAGAGTCTTTTGTAAGCTGGGCAAGCACCCAGTTCCCTTTTTTACTTTTTATTGTGAGGCAGGTGTTCACTAAGTTGTCTAGGTTGGTCTGGAGCTTGTGATTCTCTTGCCTTAGCCTCCTGAGTAGCTAGAATTAATTATAGACCTGTGCCACCAGGCCAGGCTGTATCTTCTAATCTTCATGAGAGTTTTGCATCACCCATCAATATATCAATATATCTACAGATTGCAAAATCAGTGTTCACCATGATACATTGCATTAAACCAACTGACATATATGCTCTACCAAGTCAACTTACCCATTGAGAGATTTGAAAAGTTCCGCATACTCTATGTGTGTAAGATCAAGCCTGCAAAAAAAAAAAAAAAAAAAAAAAAAAAAAGTTTAAAAAACTTCATTTCTGAATCTAAGGGAAAAAGTAAATTTTCAAATGAAGCCACCACATTAAATTTAAAAATTAAATTCAATTTTGGGAGATACTGTAGATTGGCCTAATGCCCATGTACGTTACAAGGTAAGCACTCCACTACTATGAAAAAATATTGTACTCTATTTTCCTAGAGGCATTCTTTCTTTATCTATACAAAAACTCCATAATTATACTTCTTGGCTAATCAGAAAGATATGTTTTTATGGGGGCAGGGGATAAGTAAAATTCAATACTGTAAAGAACAAGCTATGCCAAATACTGCACACTAGTAATTTCAACTAGCCAAGAAGCCAAAGAATATTTAGTAGTTCTGTAAAAAGAAAAATTTTTGAAAAGCTTGCTATCACACCCATCTTAACTGCAGATGATTCTAAGGGAGGAAAATATAATGAGAGAATGACAAATCCCAACTCATTCTACTCCACCAAAGAACTACAAAGGTCTGACTACTATACATTTGAAATCCAGTACAATTCATATCTAATGCCACTACTGACAGGCCACTTGGAACTGCACTCTTGGTCAAACATCCTTAAGACCTTTATAACCACCATGGTATTGATTTTATCTCTTTTTCCAAGAGAAAACACACAGCAGAAAAAAAATACCTTTGATTAAGTCACAGTAATAAAATTTCTTCCAAAAGTTCAGTAAAAAATGTGTGTGACACTGTGGTTGCAGAACATAGAGAAATCAAGTTAGACTGAGTTGGAAGCTTCCCCCTTACCTAGCTTTCACTTTGCTTTATTAATTTTATTTCATTGGGAGTGTGTGTGTGTGTTGTGTGTGTGTGTGTGTGTGTGTGTGACATGTATGTGACATTTCAACAGTGTGCATGTAGAGGTCAAAACATACGTCTTGGGAGTTGAGTCTCTTATTCCACCTTGTTGAGTCAGAGTCTCTCTTACTTCTATGGCTCTGCATACTTCAGGCTAGCTGGCCCTGTAGCTTCCAAGAGATTTGTCTATCTCTACTTTCCATCTTGCCATAGGAGTTCTGGAATCACGGATGCAAGTCAGTGCATCTAAATTTTTGTGTGTTCTGGGAATTAAACTCAGGTCATCACACTTGCATGGCAAACAGTTTTAGCCATTAAACCATCTTACCAGCCCCTGGCTGGCTTTCAAAGTGCTTAAAGGTGCTATGCAAGCTGGTAGAGAAGAAAAGTCATACTTAACACCTGGCTATTACTATGAGTCCTGACAGCTGTAAAAACAACCTGCCAGGCAATATATGCCTGCTGATGCAATTGTGGCATGACTATTATGGGGGTAATCAACAATTTTCTGGTTGGTTTTGAGGCCAGCACCATCTGATACTATAAACCTGGTCAAGAGTCCATGACTGGGGAGGTCATAGGTGGTAGGAAGGGAACTGTCTACTGCTGTTTTGCTCAATGGACATGTTGTCAAATTGCCTTCTAGATACTTATATTCAGATTCCTGGACTAGTTCTGCTGTCAGCCTTCATCAGATTGTCTTTTACAATGGGAAGCCATTAATGTAAACACTCTGACTAGTCAAAGCACCAAGGATAAGTGACTGCTGAGAGCTCAGTCCTAAGCAGGACAACTGTGACAGCCCCTCTGAGACTCAGGAAACATCATGCAAGAGGGGTAAGAAAGAATGTATGAGCTGGAGAATGGGGAAGGATACTGAGAAACAGGGTCTTGTAGACATGATGCTCAGGAACTCTGCAGCTGTGGGTACCTGACCAAGACTGAGCCAGCCAACTTTACTGGATAGGGCCCCATCCTCCAAGGGTACGGCAGTTAATGAATGTTAGGCGAGAAGTATCATTTTTTTCAGTGATGTAAACACTGATAAGCTGCCCATGTTTCAGTAAGAAGCATACATTCTTATGCAAGGAAATTAAACTCTGTGTCACAAAACAAGAAAAAAAACCACCAAGTTAGGACGGGATTTTTGGAAAGGAGGGTTTCAACAGGAAAAAAATGGGATGAGAGAGGGTAATGGGATGAGACACTATATACATGTATGAAATTGTCAAAGAATAAAAAAAATGTGTGAAGGTCCTATCAGAACTCTGCTATATTTACAGCTCTATGTTTTTACAGGATAACAACAAGGCACACACCCTCTCAACCCTCATAGAAGTCTGTTTACAACCAGTCAATTTCTGTCCCAGAGAAAAGATTTAAGTAGAGTTAGATCACCTCTCCCACTGTTAAATCAGATGCAAATAGAACTTGGCTCTGCCAATAAACCTCTTGGGCTCTCCTCTAAGTGCAGGTGAGCACTGGAATTCGTTCACACATGTTCAGAAGTTCATCGTAAGTTTTTCATCAGCTCAGAGCCACAAAGCAGTGGGTGAAGTGGAATGGTGTTTGCCACTGTCTTAAGTGAGATTAGGCCAGCAGGTGGCCTTGCCTTGAAAAGTGAGAGGGAGGTGAATGTGAGTCCACATGTTCTCAGTATCCGACAGTCCAACCTTTCCAGATTGCCCCAACAACCTCGAATCCTCCCCACAGATATTTAACACTGGACTGGGCAGCCACCACTCTCAGGATCTACTAGACACAGATCAATTTAGCTGCACCAAGAATCCCAACGGTCAGCTAAACAAACGTCTCCTACACTATCTGTAACTAAATTCTGGGGCCCCACATATCACTGTTAACAGGTCTTGTAAATGCCTTGTGTTTCATAAACCCTGTTGCCTCAGGAACACATCAAGGAAAGAAGCCGTATTTTAAACACACAGAGCTCTTCTGCATGTTGTCAAATGTTCCTTTACACAAAACTCCATTCAATATTACATGGCAAACAGTCCACTCAACCCCTAATCAAAACAAGCCTGGGAATGCTTGCAAAGAATGCTCACTTCAGTAGCATGAAAAGCCACCTGGTCCACTTAAGATCAGGTCTTCATTTTGTAACTGTTCAAGGATGTTTTAAACTTCTGTGTACAATAAACCAATTTCTAAATCACAAGCAACGCTGGTGAGCAGCTGTGTGCCACCTTTCAGGACCATACTTCCTGCAAGCTCCCCTGACAGAGCTAAGGACAAGCTAAGTACACCAGACCCCCCAGAGGAAGAGGGCGGCCTAGAATCAGCAGGAGACCAATGAACCTTCTCTACAGCAGCAGGAACTCTGTCCACATCTCCAAATCATTTCCTTCTTACCGCTGAACCACTCAAGGTGGCCCCTGCAAGCCACACATGTGCTAACAGTAATGCTAGGAGCCTGGAGTGGCCGCCTAGAAATGGCTCTGATTGTGTAGGACCACACGATTACAATTCCAAGCAACAATCCTCAAAGTGAACTTCAGCAGCCCGAGCTGGAGACTACATGCTATCAGTCACGTTTGCAGCATCCCTGTTATAAATGCTAATGACCCACGAGTCATCTGGTTTCAAAACTTGCTTGGTTTCAAAACTCGATTGGTTTCAAAACTTCTGTCATTATCTATTTCTCTGTCTGTGCCCTGGTACTGCGTGAGTCATCATGTTTTACTGAGGTGTCTAATGACATATGCCTATCGATTCATGAGCACTGCTCAGCCCTCACTCTCCTGTGCTTCACACCTACTGCATGCTCTTCCACACAGTCTCAAACTGGGCGTGGGCCTGGGTGCCTCCTGCAAGACCTCCCCACATCAAAATCAGCAATAACCTTCTGAAGGACAGGCTTTCAGTGGCCAAGGGCTCCCAGGAGCCTCTTCATCCACTCAAAAGCTTGAGTATGGGTATTTCACTTGAAAAAAGAGATTTCACACTAAAACTTTAAACTAAAGTTAAACATAAGTGCATCACAGGCCACAGGCAGTTAATCCAAATGTGAAAGATCAAACAATAAGACAAACTTTATAAATTTAAACATGAGATTATTTTGTGATACAATTCTCCAAATTATAATACTTCCATCTGATTGCTAGTAATATATACCAAGTATATTCTGTCATCATTTTTCATAAAGAATTCTTTGCATAATTGTGTTTTATGTGTAGAATCACTCATAATAGATGAGATGTGGGTTCTCTATAATTTTAGTTGATAATACAAATACGTGTAAGATTTTTGATTGTCAACTTTTTCCAAAAGAAAATATGAGATGAATTCAACTCTTTCAAAATGAAAATATGAGATGAATCCTATTATCTCTACTGGGTCACTTCATCAGTCAGCAAATTTTCACGTTTAACACTACAGTGCCTCTCACACCGCAGCACCCTACTAGATGAGTCCCGACAAACTTTTAAATGAGATGTAAAGATACTTTTAATAGTCTAAAACGTCTCCATTCCTTAAGTGTTCTTAGACTAACTTTAGGGGGATTTGGTGAATTTTTGATTCTGTTCTTTTACTTTAATAGTGTCTTTTCTTGGGCAAAGGAAACTATTGTTCCTTTGTCAGTGCTACCATATAACATACTTCTGATGACACTATACACAGCTTTGGTCACTATATAATTTACTGAGAGACTGTAGGCATTAGATTTGCCACAAAAATCAGGAGCAATTTTTCTGCATAGAATAATGAACTCTTAGGAGGGAAAATGTAATTTAGAACTGAAAGCAGTTTCACATACCTGAAGAAACACGAAAGCACACATACCTTATGGGTACGACTCTTGCACCTGCAGACTCCAGAAACTTCACATAAGATGCAGCAATATAGTATTTTCCTAAGCTTTTCATTTCCTTAGTGTAGCATTTTTGCATTAATATTCCTAAATTTAAAAGAAATTAATTTCAAGCAAATTCATTTGTTTTTTAATCAAGCACAGTAAAAATATTGCTATCTTATTATCTCAGTTCCAGACTTGCATTCTCTGCAGGTTTATTCACAGACTCAGAAGGCAGTGGCAGAAGGTGACCTGAGTCTCAGCCTCAGGACCACTTCTCTTTCAGAACATTAGGGAAGCCAGATAAAACCTCCAAAGTAAGTTTATATTAGCGCCATCCTTCATGCCCCTTTCCATCATCCATCCATCCACAGCAACCTAAATCTATAAGGTATCCACCCCCTTCACACACACATTCCCCAAAACACTTTCTTTTCTCTTGCCAGCAAAGCAAGAAAGTGGAAATATCTTCCATCCAGATCTCTACCACCATCATACTCAAGTGACCAGCACTCATTACCCCATCACAGACTATTAAAAGGTTTCTATCCATTCCTTAAGGAACTCCCCAAACCCATTCAGTTTTCTACAAGTAAGCAAAACTGATGATGTCACCATTCCTTTGTTCAATATTATTGAATCATCACATGCCAGGCATGGAACTAGGTTCAGGGGCACAGAATGAAAAAAAAAAAGAAAAAAAGAAAAACCATGTTCTCTCTTACAAGTGGCTCCAAGTTTCTAGATTTGTATGTTTAACTTGGAGAGTCTGTAGAAGTCAGGAAGGTAGAAAGCACCTATGAGAAGCAGAAGGAGGAGATAGTAGAACACAAAAAATTGGGAGTGGGGGAATCCTGAGGATTAAATGTTTGAGTGGGGTTAGGAGTCAAAGGGTCTGGAAGAGGAGGGGGAAGTGTGTAGGTTAACCAAACTTTAAGTGGGAGATATAAAAAGCCTTCTGGGAGACCATTCATTACATTGTAAATTAATTAAAAATACTGTTAAAAATCAGAGGTTAAATATAGGTATTCTGTTTGAATGAACAGTGTCACTCTCAGAAGTTACAGACTATTAAACCAAAACTTCAGTGCCAGGCATGGATACCTTCCTGCGAGTTACTGGTCACTGAGGCCCCAGACTCTCCCAAAGCCACATGGCTCTCAGCTGCCCACCATTACTACATAGCTGAAGACAACACACATTTGACCACTGCAGGTCATAGAGAAACCAATCTAAAACTAACTCGGACACTTCCTCTCTGTGACTAGCTTTCAGAGTCATAAGGAGATATTCAAGCTGTGGTGGAGAAAAGACATCAAGGATGTTGTCCAGCTCTGGACCTAGTGTGCTGTAATACTCACCTGCTAGGAGAGACTGTACCCACTAGTGCAATTTGGGCATAACTGTTAATGACAACCTTTCTAACTGGACGCTGCAGATGACTAATGTCATGGCCCATTGGAACATTGAAGGTATTCCAAGTGAAACACTGAAAATCTAGGCACAGGTCATGCCTGGTATGGTGCACCTACCTGGTTTAACGCCCATGGCTGAGTATGTTTTGTGTGTGTGTGTGTGTGTGTGTGTGTGTGTGTGTGTGTGTGTACGTGTGTTTGTGTGTTGCCAATTTTTGCTAAATGGACATGTTCTCAAACTGCTTTCTGAATATTTAAACCCATAGATTAGTGCTATTCTCAACCTTGGTCAGAGAGAAGTTTTTATCTGCAGTGGCCAGCAGTTAATATAGACACTCAAAACTAGTAAAAATACAATAATAAGTAACTGCTGCATATTCAGTCCCAAAAAGAACAACTATATCAACCCCTCCACCCCATGGCTCAGGGAACATTCTGGAAAGAGTAGAAAGAACACAAGAACCAGAGGATGGGGAGGAGTGCTGTGAAATGCTGTCTTCTGGACACAATGGTGTGGCTGTTGCTCACAGGACTCACAGCAGGGTGGTTATCTACACAAGATCTGCCCAATCTCCAGCCTGTTGACACTCCAGCATGGCTCAGAGGAGGGGGTCTCAGAGCTCCATCCTTAGCTGAGGAGCTAGCGGCAGGTGATGGCTACTGAAGGAGGGGGTCATTTTTCTTCAGGGTGTGTCCACTGGTTGTTACCCACTCTGCAATGGATGGCCCCACACCCATGCACATACAAGCAGTAGGTGGACTCAGGGGGAAGGAAGAAAGAAAAGAAGGGAGGGAGGGAGGAATGAAAAGAGGGAGGGAGGAAGGGAGGGAGGAAGAAGTGAGGGAGGAAGTAGAGGAAGGGAATGGAAGGACTGAGGGAGTGGAGGGAAGGAGAAAAGGGAGGGATATGAAGGTGAGAGGGTAAAGTTCTGGGGAGGTCCAGGAGAAATAGAAAGGGGAATTGGGGGGGATGAATATGTTCCAGATGCAATATAAACGTGCATGGAATTGTCAAAGAATAACTAAAACTATTATTTAAAAGAAAAAAGAAAAATCCCTGTCCTGTGAGGCTTTATGTTAATGAGAGGGAGAGAAAGGAAGAAGGAACAATATAAAGCAAAGTACAGCAAACACAGGAGTGTCCCTTTACAACATCTCTTAAACAGGGTGGCAAGTTTTCCCTGAGAAGGTGGAATGTGACATTCATGCCAGGACTGCAGAGAGGTGAGGGAGTAAACCACACACCCACATCTGGAAAAGCAACTCAGAGCAAAGGAACAGCAAGTGCAGAAGTTGGCCTGTCACTTGCAAGGACTCCTTGGGACATCCAGCATGTGAGGGCAGGAAGAGGATGACAAGCAATGGGGCAGAGTGATACAAGCCATCAGACACCACCAACTTTATCACACCTTAGCAGGTTCCCGTGCTTTATAAAGTCTATGACTTGTGTTCTATCCCACTCACCTTTCTGATCTCTTACCACTGAAATCCAGGCCTAGCATCCAGGATACATCAAAATACATTAGTGCATGCTTAGCACATACAAAGCACTTGGTTCCATCCCAGCACCAATCACCTGTGCCGACATCACTTAGTAAATCACTTGGAACACATTAAATGTCTCATAGGGTCCCAATATCAGTCATCCACAGAATCACACCTGCATTTCTCAGCTTCTTACAATGAAGCATGATTCAGGACCTCGTCAATGCCTGTTAGATGTCAAAATGCACTAAGAATATGTCTCTCTATGCCAAGGTAGGTTATGATTGCCTTTACAATGGAAACTGAACTCTGGCTAAGGAAAGAACAATAAAGGGTTGTAGAAGGAAATGACACAAGACAGGGCAGAGAGGGAAAGTGACCCAAAAGCAAAAGGCATGACCAAAACATAGGGGTCAGAAATAGAAAAGTAGATTTGAGCAAATTCCAGTATTGCACCCCTCTCACTCTTACACCTGGCACTTCTCCCTCCATGCACCAAGAACTCAGACCATATGCTCCGTCCCTCAGCATATGACCAAAGGACACACACCCTTGAAGGTGTCTCACAGCTTCTTTGAGCTCTTTCAACTTCCTGGAGTAACACCACATCCACTATTTCAACACTATCTTATTATTTGGATCAGAGCAGCCAAAAGCATACTACTTTCTCTACATTCAATTTAGAGCTGCCACCAACCCTAATAAATAACCATACATCTCCCATCACTCTCCTCCTTCCTGGGACCCACAAGAAGATACAACTCATAACATATAGTCATGTGACTCGCCTGAAGGCTCAACAATCATTGGAAAAATACCTATGGAATAGAGCATTCTGAGTCCCAAATATTAATATACAACCAATTTCAAAACTGGGCCATGACCTGAATACATAAGGCAATGTTTTGGCTTCTGTTTGTTTACAGAATATAGTGCTCAACTTCTTTGAAAAAATAACAAAGCACTGAATGTCCGTCTACCCATTGGTTTCTTTTGGCAACTTTTACCTACAAGCTGATTCTTCTAGGTAACTTTCCCTGGTCCTGTCACCAGTTTTACTCTCTTTAAAACACAAATGTCTTCGAACCAAAAACAGTCACATGCTTTGCTTTGAATGGAACTGGTATTTTGGTCATAACAGCCACTGTTTTTTCCCGATGCTGAAGATGTTAAAGTCCAAAGAATGCATTAGCTTCTTACCTAGCCCATTTTTACACTACACATAATGCACTGCACCCTGCAGTAGGGGAAGGAAGATCTTAATAAACACAAAACACATTAAGTATTTCTTAGGAAAGGGAGAAAGGCAGGGAAAATGAGAGGGGCATGGGAAGATGGGAAGGGAAAGGAGCCCCCCACACACACTCCTAAGTATGAGCTGAGAATCAAGACTCACAACACAATCAGCATTTGCTTCGGGTTTTTCCCCCTTTCCAGGTGTAAACCTACTAATTTTTCAGGATTTTCACCAGAAACCCAAGTCATACTAAGAGACATGTCTTAAATCCTTGTACAAGCCTAGTGGCTCCTGGTTTTATTATATCCTTATAATCCCATCTCAGGCATCAGATGTAAACTCTATTGTTAAGAAGACACGAAAGGGGAAGGTCCCTTAGAGACCTGTTGAATAGTGAACTCCAAAGTGTCTAAACCCCGATATACAAGCAACACCAGGTCAACTTGAAAGGGACTCTTCTTCGAGAAGCCCATGCCCATGCCCATGCTCTCGCGGGGGGGCTTTATTCTTTCCCTGAGTTCCTTTTCATCTTAAATCCACCCCATCTCTGTTTCACACTGACTCTCCCTGAAGTTCTATTCTGCTTCAATGACATGAATTCTGGGTGGGTGGGACTCCAGGTCCCCAAAAGAGGAAAGGAACTCCTGTGGTTGCTGAGGACCGGCCAGAGCGGTGCCTCGTCCGGGGCCTGCACCGCTGACAGCTCTACCTGCAAGCTGGCAGAGGTGCGGGCGATGCGGAAGCCTCTGGCGGCTCTTCGGATCCAGACGCCCGGCGCTGCTCAGAACACAAGCTCCGCGGGATCCGCACCCAGCACCCTCCTCCCCGCCGAGGCTCCCCGTAGCCTGGGTCGCCTGGGCGCAGCCGGGCCAGGGGCTGGCCGCTCGCGTGCGCCCAGAGCCGGCGTCCGGGGGTCTCGGGCGCGACGCCCCGCCTTGGCCTCCTTACCGATGATGGGCTTCTTGACGCGCCTGTGAGGTCTGGCCAGCCCGGGGCCCGCGGGCACGCACCACAGCAGGCAGACCACGCACAGCAGGTAGCCCAGGCTCGCCATCGCACCTCCGCCTCCCGCCGCCGTTCAAAGGGTGTGCGGGCCGGCGGAGACGCGGCGGCGCGGCGGGGGCTCGGCGGCCCGGCGGCCTGGGCGGCGCTGGCCGCTCGGGGGCGCGCACGGCGGCCCCGGGCGGGCCTATGGGAAATGCAGTCTGGGCGCGCGCGTGCGGCGGCCGCGGAGCGGGGGCGGGCGGCTCAGGGAGCGCGCACGACGCCGCCCCATCGCCCTGCGCGCGACCCCGCGACCCGCGGCCGCGCGCGCCGCACCGCGCGCCGCCGGCCGGCCGCTGCGGAGGCTCCCGAGTCGCGGGTGGCGGCCACCCGCTGGGCTCCGCGCGCTGGGGGGTCCTCCCTGTGACTGTGCTGTCACCCGCACCGAGCCGAGGCGCACAGCCCGGGTCCTCGAGGGTGAGCTCCGGTCCCCGCCTGGCCCAGCGTAGTAACCAGGAGGCGGAGGCCGCGGGGTTCTAGAAGGCGCCTCTGAGCCGTGCTGCGTAAGAGCGCCGGGCCGTGTCTCCAGCGCGCCCGCCGCGTTCGATGCGGCACGGGGACCTCGAGGCGGTCCCCGAGAGGGCCCGGACCGCGGACCTCCAGACATCTACCCGGAGGAAGCGAAGGACACGGAGGACAGTGGGGCGAACACCTTCCGGGGTGCCTCTCCGCACCTTGAAACTAGGTCCGGAGCGGCCTGAGACCCCAAACTGCCGTCTCTGAAGGGCAAGTCAGGCCCCGTGCGCACGGGGGTGTCTGGTGTTACCATTAGTGTTGGCGCCAGCCCCGGTGTCAGCACCCTTAGCCTCAGTGTTGGCACCAACCCCCCCAAAACCGAAGGGGGCAGAAATGATGGCGGCGTTTTTCGAAGGTTCCTAAATACATGGATTCATGACTTGAAGTGCACGGAAGTTTCCACCTCTGAAGACCAAGTTAAATATCAGGTTAAATCCAGGATCTTGAGCAACGCCAAGCATTGAGAATGGAAAGACGAATTCAGTTGGGCAAAAGAGGTTTACAATTTAGAAAGAAAGAAAAAAAAAAGAATATGACTTGCGGAAAGAACAAGAGCCAAGTTTTGGTATATTTCAAGAAAAACGAAGGTAATAAATTGCTTAGCTTTAAAAAAAAAGGCGCTACTGTAGAAGGGTGTGATGAGAGATAAGGACCAGTGGTGACAGATACTATGAAAATGCTCAGCTGGTTTGGACCTAATTAAATAGATGAGGATCATTGTGTATCAATCTGTAGTGCCAGAGCAAATGATTGTCCAGGAAGGAAAACAAATGCCTGGCATCATTACCCACAAAAATGAACCAGGTGGAGCCACGATGTAAATATCAAAGGCAAAATATTACACTTGGTTAGTAAATAGGAGAGCTGACGTTCATAGGCTTGGAGGTCACAAAGTTCATAAAGCAGAGTAAAAGACGTGTTAGTGAAAAAAATGATAGATTTTGTCATTTTAAATTTTAAAATTTCTATACAATTTTAATCAAAAGTCACCTATTTGAAAAATATATTTGAGCTTTTACAATGTTCATTTCTGAAATATGAAAAAGTGAAGAAAAATGATAGAAAATGGAAAAAATGGGAAACAAGTCAAACTTTGATCAGTCATCAGAGAATATGCAAATAAAAGATGATAATATGCTGCACTCGGACTGAATGAGATCATTTATTTTAAACTCAAGGGTGTAATGGAATGCTCATTTTCAATACATCAGATAAGAATGTCAGCTCTTGCAATTGCTTGTGAAAGCAATTATGTAATGTCTGATAGAGGTGTTGTAACCTAATGCTCCTCAGGTGTAGGGACCACAGTCTTGCCATGGTTGGCCTCCCAAAGATACATGTGCAGAAGCTTAGTTTTCAGTGTAGCATTGTTGAGATGATGGGAACTTTTAAGAAGTGGTGTATAACAGAAGGTAACTACGTCCTGGAAGATCCACCTTTGTGAATTCCAGATTAGTGCTCACAGGAGTGGATCAGGTCTGGTGAGAAAGGATTCCCTTAAAGATAGGTTGTTTATAGGAGGAGTTAACCTAGCCTCTCTTGGGTCTCTTGCCTCCTGGCATTGGACCCCTACCACTCCCATGCCTGTTCTAGCTATTGTGAAGGTGTCTGCCATGACACTGTCACCACAGCCCAACAGATGTCGGTGCCTCCAGAAGTGAGAACTAAATAAACCTCTTTATGCTATAAAGTATCTAGTCTTGGGTATTTTGTTTACAGAAAAACAATACAGGACTTCCATAATACCCTTGAGAAACACTTGTGAGTAAGGAATTATGAGCAAATACCTCCTTAGTAGCATTTTTGTAATAATGAAATATTAAATTCAATATAAGTGACCATTGATGAGAGAATGAACTTTTTAAGTAATAGGTTATCAGGGAGAATGAAAATAAAAATCTGAACCACTCACTAACAAAAATCTCTCGTAAGAAAACAATGTTTTTGATTCTACGGGATAATTTCAATTGCCTGAACCAGTATTTCTACACAAATCTCCAGAAAACCATGAGATATATCAGAAATGAAAATAAAGCTATACATATCCCATGCCTCCAGTAACTCTAGGAAACTTTGCATATCACACCAATCAAATGACTTAGGTAAGTGCCAAACTCCAATAATGCATCTATGACTCCTGCCAGACTCTGCATGTAGAGAGAAAGGAAAGAAACTAAAAAAGAGAGATGGGAAGGTGTGATTGAGAAAAAACGGAAGTGCACAGAGGGTCCATAGGCAATTAAAGAAAATGTCCAGTACCAGCCATGATACCTCCCAATGAGTTGTTGATCAGGAAGGTCCCAAAGGCTGCCAAACTATATGATTTTTCCTTTGTTCTTAGCTTCCCACCGGAGCCTGATGGTAAGAACCTATTATTGAACACATCGCATATATGGATCACAGAACATGGAGAAATCATGTGAAACTGACCTGGAAGCTTCCTTCCTGCTGGCTAGATTTCATAGTACCAGGAGGTATACTGTGGAAGAAAAACTGTCAACAGTTTTACCCAACTGTGAAATCTGTGAGCTGTAATCGCCACCACCCTGGCAAGATGTGCAATAGTAGCTATGCATGCTATGGGGATAGTCAACTGCTTTGTGATTGGATTTAAGGCCTACATCTCGTGCCTGGTTCTGTAAACTAGGCTAAGAACCTCTGGATGGGGAAGTTAGAGATCACAGTCCCTGGTGGGGGCAAGGGCACAAGCTATGTTTGTTTCGTTTTGTTTTGCTATATATTTGTTTGGGTATACTCTGGAACTGCTTTATAAATACTTAGCATTACATGCACATATTTTTGCAGCTCTCTGGCCTAGACCAAGAAGTTTCATTTTGCAATGAAAGACATAAGAATTAAGACTGACCAATGTGCAGAAAATGACTGGACTTCTCCGCCCTAAGCTGTACATCTAAATCCCCCCACATCCTAAGGCTCTGGGAATGTTGTGGAAGTTGGGGTGGTGAAAATGTAAGAGCCAGAGGCCGTACTGCCAAATAGTATCTTCTGGACGTCGATAGTGCCACACCCATCAACTCACTATAGCTGTATCAACTTCCACGAGACTGGCACAAGATTTGGCCTACCAACATTTCATCATGAAAGGGGAAATTTTTCATAAGACACCACCCTTCCTGAGAAACTATTGAGGGTTAATGCTGTCTGTGGGAAGAACTACTTTCTTGAGCAGTATACCCACTGATATTCTCATCCATGCTTCAGCAAGTGCAGACACATGCTGAAGCAGGTGACCCTTATAAAACTTGGGTGTGCAGAGAGAGGTAGGAGGAAGACTAATTGGCAAGAAGACTTAATGGACAAAGGGGGATGGAATTGAGTAATATGGGGTTAAATTTATTTAAATTCATTGTTTTCATGCATGAAACTGTCAAAGAATAAAAATTTAGAAAAACAGACAAAACATGAGCAAGACTGAAGTCTGAAAGAAAGTGAAACCATAAGAATTAGCATTGGGGCATTAACGGCACTGACGACAGGGAAAGGACTTGAAAATAAGTGAGACCAGAGGTGGTTTTCATAAGGTGAATCATCTGCATTGGCAAGAAAGTGTCAGGACAGAAGAAGGAAAAGGATTAATGTTCACAGTCTCAACAAATGCAAACTGATACCTGCATCTCTACATGCATACCACTTCCACCACTAAAAAGACTGTCCCACATCAGAGTCACACCTGCCTGTACTGACAGAGCATTCTTCAGCAATGAACCTGTCCACAAGAGGCTTATAGAAATAAATAGTTTACAAAAACAATTAAAACTACTTCTTGTAGTTTGCCTGCATGGTTGCTGATAAATGCCCATCAAGTGGCTTAAGGAAACAAGGGATTTATTCCCTCTTACCAACACCAGGACTGAGGGAATTGGCCACACCATCACCACATAACAGCTGAGAGATGGGCAATCCTTACTTGCCAGACCAGCATGTCTGGCCAAGTAAACAGAAGGATGCCAACTCGCTCAACCAGCTCTCCATGATTTATTCCAGGGCCACCCACCATAGGCTGGATCTTCCCCATCAGCTTAGACAATCTCCTCCAGGTTCACTCTGCGCTTAACTACTAATTCTCTACAAATATACCCAGAGCTCGCTTGAACCCTCAATGGTCAGGTTGACACCTGTGCCTAACCATGACACTACTTTTAGAAGAAAAGTGCCAGGCAAGTTGTAGATTTGATTAAAAGGTAGCCTGCATCAGGGAGGCATAGTCTGCTACATTCTCCAGTGAAGAAACGGGAAAATTGAATAGCAACTATCAAAAGAGGTGGCAAAAATATCTATTATTTATTCATAAAGTAAAATGGGAGGCTTTTTACAAATCTTAATAGGGAAAATCTTTCACAAACTGCTCTGGAGTTTGACTAATCTGGGGAGTTCCTGACTCCCAGTGAGAGGAATGAATGTAGCCACTTGGGACAGAGAGCCTCACATTATTGACCGTATCCTCAGTAACAGACACTTTTAAAAGAAAAGAAAAAAAATTAGGATGGGAGACAAAACATGCACACAGGAGTGACAGAAGAGGGAAAGAAACTATAAGGGGGAATGCTCTATTTTTAACACTTGACCACATCAGCAGCCCCATTTTTAAAAGCCCTCTGGATAGAAAAACCCTAAGAATGTGAAATGCAACAAGATAGGAACCTCCTATAAGAAAATAAGTAAAAAAAAAAAAGCTTAAAAAAAAGAATGGACAGTCTCTGTACAGAAAAAAAAAGATAGGACAAAACAAATAATACCGTGGGCTGCTCCAACTAGAACCCAGAAACAATACCAGAAGTAACAAGTATGTGAAACTTCCTGATATGTTGTTGGTCAAAGAAGTCTCAAAGAACCTCCAAATGTAGATTTTTTGCCATTGCTCTTAGTAACCCTCCAGAAACTGACAATAAGACCCTATTACTGAAGATGAAACACATGTGGATCCCAGGACATGGACAAAAAAACACCAGCTAGAATTGGTCTGGAAGCTTCCTTCTTGCTGGATAGCTTACAAAGTACCAGAGAGTATTATGGAAGCTACTGGAGGAGAAAAGCAATCAAAGGTCTCAATCTGTGAAATCTTCAAGTTGAAATAGCAATCATCATGGGAAAAGGTGACTGTGTAATAGTGACATGAATATCAAGGAGGCAACCAATAGCTTTCTGTTCAGATTTAAGACCCATTTGTCAGAAGGGATCACATTCCTATAAACTAGAATCAAAATCTATGAAAAGGGAGTCCATAGGTCCCAAGGAAGAGCAAGCTATGAAAATTTAGCTATTGTTGCAGTCAGTCTACATGGTTGCTGATAAATGACCATCAGACGGCTTAAGGGAATAAAGAGTTTATTTCCGTATGACAGTCTGGTTACAGTTCTCAGTCCAGCTTGACAGAAAAGCACGCACCAACACCAGGACCAAGGGAACTGGCCACACTATCTCTACAGTAATGGCTGAGAGAGGGACAATCCTTACTTGCCAGACCAGCACGTCTGGCCAAGTAAACAGAAGGATGCCAACTCTCTCAACCAGCTCTCTGTGATTTATTCCAGGGCCTAGTCCCACCCACTATGAGCTGGGACTTCCCCAGCAGCTAGACAATCTCCTGCAGGTCTGCTCTGGGCTTAACTCAACCACTAATTTGCTACAAATGTACCCAGAGCTCAAACCCTCAACCGTCAAGTTGACACCTGTGCTTAACTATGACAGCTATGAAGACACTATACCAAACTGCCTCTTAAGCACCTGCTATACCCATCAATTGGAGGAGCACTCAGCACTCAACCTCAAAGTGTCCTTTTGCAACAAAAGATGATTACTATAGAAAAATTCAGCTTATCAAATTGCAGAAAATAAGTGATTGTGGACTCCTTGACCCTAATAAAGATCCAAAGCACATCCATCCCACCCCCATGGCTCAGGGAACATCACAGGCTATAAGACTATAAGAGTTTGAAGTGGATCAGATACTATCTTCTTGTCATAGTTAGGTACAGGTGTCAACTTGACAGTTGAAGGTTTGAGCTCTGGGTACATTTGTAGAGAATTAGTGGTTGAGTTAAGCCCAGAGCAGACCTGCAGGAGATTGTCTAGCTGCTGGGGAAGGCCCAGCCCATGGTGGGTGGGACTAGTCCCTGGGTAGGTGAATAAAATGGAGGGAACTGTTTGAGAAAGCACCCTTGTGTGTATTTGGCCAGACATGCTTATCTGGCAAGTAAGGATCATCCCTCTCTCGGCAGTTATATGGAGATGGTGTGGCCAGTTCCCTGGGCCCTAGCGTTGCTGTGAGTTCTCCTTCCAAGCTGGACAAACAACTGTAACCAGGAATCATAAGAGGAAATAAAACCCTTGTTAATTTAAGAGTTTTGTCATGATTTTATAAGCAAACATGCAGGTGAACTGCTACACTCCTAGACACTACAAGAAGTTCATGGGGGTTCTGGAGAGGTGGCTCAGAGATTAAGCCTCTGCCTTGAAGGCAGAAGGTCCTGAGTTCAGATCCTAGACCCCACATATAGACGCCAGGTAGAAGCGGGGGCGGCCTGCATTTCTGGTCCTGGTATGGCGGAGCCTGTGAATACCAGGGCAGAGTAAACAAGAAGGAGGTGGAGGCGTCCATGGTGGTTCCCAAATTCGCCTGTGGTTCTACACACACACATACATACACACACGCATACACACGCACAATTGAATAAAAATGAATAAAAAAAAGTTTAAAAAGAACTGCATGGGAACTGTTCTACCAGCATCTTATCAGGAAAAGTAAAAGATCTCAATAAACTATATACCTCCCTGAGAGACTCATGAGAATTGATACTTTATAGGGAAGAAAAGGAAGATGCTGTCCTCAATGGTATACACACTGATCTATGACACTTACTGAAGCATGAATCATATCAGGCAAATAACATCAAAGACAAAGTAGTGGGTCACACGAGTGAAAAGATTTGAAAAGAGAAGGAACTGTGACAGGAGAGATAAAGTGTTGTCAGGGCAAAAGGAGAGGGGGAACAAAAAGGTGGATTAAGGGGAAAAAAGAAAATATTTTAAAAATAAAAGACCTCTGCTTAGTGACTTGACCCTCAGTGAACCATACTCAGGAAATTTGTAGCAAATGTCTTGTGAGTATGTGCTGAAACCTGACCAGCAGAACACTTCTAGGTTTTGTGGAAGAAACCTTGAATCAGAACCACACAGTATTCAGCACTGTAGAAACCTGGTCTGGGACAAAATCTACAAGGAACAGAGACACAGGTTCCAAACTGTGTGTCCAATTAAAAAAGACTGTGTCAAGCATCTGAAATCAGAGAAGCAATGCTGAGAGAGTTGATATTGGAAGCAGCCAGCCGTCGAGAATATAGACTCTATACCCAATACTACTCTCTCTCTCTCACATTTACTCCTCCTCTCTTGAATACCCAGTGTCAATTATATTTGCCAGTTCTTTTCTACTGTTGTTTCTCTTTTTAATCTTCATTTTGTTTTCCCAAAGAATATACACTTTCCAAAGAATATACAATGGTCTAGTTTACAGAGTCTGTCTCGCTCTCCTGAGAGCTGTGATAGTTTACATTGTCTGATTTTACATGTTCATATATACATGATATTGTTGGAGTGTGTGTGCACCTTCCAAAGAATAAGGGGGGAGGGGAATCAGAAAACAATGTTGTGGTATCCCTCCATCATTATATGGGCTCAGGTATTAGACTCAGGCTATCAGACTTGTGTAATAAAGACCTTTTCCTGCTTAGTCACCTCACTGACCCACTTCTTTCTTTTCACTTTGTTTTTAGCCAAAACTACATCACTCCCCGTTCTGTCCCTACTGTCCCCTTAACATAGTTCCTCTACTTTTTCTTCAGTCAACCCAATGCTCATTTACTAGTCTTTTTCTCCACCTCTCTTCTCCACTCCTATCCACAGTAACTAATATATTAGTGTCCACAGTACTGTGAGTGTTCCTGTACGTGCTGAAGTGATTAACACTTAAAGGGTGATTGCATGACTATCACTATATTTTCACAGTAAGCCCGACCATTGATAGTAACTCTGTCAGGAGAGTTCTGGAGATTGGGTATATTGGCCCTAACACCATTCTAGCAGAAGGAAATGACACCTCCTGCCATAACCTGTCATCTCCTGAACAGAAAAAATCAGGGCAAAATAGCTCCTACAAAAATTATTAGTCCTGTGGGAAAGGCCCCCAATGAGACCAAATTAGACAACTCCCAGATGCTTCAAAATAATGATTATCAGTATATTCAAGGATACAAATAAACTACAGTATATATTTCAGGAGAGTGCAAAACAGCTGTATGAAATAAGGAAACTAACACAGGATATGAAAATGAAATTTGATAAAAAGATTAAAAATATGAAGAAAAACAACTATTAGTGTTGCAGTCAGCCTGCAACATTGCTGATAAATGACCATCAAATGGCTTAAGGGAACAAGGGGTTTATTTTCTTATGATAGTCGGGTTACAGTTCTTAGTCCAGCTTGATGGGAGAGCACACATCAACACCAGGGCTGAGGGACTGGCCACACCATCTCTACATAATAGCTGAGAGAGGGACGATCCTTACTTGCCAGACCAGCATGTCTGGCCAAGTGAACAGAAGGATGCCGACTCTCTCAACCAGCTCTCTGTGATTTATCCAGAGCCTAATCCCACCCACCATAGGGTGCGTCCTCCCCATCAGCCAGACAATCTCCTTCAGGTTTGCTCTGGGCTTAACTCAACCATCAACTCTGTACAACTGTGCCCAGAGCTCAAACCCTCAACCGTCAAGTTGACACCTGTGCTTAACTATGACAATTAGAAATGGAAAATTCAATAAATCAAACTACTCCTTGGAAAGCCTCACCAATAGAATAAATGAATGAATGAATGAATGAATGAGAGAACAGAACATCAGGGCTTGAAGACAAGGTAGAGAAACTGGAACATTCAGATAGTGAAGATAAAAGTACAAACAATATTTGAGATCTATGGAACATGGAAGAACAAATCTAATAATGGCATAGAAGAATTTTGGCTAAAGATAGTAATTTCTCAGTAAATTATCCTCTGATCTCCACATGTTTCATGGCACACACAGGCTGAAACACACACAAGCAAATAAATGTAAAAGCTATTTAAAGATGAGTCATAATAAAATTGGCTTCATTTATTCCAAAGATGCAAGAATGATTCAACATATGCAAACAAAATGTAAATACACTAGGTACATAAATTAAATAATCATTAGATGTAGACAAGACATGATGAAATTCAACATCTCTTCATGATGAAAGTGCTGAAGACATTTGGAATAAAAGGAGGATATCTCAATATAATAAAGAGGTAGACAGAAGAATCCCTGGAACTTGGTGACCAGCCAATCTAGCTGTGTTGACTTCTAACTACACACACACACACACAATGCACATGAACACATATGCATTACAAATAAACCCATATAAAAACAAACACGGCTTCATCCATGTGATTCTAAAGATGCCAAAAGACAGTCAGTCTCCTTAACAAATTGTTCTAGAAAAGCTGGATATCCACATGTAGAAGAATGAAACTGGATTCTTTTCACACACCTGCACAAAAATCAACTCCAAATGGATCAAAGATCTCACACTATAAATCTGAAAGTCTGAAAGTGCTAGAGAAAAAAGTAGGAAAACACTCATGAGGAAGACATAGGTGACGACTTTCTGAAGTGAACTCCAGTCACTCTCAGAAAGAGGCTAGTAGGGCTTGGAGAGGTGGCTCAGGGGTTAAGCCTCTGCCTTGCAGGCAGAAGGTCCTGAGTTCAGATCCTAGACCCCATGTATAGACGCTGGGCGGAAGCGGGGCAGCCTGCGTTCCTGGTCCTGGTAGGGCGCAGCCTGTGAATCCCGAGGCAGAGTAAACAAAGAGAAGGTGGAGGCAGTCCATGGTAGTTCCCGAATTCGTCCGTGGTTCTACACACACACACACACACACACACACACACACACACACACACGCATATACGCACAATTGAATAAATAATAAATAATAAAAAAATTATAGAAAGAGGCTAGTAATTGACAAATGGTACCTTATGTCAGTACTGTTTACATTGCTGAGACAAAGTGCCTGACAAAAGTAGCCTAAGGAATAAATGTTTTTGTTTGTTTATTTTGGGTTTGGTTTTATCTTTGGTTGGTTGGTTGGTTGGTTGTGGATGGCTGGCTGGCTGGTTGGTTTTGGCTCACAGTTCCATAGTGTATACTCTCATTGTGGCAGAAGGAACTTGAGGACAACAGGCAGACAGATGAGTGCCGATGCTCATGGTGTCCTTTGTATCAGTCAAGGACCCCATGGAATGTGACTGTCCACACTCAGGGTTGCTCTCCCTACATCAATTTATCTACACACTCCCCCACAGACGTATCCAATTGACAATTAAGATTAACCATTATTTTGGGATCCCATGAAATGAAAAAAGCTTCTGTTCAGCAAAGGAAATGGTTAATCAAGTGAAGAAATAGCCCATAGGATAGAAGAAGAATCTTTTCTAGCTAACATCTGACAAAGGATTAATAACTAGAATATACAAGCAACTCAAAACACAAACAAGAAGAGATAATAGCCTAATTGACAGATGAGTTAATGAAATAGTTTTCAAAAGATGGAACGCAAATGGCCAATAAACACAGGAAAAAAGTTCAACCTCTCTAACTATTGGAGAAATGTGAATTAAAACTGCATTGAATATCAACCTCACCCTAGTCAGAATATCCAAACCTTTAAAAAAAAAACAAGTAAAAAAACACTGGCAAAATCATGAGTAAATGGGATTCTCAAACACTGCTAGAAGGAATGTGAACTAGTCCAGCCACTATGAAATCAGCAAGCCAATATAGATCTGCCATGCAATCAGCTATATTGTTCCTGGATATTTACTCAATCCACACCAACATCTTATAGAAACATTTGTATATATCAATGTTTATTGAAGTGTTATAGTTAAGTTATGGAATCAATGTATGGATAGTGAGTATGTGATATATACATAAAGTTTTTCAACATAAAGAAGAAACAAGTTATGTCATTTGCATGAAAAAGAATTCAACTGGAGATAATCTATTAAGCAAATCAAAGCCTACTTCAGAAAAACAAATGGTTTCTCTTACATATAGTTCCTACCTTTATATAGATACATAAAGTCATATATGTATATATGATATGAAAATAAAAATAAAATCTAGAACAAAGGGAAGCTATGGGGTTGGTAAGGGGAGAAAAGAAGACAAAGTAGCATATCAGTCAGATGCAGGCGTCAACTTGGCAACTGATAAATGCGCCTTTGGACATAGCTATGAAGAAATAGTTAAGGGAAGTCGTTCAGCAACCATGTGGGAGATTATCTAATTGTAAGCAGATCCATTCCCTGGGCAAGTGGAGAAGATAAAGAGAAAATTGGAGAACTTTAGAAGACTGCCAATTTAGCAAGTATGTCCCTCGCCCAGCTCTTCTTGTGAATATGATGTAACCAATTCCCTTGACTCCTAGCGCTAATATGAACTTTTCAGTCAACATAATGGACTGTAACCATGAGAAATAATAAATCCCTTGGTTCTCCTAAATTATGTTGGTGATCATTTCCTATCAGCAACAGAAAAGATGAAAGTGAGAGGGGTGGGTAAAGTACTCACTATACAACATACACTTATATGAAAATGTCTCTTTGTCACACAGTACAATGTATGATGAATATACACAATGAAATGAAAATGCTAAAAAGAAAAATTGTAACATTTTACCTAATGACAATACTTTGGTAAAAAACAAAATTTCAAGATCCACATTGAATGTCGTCATGATATAAGAATATATGTTAAATCTAGAATCAAATCAAAATCTAAAAACATAACATATTCATATAAATGGGAGGAGTGCCACAAAAGTTGATCAAACCATAGAATAAATGAAATGACAAAGCATCTCAGAAATGAAATCAACACTGCCCATGAGAGAAAATATTCAAATGGAAATTTAATGAATATTATTGGAAAAATAAAGAATCAACTAAGGGTTTTTAAAACCGTATGGGAATACAAAAGCAGGTCAGGGAAAGACTGCTAGGAATGGGTGGCAGGCAAAGAAGTTCTAGCGTATGGATTATAAGAGTCCTAAAGCAGAACAAAGAGAAACATAGTACAAAATAGGGCACAGCAAGCCAGAAATAGCTGTGCTAAAAGGAAACTTGAAAAACTAACGTAGAATGAGCAGCATGGAGAGTCTAGTCATAAGAACATTCAAGTAAAATGACTTCTCTAGATAACTGCTTAACTTCATTTGACATTATCTTACTAGAAACCACCTAGAAGATAAGATTCATCCAAACAGATGATGGCTGAGAAAATTTAGTAACTGGCAGTGAGTATGAATTTAACAGTACAACTAGTACTACAAAAAAATAGGAGCATGTATAAATATGATGTAAACATCACATGCTCTGTAAAGTAGGAAGAATATAAATGAAAGAATTGGGAGGAAAGTAAATGAGAGCCTTCACTGGATATGAGTAATAGAAAGAAAAAGGTACCAGTTATAGTTGACCATCCAGAAATTAGAAAAAAGGTTAAAGAACATGTTGATATTTATAAATTGGCCTTTGAGTGACAGTGAAGCAAGATGGCGGCCGCCACAGACTTAAGAGCATAAAAGTCCCTTACAACTTCAAACTGCTAGAAGGACTGGAAGAAGGCCAGAATTGAGCATGCAATCACATTGCTAACTAGAATCTAGAAGATAATGTAAGACATGACCCTTGCAACATGGGCAGAAATGAAAACTAGATCTCTGAGAACAATTTGTGAAAAATAAATATACTTCCTTAAAATAGAATGTCAGAACTGGGAAGATGGCTCAAGGGTTAAAATATTTGTCTTGCAAGCAGAAAGTCCTGAGTTAGGATCACAGAACCCATGTAAAAACATGGAAATGCAAAGATAAATCTCTGTAATACCTACAGTAATCACAAAGATTATAAACAGGAGGGAAGGGGAAGGAGCCTCCATCACCCCCCAGAAATAAGGAGAGAGGGGAGCATGACCACATTCAAGTATTGCAAGTACATAGCAAGACATCTGGTTAAGCTCACTCTCTTTCCTTCCTGGTCACTTGCAACTAAGGGGGTTTGATCTCACTAGTCAGGGAGGGTATAGAGTCAGGCAGATAGATAGTAACTATCCTGCAAATGGGAGGCTGACACACACACCCTCACTGTGGTCTCCTACTCCTATTCCATCTCCCTTGAAACTCCTCTTATAGTAAGATCTTCATTTAAACAGCCTTTTATCTTTGGTTAGGAGGTGATCTTCAATACCAATCAGGATGGAGCCAAGGGCAGTGCAGGAACAGCAAAACTGAAAACAACAACAAACCATAATTCAGAACACCAAAGACTGTACATTAATCACCTGGAACCAAACCAGCCAAATCTCTCCCCATCCTAAGCTCAGGGAAACTTGCGGAAAAGGGAGCAGCAAAATTGTAAGAACCTAAAGATGGGGAGGACCAACGATAGGCAAGATACTCCACACAAGTTAGGGCCGCGGTAGCCATAATCAGACTTTGCATGACCTGCACAATGACTGACATGTCAATAACCCCCCAAAGTCTAGCATAGATCACAGGCACTAGGATCCTTAGAGACAAAGGATTAACAGTCATAATAGTGCTCCCATACTAAAGGGGAGCACAAGAAAGGGCTCTGGGCAATGCCACTGTGTCCTTACACCTCATTAGAGTGGAAGACGCAGTGGGAAGTTTGACCTTCACACTAAAGGAGGCTTCAGGGAATGGGAGGGGGAAAGAAGGGGGCACTGGGAGAAAAGGGAAGGAGGGGAGTGAAAGGAAGGGGAATGGGGGGTGGGTGCAAGGGGGACTGGGGAGGGATGGTGGGAGGGAGGGGATGGGGTACCTATTAGGTTTGTTTGATTGGAAAAAATAAATAAACATAATAGAAAAAAAAGAAAACAAGGTGGAGAGTGATGGAGGAAGGCAACTAATATCGGCCACTAACCTCTACCACAAACACATGCAAACAAATGACCATGTACACACACACCCTGAAATGAAATGAATTTTCAAGACTGAGAATACAGACTCTTCAGAATATCAATCAAAAGCACAAAAGAACTAATCTCAGGGAATAAGGACAAGGCATGGGTCGGCCACATTACTGTCCCACTAGATCTGCAACCCAGTGTGACTTCCTCCAAGCTTGGTGGGTTGACTGTCCTCTCACTTTATTTGGCAAAATAAAAGAACTGTCAGGGTTGGAATTAATCTGGAGCCCTTGCCATTAAATGCATGCAAAGCATACAAAAGATTTTAAAAACATGAAGAGACAAAATATGCAATAGTGTTCTAGAAAGGAAACAGAAGACTTATAAAAGACCCTAGTCCCGGAATTAGGAGACAAAACTTTCATCTTGGTGTGTTGTATGTGTGTACATGTGTGAGCAGATCTATATGCTGGTTCAGGTGTTCATACTGTGGATGCATATGTATGGAGCAAAGGTCACCTTCAGGTACTATTCCCTAGATGCAATCTATCTTGTTTCTCTGATCAGGAGCTCTCACTGGTCTGGAACTCACATGCAAACTAAGTTGATTGGATATCAAGCCCCAGAGGTCTGCCTGTCTCTGCCTCTGCAATGACAAGCATACCTCACCATGCAGATTGAACTCTAGCTGTGCTTGCAAGCACTCTACCAACTGAACCATTTCTTCAATTCTCTCTCTCTCTCTCTCTCTCTCTCTCTCTCTCTCTCTCTCTCTCTCTCTCTCTCTCTCTCTCTGTTGAGACAGGCTCTGTCCATGTAGTCCAGAATTGCTGGTGTTGCTATGCAGCAGCCCAGATGAATACTACCACACTCAGTTATTTAAAAGAGAGAGAAGAAAGAGAGAGAGAAAGAGAGAGAATGAGAGAGAGAAAGAGAGAGAAAAAGACTGTAGAAAAGACGTCAAAATGAATGAGGGAGGTTTTCAGTAACAAATTGAAATCTATTTTTTAAGATATTTTAACATCTCTAATGTAGTTTACAATTATCATCATTTGTAGAAGTTTTAACTTTAAGATATCATATATTATGAAGTTTCCATTTTATTAGTGCTCTTGTCCTTAAGAGTGTAATCATTGTAAAAGTTAACAAAAAAGCTTTAGCAGGTTTAATATAGTCTCATAAGTAGACAAAAATCAAAATAGACACCTAGTGTAAAATACATTGAATGTAAGAAAAACCAACAAAAGCGTCATAGTTGGAGTTTTAAAGGAATTAAACGAGGCCACCAGAACTCACAAATAGACATTTACAACTAAGGGGGTATGAACTCACCAGAAGGGGAAGGGCATATAGTCCGGCAGATTAAAAAGTAACCATTTTGCAAATGGGTGATTGACCCCTCCCATTGCCAAATGCCATATGACCCTGCGATTCCACTTTTGGGTATAAGTATTACATCTACCCTTGAATGTGCTCTTATAATAAGACCCCAGTTTAACAGCTTTCTGTCTCTGGCCAGGGGATGACATACAGTGCCCATCACGATGGAGTGAAGGGCATTGCAGGAGCAACAAAACTGCAAAAGAAAATCAACGAACCACTATCCAGAACTTCAGAGACTCTATATCGACCACCTAGAACTAGGCCAGACTAATCTCTCCCCATCCTGAAGCTCAGGGACATTTGCAGAAGAGGGGGCGGTAAGAGTGTAAGAGCAAAAGGATGGGAGGAGCAATGATTTGCAAGATACTCCACACAAGTTAGGGCCGAAGCAATTATAATTGGACATTGCATGCCCGGCGCAATGTCCAACACACTATTGACCTCACAAAGTCTAGCATCTGCCAAAGGCACCAAGATCCTTGGAGGCAAGGGATTGACAGCCACAGTAGTGTTCCTATGCTTAAGGGGAACACAGGAAAGGGTTCAGGGAAATGCCACTGGGTCCTTGTACGTCATCGGAGAGGAGGGCCCAGAGGAGAGTCAGGCATGCACAAGAAAGGACTCTGGAAATTGGGGCGGGAGGCATGGGGGGGGGGGGATGGGGCGGGAGGGGTGAGGGGAGGGAGAGCAGGGGGTTCAGGGGGAGGAGGAGGGAGGGAGGGAACTGGTGTACCTATTAAGTTTGTATGAGCTGAAATAATAATAAAAAATGTATTAAAATAAAAAAAAATAGAGACAATGCTGAGGGTTTTAACATGAAGGATCTAGCACCTCTGTCAGTGAAGGATTCTCTCATTGGTTCATTGAAGAAATTATCTGGGTGCTACAAGCAGGTAAGCCCTAATGGTTATGGTCATAGGAATGAAAGTCAGCCCTTGGAAAGTAATGCTTGGTAACAACAAACTTTATTTTCTATCATGGAACAGATTTCAGTTACAATCAGAAAAGCCTAGTAAGTTCAAAAAGTGACTTTGGTTTCCAGATTTATCAACCTGGTGACTAACGATATGCAAGTTCCAAAATCCACAAATGGAGTTTTACATATAGCAGTAGTTGCCCAAAGTATAGGGGAGATTCCAGGCACTTTCTTCTGCCTTATCCTTCTTGCTATAAGCTGTTCAGATGTGACTAAAGTTTCCATTGCTCTTGAGTCTTTGTGTGTATGTGTGTAAAGGACTAACTATCTATGAACTTGTCTACCTGTTAGGAGATACCAACGGCATCCTGTCCCACAAATGCAATGCTGGTCTTTGGGAATTAACCAAGTAAAGTGGAGGCCATCCTTTCCCGCAGAGCTATGTTTTCTACCATATGAAGTTGATAAAGGAGTATGGCTCTAAGAGGAATGAATATTCTGATTTGAACTTTCCCATATGTAAACACTTGTACTTCCAGATGTCAGTACTCTTTGACAGAATTACTACAGATAAATGTTGAATTTTTATGTTAAAAAAAATTGAAGACTTGCAAGTGCCACCAAGAGAGTTGGCACAGTGAATAGCACATGGACAGAAATCAGAATCCAGGTAAGTTCTGTTTGTGAAATTTCAAGAGACATAAACAAAACAATTCCAATTAGATTTGGATACTTGTTTGATTTTTTATAAAATATAGGAAGAATTCACCAACATATTCAGGTGGAAATATCTGTGAAGATTTTTGAGAATGGAAAGAAATTTGGGGGAAAGATGGTTATTTAAGCTAACAGAGGAAGGTGAATAAAAACAATTTTGAGAAAGAACTTGCAACTGAGTATTGTTTAGTGACAGCTGTCCAAAAGGTTAAGGGGTTCTGAGTGTGGATGAATGAGAAATAAGTAGGAAGGAAAAGATCTGAGGGCCAGAAAGAAAGAAAACACAGCTCAAGAAAATTTTGACATATAAGTAACAGAAAAACAGGAGACAAAAAGAAAAGAACAATGGAGAGTAAGGAGCATAAGACTTATGAGGAATCTTGCTTGGATAGAAGTTGACCACTTTATGATGTCACACACTTGTTCTTTGGAACGCTGTGGACTCTGGAAAGACCTTCAACTTTTTGAATTAGATTTCTATTTCAAGTAAGCTGGGCTTTTTTTTTTTTCAGTGATTGTGACTCATGAATCCAAGGTTGAACCACAGCTTAGATAATGGAAATGATAGTTGTCTGAAGGACTGCAGTGGGGAATCCATTCTTTTCCTGCATAAAAATGGGAAGTTACATGCCCTTAGAGGCAGTGCACATGTGGTTGCTATGTCTCATGTGTGTAGACAGTGACAGAGAGGAGATAAGACTATTTCTACATTCACTATTCTGAGAGTTGAATGATTAACAACCTCACATACCACACTGCCTGCCAAAACCCTGAATTCCATATCAGTGTACACGTGACATGAAGGCTTCTCATGGGGCCATGTACTCACAATATGGATGGCCTCCCAGAGTTGGGCCTCTGTATGATCACAAGGTGTGTGGCCTGTGTGCTCACAAATGACATGATGGTCTGCTGTGGGCCCAGTCTTTTCCATGTGCTCCCAAAGCGGATGGCCTCCTGTGGGCTGGGTCTCCATGTGCCCACAACGAGGACAACCTGCTGTGGACAGGGGCTCCGTGTGCTCACACCAAGAACTTAGTCTCACAGAAGATGACAAAACTGCTATTCTTCAGCTTTATCATGTGTTCTTAACCGTATGGCACTGGAAACTCAGTTATAACTATGTACATCCTAAATGTAGTTTCTTTTATTGCTTACATATTATTTTATATTGTCCAACTTAAAAAATTAGGACATAAAAGCAGGAGGAGGAAAAGTCCAGGGGAAGCAGGAGGGGAAAAGGGGTAGCTATGATCAAAATGCATTGTCTACATGCATGAGATTATATAAAATTTTTTAAAATTAATAAAAAATGGGAAGTTAATGAGAAATGCAGGAATCTCAGAAGTTTTGAAATGCAGACACAGTCTCACTGAAGAAACTGAGACAATCTTCACAGTCCTGGTTAATGAGAGAAAAGCCCTTGCAGGAAAATTAGTCATCAATCAAGAGTCACCTTTAGTTTTAGAAAAAGAAAAAATGTGGGGCTGAAGAGATGGCTCAGGGGCTAAGACTGCCTCACAAACAGAGGGACCTGAGTTGCAATCCTAAATCTCATGAAAAAATGCCAGGCGGAAACAGCCCCAGCCTGTACTTCTAGTCCTAGTGGGCGGAGCCTGGGAAATCCCAGAGTGAAGTAAAAAGGAGGTAGAAGCAATCCAGGGTGATTCCCGAAGTCAAGTATGGTCCTTCACAGGGACATAGGGTGCCCTCTGATACATACAAATGCACGCTAAATAAATAAAGTAAAAAAAAAAAGAGAGAGAAGATTTGATAATGATTTTTTTAAGTGATCAAAAGTGTTTTTTTTCAGAGGACGATTTGTTCTAAACACTTGAGGGTTGTTGCTTTTGGTAGGGATTGTTTGTTTTGGTGGGATCAAACCCAGCACCTCCTACAAGGAGTAAAAGAGTCTGTCACTGAGCTCCACCCTAGGCCTGTTAATTGTATTCTGTGAATAGAGGTATTATATCCATGTGGATAAGAGTTCATTTACCGTATCAATGGTCATCACAGAAGTGAGATAATCAAATCCAGGTAATATTGGGGCTCAGATGCTTTCAGAGGTGACCAAAGGATGAAATTCTTTCAAGGAGACTTGAAATGGAGCAGGAAAGAAGCAGCAGCGCACTGTGAGACCATACCTGACCATTCCCTGTCCAGTCACCACATCTCCCCAAGTGCATGACACTCTGAGAAAGAAGTGGTGTACTGCACAATGAACTTCACCAAGACTTCTACACAACAACAGCTCATGGTTTGTCATCTTTGTTTTAAGAACTAGCAAAGTTTTTGTCTGCACAGGAGAACCAAATTACAACAGTACTTTATTTATTTTATGATGGTTCTGAACAACTTCGTAGAAGCCAGACTGTACATAAGTGAAGTTTAAAAATTGAAATCTGCTAGGCAGAAGCTAATGCACACTTGTACTCTCAACTACATGGAATGTTGAGAGAAAGGATTCCATGTTTGAGGCCAGCCTGCGCTTACACATCTTGTCTCAAAAGTTGGGGGAAGATTAAGCAGTGGATTGTTTGTCCAACATGTTCAAGGCTCTGGATTCATTCTCCATCACAAAAAGAGACAGAAAGGAAAGAAGGGAGGGAGGCAAAGGGGAAGAGAAAGAAAGAGAGTGGAAGAGAGGGAGGGAGGAGGGTGGGAGGGAAGGAGGGAAGGAGGGAAGGAAGGGAAGGAAGGAAGGAAGGAAGGAAGGAAGGAAGGAAGGAAGGAAGGAAGGAAGGAAGGAAGGAAGGAAGGAAGGAAGGAAGGAGGAAGGAAGGAAGGAGGGAAGGAAGGAAGGAGGGAAGGAAGGAAGGAGGGAAGGAAGGGAAGGAAGGAAAAGAAGGAAGGGAAGGAAAGAAAAGAAGGAAGGAAAAAGAAGGAAGGAAAGGAACGAAAGGAACGGAAGGAAGGAAAGGAAGGAAGGAAGGAAGGAAGGAAGGAAGGAAGGAAAGGAAAGGAAGGGGAGGGAGGAGGAAGGAGGGAAGGAAGGAAGGGAAGAAGGAAGGAAAGAGGAAGGAGGACGGAGGAAGGAAGGAAGGAAGGAAGAAGGAAGGAAGGGGAAGGAAGAAGGAAGGAAGGGAGGAAGGAAGGGAGGAAGGAAGGAAGGAGAAGGAAGGAAGGAAGGAGGAAGGAAGGGAAGGGAGGAAGGGAGGGAGGGGAGGGAGGAGGGAGGAAGGAAGGAAGGAAGGAAGGAGGAAGGGAGGAAGGGAGGGAGGGAGGGAGGGAGGAGGAAGGGAAGGAAGGAAGAGGAAGGAAGGAGAAGGAGGGGAAGGGGAGGAAGGGAGGAAGGGAGGAAGGGAGGAAGGGAAGGAAGGAGGAGGGAAAGAAGGAAAGGAAGGAAGGAAGGAAGGAAGGGGGAGGAAGGAAGGAAGGAAGGAAGGGAGGAAGGAGGACGGGAGGAAGGGAGGAAGGGAGGAAGGGAAGGAAGGGAAGGAGGGAAAGAAGGAAAGGGAAGGACGAAGGAAGGAAGGAAGGAAGGAAGAAAGAAGGAAGGGAGAAGGAAGGGAGGAAGGAAGGGAGGAAGGAAGGGAGGAAGGAAGGAGGGAAGGGAGGAGGGAAGGGAGGAAGGAAGGAGTAAAGGAAGGAAGGAGGAAGGAAGGAAGGAAGGAAGGAACGGGCGGATGGAAGGAGGATGTGAGGACGGGAGGGAAGGGACAGGAAGGTAAGGGAAGGAAAGGACGGGAAGGGAAGGAAGGCAGGAAGGAAGTAAGGAAGGAAGAAGGAAGGAAGAAAGAAAGGGAGGAAGGGAAGGGAGGAAGGGAAGGGAGGAAGGGAAGGGAGGAAAGAAGGGAGGGAGGAAGGAAGGAGGGAAGGGAAGGAGGAAGGAAAGAGGGGAGGAGGGAAGAAAAAAAGAAGGGAAGGAGGGAAGGAAGAAAGAGATAAAGGGAGGGGAAGGACCAGAAGGATGGAAGGATGAATGGAGACTGGAATTTATAGTTGATTTTAAAATGAAAGCTAATAACTAGTTGTTTAAGCGAGTGACACATGAACAGCCTGAAAGTAACTACAAGGGAAACATCCACCAAAAGGCAATACCACAGCACTGTAAGACAGCTACATTTACCACCATGGAGATCAAATCACAGCAAGAAGACTGTTGAGGTCACCCGAACTGCACAGAGAAAGAATACTCCATGTAGCGCACAGAATGTAGCAGCAGAAGTCAATGGCTATCCCTCTGGGGGCTGTCTCACCACAAGACATCCCAGGGTCGGGGCTGGAGAGGTGGCTCAGAGGTTAAGCCTCTGCCTTGCAGGCGGAAGGTCCTGAGTTTGGATCCCAACAGATGCTGGGCTGAAGCGGGGCGGCCTGCGTTTCTGGTCCTGGTAAGGCGGAGCCTGTGAATCCCGGGGCAGAGTAAACAAGGAGGAGGTGGAGGCGGTCCATGGTGGTTCCCGAATTCGCCCGTGGTTCTACACACACACACACACACACACACACACACACACACACACACACACAGCACGCATATATGCACAATTGAATAAATAATTAATAGTAAAAAAAAAAAAAAAAGACATCCCAGGGTCAAGTGTGCCCTCTCAATGGGCTTGTGCTGGACTCAGGTTGGATACTGCTGTTCAGATGGTGAAAACACTAAGTACATTTAATGGCAGAGACACAGACAGGCAGGCACTGTGAATTCACAGCGATCACAGAAAAAGGAGCTTCTGAATTCTTACTAGAAAAGGTTCTCAAGGACTTCACAGAAGTGATGAATGGGCAAGTCTGAAGATGATCTGATACAGAAAGGGCAGTAAGCAGAGGAAATGGAAAGATCAAAGGTTAAAATACAAAGCACACTTCGCCCACTTCTGAAGTCTATCTCTTGTGTGCGTTGATGAATAACACAATTCTCACATCAAAAGGGAACAATAAAGCTTATCCTGGCAAGAAATGTGAGTAACCATGGTCTGGGAACACAGATTTAGGTAACTCCCAAATTCTACGTTCCAACGTGGCAACAGTTTTGTGAAATTTCTACAGTAAGGAAATAAAGGAAGTGATAGATCAGCACACTTTCCAATTACAGTAATAGTAGAAGCCTAATGCAGGCAGGTTACAGGCCACCTATGCTGTCTTACAACATTCTTAGCCTTTGGATCGGTGGAAACTAGGGTTTTGCTGCTACATTTTAAAGAATTTATGTAATAGTGACACGTATATTAGAACATAAACAGAGAAAGACATTGGTTTTTATTTTTCTCCCACATTTTATTTTATTTCCTAATCATACAAGCTCAATAGTTATCCCCATCCTCTCCCTCCCGGCTCCCCCCCCCAGTCATCACCCCTTTCACTCTCCCCTTTCCCCCTTCCTTTCACCACCCTCCCTCCTCCCCCTCTCCCAGTGCCTCCCCCTTCTTCCCTCTCATTCTCTGGAGCATCTTTTTGGGTTTATTTGGTTTTGGTTTTTGTTTTTTTAGAATTCTAGCATCTCTTTCTTCACCTTTGTTCTTATAAACCATCGCAGGACAGGTCAGGTGACGAAGGTTTCATTTGAAAAACAATACCATGCTGTTTTTCAGTAACTCTTTTTTTTTTTTTTTAATGCTTTAAATAAATATATTTGTATTAAGACCAGATTGACATTTTCTTTTTTTTTTAAACATTTTTTATTATCTCCGCTCATACAAGCTTAATAGGTACACCGGTTCCCTCCCTCCCTCCTCCCCCCCCACCCCTCTGCTCACCCTCCCCTCACCCCTCCCTCCCCACCCCCCAGTGCCTCCCCTCCCCCAATCCCCAGAGAATCCTTTAATGTGCATGCCAAACTCTCCTCTGGGTCCTCCTCTCAGATGACGATGACGTACAAGGATCCAGCAGCATTTCCCTGAACCCTTTCCTTTGTTCCCCTTAAGCATAGGAACATTATTTTGGCTGTCAATCCCTTGCCTCCAAGGATCTTGGTGCTTTTAGCAAATGCTAGACTTTGTGGGGTCAATAGTGTGTTGGACATTGTGCAGGGCATGCAAAGTCCAATTATGATTGCTTCGGCCCTAACTTGTGTGGAGTATCTTGCATATCATTGCTCCTCCCATCCTTGTGCTCTTACACTCTTACCGCCCCCTCTTCCGCAAATGGCCCTGAGCTTCAGGATGGGGAGAGATTAGTCTGGCCTAATTCTAGGTGGTTGATATAGAGTCTCTGATTTTCTGAATTACAGTTTGTTGATTTTTGGATTATGGTTTGTTGATTTTCTTTTGCGGTTTTGCTGCTCCTGCAATGCTTTTCACTTCATCTGGATGGGTACTGGATGTCACCCCCTGGACAGAGATACAAAGCTGTTAAACTAGAGTCTTGTTATAAGAGTATATTCAAAGGTAGATGTAATAAAAGTATGAAACCTCAGTGAGGGAGGGGTCCATCACCCATTTGCAAAATGGTTACTTATTATCTGCCAGACTATATGCCCTCCCCATCTGGTGAGATCACACCCCTTCAGTTGTAAATGATCAGGAACGAAAAGTCTGTGAACTTAACCAGATGTCTCATTGCTTACTTGCAGTCCTTGATGGAGGCCTATTTTCTCTGCTGTAACATGGTCCCCTCTCTCCTTGTTTCTGTTTTTCAATAACTCTTAACAAACACTGCCACACAAACAAAAACTTAAAGCCATAGATCCCTACACTTGTATTTACAAAAAGCCATGAACACACACTTCTCCGGAACATTAAGGCCGTGACAATTCCAAACACAATAAAAATCCAAGTTAAGGCTTTATGTTTGTTCTGGAAACCCATTTCATAGGCAGCTGTGACCAAACTGACATTTACCTATTATTCATCTGCCTGGCTGTTATTAGCCCATTACCAAGGCCTTGGCAGCAGACACACGGGGCACATGTTAGCAGCAACACCATCAATTTATTTTAGTGAATCATTAGTCCCTTTAGGTTTTATTCTGAGGATCTGGCTCTTGGCCAGAGCATCTTAATGGGGACTATAAGATTCCACCAGCCCACAGGTTCTGTCTGAGTGCTGGGCAGCAGATACAAATCCCTGATCTACCGAGCACGTTCAGCCAGAGGCACGCTCAGCCTTGCCCTCCTTCTCAAGCACAGATGCTCTTGACCCTGTCTTTGAAGAATGCTCAGTATCGCAAGAACACTCAGCACAGCGTACCATGGACAGGCTGTTCTGCACTCTCTAGCCTCCACGCACAAATGATATGCCCGGTTGAGGAAGCGGTGAGGGTGGGTGGAAGGACAAGCTGCTACGCTTGCAGACCATGAACACGGCTTGGAGCATCTTTTTGTGTGAACACCAAACCTCCCTCTGAGTTCTCCACCCTGCTGAGGGTTCAGGACTCAGTGGCATAGCCCAGAGCCCTTTCTTGGGCTCCACATTAGTATGGGAACTCTATTATGACTGTTTAATCCCTTGTCTCTAAGGATCCTACTGCTTGGCGCTTTCTCCCCTGTGATCCACGTTAGACTTGGGGGGGGGACGTTATTGACATCTCAGCCATTGTGCAGAGCAGGTCAAGTCCAATTTTGGCTGCTGCAGCCCTAACTTGTGTGGAATACCTTGCATATCATTGGTCCTCCCCATCTTTAGGCTGTTATGATCTTGCCACCCTTTCTTCCACAAGGTTCCCTGAGCTTTAGGATGGGGAGAGATTTGGCTGGTTTGGTTCTAGGTGATTAATGTAGGTTCTAGGTGATTAATGGTATTCTGAATTGTGATTTGTTGTTTTCCGTTTTGCTTTTCCTGCACCCTCCTTGGCTGCAACCTGATTGGTATGGAAGGTCACCTCCTAACCAAAGATAAAAGACTGTTTAAATGAAGATCTTAATATAAGAGGAGACTCAAAGGTAGATAGAAGAATAGGAGTAGGACACAGCAGTGGGGGGGGTCAATATCCCATTTGCTGGATGGTTACCATCTATCTGCCAGTTCCTGTATCCTCCTGATCAGTGAGAACAAACCTGTTCAGTCACAAGTGACTAGGAAGGGAAGTAAGAGGAAGCTACACCAGATGTCTCGCTACTTACGTGTAATACATGACTGTGGCCTATTTTCTCTACTGAAGCATGATCCCCCTTCTCTCTCTTTTTTGAGGCCCTCTTTCCCCTTCCCTCTTGTTTATAAAGTTTTGTGATTACAGTAGGTATTACAGTGATTTACCTTTGACTATGTCATTAAGTGGGTTTGGAACTAGGATCTACTTATTAGAGAGTACATACGGTGTCTAACTTTCTGTGTCTGGAATACATCACTCAATATAATTTTTTCTAATTCCATCCATTTCTTGGCAGATTCCATTAACTCATCTTTTTGATGATTGAGTAGTATTCCATTGTATAAATGTACCACATTTTCATTATCCATACCTCAACTGTTGGGCATTTGAGTTGATTCCATGACTTTGCTATTGTAAATAGTGCTGCAATTAACATGGTTGTGCTTGTGTCACTGTGGTGAGTTTCTGCATTATGAGGGATTATTCCCAGTAGTGGTATAGCAGGGTCACATGGCATTTCAATCTTTAACTTTTTTAGAAATGTGCAGGGCAGGCCAAGTCCAATTTTGGCTGCTGCAGCCCTCTCTCCTTGAAAAAAGTGAAAAAGTCCTAAGAGAAACAATTCCACTTACTATAGTCCCTAAAAAAATGAAATACTTTGGTATAAATCTAACCAATACTGATCTCCAGAGTGGCTGTATAAGCCTGCATTCCCACCAGCAATGTAGGAGAGTTCCCTTCTCTCCACATCCTCTCCAGCATTTGGTGTTGTTTGTATTGTGGATTTTTGCCATCCTGATGGAAGAGATATCTTAGGGTAGTTTTGACTTGCGTTTCCCTGATGGCAAGCAATATGAAGCATTTTTAAAGATATTTGTTAGACATTTTGATTTCATCCCTGGAAAAGTTTCTTTTGAGTTCCCAGGCCCATTTTTTAATTGGGCCTTAATTTCCTTGGTGTTCAGTTTTCTAAGTTCTTTGTGCACTCTGGATAATAGAGCTCTATCAGTTATGTAGTTAGTGAAGATTTTCTCCCATTCTGTGAGTTGCCTTTTTGCTCAGTTTACAATCTCTTTAATTTCAGAAGCTCTTTAATTTCATAAGATCCCATTTGTTGAGTGTTGGTTCTAGTGTCTTTGCTATTGGATTTATGTTTAGGAACTATTGGCCTAGCCTAATCAGTTCAGTTTCCTACCCTTTCGACTAGGGTCGTTCTAGTCTCTGGCCTAATATTGAGATCTTCAATCCATTTGGAATTATTTTTTGTGCATGATGACAACTACTGGTCCAGTTTTAATCTTCTGCATGTGGATATCCAGTTTTGCCACCACCATTTTTTGAAGATGCTATTCTTTTTCCATTTGATTTTTGGGCCCCTTTGTCAAAGATCAATTGGCTATAATTGTGTGAGCTTATATCTGTGTCTCCAACCCTTATCCCCAGGCCGTTTTTATTACTATGGATTTGTAGTATAGATTAAGGTTTGGTATGGTCATACCTCCAGCAGTGTTTTTGCTACTCAGGATTGTCTTTGCTATCCTGGACTTTTTGTGCTTCAATATGAATTTTGAGATTGTTTGGTCAATTTCTTTAAAGAATTGCTTTGGGATTTTGATTGATATAGCACTGAATCCATATATTGCTTTTGGTAGGATGGTCATTTTTATGTTGATTCTGCCAATCTAAGAGCATAGGAGGTCTTTCCACCTTCTGTTGTCTCCTATAATTTCTTTCTTTAGGGTTTTAAAGTTTTCTTTCACTTCATTGGTTAGATTTATACCAAAGTATTTCATTTTTTTAGGGACTACAGTAAGTGGAATTGTTTCTCTTAGGACTTTTTCACTTTTTTCATCCTTTGGATATAGCAAAGTCACTGATTTTTGCACATTTATTTTGTATCCTGCCACTCTACTGAACTTATGTATTAGTTTCAGAAGTTTCCTGATGGAGTTTTTAGGATCACTCAAGTATACAATCAAGACATTGGCTTTTAAAGGTCATGATAACCCAAGATGGCTTGTAATCAGGTCCTGGACCTACAACATTCCAATCTTTCCACAATCACTGAAGTTCAAATCAGCCTTTGTAGAACACTCAACACAGGCATGTCTTTCTTCCTGGAACTTTATAGTTCATGTGAGGAAAGGGTTTTATTTTCACTGGCATGAAGAGAGAGTTGCCTGCAAGGACAGGTAGATAGATTCAGGAATCTTGCAAGATAAGGGCAGAAAAATGGGCTGGGCCTTTAAAGAAGGCACATTTGCTCACAGCTTGTGGTGCTGCTATCTTTGAAAGTCAGGCAATGAAATCTTGCAGAAAGACCATTCTGGAAGCATAGAAGAAAGGTGGAGAGAGATTAACGGAAGATGGGAAGCCTGGAGTCAAAAAAGCTGTTCTTAAAGACTGGATAAGAAGTGGCTGGCAATCAATCTGGATCAGGTGTGTCAAGGCAGGACTGACCAAACCTGGCAGCCACTGGTCCCCAGGCAGAGTCAGAACTAACAGGAACACCTTAGTTTCCATTAAACCAGATGAGCTGAATTCAGTGTGATTTTGTCATTTACTGTCATGCAGATTCTGAACAAGGAATATAAACGTGTCACAGTGCCACCTATATCAATCATCTAAGAACAAAGGAGTCAGTGTTATGAATCTAATATATCCTGGCTCTAAATAAGTGAGGTGTAGCTATAGCCCCTGAAAGTGGTGCCAAAACCTCCCATGAAATGGCTCGTGAGGATTTTCTCGATCCCCATGCTACTCTACCATGCCGTCTCTTTCCTTTCTTACCTGTGCAGCTGTTTGCAATTTCTGCAACATGACCATTTGTTCTCATCTCTAACTCTTTGCCCAAGCTATAGCTTTTCTTGAAATAACCTGTTCCCCCTGCATCCCCATTGCCCCCCAGGAAAGCTAATTCTTCTCTCAGGCTGCTTCAGAAAGTACATCCTCTAAGAACAGATACCCAACATTCCCAGGGGGAAACTGTCTTTCCTTCAGTTAAATCCCATTGTGCCTTTCACAATGTATGGCACACAATTAACATTTTGCCATGGAAGGTGCAAGAGGTCAGAGTCACTACACCTCCCTAAGGGTTAATGTTGGCAGGAAGTAGGAAGAGAGGAGCTACTTTCCTCAATAGTGGATATATATCTCACTGACACATCATCCATACTCCAGGAAAATGTTAAAGAATATGTCAATATAGACAACTCAGATGAAGCTCAGTAAACCACGTACACAAAAAAAGACTGTTAAGTAGATGGTTGGGCCATAGAAGTAAGTAGTTAGTCAGAAGAAGATTTTCAGTAGGAGGAAGAAGACTAGAACTGGGTAATATGGATTAAAAATAACTTAAATTCATTGTTTTCATGTGTGAAACTATCAAAGAATAAAATGCATAAAATGATCAGTTAATATGATTGACTTAAACAGGCAAAGGATTAGTCAGTGGCATGACAAACATGGAGGTGGGAGGAAAATGGTATGCATCTTGGTTGATCAGAATGCATGGGCCATTTCTTTACTTTCACAACCTTATTTCTAGTTATATCTTTGTAAATTATAGTTCCTCTAGAGGTAAATAAGGTAAAATTCCCCCATAAAAAGCTTTGGGAAGTGTTTCAGCAGTACCATGTCACTAGTTAGCTGGAATTTGTGTATGTGTAAGAGAGAGGGACAAAAATAACTTGATTTTTTTGATCTTCAGTTTTAATTTAGGTAAATAGTGAAGATGTTATTTACAATAGAATTTTAGTGCTATTTCTATAAGGAAAAATCTAGCATACAGGAGGAGGAAGAGGAGGGACAGGAGGAGGAGTGAGGAGGAGGAAGAGGAGAGAAGAGGAGGAGAGGGAAGAGGAAGAGGAGGAAGACTTCTAGTGCTTCTGAACAGGGCTGTGTTTATGGGAATGATGTTTATTTTTGAACATTATTAAAACAAATAAATTATTGTGCAGTTCAGTAATACAGTCCTACCAGGACTATTCCAACTAGTCATACCTGAAATTAATTCAATTGCTGTTTTAGACAACTTTGTAAATCTCACTGAGTGAAGCAAGGAGGCAGAAGCAATCCAGGATGATTCCAGAAGTCACCCTTGGTCCTCCACAGGGTGCCCTCTGATTACATACATACACACACAGGGGATTTCCCAGGTACCGACCACAAGGGCCAGAAGTTCAGGTGCCGCCTTTTCCATCTGGCATTTTTACATGGACCTGGGATCTGAATTCCGGACCTTCTGTCCATTCTTAACCCCTGAGCCCTCTCTCCAGCCCCCCATATTTACATTTTTAAACTAAAGAAAACTTTCATGCCATGGTTTATGGGAACGATGTTTATTTTTGAACATTATTAAAACAAATAAATTATTGTGCAGTTCAGTAATACAGTGAGCACCTATGGTGTTACCCTTTAGAAAGGCACGTCTGGCTCAATTACATTAAATTCATACAAACAATTACAGTTATTTACCTTGGCACCTTACAAAATTGCCTATTCCTTTCACATTGTTCTCTAATGTTCTTCAGAGAATTGCTTCAAACTTGAATCTCCTTCTATAGAATTTAACATTGGTTAATCCACAGGGAGTTCTGTTACCCATTAATGTTGTCAGTGGTTCTTATTTTTAATATATAATTTCAAATTGCATAGTTTAATAAGACAACGAAAACTTTAAGAAAGCAAACTATCTTTATCATGTGTTTTGTGTGTGTGTGTGTGTGTGTGTGTGTGTGTGTGTGCATGCACGCACGTACACGCAGAAGAGGGCACTTGACTGTCTATGCCTGTGGAGGTCCAAGGTGGCTTTGCTCTGCCATTTCCCAGACTCTTCTTTTTAAGGCTGGATTGCAGGCCATGGTCATTTCTGACCAATGTTTTTTATGTGGAATCTGGGATCAAAACTTAGATCTCTCCAGGTCAAGATCTATATCCTAATAAAACTTACTTAGTAAAGTTAGCTTTCAGATGCTAAGTTCAAAATTAAACACACTATCAAGAGAACATCTATGGCTCCTTTCAGTTTCATCATCCACATCTATACAGAGGTCACAAAGATCTGCTCACTGCTTATAAAAATTTTCTTATGGAGAAAAACACCCTTGTGTGCTGAGAAATGACTTTCCACAAGGGTTCTCCTGTATGATTAATGGTGAAAGAGGCCAGCTGAACACATGTTTCACAAATTTTATGCCTCATGGTCTTTCAAGTTTAAAAAAATTCATTGGAAAATATTAGGTATAAAATTATGTCATAAATTAAAAGCTGCATTGAAATGAAGGATTAGATAATACCTTTCTCAATAAATGAAATAGTCTTTGACAAAACCTATGAACAAGAGCACATACCACATGGTAACTATTAACTTCTTTTAATTGTGGAATTCAGTCAGAAAAGTCTGATATTACAGTAAAACTCAAATTATTTTATAAAAACCTGAAAATTACCAGATGTAATTGACAATGATGAAAAATGCAAATGCTTTCTCTCTTCTGTGTAGTTCTGTTAAGTTTTCAATTTAAAAAGAGTCTATATTAAAAGACAACAAAATTACTCCAAATCGCTATGTAGTTAGTATAAGCACAGTCGCAAATAGAAGCCAAAATTACATTCTGGAAAATGTGTTGAGAAGCCATCAACTGTGCTCAAAATATTTTTTAAATTTTTAAATCAACTATATCAAGTGGAGTACACTAGTATAGCAAATAGACTTTCAGTCAAAGGCTCCTATTGTGCAAACAAGCAAAGATAGAATTTCCCTGAGCTGAACTATTCTGCTGGTTCACAGAAAAATCCCTTAAAGCTGCTTTCACATTTCAATCTGAATTATATCCTGACACCAACCTCAAATGAGTGCTAATAGTGTTTCTATAGTGTTGGTTGATGTTACTGTTAGTTTGTCAGTCAGAAACCTTTTCTATGCTAACATTGAATCACTTTAAAGGTTAAAGAAAGCATTTTTTAAAAGCTTCCTAAATACCCACATTTCTCATCTTGGAATTTTTTCCTTTTTCAGTTTTGAAGATCAAACGACCATTCATTAGGAGATTTGTTCTTGCACTTGGAAGTCAGGTAGGATCTGACTCATGAATTTTGAATGAGGAAGTCAATCATATGAAATAACTTCTCATTGGATGGTCTCAGAAACGCTGCTGAGATAATCTTCAGAATTCATGATAAAATTTGTCCATTCCTGACAAATGTCCTCCATGCGGAATTCTTCACCACCGTATTCCAGAGGAAGAATGTCCGGGAAATGCTGAAGCAAGCCGGGTTTGTAATTGTTCCCATGCATGTGAATCTGAAATATCCAGACAGTTTTAGAAAGTACCCTACAGTTCTCAATGTGCTACATGCATTTTAAGTGGAGAAAGAGCTCATAAAACAAAATACCCTGAAGAGTATACACACAAACAAATATCTTTTATTATCCTCATAATCTAACCACATTCTACTGTGTTTAAATTGTATTGAACCACATCATTAATTGTATTACTTTCTTAGATTTCTATTTTATAACTGTATAATATTTATAAAGTACTGATAAAATATACTACCTAGTATAAATTTATGGTAAACAGAGGCAAATATCTGAGACCATAATTAGGTTCATGAAGAATAATTTATATAGTATATATATATATACATACTCCAGGCTCATACATCAGGAAATAATGATCATCTATAATAATGATGGTTGAGAATCTTAAATATTCAAACATTTTAAGCTTTAAAAATTAGCTGTAGACTTCCCTTGAGGTAAGACAAACTGTAGAAATCAAAAGTATATCTTGCTAAAATAAATAAATAACCCTTTCCCATCACTAGAGAAAAATGCTCTTCGATACATTCAGCAGTCAAAATTTAGTAAGAACCTATAATGGATGAGGAAATGAGGCATGGTAAATAACGATCCTACACTAACAGTAAGGTTATCAAAGAAGCCACTCAGTGCCCAACTAAAAAAGACCCCAGTGCAATAGAAGATTCTTAATTCAGAGAACCATGAGTGGCCATAATACAAAGTAAAAGTGCCCGTGGATGCTCAGCCCTATTCAGGGAAACTAAACTACTCTCCCCATTCCAAAGTTCAGGGAACTTTTCAGAAAAGGGGTCAGTAAGAATGTAAGAGTCAGAGAACTGGAATAGACAATGTCAGACAGTAGCTACTGTTCGTGTCAGGGCTGCCATATTCATGACCTCAATGCAATAATGTCTACTTCCACTAGACCTCTCTACAATAGTTGATCCAACAACTTGTTGCAATGGAACAAAAAAGATACCATCAGACATGTCACTACCCTCAGGGATTATGTGGGACTGGTGCTGGACAAAAGAAGGGAAGCCTCTATATTCTGTCCACTCATGGTCCATTTGCTCCCTGATGAGTGTCCAAACACTACTTAATGTGGGCATCCTAGAGTTAATCTAGTGGCTCACAAACCTGAGGAGATGCAGGAGAGGGAGGAAAATGGATGGGAGGGGAGAATGGAAAGGGTGAGAAGAGATGCAGGAGCTGAGGTGGAAAAATGGATGGCGGAAAAACACATAAATCCATAGTTAATACTATTTAAAATTTATATATGTATATATGTATATATATGTATATATGTATATATATATATATATATATATAGTGTGTGTGTGTGTGTGTAAAGGATCCTATACCTAGAAACCATGATCCCAATCCTTATTTTTTTTCTAGAATGTCAAAATTTTATCAGTTCACTGAGAAGAAAGTCTTATCTTCTCTGGAATGAAGAAATGGAAATGTGTAATGTTTGCTAAAAAGCTGAAAAGAAAAAAAATAGCTGTTTTCATTTGTTTACCTGCTAGTCTTACTTTTTGTTAACTTTCACTGAAATGCTTCACTTAATGTCTCAATTTCTCTCTCTCTCTCTTTCTCTCTCTCCTCTCTCTTTCTTTCTCCCATAACCTCCTTTTATTAGTTCTAGTTTATTCAAAATGATATGCTTGTTTTTAGATCTTTAGATGGTAGCCAACTGTTGTCAAATCAAACTAGAAAGAAAAAAAAAGAAACAAAAATTGACTTATAAAACACTAGAATAGAAATTCACTTCGATAAAGCTCAAGATGAAGGAATGCTTTTTGAAAACAGAAGGAAATACCCACTGGGTCTCCTCACCTGACCCATAAATATATACTCTAGGGTGTAAGTTTCTGACCAGCTACAAGTTAGTAAGTTTTTCTTAAGATGAGAGAATCTAGCTTCAAGAGATTCAAATATCCTATTCTAATTCATGTTTTCACTGTTTCTGTCTTTGAGATTTGAATTGTAAAATCCTCTCAAACCCCTAGAAGCGGTGCAGCACAGGGCGCCCAGTTGCGTGTTCCTCCTGGGCTCAGAGGTTGCGGTAAGGAGGAGCCCTGGAGCCCTGGAGCCGTGAACCTGCAGAGAATAGCTCTCTAGAGACAAACACAAGAAAGCAGCTGATTTTCTTCGGAACAGATGCTGGTCAGTTTTCTGAAAATTCTGAGAGCTATTCACCTGAAACAAACCTCTTTGAGATAAGCTAATGAAAGTTAAATTATTTTGCTTTAGTACTATGACATTAAGTCATGCCCCAAGCATATGTTCAGTGATTAAAGGAAGTATTTGTTTCAGGAACCACCATGGACTGCCTCCACCTCCTCCTTATTAGCTTAAACAAAAGTTTAAGCTAATAAACAAATACTAATTGCATTTGACATACATTATATGACACATTTATGTCATTATAAATCATTTTTTAAAAAGACACACAGTGAAATACTTTGCTAGCAATTCTGTCTTAAGCTAACTGCTTTGGGTCCTGTAAGTAAGCACATATTCCCTTGTATGCCCTGATAATGTGATTTCTGTGTGATGGAATGCTGTGCTTTAATTAATTCTCCTTTGGGTAGGAACAGCAGCAGCACACCATTAACAGCTCCGCATTGTGCATGTTTCACTCTGCAGTCCACCTTTCAAGTTTTATATTCCACTGTGTGACTGTCTCTAATTTATTTAGCTAGTTCTCTAATTATGAATGCTTGGTAGTTTCAAATCCTTTTTCTGTGCACGTCGTTTTGCTTGTATACAGGTTATATGTACAATGAATTCCCAGCAGAGCCGACAGTGACTTTGATCACACTGCCCTCTGCAGAGAAAAAATGGTTTTGCACTCCAGAAAGTCGGAAACTTAAGGTCAATATACTAGATTTTTCCAAAATTAAAAATAAATTTTAATTTATAAGAGTAGTTGACATTGGGTTGGAGAGGTGGCTCAGGGGTTATGCCTCTGCTTGCAGGTGGAAGGTCCTGAGTTCAGATCCTAGACCTCACATACAGACGCCAGGCGGAAGCAGGGGCGGCCTGCGTTTCTGGTCCTGGTAGGGCGGAGCCTATGAATCCCGGGGCAGAGTAAACAAGGAGGAGGTGGAGGCAGTCCATGGTAGTTCCCGAATTCGTCCGTGGTTTTACACACACACACACACACACACACACACACACACACACACACACACAAAAGCGCACGCACACACGCACAATTGAATAAATAAATAAATAAAAATTAAGAGTAGTTGACACTTAAATACTTAAACTATTAGGCCAATAGTGTGGGGGCACCCTATGCTGCACCACTGAGGGGGCAGTCAAGAGATCTTTATGTGAAAAGGGACTGATGGGAATAGTTCATTGAAAGTATTTTACTCACCCGACCCTTAATTTTTTCTGTCAGGAAAGGTTTGATCATGGAAAAGACAGCATGGAAAATTATTGGCTCATTTATCATATGGATGCCACGAACTTTTAATGGATAGGAATCCTTTTGGAAAAGAAGGAAAAAAATCTTATTAATAAGAAAACCTCAATATTGCAATAACACTCCCAAAGGCAAGTTTTCTACAAGATTTTCAGAAATCTACAGCCTAAAGTTTGACTTGACTTTGAAAATGGCTTATGGACTAGTACCACTTGCATTGATTTGTATCATTGTTCCTGTATCAAGAAAAGACCTTTTCGCCCCTGCCTCACTGAGGTTTCCTACTTTTATTACATCTACCCTTGAATGTGCTCTTATAATAAGACTCCAGTTTAACAGCTTTTTGTCTCTGACCAGGGGGTGACATACAGTGCCCAGCAGGATGGAGTGAAGGGCATTGCAGGAGCAGCAAAACTGCAAAAGAAAATCAACAAACCACAATCCAGAACTTCAGAGACTCTATATCAACCACCTAGAACTAGGCCAAACTAATCTCTCCCCATCCTGAAGCTCAGGGACATTTGCGGAAGAGGGGGCAGTAAGAGTGTAAGAGCAAAAGGATGGAAGGAGCAATGATTTGCAAGATTCTCAACAATAGTTGGGGCCAAAGCAATCATAATGGAACTTTGCATGCCCTGCGCAATGTCCAGCGCACTGTTGCCCTCATAAAGTCTAGCATCTGTTAGGGCACCGAGACCCCTGGAGGCAAGGGATTGACAGCCATAGTAGTGATCTTATGATTAAGGGGAACAAGAGAAAGGGCTTATGGAAATGCCACTGGGTCCTTATATGTCATCGGAGAGGAGGACCCAGTGGAGAGTTAGGCGCACACAATAAAGGACTCTCTGGGAATTGGGGGGGAGACACTGGGGGAAGGGGAGGGGGGAGGGAGGGAACTGGTAAAAAATTTTAAAATGTATAATTAAATTTTTAATAAAAAAAAAAAAAAAGACAGCATGGAAAATTATTGGCTCATTTATCATATGGATGCCACGAACTTTTAATGGATAGGAATCCTTTTGGAAAAGAAGGAAAAAAATCTTATTAATAAGAAAACCTCAATATTGCAATAACACTCCCAAAGGCAAGTTTTCTACAAGATTTTCAGAAATCTACAGCCTAAAGTTTGACTTGACTTTGAAAATGGCTTATGGACTAGTACCACTTGCATTGATTTGTATCATTGTTCCTGTATCAAGAAAAGACCTTTTCGCCCCTGCCTCACTGAGGTTTCCTACTTTTATTACATCTACCCTTGAATGTGCTCTTATAATAAGACTCCAGTTTAACAGCTTTTTGTCTCTGACCAGGGGGTGACATACAGTGCCCAGCAGGATGGAGTGAAGGGCATTGCAGGAGCAGCAAAACTGCAAAAGAAAATCAACAAACCACAATCCAGAACTTCAGAGACTCTATATCAACCACCTAGAACTAGGCCAAACTAATCTCTCCCCATCCTGAAGCTCAGGGACATTTGCGGAAGAGGGGGCAGTAAGAGTGTAAGAGCAAAAGGATGGAAGGAGCAATGATTTGCAAGATACTCCACACAAGTTAGGGCTGAAGCAATCATAATTGGACTTTACATGCCCTGCGCAATGTACAACACACTATTGATCTCACAAAGTCTAGCATCTGCTAAAGGCACCAAGATCCTTGGAGGCAAGGGATTGGCAGCCACAGTAGTGTTCCTATGCTTAAGGGGAACACAGGAAAGGGTTCAGGGAAATACCACTGGGTCCTTGTACGTCATCGTCATCGGAGAGAAGGGCCCAGAGGAGAGTCAGGCATGCATAAGAAAGGACTCTCTGGGAATTGGGGCAAAAGGTACTGGGGAATGGGGAGGGAGGGGGAGGGAAGGGGGAGCAGGGGGTTGGGGGGGGATGGAGGAGGAAGGGAGGGAACTGGTGTACCTATTAAGTTTGTATGAGCTGAAATAATAATAAAAATAAGTTTGTATGAGCTGAAATAATAATAAAAAATGTATAAAAAAAAAAAGAAAAGACCTTTTCGGATGATTTTTCTTATAAAGTAGTTAAGAAATACCTATGTACACTTTTCACCAGAAAAGGTCATGCCATTTACCCGGCCACATATAAAGTTTCTCTTAAGGAAACAGTAACGATTCTGGACATTTCAAATTTAACATTTTTGCTGAAAAAAGTTGAGAGAAAAAAATCAAATTTCCTAAAAATTGAAAGACTATAACAATGAGCACATGTGTTTTAAATTTGACAATGGTATATATCTAGTAAAGGAGTCAAATAGACTTAGTTGTAAAATGTATAAAGTTAAGACTTAAAAAGAAAAAAAAAACACCTCACCAATAGTTTCCTTATCCAAAAGTTTTGTCGTTGTTAATATACAAAATTTTTTCTTGCATTTTTTCATGCCAAATTGGTGAGGTTTGCGTTGATGATGTTGCTGTGGTTGTTGCTTTGAGACATGTAGTTTAGGCTAGCCTTGAACTCCTGGTAATCCTGCCTCCACACAGTGGATTACAGATGCTGGTCCAAGTGCTGGATTACAGGCATATGCTACCATGTTTGGTTTGAGTCAACATTTTAATTTAGGAAGAACATTTCAATGACAACAATACAAAATCATCTTAATATTTAAATGCATAAATTCTGCAATTATTTATTTTGAACATATTTTTATAGTTTGCTACATTTTTAAAAAATTGTACTTACTGTTGGCACTATTGAAATATATGCATCATTTCTTTTTAGAATTTGTTTACATCACCTTATTTTTCATGTGCATGCATGTGTGTGTGCTTAAATGCATGCATGTGGTGGTGGGATCCATATACCATAGCACACATCTAAAGATCAGAAGACAACTTGCGAGAGTTGGTTCTCTTCTTCCACCATGTGACTTGCAGGAATTGAATTATGCAGGTTTTGCATAAAGTGCCTTTACTGATTGAAACGTCTTGCCAGCCCTACTCTATGTATCATCTTAATATTTAAGTTTTTAATAATGTACTAACAAAATTAAAGGCTATGCACATGGACATACAGTATGTAATGGTTAAAATATCACTTACCGTAAGCACAGCAGCAATCTTCTTGGCCACAAATGGGGTAATTTGTAAAGCATGAGAAATCTGCCAGCCTTCCAGGTCAAATATGGCCTTGACCCCATTTCGCTGAGTTTCTACCTCTTGTACAATGAGCTCCGATGTAATTAGACTTACACGAAATACGTCATAAGCTGTAAAAACTTTTGGGTCCCAGTATGCTGAAGATGAGAAAGAAAGAAAGAGAGAGAGAGAGAGAGAGAGAGAGAGAAAGGAAGGAAGGAAGGAAGGAAAGAAAGAAACAGAAAGAAAGAAAGAAAGAAAGAAAGAAAGAAAGAAAGAAAGAAAGAAAGAAAGAAAGAAAGAAAGAAAGAAAGAAAGAAAGAAAGAAAAAGAAAATAGAAAAAAGAAACAGAAAGAAAGGCCATATTATATCTCAGCATGTAAAAAAATCGAGAAGATTCTTTAAGGTGGCAAATTCCTTTTAGGTTTAAAGGATCAGTAGAAATAGAAACATGTAGAGAATCATGAATGGTCTGAATGCATTGAATGAGATCCATAGATATTTGCCTACTTCTCCATATCGCCCTCAAATTCCTGGCAAAGAAAATGTTTTGATTTTTTAAAAATTTTTGACAATGTTATATAATGCTTATTCATATATGTATATTCAATACATTGTGTTCACTCACATGCACTCCCTGCTACCCTCTCTCATCCCTTTCCACTTCTACCAACCCCCTTCTTGTTCCCAAATAGTCTCTCATGACCCTTCTCTTCTTTCCATTTTATTTATTATTTTATTTTTATTTATTCAATTGTGCATTCAATTGTGCATGTGTGTATGTGTGTGTGTGTGTGTGTGTGTGTGTGTGTGTGTGTGTAGAACCACAGGCGAATTTGGGAACCACCATGGACTGCTTCCACCTCCTCTTCGTTTACTCTGCCCCTGAGATTCACAGGCTCTGCCCTACCAGGACCAGAAACACAGGCCACCCCTGCTTCCGCCGGAGTCTATACATGGAGTCTAGGATCCGAACTCAGGACCTTCCGCCTGCAAGGCAGAGGCTTAACTCCTGAGCCACCTCTCCAGCCCTTTATTTTATTTTTTGCAGTCCCTCTGCAGGCAGCCATAGCAGACAGTGTCTGTGACTGCAGTGGCCATGCTGTGGCTACATGCAGTGCCCACCATGCTCATGCCTATAGCAGCCATGCTGTGTCTAGAAGACAATCCCTCACTTCTCCCTGTCCTTCAACTCTTACTATCCTTCCACCCCTCTTGCATCATGTTCCATGGGACCATGCCCTCAGCAGTCATTAATTCTTAGTATTTTTACCAATATTTTACCAGTTATGGAATCCCATTTTGACAAATGTTCACTGCTGCAAAAGCCTTCTCTGGCTAAGGTTTAGAACTACTTCAGTCTATGGGCACAAGTAGGAATACTCAGAAGACAGTTTAATAACATGTTGATATGGCAAAAAGAAAAGGGACAGTAGTAGATTCCCCTGGAGAAGGTCTCAAAGTCAGCCAACAATTCATTTACTGTTCCTCCATTAATTATTTTTTGTTTCTTTGTTTTGTAGCAATAAATACTCTTCATTGTGAAAGGAAAAAAAATAAAATAAAGCTGCTGCTTTGATTTCATTACACGCAGCTGCAACACAATCTTTTACCTGGCCCAGGCAACTTAGGGGAGCGGGATTTAGTGATTCATGATTCCAGGTTACAGAGGCAGACACTTGAGGGGCTAAGGGCTGTCCCACCACATCCTCAGAGAGCAATGACTGAGGCATGATGGCTGTTTGCCAATGCTCAGCTGGCTCTCTGCAACTTCATAAAGTGCTGAACCACCTGCCTAGGGAATGCTCCTACCCACAGTAAGCTGGATCCCACTTCAATTATGCAATCCACAGTTCTTCACAGGCATGCCTAGAGACGGACCTCAATGTACATATTACCTCCTGGGTGGACCAGGAGACCAGCCAGCCTCCTAGGTATTGAGTTGACAATTATTATTTACCGTGGCAGTTATTCTTTCTTCGAATTTGCTTACAAGTGTTGAGCTATTTAGATATAACAGCAAAAATAAAAACTCCTGACATTCAGCAAAGTGAACACATTCTGTAATCACAGCATTGTTTCAATACACACCTCTGCCTAGTTACTGATACCACATGGCCACTGAACTACAGACCCTGTATTCTGGGCCCTGGTATGAACACGGTACTCGATACCAAGCTGGTCCTTGCAAGTCTGCTACATAGACACACATGAGCAGCATTTCCTCCAGACAAGCAGAAAACTGTATACTCAGTTGCAAATTTTCTTTCTTTTTACTTTCTTTTCTGGGTTACTGGGGGCATGATTTTAAAGCGGGTATTACATCCCCAGCCACCTCTCCTCACTCTTGCTATTTGTGTCCTGACCACCATAAGCTGAGCAACTTCCTCTTTTGCCAAATACTCCCTGTACCGGACTTCCGTCCTGACACAGGCCCACAGTGAGTGCACATCACCCTTTCCTCCTTTCAAGTTGTTTTTCTCAGGTATCTTGTCACAATGGTGGACAGCTGATTAGCACAGCAAAGAGGCTGCTGAGGGAAACTCCTGAGGAGCAGACAGACAGGCCTGTCCTCTGTCCAGCTCTGGGTGACCAGCAACACAGAGCAGATCACACACAGTCGGGATCCCACGGGCTGGAGCAGGAAGCTGGGCTTGGGAAAGCAACTGGGGAACCACTCAGGGAACTGGGCACACCCAGAGAAAGTAAACAGCACCTGGTGCAAGCTGAGGAACTGCCCTTGCCTGCTCAGCCCTCGCCTTCTTCCTCAGCCATGAGTCAAGGCAGCAGGCAGAGAAGACAGTATAGACAGACAGCAGACAATCATTAAAAAAAAAAAAAAGACATTCATCTAGGAAAAAAATATAATATGATGTGCACGTATACAAAGAAAGGAACTAGACTCCAAAGATAAAAACAGCAAAACTAAAGAAACAGTTAAGCAAGCAAGAGGTATCAAAAGAAATGTTAATAGTTTCAGCAGGCATGGGGGAAGATACTGAAAGCTGTTACAAGAAGAAGTCATTATTAAAGACAGTCAGTTGATAACTTAGAAATGAAATGGTAATTTGATTGAAAATTTTTGTTTGATGGGATAAGTCACAGAAGAGACAGGGACATCAAGTGACCAAGCTCAAGAAGTTCTCAGATGATGGACGCAGAAGTTGAGAAGCATTAACAAAACAAATTGAGAGACCTATGCAGATGAGTCTGTAACTTTCAACAGGAGACAGGAACAGTACCAATAGAGAAAATAAACTTCCATAGCTGTTAAAGATGTAAGAATTCACAGCGTACTAAGAGTATGCATAAAAATGAAAAATGCAATCCCAGCACTTGGAGGGTAGAAGCAGCAGTTCAAGGTCATTCTCAGTAAAATAGTGAGTTCAAGGTCAGCCAAGGGTATATGATACTGTTAAAGAGAAAGAAAAGAAAGAACAAAAGGAAAAAGAAAGATGATAGGTAGATAGAATAAAAGAAAGAAGGTAGGTAGATAGATAGATAGATAGATAGATAGATAGATAGATAGATAGATACTTATAACTAAGAAATGGAAAAATTTTAGGGAAAAAAGCATAGATTCTGGCTTGGGCAACAAAGTAGGAGACAGACAGAAAAGTTCGTGCCCATATGGTAAGACTTCCAAGTGGTTATGGTTGGAATAGGGAGCTAATTGTACAGATCTGGAACGTGATAGGGTAAAGATAAATGTTGGGAGTTGTTTGTACTTATGCAACATCTGTAGTGAAAATTGTGTACCTCTGTGCTTTCCTCCACTACAGTAGAGAGATAAGGACTCATGTGCAGTGAAGCTGAAAGCCAGCATGTGTTTTGAGACATTCTGCACATATAGCCTAGGTGATGCCTGATACGCAGCAGTCAGACAGACTGACAGAAAATTTCACCAGTGCATGGCAGCAAGAACTTCAAGAGAAGATGATGGTTCAGAAAACATGGTTCAGTTGCTACTGAGAGATCTAGTAAAATAACACTAGATACATATCAGATTTGTGGAAGGAAGGTAACTGGCGAGTGCCTAAAATCCTTTGAGCATAGGTGGAAATGAAACCAACCCGATGGACAGAAGAGACTCTGAAATGTGGACGGTGAACTTGACTAATAAGGACAGGGAGTCTGGCTGAAGGGACTGGGGCAGAGCAATTATGGGATGGAGGAGGAGTTTTTGCTTTCAGTGGCTGAACTTTAACAAATTTGAATACTACCCAAAACTTTGAATTGAATTATCTTTTCCTTTGTAAGCTATCAACTGATTCTCTTTCATAATGACTTATTCTTGTAACTGCTTTCAGTATTGGTGTAATCCAGCAGACAGAAAATCAGTAAAGATCTAGAAAGAGAAAGGATAATCACAAAGACTCTTGGGGAGTCCCAATAGGATTGCCCTTCCCTTTTTATAACCTCACTTTGCAGGTGAGAATCTGAACAAATAATATAGCTCACAAAATACACACTACTGCCATCTAAACACTTATCTTATACCCATAGATTACAGACAGCTCTCAACACTCAGTTGAGAAACATCTTTTTGTAATTGAAGGTGTTTAATCCAAGAACCACAACTGGCCAAAATACAGAAATTAAACAACTGTGGAGTGCTTACTTCTAAGCAGGAAGGATATCCAAATTATCTGCCTCTCCTCCCCCCCATCTCAAGGCTCAGGGAAACTTGTGGAAGAGGGGGCAATAAAGATGTAAGAGCCCAAGGATGGGGAGGGATTGCTACCAAACAGTACCCTCTGCTCAGGAAAGGGCTGCCACACCCAAGAACTCACTTCGACAATGTTCACTTGTTCACTTCCACAGGACCCACACAATAGTTGTCCTATCAACATCTCACCAGGAATGAGGAAAGATCACAATAACACTACACCTCCAGGAAAAACTAAGGTTAATGCCAGACAAGAGAAAGGGAGCTTCTTTACTCAATGATTTTCTTACTTGACAAGCCAGTCATGACTCATAAATACTCAGGCACTTGACACACATGCAAAAAAGATGTGAAAGTAGGAGGGACACTGGCTGAAAGGAGAAAGGATGAAGTGGGATGGGACTGACTAAAAACTCATAAATTCTCTGCATCTATGTATGAAAGTATCAAAGAACTTTAAAAACCTAATAAAGAAAATATACACTACTTCAAACACTGGCTGAGTGCTACACTGATGAAAAATACAAACAGAACAAATGAAGCTTGCAGGTCATAAATCCTGACCCAAATTTCTGAGTCTGACCAACTTGTCTGACCTGATCTGTCCAGTCTCTGCTCTCTGTGATTGCTCAAGTACAAATTAGAATTTCAGCTTCTCAGTTTCAGCAGCCACACTATAAGTTCCCAACAGGTGCACGTGGCTTGTAGAGATTGCAGATCAGTATCATTACTGAAAGCTCTATTGGACAGTGCTAGCTAGACTCTAAGCTTCATTAAGACCAAAGAAACTAATGTTTCAATTCCTTCTCTACCATTTATTGTTTATATATGCCAGTTAGTGTTCTTGTTACAGGCATGTGCATATATGCATGTGGGGGTATAAAACAAGCAGTTTTATTCCATAAACTGTTACATACATTTTACAGATCTCAACTGAGTCAGCAGGCCTAATTACTTTAGTTCATAATTACTAAGCCACAATCAAGTCTTAATATTCATCATTAAAGTTTACTTTTGCTGCTGTATATAGTACAGCAGTTAGTTTCAAGGCCATAAAATTATATCTTTGTGGTAAGGCTGGAAAGGTCTGCCCAGAAAGAAAGACTCTGCATCTTCTCATTGCTGTCACTGCACAGACACTGTAGTAGAAATAGCTGTGTGATTGGCATGTTTTTATTTGATGCATAAGCTAGTATAAAAAATATACAGACTCATTCTACTCAATCATCTTACATGCTCTCAAAAGTTAAATGTGGTATCTTCTTGAAAGACAGCAAGGGGTTGAGCTCAAAACAGGAATCACAGACAGAAATAGGTAGGAAAAGTGATACATAAGCATTTTAAATCTTTAAAAACAGAAGTTAGCTTGGCACCCTGGCACTTGCCTGGGCTCAATTACTCAACAGACTGAGGCTAGATTACTTGAGTCCAAAAATTCAAATCCGCTTGAGGTCAGGGGTTAAAAATCAGCTTGGGCAATATTGAGGGAAAGAGAGAGGGAAAAGAGAGGGAGAGAAAGGGAAAGAGAGAAAAACCTTTGTATCATTCACAAGATTCTTTTCATGAAATGTTGGTAACGGTCATTTCAGGGTACTATGACAGAAATCCCAGAGCAAAACAAGAAAGAGGTAGAAATCCAGAATGATTCAGGAAGTCACCCTTGGTCTTCCACAGGGACACACAATGCTCTCTGATACACACACACACACACACACACACACACACACACACACACAAACTAAAAAATAAATATTTAAAAATCAACTCAAATGGATCAAAAACTCAACATAAATCTAAAATTCTGAAACTGCCAAAAGAAAGGGAGTGTGCTACAAAATATAACTAAAGACTCATTAAATAAGATTGTGGTCTTTCAAGAAATGAGGCCAGTAATTGATAAATGGGACCTCGTGGAACTGAAAAACTGCTGTTTAGCGAAGGAAACAGCCAATCAAGTGATGAGGCAGCCTACATAATGGGAGAAAAATCTGTGCCAACCACATATCTGAGCGAATTAATATTTAGAATACACAAAGAATTCAAAAAGTACAACTTGAAAACAAATAACTAATCTCAAAAATAGTCTAGAGGTTAGAAAAGAGAATTCCCAAAAGGAATTCAAATAGTTAATAAATGATTATAAAAAGTGTTCACATCATTAACTATCAGAAAAATGCAAATTCAAACCAATTTGAGAGTCTCTCTCACCCCCAGTCAGAGTGGCTATCATCAAGAGGTCAAATGCCAACAAACCTGGTGAAGATATGGGGAAAGAGGAACCATTATGTACTGTTGGTGAGGATGAGCATTGGTACAGCCACAATGGAAATCAGTGTGGAAGTTACTCAAAAAGCTAGAACTCACACTAACATATGAGCCAGCTATAGGATTTATAGGTCGGTAAAGCTGCAGATACCTGTTTTCCCCAGCAGTCTGCATAACACCTTTTAGTGCTATGAAAGCTACCAAGGAAGAGTCAAGCTCAGTTCCAGCTTCATTTCTGTATCATGCAACCAAAGCATATGGCATATACTTTGCATACTCCTGAGCATGTACCAAAAGGATTGTCTTACTATAGAGATATGTGCTCGTCCATATTTGTTGCTATTTTATTTACAATAACTAGGAAATGCAATCAGACCTGATATCCATCAACTGCTGAATGGGTAATGAAATCGTGGGAAATTTAAAAAATGGTATTTTATTCTGCTGTAAATAAAAATGCAATTGTGAAGTTTACAGGTAAATGTATGGAGCTTGAAGAAATTAGAATGAGTTAATAAAAGTGCAGAAAGGAAAAAAAAAACACCACATGCACTCCCTTGTAAATGGAACCTAGCTTCAAAACTCTAATTTTGTGTGTTCAACATGGAGCTTTGTAGAAGCCTGGAAAACCTAAAAAGGCCATTGGGAGGGGGGATACTTTAAGGGAGGAGGAGAGTAGACGTAGAATGAAAGTAGAGAGGGGTAATACTATGAATGGAGAGCAAGGAGAATGTGGAGGAATAGGAGAGATAAGACAGTTGGGTTAAGAAAGAGTTAATCAAGACTAAGGGGGTTTGAAAAAGCCATATAGAAACCTATTATCTAGCAATTGAATTAAAATGTACCATTTATTTGTTTAACCTTTGAAGGGAGGTACTCCAGCGTTTCTAGAAGGCATGGACTATTAAACAATTTGCTCAGTGCCAGGATAAAATATCTCCCTATAAACTGTTGGCCTTGGATGCATCAAAAGCTGCCAAAACTTTTGGCATTCCTCTTGATTGCTCATCAAACACAGACGACAAGATCTTGTTGCTGAAGATATCATATGCTTTGGTTTTATGATTAAGAAATCCAGCTGGAACTGAGCTTGACTCTTCCTCACTGCCAGCTAGCTTTCATAGCACTAGAAGGTCCTATGTAGGCTGCTGGGGGAAACAGGTATCCACAGTTTTACCAATCTATGAATCCTAGTAACTATAATACTGTAAGAATTAACTGAAGACTGCAGCTCTGGACTCATTTGTAAAGAAATAGTAGTTGAGTAGTTGAGTTAAACCCTAAGAAAGCCTACAGGAGGTTGTCTAATTGATGGGTGCGTGTGAGGGGAAAGGAGGGAGTAGGCTTAGCCTAAGATAGGTAGATGAACCCATTCTCTCAGCAAATAGATAAAGTGGAGAAAGATGGTAAGTAAGTTGACATGTTCTGGCAAGGAAAGTTTGACTTTCAGCATTCCCATAAATATGTTGTGGTCAGTTCCTTTGGCTCCTGGCATTGCTATAGACTCTCCTTCCAAACTGACTTATGAACTATAACCAGACAAACATAATCCAGAGTAAAATCCCTTGTTTCCCTAAACTGGTTTTTCATGAATTTATTGGCAATATGTAGAGAAATGGCAGTACATACCAAACTTGCCAGATACCAAGATACACCTATGTATACAACACTAGCATGACTGTTTACGGAATTAACCAACCACTCTCTGATTGTATCAGAAGACTGCTCCACAAGAGGGAATCCATGCCTGGAACTATAAACCTGACCAAAAACCCATGGCAGGGGAGGCATAGGTCCTTGAAGGGAACTGAATATTCCTATTTCTAAATGAATACATCCAACTGTTGTCTAAATATTTACGTTTATATTCATGGGCAAATGCTGCCATCAGCCTTCATCAGAGAAGCCTCTCTTTGCAGTGAAGGGGAATGAATGCAGACACTCATGGCTGCAAAGAGTGCTAAGAATGAGTGCTCATTTATGCCACCTCTTCTGAGGCTCAGGGAACGTTGCAGAAAAGAGGGAAGAATGAATGTAAAAGCTGGAAGAAAGAAAAAGTGCTGCCAAAATGGCATCTACTGACTAGACTACCATCACAAACACATAGCAACTTAAGACCCATACTAAGTGTGCACAAGAGTGGAGCCTTCAGCAGCCAGGCATGGATTCTACTGATAAAGTCAGGATGACGGTACTCATTGCCACCAGTTTTGTACCCACTGATACACCTGCCAGGCTCCAGTGGATAGTCTCAATTCAATGGGTCACAGAGTTGGCCCTGGATACACTAAATTAGTCACAAAATCAAACCAAAAGTCTTAACTCTGGCAAAAGAGAGAACTAGTAGAGAGGACAAGGCTGAGAGAATGGGAGGGAGATAAGAAGAAACAGGAGAAGAGTGTAATCAGACTGCATTAGGCACATGAATGAAATGATCAAAAACTAATTTTTTAAAAGAAGCTGAAAGAAAGGTAAACCCATGTAATACAGTAATTGCAAGGATTATGAACAGGAGGGATGGGGTTGGAGGGCCACACCAGACACAAGGAGAAAGGGGACCATGTTACAGCAGAGAAAATAGGCCTCCAAGGAATGCAAGTAAGTAATGTGACACCTGGTTAAGTTTACAGTCTTTCGTTCCTGATCATGTACAACTGAGGGGGTATGATCTCACCAGAAGGGGAGGGCATATAGTCTGGCAGATGAAAGGTGATCATTTTGCAAATGGGTGACTGACCTCTCCCTCACCGAGGTTTCCTGCTTTTATTACATTTACCCTTGAATGTGCTATTATAACAAGATTCCAGTTTAACAGCTTTTTTGTCTCTGACCAGGGGGTGACATACAGTGCCCAGCAGGATGGAGTGAAGGGCATTGCAGGAGCAACAAAACTGCAAAAGAAAATCAACAAACCACAATCCAGAACTTCAGAGACTCTATATCAACCACATAGAACTAGGCCAGCCTAATCTCCCCCCATCCTGAAGCTCAGGGCCATTTGCGGAAGAGGGGGCGGTAAGATTGTAAGAGCAAAAGGATGGGAGGAGCAATGATTTGCAAGATTCTCCACACTAGTTAGGGCCGAAGCAATCATAATAGGACTTTGCATGCCCTGCGCAATGTCCAACACACTGTTGACCTCACAAAGTCTAGCATCTGCTAAAGGCACCAAGATCCTTGGAGGCAAGGGATTGACAGCCACAGTAGTGTTCCTATGCTTAAGGGGAACACGAGAAAGGGTTCAGGGAAATGCCACTGGATCCTTGTACATCATCGCAGAGGAGGACCCAGAGGAGAGTTAGGCATACACAATAAAGGACTCTCTGGGAATTGGGGGGGGAGGTGCTGGGGGATGGGGAGGAAGGGAGGAGGAGCAGGGGTTCGGGGGGAGGAGGAGGGAGGGAGGGAACTGGTCTACCTATTAAGTTTGTATGAGCAGAAATAATAAAAAATGTATTATAAAATAATAAAATAAAAGAAGCTGAAAGAGACCCTTTGCTCTTTATACCGAGGGTGAGATGTCTATAAACCAGAAAACAGACCCACATCAGAACAAATTCTATTAATGTCATATTGGATTACTCAGCATCCAGAAGTGAGGACTCAATTTCTATTTTTACAAAACACCTAATCTATGGAATTTTATTGTAGTAGCCTGGACAGATGAGACAGAAACCTACAGAAACACTGGCAACACCTATTAATGGAAAAGAGGAACTAGCAAAGACAAAAGGTGAGAGGCACAAAGTTCGCACAGTACTCACCGATTCTGTAAATGAGGACTCTGCTGCCAGTGGGGTCCCTGGATCTTAGCACTCCATGGTAGCCAGCCTTCAAAAGGCCGAGGATACTTCTAGGGTGTAGATTTGCACTTAATTCTGGACATTCTGCTCTCCACTTAAAATAGTTTTTTAGTAACTGAAAAACAAAATTAAAATTATCCATCATTAGTATACATGGTAAAGTTTTTAAAAAAAAATGGTAGGAAAATGTCAATATTGTGACATTGTGCCAATATCCATGGTGTGGGGATGTTACTCAGAGAGGGCTTTTCAGTTGTACAAATCAAATTTCATTCAATAAAGTTCCACAGTCACAGGAGGTAATCTTAAATTCAAGATTCAGTAACGTTTGGTTGTCAACAATGACCATTAATCACACAAGAGATTTGTCAGTAAGTCCTGATCCTCTGATGTACGCCTTTCAGAAAACATGGGCTTAACTTGATTCCTTTGACCTGAACACGAGTAAGCCTGACACTTTGCTTTGACAAATAGAATATAGTGAATGACACTGTGCCATGCCTACAAAACCTGATGTCGCCTAAATGTGCCTTTAAGAATCCAGACACCTAAGATTCCTTGTTGCTCACAGGCCATATGTCAAGAGACCCAGGAAGCTGAGAAGCTATCCTGGATAGTCTGACCTCAGTCAAGTGTCCATCCCATGCCATTTGGAGCCAAGAGGCACCATCACATTGAGTCCTGGTCAACAGAACACAAATGCAGACTTGTGCTGTACACCAATAAGCTTCAGAAGATTTGTTACTTAGCAACAAGCAATTAAAATTCTACCTTTGCCACTTTTTGAAACAAGGGAATAAAAGTCAATCAAATGAATTAGGAAAAACAAAAGAAATCATATACTCAGATAGCTCTTTGGCAAAATATGGTTTAAAGGAAGCCCACTTGCAAAGGCATCGGTTTGCACATCTGGTGACCCAAGCCTAAACGGTAGAAACATGAATGATGAAATGGAAGAACCAACTTCTGAAAGTTGTTCCCTGATCTCTACCCGTGTGCCATGATATGCACATGTGCTGTTAGTTAAATACAGGTGTCAACTTGACTTAATGAACTCTGGGCACTATTGTAAAAATGAGTGGTTGAGTTAGTCCTCAGATCAAGCCCTTAGGAGATTGTCTAGGTAATGGGAAAGGACCAACACATGGTGGGTGAAGCTAGTCCCTGGGCAGGTGAGTAAGATGGAAGGAGCTGATTAGGGAAATTGGTATTCTTAGGTATACCTGACCGTACATGCTGGTCTGGCAAGTGAGGCTTGTTCCTCTCTCCATGGTCCTGTGAGTATGGTATAACCTGTTCCTTTGACTCCTGATATTGACGTGAGCTCTCCTGCCAAGCTGGACAAGGAACTGTAACCAAGAATCATTACCCAGAAGAAAATCCCTTGTTCCCTTGAGCAATTTGGTAATGAATTCATTGATAACAATATGGAATGACTGCAACATGTTCTCTGTTTCTTCTCTCTCTGTCCCCCACTGATAAATAAAATATTATAAAAAATTAAAGGAAACCCACTTTCCATGGAACTACCATGAAAAATCAACAAAACATTATACTTGGGGCTGGAGAGGTGGCTCAGGGGTTAAGGCTCTGCCTTGCAGGCGGAAGGTCCTGAGTTTGGATCCTAGACCCCACGTATAGACGCCAGGTGGAAGCGGGGGCGGCCTGGGTTTCTGGTCCTGATAGGGCGGAGCCTGTGAATCCCCGGGCAGAGTAAACAAGGAGGTGGTGGAGGCAGTCCATGGTGGTTCCCGAATTCGTCCATGGTTCTACACACACACATACATACACACACATACATGCACACATGCACACACATGCACATATGCACAATTGAATGAATAATAAAAAAAATAAAAATAAAACATTATACTTTAATTTTCCTCTTTATGATTTTCATCATTCTCATGTTTTCTAAAATGGCAATGAAATTGTTTTATGCTTAAAGAGATCTATTAATGTGAACTACCACAATTCACATAAAAGGAATGTCATGGTTAGGCACAGTTGTCAACTTGACTCTTGACGGTTTACGCTCTGGGCATATTTATAGAGAATTAGTTAAGCACAGATCAAATCTGAAGGACATTGTCTAGCTGATGTGGAAGACCCAGCCTATGGTGAGTGGGATTAGGCCCTGAAATAAATCACAGAAAGCTGGTTGAGAGAGTTGGCATCCTTCTGTTCACTTGTCCAGACATGCTGGTCTGGCAAATAAGGACTGTCCATCTCTTAGTGTTATGTGGTGATGATGTGGTCAGTTCACTTGTCCCTGATGTTGGTGCATGCTCTCCCGTCAAGCTGGACTGAGAACTATAACTGGACTGTCGTAAGAAAGTAAACTCCTTGTTCCCTTAAGCTGTGTGATGGTCATTTATCAGCAACCATGCAAGCTGACTGCAACAAGGAAAAAGCATGGTACTATTTTTGTAAAATTAGAACGAAAAGCTTCATGTCATCTATGAACTTTGTCATTCATAATATCAAGGCTTTAACCTAAGGAGCTTGTAACTTAGAAATTCATCATAAATTTCTAATAGTCACAAAAGTAATTATCTTGAGGAGATGTACAAACAGCACAGATAGATGGTAAACTTCTAAGCAGTTTGGAAGATGTCTCTGATTGGGACAGGGTAGAAAAACAAAGACAGGGAAAAACATCACAGCAGTCTTCCTCAGGAGGACAGAAACTCTGCAGTTCTGTTCCTTCTGTTTCTCTCTCTGTCTCTCTCTCTGTCTCACTCTCTCTCTCTCTCTTTCTGTGTGTGTGTATGTACGCGCGCGTGTGTGTATGTGCGCGCGTGTGTGTGTATGTGTGTTTTGTCGCCCTGTCTCTTTTGTCTCTTTTCTTTCATTTCTGCATCAACAAACTCTTCTTGAGCTGGATAGATGACTCAGGGATTGAAGCCTTTGCCTTGAAAATGACAGGATCTTAGCTTGGAAACCCGATTCCATGTAAAAATGGCAGCAGCCTGCAATTCCAATCCTGGAAGATGGAGCTTGGGAAACCCCAGAGCAAAACAATAAGTAAACAGAACAATCCAGGATGAATCATGATAGCATCCTTGAGACTTATAAGGCACATCTGCAGGCACATTTAAATATCTTCTGGCACACATATACACATGCACACACACACATGAAATAAACTCTTCTTAGCTTGAAAGAGAGAGACTTGCTAAGAGTTAAATGCAGCAAAGAAAAAAAGTCAGTCATTTTGCCAACAGAGAAATAATTGGTGACCTAAATAGCCATTTCCAAAAGCATTAAGAACAACAGGCACGTTGTTCAGTTCTCATGAATTCTGACACATTCACTGTGTTCTATAAGTTCCTCCTCCAGTCATAGGTGATATCAGAATCAATGTCAATGGCATTTTATGACGTTATTTACTTTACAGACCATTTACTCCAACATAAAAACAGATTTTTAAATTCTGAATCTGAGGACTTTATGGGAAGTAATAATCTATTGTCTTGCTTTTAACCTCATGTATAATTAGAAACAACACAATATGATAGTGTTGTTAGTCAACTGCCCTTGATGAGCATCTACATAAAGGATTCGTTGCTTCTGTCCTGAGTGGGAGAACTGTAAGGGAAGGCATCTGTAAGAGAGAACAAGTTGCTCTGTGTGTGTAGGATACAATTTTTAATATTTTCAAAAGTTTATTATGATTAAATTTGTTATTCAACAATCTCATACATGTGTATAGTACATTCTGATTGCTCTCAGCCCAGCCTTTCTTATCTCTCCTTTCCATTCACGCACGCCTTTTTGTTTTCCTTTGTGACCACAAAAAAAATGTTAAAGACTTGAAACATTCTGATTCAAGCTGAATGATGAAAGTAGCATTTTAGCAATTGTATAGAAATAATGGTTTGATTTCCCTGTGGTGTGACAGAAGTTGTAGTTTTGCTGGAAAAGATCCTTGCAGGCAGGATGATTCGACTTATTGGTCTATGAAGACTGAGGGGCTCTGGGAGAGAAGAATATGCTAAATGACAGAAGGGATCAATGCTTGGGGCTGGAGAGGTGGCTCAGGGGTTAAGCCTCTGCCTTGCAGGCGGAAGGTCCTGAGTTCGGATCCTAGACCCCACGTATAAACGCGGGGCGGAAGCGGGGGTGGCCTGCATTTCTGGTCCTGGTAGGGCGGAGCCTGTGAATCCCCGGGCAGAGTAAACAGGAGATGGAGGCGGTCCATGGTGGTTCCTGAATTCGCTCGTGGTTCTACACACACACATACATACATACACACACGCGCACACACACATACATGCACAATTGAATACATAATAAATAAAAAAATTTTTAAAAAAGAAGGGATCGATGCTTGAGCAGATCAGCTGTGACCACATACATGAAAGGATGTCTTCTGTTAATATGCGCTTTCTTTTTTTTTTTATTTCCATTCATACAAACTTAACAGGTACACCGGTCCCCCCTTCCCTCCAATCCCCTATCCCCCTGTGCCCCCCTCCCCTCCCCTTTCCCTCCCCATCCCCCAGTACCTCCCCTTCCCATCCCCAGAGCATCCTTTAATGAGCATGCCAGACTCTCCTTTGGGTTCTCCTATCCAATGAGGTGCAAGGACCTAGTGGCATTTCCCAGAACCCTTTCCTGTGTTCCCCTTAAGCATAGGAACACTACTGTGGCTGTCAATCCCTTGCCTCCCAGGATCCTAGTGCCTTTAGCAAATGCTAGAATTTGAGAGGTCAATAGTGTGTTGGACATTGTGCAGGGCATGTAAAGTCCAAATATGACTGCTTCAGCCCTAACTTGTGTGGAGTATCTTGCATATCATTGCTCCTCCCATCCTTATGCTCTTACAATCTTACCGCCCCCTCTTCCACAAATTTCCCTGAGCTTCAGGATGGGGAGAGATTAGGCTGAATATGCACTTTCTTGCCGCCTACATGGAGCTTTCACAAAGTGAAGGATCACCACAGCAATCTTTGGTCATTCATTTTCCATTGCTCAGCTCATAAGTCTGGTTGCCATAAATGCAAGTAATGAAAATAAATCGCTATTAAGAATTGTAGAACTAAGTTATGTCCAGATCAACAAAAGAAAAAATGGTCATAAATGAGTATTTGCATTTCAAAACTGCCCATTTTACACAAAAATTACAAATATCATGTTTTAATGATGGTTAAGGTATGTTACTTCTTGCATTTTTCATGTGTTCTCAAACCACTTTTAACAAAAGTATGAGCTCAATTTTTCCTCAAAATAGACCTTGATGGGAATGCAGGCTTATATAACCACTCTGGCGATCAGTCTGGTGATTTTTAAAAAGTTAAAGATTGAAATGCCATATGACCCTGCTATTCCACTTTTGGGAATAATCCTCCATACAACAAAAATTCACCTCAATAGCACAAGCACGACCATGTTCATAGCAGCACTGTTTACAATAGCAAAGTCACGGAATCAACCTAAATCCCCAACAGTTGATGAGTGGATAAGGAAAATGTAGTATATTTATACAATGGAATACTACTCAGCCATCAAAAAGATGAATTAATGAAATTTGCTGGGAAATGGATGGAATTAGAAAAAATTATATTGAGTGAAGTATTCCAGACACAGAAAATTAAGCACTGTATGTACTCCCTAATAGGTGGATCCTAGTACCAAACCCACTTGTGACATATTCAAAGATAAATCTCTGTAACACCTACAGTAATTGCAAAGATTATAAACAGGAGGGAAGGGGAAGGAGGACTCCGCCAGCAATAAGGAGAGAGGGGATCATGCTACAGCAGAGGAAATAGGCCACCATCAAGGTCTGCAAATAAGTAACAAGACATCTGGTTAAGCTAACAGACTTTCCTTCCTGGTCACTTGCAACTGAGGAGGTATGATCTCACCAGAAAGTGACGGCATACAGTCTGGCAGATAGAAGGTAACCATTTTGCAAATGGGCTACTGATCCCCCCTCACCACGGTCCCCTACTTTTATTCCATCTACTTTTGAATCTACTCTTATGATAAGACTCTATTTTAACAGCCTTTTATCTCTGGCCAGGGGGTGACATCCAATATCCATCAGGATGGACCTAAGGGCGGTACAGGAGCAGCAAAACTAAAAAAAAAAAAAAAAAAAAAAAAAAAAAAAAAAATCAACAAACCATATTTCAGAGTATCAGAGACTCTATATCAATCACCTGGAACCAGGCCAGCCTACTCTCTCCCCATTCTAAAGCTCAGGGAAATTTGCGGAAGAGGAGCTGGTAAGATTGTAAGAGTCTAAAGAGGGGGAGGAGCAACAGTAGGCAAGATACTCCACACAAGTTAGGGCCTCAGTAGCCTTAATCAGACTTTGCATGACCTGTGCAATGACTGACATGTCAATGATGCCCCAAAGTCTAGCGTGGATCATAGGCACTAGGATCCTTAGAGGCAAGGGATTAATAGCCACAACAGTGTTCCCATACTAAAGGGGAGCACAAGAAAGGGCTCTAGGCAATCCTACTGAGTCCTTACACTTCATTAGAATGGAGGACACAGAGAAAAGTTTGATATTCACACTAAAGGATGCTCCAGGGCTTGGGGGGGGGGCACTGGGAGAAAGGGAGGGAGGGGATGAAAGGAAAGGGAAAAGGGGGGAGGGAGAAAGGGGATCTAGGGAGGATTGAAGGGAAGGGATTGGGGTACTTATTAAGTTTGTATAAGTGGAAAAAAATAATTAAAAAAAAACTATTCTCAAATTAAAAAAAAAAATAGACCTTGAGAGTCCATGCCTGTTGTCATACTATGTAGATAACAAATTTAAGTCCTGGGAAATTACACTTGTCCAATGAGTAGAATAGCAACAGAAATTGGCAAGTGGGATAATAATATACACAAGGAGAAGCTACAATTAAGAATTGGCATGGAGAAGCCAGGAAAGTCTGAAAGATTCAAAATCACAGGGATACCAGAAAGATATAAAGAATTAAAAACATTGCATATGTCTTTCTGTTGTTGTTGGCAAAAACTCAATGCCACAGATGGGGTAAGATACACAGAAATGAGGTTTATTTTGGCTCTCGATTCTGGTCCAAGGTTTAGGAGCTGCATATGCCAATGGTCTTCTTGCTGCTACAGTCCCTAGGGAACATCAGACATTACATGGCAAGAGACAAGGAGCATATGTAGCTTGGTCTTTCTTGCCCTTCCTAGAAACCTTTCAATATTCTATCATGTGAGTTCTACTATGATTACTTAAGTTAATATTAACCTTTCCCCAGAGGCCCCATCACTAACATAATAATTGGATTAAGTTTTCTATCCTTTTAATATTTCACAGTAAGGATTAAGCTTCAGTACAGCTTTTACAGAAGACAAGCCACATTCAAAACATGACAGAAAGACATAAAAAATAAGGAACAACTAAATTTGCTTGCTGCAAATTTAGACAGGAATTAAAAAAAAAATAAGTAAAACAGACAGAAGCAATGATGGGCATTTTTCATGTACACTGTTCTGTCTCAAAGAAGCCAGTCCTCTCCACCCAGGCTCACAGCCCTGTACCAACACTTACTAGCTATGAGTTTTGAAAATTCAGTACATACACAAACTCTAGAATAATGAGAAATGCCATTATAACCCAGGTATTTGTAAAGGTTTCTCCACACCCAAGTCTTGAGTTTTTTTTTATACACTTAGAACCAGAGAATTTACGTTAACTACATTGTACTGGAAAATGAAAAGAAGGTTTCACATTTTTGCCCTTTCCCCTTTCCTTTCCAGTTGGCAGACAAGACAAAGAGGTCACAAGCAGAAACTTGGTTTCTGTCCAGTGTATTTGGACCCAGTCTGCCCAGCCAATTTCTCAAGGCCATGGTGTAATGAGAACCGGTCAGTAGGAGAAAGAATAAAGGGAAATCTATGTTTCCACAGAGGCAGGAGATGGACTTTACTTATTTTTCTGCTTATACATCATAGACTTTTGTTATTAGTTATATCTACTGTGTGTTTAATGTGTTTAGTGACTCACTGGAATTTCATAGGAACAGGGACTCCACTTGTGAGTTCAGTAGCTTCAGAGTGTGGCACTCCTGGGGGCTGGAGTCTTTCATAGACATTAAACACAATTGAAAGAAGTAAAGTTTTGTAATGTGTTGTACTCATTCCTAACATTTAGATAAATCTCAATAAATCAAAAAAAACATAGAAAGCAGAAGCAATCACTTTTTATAGGAAATTTCAGATAGAAGAGTCTATAGAACCTAAAAGCAGGAGCTAGATATGGTTTTCTGTGGTAGAGTGAGTACCTAGCCTGTGGAACAACTTTGATTCACTCTCCTTTGCTGAAAAAAAATCACCAAAAAGTACAGTCCAAGAACAATCAAAGAATAATCAATGCATTTGATTACATTTCAGAAAGAACATGGACACACATCTTGTAGCATGTATATATGAAATATAGGGAGCAATGTGCCCTGGGACATGTGTGGAGGACAAGTTTGTGGTGTTGATTCTTTCCTTCCACTTTTATGTAGGTTTGGGGGATCATACTCAGATCCTCAGGCTTGTGCACCCAGTGCCTTTTTCTGCTGAACCATCTTACCTGCCCATAGACTAGTATTTTATCAATCAAAAGACACGGAAATGAACAAGAAGCAAAAATAAGAAAACTAGGAAAAAATAGCTGTATGTTTCCAAAAGATGAATAAGCTCACTTGTAAGAAGATGGTGTGTATGAAAATGAAGAACTAGGGGCTGAAGAGGTAGCTCAGGGGTTAAGCCTCTGCCTTGCAGGCGAAAGGTCCTGAGTTCGGATCCTAGACCCCACGCATAGACCAGGAGGAAGTGGGGGCGGCCTGCATTTCTGGTCCTGGTAGGACAGAGCCTGTGAATCCCCAGGCAGAGTAAACGAGGAGGTGGAGGTGGTCCATCGTGGTTCCCGAATTTGCCCATGGTTCTTACACACACACACGCACGCACGCACGCACACACAATTGAATAAATAATAATAATAATAAAAGAAAATGAAGAACTATTTCTCATCTAGCAGTCTTATACTCATGGCCATGTTTGGTTCTGGAGTGTAAGTGATAATATGGAGAAAAAGCATGAGTCAATGCACATTTTATCACAGTGGATAAAAGTACTGTGAAATCTCTACGAAGTTTGTTCAATTTCTCAGCACTGAAAAAATGCATATGTACTTTATCTAGTAACTGATAAATTTATCTAATAAGGATAAATGGCTACCTACACATGAAGAGGCTATATTAGAATGCATAATCCAAGGTTAGGAAACCACAGCTTTCTGTTTGGCACTCCTTGGATACTACTTATGGTAACACAGATATCCAGAAGTAATAATAGCCATTGAACGAAGGGAAGGACAGCGAGCAGGCAGCCATCACCCTGGTACTACTGCATAAGTCCACAGGCAAATGATTAGTTTTAATACAATGTATCCATTTTATGGGATAGCATCCATCCAGTAAAGAATAGAACATGTACTCAAATGCTCATATGGAATGATCCCCTATGTCAAGCAGGAGGAAAGGCCAGACAAGAACACATCACACACTTGTGTGGGAAGACTCTCACATCCGTACAAAAGAAGAAAAGTAGTTCCCCGGCCACCTAAAGTTTGCACTGGAAATTCTTTTCGTCTTAAAAAAAAGTTTCTTTGCAATTTTTACTATTTGGTCTTGTCTGTCTTACTTATGCAATACTCTTTTTTTCTCTCTCTCAATAAAAATGGTTTCATAAAACTCGACTGAGACACGTTGGAATTCTTCACCCTAATGTTTTCCCTCGCAGAGAACCTCACTCCGGTCCGACGGCTGACTGCTTGCTCTGGGCCAGCCCCGTCTCTGGGCAGTATTGTTCTAACTTTTACCGGTCAGTGTGCAATCCTCCCAGTCCGTCAGTAGAGTAACAATCTCACTGTTACTTAACAACATCACATCAGGGCACAAACTCAAGGTCGCTTCTGTCTGGCACCAGGCTTTCCAAGGACCCTTCTCTCAGTTAGCCATGAACATCTGGAAACGAGATTCCTAACATACCACTGTTTGACTGTGAGGGCATTTAACTTTTCCAGTCGATGGTACTGATTGTCCGGGTGTGGTTTCAGATGGTGGTTTCTTCCCCGACCCCCTCCGCCACTCTTAGAGGCATCCGCTCAGGTGAGTCACGGCTGAGCTCCATGTGTCTCTACTTGGTTTAAAAGCACAAGATTTCTTCCGGAGAAGAGAGACCCGTGCAAGGTGAGATCAGTGGAGAGATTGGACTCGCCCCGGTGTCCAGGATTTCAGCACTCTGTGGGGTTCGCTCCCTGAGCACCTACAGCCCCATCGCCACGCGCGACGCGTGGATCCGGCCCCCGAGCGGGGTCGGCGGGAGTCCGGGTGGGCTCGCTTACCCGCCAGGCCAGGTCCAGGTCGAAATCCCGGGCGCGCAGGAAGCGCAGCAGGAAGGCGTCGGTGAGCGGCTGCGTGCCGGGAGGGACGCGGGCCTCCAGCGCGCGCCGCCGCAGCTCCGCCAGCCCCGGCTGCAGCAGCGGCGAGTGGTCGGGCAGCGCGTTGAGCTGCGGCCCGCTCTCCGGCCCGGACCGCATCTCTGCCATGCCCCGCGCCCCCGCCGCCGCTGCCAGCGCGGCCGGGAAAAGCGCGGGCCGCGCGCCACCCTCCGCCCCCGGCCGGTGGCCGCCGCCCAGCGCACACCCACCCCGGTCCGCCCCGGGCTCGCGCGCCCCATCTGTGCCACGGTTGAGGCGGCCTCTTAAAGGAACCCCTGTGGAGTCCTCAGGGTGCTAGTCGGGTCCTTGGGAATTTCTAGGTGTCACCCAGCCTTTCCCCGTTTTGGGAAGTCACGGGTTAAGGTCCAGAGAATGTCAGAAAGTTGCATGGGATATTTAAAAGTCCTCTTCCAAAAGACCTTTCTCACTCCTCCCTCCTCCTCGTCCTCCCTCTATTCCTTCTAGGAATCGTGAGATGGGAAAGAGTCTTAAAGCAACCGATTTCACAGCCCTGTTCAGAAGCACTAGAAGTCTTCCTCCTCTTCCTCCTCCTCCTCCTTTTTCCTCCTCCTCCTCCTCCTCCTCACTCCTCTTCCTTTTCCTCCTCCTCCTTTTTCTTCTCTCCATCTCTTCTTCCTCTTTGCCTTTCTTGTCTTCCTCCTCCTTCCACAAAGCAGTGCTTCCTGCCTGCTCCTTCGGTATTACCGCTGCAGTTTCAATGAAGCTACCTTAGCTCATTCACTATTCCTCCTCCTTTTGTCCAGACTTTTTAGGTCATCGTACCCAGCTCCCTTAGAGACATGTAAGTCTGGGAGGTGGAGAGGGAAGGGGGAAGAGAAAGGGGGGGAGGAGGAGGGGAGTAGAGGAGAGGAGTAGAGGAGGGAGGTAGGAGGGGGAGGAGGGGGAAGACGTGTAGGGAGGCAACTTTTAAACACCATGAACTTTTGCACACTCCACCACCACTGACCTTTTGTCATGTGCAGTCTCTCTATCCAAACCTTTATGCTAGAATCTGTGGGCAGGCTGGTGATGCAGATGATGATGGAGCAAAGGAAGGAAACAGAAATCTGACAGGTTAAAATATTTTTTTCTGCATTTTCACCCACTGAAAATGTCCTAACATTGACCTGCCTCCCCAACATAAGAGAGTTGGTGAAACTGATTTCACTTCAATGTGTGGTGCAGGGCCAGCAAATGCTGGACTTGCACATGAAAGCAGACCCTTGCCTTTCAAAAGTTCAGAGAGTATCAAGACCCATCCATCAATAAAGTAATCATTATTGATTGGTCCTTGTGTTCAAATTCCATTTCAGTTACTGGGGTCACTCCTGTGAACAGAACAAAACTCTTGCTTAGAGAGTTTCCAGACTCTTGTGGGTTGGCGGTAAAGACAGAGAAAGATGGATAATCAGCAATTATGGTGACAGGAGCAGCAGAAAGCACAGCAAAGCAAGTGGAGCGCCTAGAAGGGTGGAAATGCCTGAGGGTAGGAGCTGGCCCTAGGTTTGGGAGCGAGAGGCTGCATGCAGGCTTTGGTCTCTATGCTGAAGGAGAAGGTGGAATAGCAGGGGCCAGACAGAAACTCACTAGGAAGCCCAGGTTTGCTAGGAGAGAGAGGGTAGTCATAGAGGAAGAATGGCAACATGAAAAGCATGAAAGGAGCCTGGACAGCCCTGGGTGGCCAAAGGAAGAGCACCTGGCTGCCAGGGCTTTGGGAAGGGGCCCTTTGTGAGGCCTTAATGGCTGTCTTTGGGAGCAATTGCCAGGCGAGGGAGGGGCAGAGCAAACCAGTCAGACTGGAGGGGTAGGTTGCAAAGCCTGCTGGGAGGACTGAGTAGTTAAAATGACTAGATAAACCAGTTGTTTCTAGCAGTGGTAAGTGTCTGAGACAAGTTAAGAATCATCTTTTCCAAATCACCTTCTAAATAGTTCTGGGTAACAGAACTGAAACTTGGATAGAAAGTTCAGTAAGAAACCAAGGACCTTTTTTTTTTTTTTTGGAAGTGCAGTGTATGTATCACAATAGGTATGAATAGGAATTGTAACAGCTTATGCTAAATAAGCTTTTGTGTACAAAGTCCTATTATAAAGTGTTAAAATAATTTCATGCCTTAAACTAAAAGACATTATGGTATTAAATGTCCATAGTATGTATGAGATGCCAGGCAATATAAAGATGCCTGATCAAGGTAGGCAATTTTAGTACACACACACACACACACACACACACATACACATACAAATATGAACAAATTAGATCTAGGATACCAGAAATTTCACATATGAGTATTCTGAAAAGATACAAGAGACTTCTATGAAAAGGGAATAATTTCATAAGAAGCTGTTAAAAAATCTAGAATTTCTTTGCATTTTTTTCTTGCATGGAATTGTCCACTCACAATTAAAGTCAATAAATATTTCAGCTGTTTTTAAAAGTGCAGTATATGTGCTTATGCCATCCCAATGTGTTAGCTCTATACTTGTGAAGCTCATAAGAACAAAAAGATCTATTGGTTTTAGTAAATCACACAAACAGAGCCAGTTGTAGCCCAGCGACATACAGCACCAGACCCTACACAGCAGGAAGCCATGGGATTGATGGAGCCACAACTGCAACAGAAGCAGTTCCAACATTGGAGGTTAGTCTAGCTATATACAAGAGTACACTGCCAAGGGAAAGAGAAAAGTGAAGAGTCATGGGATAAGCATGCATGGTAAGATTCCTACAATTAAAAAAAATCATTACTTTTGGTAAAGAATAAACAAGCTATGTCTTTCAGTAATATATTTTGAATTTCTATAAAAACTTTGGGATTTGTGTGTGTGTGTGTGTGTGTATCATGTCTATGTGTTTACATGTGCCACCGTAAGCTTGTAGAAGTCAGAGGACAACCTATATGACTGGTAACTCTCTTCCATCATGTGGGTTCACCCAAGGGATAGAACTCAGGTCACCAGGTTTTCTGCACAAGCTTCTTTACTCACTGAGTCATCAATGACTTCCTTGTTTGTTGTTATTACGTTCAGTGTAGTTGTTTTGACTTTTTCAGGTAGAGTCTCGTTTTGTAGACCAGGCTGGCCTGGAACTTGGCATGCCCCTGCTTCAACCTCTCTCCCAACCGCTGTCATTAGGAGCAGTTATAGTGCTTATGAGCTTCACATAGGCATGAACCATCATGTCCAACTCAACACTGCAGAATACTTGGAATACATCTTTCCAGGAGATGTTACCATTTTTGCTTTGAAATTATTCCAAATTTGCTGCACTTATAGATCATGCCGATAGAACTTATCTGATTGGTTTTATCTCATTAGTGAAAATGCATCCATGGCTTAAGCAGGAAGATTCCAAAGGGGTTGTAAACACAGTGATATGTTTGCCAGACTTTTATACAGGAACACAACCAATCAAATGTTTGCATAGCTATGGGGTGGGGGCTTATTTCATTGGCTCAATTAGAACCTGCATCATCCTACAGTGACAGTCTATATATTTGCTTAGTGACTTCCTAGTGGAAGAAGAAACCTCAGGACCAAAGTGACCAGTGCTGTGGATATAGTCCAAAGCTGAAAGTCTGGAGTTCCCCCCTGCTAATGTGAATCTACTTTTCACAGGATAAAGAATCAACAGTAAATGTTCATGCTCATTCTGCAGATATATCCATTTGTTATTTTCTCTTGCTGTTCTCTCTCTCTCTCTCTCTCTCTCTCTCTCTCTCTCTCTCTCTCTCTCTCTCTCTCTCTCTCTCCTCTCTCTACTGTAATAATGTGAGCCAGCCTCCTGGTTCTGCCACCATGTATTCTCCTACTGCTTCTGCAACCATGCGTTCCCCATCAAGATGGAATCTATACCATTTGGAACCATAAGTAAAAAATAAACTCTTTCTTCCTTGAAAAAGAGTGGAGAGAAAGTAGAGAATCTGTCCCCAGGGGGACTTTACTTACACACAAGAGGCATGTGGGGAAGTAAGCAGACCCATCAGGACAAGAAAAGGAAAAGAAAAAGAATATAGGAAAATCTCACTTGGGCTTATGTCCAGTCACTCTGGGATCAAAAGCAAGTAAATGAAAAGGAGTTGACATGTTTTTGAGTTACCCTGGGACATGCAAAAACAAACTTGTCTCTGACCCAGAATATCTTATACACAGTCAAAACAATAGTAATGAACAAATAGTGGAAAACCACCAATATCTTACTAGAGATATAATAGCCAAAATTTAAATTCACTTAAATGCTTTTCCCTTTGATCCATTTGATGTGTGCATATATTCATTTATTTTCAGTCTTGAGAGGTTATTCCTTCCTTTTTATTGCTTGATTTTGAGTTAAATTGTATAAAACAACTTTCAGAGTCAAGACATATGTATGAAAACACATTTGTGAAAGTGGGATTTCATGTTTATCCCCCAACTCATGCTTTCTTTCATCTCCCATTATTTTCAGTATTACTTGGTATTTCTATTTTCTCTTTTTGATGAAAAAAGCAAATACACACACACAAAAAAAAAGAAAGAAAGAAAGAAAAAAGCAAATATAGTTGACTCTTGACAAACACAGGTATAAACCCCATGGCTTAGGGGACTTCATTTAAAAAAAAAAAAGCACAAGGCTTAGCAGTTACTAGATCAGTGCTTAATGAGTACAGGAGAAAGCAGTTCATACTTTAGAGCTTCCAGAGGGGGAATGAACAGAAAATCCAAAACAAACAAAACCTTGCAAATGAACTATATAATCCAGATATATTGAAAAATAAGATAAAGTTATGATGGATCATGAATATAGAAAACAAATACAGAGTAGGATATTTATCATTTATTATTATAGAATACTCAGAGTAAATATTTTTGAAACCAATGACCCCAAACAGAATCCATACATGACACTATTCACAATCGAGAGAGCTGCAAAGAAATGGGAAGATACACTTCATGGACGTCCACTGCTGAAGAGCTGTAATGGCTTGCTAGTCATCTCCTTTCACTTTGCAGTAGGCTCAAGTTGTGAAGATCTGCTTCAAATGCTGTGTGACATTAGTCACTTCCAAGCGAGCATTTTGTCCCTTCAGTAAGTAAAGAGTAGTCATGCATGGAAAATACATGCCGTTCAGTTCTTCGTGTTGTTGGTTAGGCTTCTAGTCACCAGCAGGCTAAGTATTGTGAGAATCAAAAGTTACAGAATATGACTGAATGTAGGTCAATACATTTGGCTCTCACTTTTCAAGGTCAGTCAGGTGTTTGCTGCGTTATATTCTTCCCTTTTCTACATGAAAATAACTTAATATGAATATTTGAACCCCAGCTATCCAATTCAGTCTCAAATCAACTGATTCCTTGTCACATAGGAAAGTCCAGCCCCAAATCGGCAGCGATAATAATTCAATTTCAGCTAAACTCAGAAATTCAAATAATAAACCCTATTGGCATTATTGGCAATAGGCAAGGGATTCATAGATTCATAAGCTCTAAGATAATATCTTTAGTTGCTTTAAATCCATTACTCATTCTGTTGTCCTTTTATTCTCTCCCCAGTGGGACAAAGTTCTTTGCCTAATAAACCTTCATTTCTACATGTTTCTGGTTGGGGTAGGCCTGGTGGGTGGAGATCTCATTGATCGCTACTGCAGATCACAGGGCTTCTGGGTAAACTTCCTAATGGTTGCAAACATGGGCCTTCTTGTCCCTATTGTGTAACAGAAACTCATTTCCCTTGCTAATTTGTAACAATCATTTTGGTCAGTACCATGAGTTCCCTCTTTTTGCTGATTCAGAAGTCCCCTCTGATTATTAGAAGCTTCAGCTACTGGCGTAATAATTGCATTCTCCAGTGAAATAATTACTCTTTAAGGAATTAGGATCTCCACACTTTCTAAGTTAATGCTTTTGGGTGCAGAAAACAGAACAAAATTTCAAGTATGTTGTCAGACGCCTCAATAAAAGGGACTCTGATCACCTTTGGATAGAACAGGAATGCTAACACACTATATCTTGGCCGTCATTTCTAAACCTTCTAGGACAGCTCACAACTTATACTGCAATTCAACCTCAAGTTGGCCTTGCACCCTTTATCTGGTATATGCGTTACTGATCTACTTCAATGAGATACCCAATGGAAACAACTTAAGGAAAATAGGTTCTGATTTGTGGTTCAAGAGTGTGGTCCATCATAGTAGGGAAATCACAGTTGCAAAAACTGTAGGCTGCCAGCCACATTGCACCAGGAAGCACAGACAGATGAATGCAGGTGCTCAACTTACCTTCTCCTTTTTGTTTAGTCCAGCAGTGGAGTCTTCCCACCTCAATTAACCTAAGGAAGAGAATCTCTCACAGGCATGCCAGAAGCCAATATGTTCTAAATGGTGCCTCATCAGTATGCCAAGGGGCTTGTCTCCTGGGGGATTCCAGACCCCAGCAGTTTGACAATAGTAACCATCACAATGACTTGGTCAGTTATTCTAGTTTCTGGGTGAGGATTCCCAACTGGTGGGTTCTGTTGGTATGAGCGTTTGCTTCACTTCCTATGAAGCAGATTCTCCTGGCAGAGGAGATGTGATGTGTGCGATACCTCAGTGACAGCAACATGTCTGTGGGCTGTTTGTGAGCCCACTGTGGTTTCCTTGAGGCCACTTGGGTCAACAAAGGAAGCCCACATCAGAAACGTTTCTGCAAGAACACCACTTCTCATCTGAATGAGAGAGGCTTTATGTATCAATAACCCAGCAGCTCCAGTGTGACTCCAGAGAATAGGGTAGGTAGGAGGCAGATCAGAGCTAATGAAGGGAAGGAAGCCCATATCTACATGATAGTCTACTTTCCAGTCATCATTCACATTCTGTAATTGGATTCATTGAACAGGTAATGGAATGCCTAGAGAAAGGGAGAGGTAGGTTGCCCCATCCTCTTGCTTAGCTAACAGCATCTTCTCAGAGAAGGCTCTCAGTGGCCTTTATCTTCATCTTTCCACCATGAGGCTTTGGTGTTAAAGACCATTTTTATTCACAGTCCGCACTCATTTAGTAGCTACAGTCACCTTGGTATCTACCCATCTGCCTGCTGGACAGTTCTCCAGAACTATTCATCCAAGTTCTCCCCATTGGACCCAACATTACCCACTGCCCATAAGTCAGAGAAAATATGTCTTTCAGGTCTTCTCTCCTCTAGCATGAAACAGAGAGCTAGCTAGCTGGGCCACCTGAACTTCTGCCTAGTGAAATATTACTTCATCATGTCAGGACTAATCCTCAGCAGGGCAGACACACAACCACGTTCATGTTCAGCTAATGACATTGTAGTGTGGGCCTATTTGTCAACTGGGCCACATGCTTCGTCTCTTCTGTTAGATAATTACAGGGAGTTTCAATAAGATGTTATGGGAGAGAGAGCAAAGCAGTAGAGACAAGTACCTAGCACATGAAATAGGTTTGTTTCCTCATACCTTCTCCTTTCACAACAATAGTATTGCACATGGCAACTGTTATGGGTCAGAAACACATAGTTCATAATGGACAATTACTTATTGTTCAACAGCAAATGAGGAAGTGAGAAGTTGGTGTGTGTGTGTGTGTGTGGTGTGTGTGTGTGCATGTGTGTGTGTGTGTGTGGTGTGTGTGTGTGTATGCATGTGTGTGTGTGTGTGTGTGTGTGTGTGGTGTGTGTGTGTGCATGCGTGTGTGTGTGTGGTGTGTGTGTGTGGATGCATGTGTATGTGTGTGTGTGTGTGTGTGTGTGTGTGTGTGTGTGTTTTGTTACTATTTTATGGGATTCATTGGTTTTTTACTTTGGGTTGTTGATTACTTTGTTTTTGAAACAAGATCTGGCTACTTAGCCCTGGTTAGCCTGAAACATCTATGTGACCAGGCTGGTCTCAGGCTTGGTGTAATATTCCTGCTTCTGCCCTCTGCAGTGTGAGATTATAGGCATGTGCCACTGTGTCCAGCATATGCTACTGTGTCCAGCTTGTTTGCTTTGAGATGGGTCTTGCTTTGTTACCTAGGGTGGTCTAAAACTCATGAGCTTACATGATCTTTCAGTCTTAGCTTTCCTTTAGATACCATTAGAGACATCCACCACCATCCCTGGCCAACAGTTGCTTTTTAAATATAATATTCTGCACAGAATAGGACTTGCCTGACCTCAAACAACAAACAAACAAAACTGTGGTTCTTCAGAATCCCATCCCCCATGGATTTCATCATAAGACCAATGCAGAGAAGTCATAGTCTGGTCCTAAAGCAAATCCTCTTTTTTTTTTTTTTCTTTATGCTTCTTTCAACACTGGCAGCTTGAGAAATTGCAAATGGGTTACCTGACTGTGTGGACCAGAATTTTGTTTTCAGTTTTAAATGTGTTGTATTGGTCTGTTTTGTGTTACTACAAAAACTACCAGTTAAGTTATGAAGAGAACGAGAAGTTTAACTAAATCACAGTTTGAAGAAGCAAAGTCTAAGTGCAGATAGGCCCACTTACTTGGCTTTAGGTAAAGACAACAGATGGTGGCCACCATAGTAAGAATATATGTAAGAACAAGCTTTCATGGATATTACAAGGGCAGAGAGAAGGAGTCAGATGCAGCCAGAATTTCTTTCTGTATAGTCATACTGTAATGAGAATTCACATCCTAAATGACCAAGGACCCCCATCAGCACCTTTCTCCAAAGACTACACCACCTCCCACAATGCCACCCCTGGAGTCCTGCTTTTCATCACAGTGGACCCTAGAGAGGACACTCAACACTAAACACCTGAGCTATCTTAGGGGCCCAAATTCACTGAAATTCATGTATTTTTCATGTACCTAAACTTACAGTCAGAAACTAATTGCATGATATTTTGCTCTGGAATCTTATGCTTGTATCATTCAGGGTATTTCAGACTGAGAATTTCCATGCTTAGTAGTTACATGTTGCCTCCAAAAAATCCAAGGGGCAAATGCCATGCCTAGTCCCTGGAAGTACTGAAGGGGAGGTTCAGTGAACTGATTCTCCTTGCAGGAATAGATCCCCTGGGTACTGCTGGAAATGCTGGAAATCGTGGCAGTGACTGACCTAAGTGACGTTCATTTCTCCTCTTTGGTTTATTGGCTGCCAAGCCCAAATAAATATGTAATAATGTCATGATCAGTGCGTTGCCTTCCATTTTCACCCCAGATACCTTCTTTGCTCTACTCTAGTCTTTCCTGGAAATAACAAGGTTGATGTGGGAGAGGCACATATTCTTGTGTATGCATGTGTGTATGTAACTGTATGCATGTGTGTATATGTGTATGTATGTATGTATGTGGATTTATTCATTCATGTATGTGCATGTAGAGAACATGGGTTAAAGCTAGATGTCTGCTCAATTGATTTCTGCCTTATGTTTTGAGATAGACTTTCTCACTGTTTTCACTAGACTAGCCAGCCAGTGAGCTCCTGGGTTCTGCCTTTCTCTCCACTCACCAGGACTAAAATTACAGTTGCTTGTCACCCTGCCCACCTTTTTAAATGGACCTTGGGAATCCAAACTCAGGTTCACATACTTACACAGTCTGCTTTTACCTCCCGCCCCCAGAGTCATCTCCCCAGCCCAAGGTTGATTGATTTTTTCAATGTGTTCTCTTGCTATTTAGCTTCCAGCTGTGTTTGGTGAACAGAAGGTACTGGCCAGAGATGGGGATAATTTGAGGTCAGAGTCATTCTCCTGGTGCCCTGACCACAGGTCAGAGAGAAACGGACAAGAGAGAAAAGAGACAATCTTGTCTCTTTTCCAGCCATAGTCATGTCCCCTGGGTGTCCACAGCTGCCTCCCCACTGTCATTCAGGTCTGTATGAGTCTGCCTCCATTGCTGTAGCTAAGTAGCACAACCAGGTGACTTAGAAGACAGAGACTCATCTTTAAGGTTCTAGAGACAGAATCTAAAATCCAAATGTTTGGGGACTTTCTCCTTTGTGGGAGGCTTTGAGGAAGCCCTCTTAACATGCTGCTTTCTAGTTTCTGCTTCTTGACTGCAATGGCTGGTGTCCCTTAGTTTATAGCAAGCGGCATCACACTAATCTCTGAGCATTGTGACTCAGTGTTCTCCCTGCATATTTATACCTGCATATCTATTCTCTGCCTTTATAAGGATACTAGCCGCGCTGAGTTAGGACCCACCTAATAAAGTGCGACTTCAACTTTACTTGATTTCATTCTTAATTCTTTTTTATTTATTTATTCAATTGTGCGTGTGTGTGTGTGTGTGTGTGTGTGTGTGTGTGTGTGTGTGTGTAAAACCACGGGACAATTCGGGAACCACCACAGACCGCCTCCACCTCCTCCTTATTTACTCATTTACTCTGTCCTGGGATTCACAGGCTCCGCCCTTACCAGAACCAGAAACGCAGGCCGCCCCCACTTCCACCCAGTGTCTATATGTGGGGTCTAGGATCCGAACTCAGGATCCTCTGCCTGCAAGACAGAGGCTTAACCCCTGAGCCACCTCTCCAGCCCCTTGATTTCATTCTTAAAGGACACATTTTCAAACAAGACTACCTACTGAGGTTCTGGGAAGGACACTTATTTGGGGGAGGGGGTCACTATTTAGTGTAAGACAAGTTTCTTAGATAGTACTTTGCACTTCACATGTTTTTGGTGCTATAAATAATTCTTTTGTTACACCTACTCTAATTAGCCAATTTGATGATTACAGCTGCTTCTGGTCAGAACTGGCAATGGGCTATTAAGATTATTAATGTCTCAGAGCTGGGGTTATGGCTTAGTAGGTAAGAGCATGTGTTTACAGCACAAGCATAAGGATCTGGATTCAGATCCTTGCACCCACATGAAAAACTTTTTTTGTGTAGAGGAATGGACCCATAATCCCAGAACTTGGAAGACAGCAAAAGAAGTATCTGTGGGGTCTGCCAGCCATTTAGTCTAGGCAAATCAATGAACTCTAGGTTCAGTGAGAAACTTTCTGAAAAAATAAGACACCAGACATTGTTCTCTGGCATCTCAATGCAAGGAATCTCCATGGCCTGAGGTAAGATTACATTCCCTGCAACATGAAGACAAACTTTTTATTTTACTGATGGTGATTGAAGTGCTGTTGCATGGTATTGGCTCCAGAGGAGTAACCATGGCTAGAACCTTGGCTGTGACTAGTGTCACTATGAGATTAAATTCATAATCATTCACAGTCATCTCCTAAGACATTTGGCTTTTGCTAACCACAGCAGAAAGTTAAATAGGAGCAATTCCTACAGTTTCCCAGGAGGTGTTGTCACTTTGCTTCACTGTTCTGCTGGATGGGAGATTGATGGAGGAAGGGAGGGTGTCAGGTCCAAGACATATATTATTTTATTAAAATAATATTTATTTCAAGGAAAATAACATTTATTTTATGACTTTTCTGCCAGATACCAAATGTTCTTTTTCTTTTTCTTTTTCTTTTTCTTTTTCTTTTTTTTTTTTTTTTTTTTTTTTTGTCTTTCTCAAAAGCCAGACACGGTACAAAAAAAAAAAAAAAAAAAAAAAAAAAAAAAAAAAGCCAGACACGGCAGACAAAAGTCCTGCCTGCTTTTTTTTTGTATTTCTTTTTTTTTTTTTTATTTCAGCTCATACAAACTTATTAGGTACACCAGTTCCCTCCCTTCCTCCTCCTCCCCCCGTACCCCCTGCTCCTCCTCCCCACCCCTCTCCCTCCCCATCCCCCAGTGCCTCTCGCCCCAATTCCCAGAGAGTCCTTTCTTGTGCATGTGTGATTTTCCTCTGGGCCCTCCTCTCCGATGACATACAAGGACCCAGTGGCCTTTCCCTGAACTCTTTCCCGTGTTCCCCTTAGGTATAGGAAAACTGCTGTGGCTGCCAATCCTTTACCTCCAAGGCTCTTGGTGCCTTTAGCAGATGCTAGACTTTGTGAGGTCAACATCCTCTCCCATCCTTTTGCTCTTACACTCTTACCGCCCCCTCTTCCGCAAATTTCCCTGAGCTTCAAGATGGGGAGAGACTAAGCTGGCCTAGTTCTAGGTGGTTGATATAGAGTCTCTGAAGTTTTGGATTGTGGTTTGTTGATTTTCTTTTGCAGTTTTGCTGCTCCTGCAATGCCCTTCACTCCATCCTGATGGGCATTGTGCATGTGTGATTTTCCTCTGGGCCCCCTGGCCAGAGACAAAAAGCTGTTAGAGTCTTGTGATAAAAGCACATTCAAAGGTAGATGTAATAAAAGTGGAAAACCATACTAAGGGAGGGGTCTATCACCCATTTGCAAAATGGTTACTTTTTATCTGCCAGACTATAAATGTTCTTTTTCTTATTACAGGTTATTTTTCAAAAGATCCCCCCCATGTGTGTGTGTGTGTGTGTGTGTGTGTGTGTGTGTGTGTGTGTGTGTGTAAGCACATACATGTCAAGGCACATATGTAGAAGTCAGAGGACAGCTTTCAGGAGTTGGTTCTTTCCTTCCACCTTGAGAGTTTGGAGTTCAATCTCAGATTGCCAGGCTTGTAGAGCAAGTGTTTTTACCCACTGAGCCCCTGAGGTTCAGTGAGTAAGGAAATAACCATAATTTGTTCTTCTAGCTCACTGCAAAATATATTCTCCATGTGCTCTGCTGTGGCCAGAGACCCAGTAGCATTTGGGCACTTGGAACTCAGCTTTCTAATGTCTAGTAATCCCCATATTTTCTAAACATTTCACTTTTCTTCTTGCTCTGTTACTCTGAGACATGGCTGTACTTTCTATGGAAAGGTCCATAGCATATATTTCTCACAGGATATGGAAAGGGATCTGATTTCCTGTCAAGCAGCAAACTGCTCACCTGTGAACCCAGAACTTATTTAGATATTTACTTGTCTGTTTTGAATATTGCATAACTTTTAGAGTTATGAGGTAAGAATCATGTAAGCCACTGAAAAAATATTTTCTGTCTCATGCTATGGTCTGAATGTTGCTGCTCCAACATTCAAACACTGAAACCTAACTCCCTGTGAACAGTGATAAGAGGTGAGGCCTTTTGGAGATGAGGGGATCATGAGGACTCTCTTCTTCCAAGACATGATGAGTCCTTTGCAAACAGCAGTCATCGGAGCACATTTGTCCTCTTCACTTTTGAAGACATGGCCAAAAGGCACTGTTTTAAAACAGACGTTAGGATCTCATCCCATTAAATCTTCTGGTGAGTAGACCTTGAACTCTAAGAATGTGAGCAGTACAATTTCTTTATACACACCTGCACCAAACACACACACCCACACACACATGTGCACCAGCACACTCGCACACACGTACATACAGTCATATGCGCCAGCACATGCACACACACTATCTATCTGCATGTGAATATGTGTGTGTGTGTATGTGTGTGGTGTATACAAGCAGGTATTTTATTGTAGCAGTGAGGACAGACTAAGAAATTTTGTTAGAAATATAATCTCACATATCTGTTCAAGCATTCATCTAAGAGTGACAAGTGCTAAAGGTTACATGAAAGTATCTACATAAACAAACACTTATATATCTGTACTATACACCAGACAATATCATAAGCTCTTTACAAGTAGTAACTTATTTATTTTTACTACAATCTTATCCATGTGTTATTTTAAAGTAAACGAAGGAACTATACTCCTTTCCCCAAATCATACAATTTGCAATCATCCCCATTTTAAGATTGATCTCCGATCTTTTTTATTACTTAATTGTTTCGTTTTTTTTTTTTTTTTTTAGTTTTGGGTACTTAATCCCTGCTTCCTTCCATTCTCTTCCTTCATCAATCCATTCCACTCCCTCCCACCCTATTGCCTGACTGCTTCTATGAACCCCAGGGTTCCTCTGGCTTGTCTATTCTTGTGAGGGTTCAGGCATCTGTGGCATACCAAGTTGCCCCTCCTCAGGCCACCCCACTGATAGAAGCACTTTTTTTCAATCATCTATGAGCTCCAATTTTAATCTGGGGACACCTGCAATCATAGCACTCTGTCAGCCAAGACAAGAGAAGTACATGGTCAAGACCACTCAGTGCTACAAAGTAAAACCCAAAATATCAAAATCCAGACTCAATACTTTTAACTGCTATGCTATGCTCCCTCAAGTGTAAAATTTTTTCTTATAAATTTATATTGAGTAAATCAGATTATAATGTAGAATCGACTGATTGGGTCCTTACGACTGTCATTATGAGGAAAACAAACTATTGACTGCATGTTGAATGCTACCAATACCTACCATTTTATCAGGTATTATACTAGATGTTTTATGTGTGTTATTTCTTACTTCATAGCAGTACTACAATGTAGATAATAGCATCCGTATTTAGAAAAAAAGAAGATTCTAATTCTAGGAAAAAGTGTGGGACTGAGGGTGTAATCTCCAGTTTCAGAGAACTTGCTTTGCACCACAAGGTCTGAAGTTTCATGCCCAAAACCGCACACTCACACAAAGGTTTTAAAAACAGATGTTAGATAACAGATGGATAAATAGGTAGGTTACCCCCTCCCCAGTCCATAAGTGCTAAGTAGTCTGGGTAAAGCCAATCTCCTGGCACAGAGGATCTGCAAGCCCGAGCCTTTGACATTTCAGGAACATTTCCATAGTTGAGCACAACCTCTTGAGTCAGAGTGTTTGTCCCCAATTGCACCAAACTCACAGCCAAGAATGAATTCTAGAATACTTGTACTTACTTGAGTGCACACCTTTGACTCGTCCAACTTGTGCAACCCAATCTTGAATTGTTTCTCACATATTGCATAAACAGGTGATACTATCTTTCCCGCGGAGAGGCCAAAAGGCCCTGGGCCTGGAAGCAGGAGATCAGGGCAGGAGTCAGCTTCTGCTTATCACAGATGTGAGACTGAAGAAGTGGCCACTGGTGGAGACTCTGTGTCCTCTCTAGATGGAATTCTTCCTGTTATCTCTTGGTGATGCTTCCAGAGTCAAATAAAAATGAGATCATATGTGTAGATAAAAGGTACAGACAGACACAAAGTTATACTTTGTATCTATACCTGTAGTAGTTTGCTTGCATGGTTGCAGATAAAATCATGACGAAATAACTTAATGGAGGAGCAAGAGGTTTTATTTTTTTTTACAATAGATCAGTTACAGTTACCTGTCCAGCCTGGTAGAAGAGCCCATATCAGCACCAGAGCTGTGAGAACTGGCCACATTGTATCTACATAATGGTTGAGAGAGGGACGATCCTTATTGCCAGAGTAACATGTCTGACAAGTGTATAGAAGGACTATCCCCACCCACCATAGGCTGGACCTTCCCCATCAACTAGACAATCTCCTGCAAGTTTGCCCTGGGCTTAACTACTAATTCTCTACAAATGTGTCCAAAGCTTGAACCATAAAGTTGATACCTGTATTTAATTACTACATATACCATGTAAGCATTTTTCTGTTTGTTCCACAGCTGTTTACTATAGATAATATGCATTTGAAGCTGTGAGGTCTCTTGAGATGTTTCCCCTTCCATGGTGAAATGTTGATAGGTCAAATTCCATGCATGACTTCCAGAAACATGCATGGCTGCAGTGAATTCAAGTATTTAACTGCCTTGTTATTCCAAAAGCTACTATCTGGTCATAAACCTTTTACCTTGCCTTCAAACATTGAAATGCTCACATTCTCTGTTTTGTGACCTTTGTTGAATTGGCTGACTACTAGTTTACATTTGCAACTTTGTGTTGCTTTCCTCTCCATGTTCCCATATGAGCTCCTCTCAGTATTTGTGAACTCTACTTTGATTGCTGTCATTACTTGCCCTGAAACCAATATCTATCACAAGTCCCTGAACTTTGATTTTCTATTTTTGAGGAACATATTTTCCCACACCTTCATCTCTGCAATTAAGACACATTTTCATAGACTCCTTAGAGTTGCTGTCACTAAAGTCACTGCTGCTACATCAAAGATGTAGATGGGGCTGGTGCGCATCAGAAGGGATGAAAAGTCAGGCCTGGAGCCCCACTAGTTAATGTGTCAACTTGATAATTGAAGGCTGAGCACTCTGGATACATTTGTAAAGAAATAGTAATTAAGGCAAACCCTAAGCAAACCTGTAAGAGATTTTCTAATTAATGCGGGAGTCCACTCCCCTATCCCATAGAGGGGGGAATATTCTCTAGGCAGGAAAAGAATGGAGGGAGCAGGTTCAATAAATTAGCACACTACAGCGTATTTGAACACACTTGAAGTCTGGTAAATGGGGTTTGCCCCTCTCTCAGCAGTCCATGAGTATATGATATGGCCAATCTCCTCAGCTCCTGGTTTTGGGATGAACAGTAACAGAATTGTGAAATAGAATTAAACTAATTGCTCCTGTAAGGATTTGATTGTGAATTTATCAGCAACATGCATGCAAACTGCAGAAGTGACATCTCAGTAACCCCTATACACAGGAGGGTGGGGTCAGAGGATTGGTAGTACAAGACCAGTTTGTGTTACGTGCCTAGAACGTATCTCAAGAAAAAAAATTGAGGGAGAGGACTTGAAGATTGGTATAGGACATTGAAGGACATAGAAGCAAAACTCGAAATAAAATTATATTTTCACACCCTAATCTCAAATCCCATTTGCCCTCCTTTTTCCATTACAACCCTTCTTCCTCTTTACCAGTCTCCCTCCTATTTTCAGGTATTTTCAAATATGTCATCCACTGTTTTCATCTGGTTTGCCTTTGATGGCATGTACCTGAGTACTTGCTGGAAGGTGAATCATATGTCAGTGTGTATACCACTGAGGAAAGTATTTCCTCTCCATCAATATTTTTTTTGTGTGTGTATATTTTTATTAAAAATGTAATTATACATTTTAAAATTTTTTACCAGTTCCCTCCCTCCCCCCTCCTCCCCCCGAACCCCCTCCTCTCCATCCTCATCCAACAGTGCTTCCCCCCCAATTCCCAGAGAGTCCTTTATTGTGTACGCCTGACTCTCCACTGGGTCCTCTTCTCCGATGACATATAAGGACCCAGTGGCATTTCCATAAGCCCTTTCTCTTGTTCCCCTTAAGCATAGGAGCTCTACTATGGCTGTCAATCCCTTGCCTCCAGGGATCTCGGTGCCCTTAACAGATGCTAGACTTTATGAGGGCAACAGTGCGCTGGACATTGCGCAGGGCATGCAAAGTCCCATTATGATTGCTTTGGCCCCAACTATTGTTGAGAATCTTGCAAATCGTTGCTCCTCCCATTCTTTTGCTCTTACAATCTTACCGCCCCCTCTTCCGCAAATGTCCCTGAGCTCCAGGATGGGGAGAGATTAGGCTGGCCTAGTTCTATGTGATTGATATAGAGTCTCTGAAGTTCTGGATTGTGGTTTGTTGATTTTCTTTTGCAGTTTTGCTGCTCCTGCAATGCCCTTCACTCCATCCTGCTGGACACTGTATGTCACCCCCTGGCCAGAGACAAAAAGCTGTTAAACTGGAGTCTTGTTATAAGAGCACATTAAAGGGTAGATGTAATAAAAGTAGGAAACCTCAGTGAGGGAGGGGTCCATCACCCATTTGCAAAATGATTACTTTTTATCTGCTAGACTATATGCCCTCCCTTCTGGTGAGATCAGGAAAGAACGTCTGTGAACTTAACCAGGTTTCTCATTACTTACTTGCAGACCTTGATGGAGGCCTATTTTCTCTGCTGTAACATGGTCCCCTCTCTCCTTGTTTCTGGTGTGGCCCTCCTACCCCATCTCTCTTGTTCATAATCCTTGCAATTACTGTGTTACATAGGTTTACTTTTGAGTGTCTCAATGTGGGCTGGGTGAGTTTGGTACTAGGAGCCACCTATTAGGGAGTACATACGGCGCTTAATTTTCTGGGTTTGGGATACTTCACTTAATATAATTGTTTCTAATGACATCCATTATCCAGCAAATTCCAGTAATTCATCGTTTTTGATGGCTGAGTAGTACTCCATTGTATAGATGTACCACTGTTTCCTTATCCACTCGTCAACTGTTGGACATTTAGGTTGATTCCATGACTTTGCTATTGTAAACAGTGCTGCTATGAACATGGTCGAGCTTGTGCTATCGAGGCGAACCTCTGCTGCATGGGGGGTTATTCCCAAAAGTGGGATAGCAGGGTCATATGGCATTTCAATCTTTAATTTCTTTAAGAATCTCCAGATGGCTCGCCAGAGTGGCTGTATGAGCCTGCATTCCCACCAGCAATGTAGGAGAGTTCCCCTCTCTCCACATCCTCTCCAGCATTTGTCGTTGTTTGTATTGTGGATTTTTGCCATCCTGACCGGGGTGAGATGATATCTCAGGGAAGTTTTGATTTGCATTTCCCTGATGGCTAAGGAAGTGGAGCATTTTTTAAGATATTTGTTAGACATTTTAATTTCATCCCTGGTAAAGTTTCTTTTAAGTTCCAGGGCCCATTTTTTAATTGGGCCATTGTTTTCCTTGGAGTTTAGTTTTCTAAGTTCTTTGTGCACTCTGGACAGTAGAGCTCTGTCAGATATGTGGTTAGTGAAGATTTTCTCCCATTCTGTGGGTTGCCTTTGAGCTCGTGTGACAATCTCTTTATCTGAACAGAAGCTCTTTAATTTCACAACATCCCAACTGTTGAGAGTTGGTAGCAGTGACTGTGCCATTGGATGTCTGTTTAGGAAATGTTGGCCTAGTCCAATCAGCTCGAGGGAGTACTCTATCCTTTCAACTATGGTTTTTAAAGTCTCTGGCCTTAAATCAAGGTCCTTGATCCATTTGGAATTAAGTCTTGTACATGGTGACAAGTATAGGTCCAGCTTTAATCTTCTGCATGTGGAGATCCAGTTTTGCCAGCACCATTTGTTGAAGATGCTGTTCTTTTTCCATTGGATTCTTTGGGCCCCTTTGTCAAAGACCAAATGGCTGTATTTTTGTGGGCTTATATCTGGGTCTTCAACCCTTATCCATTGATCTGTGTGTCTATTTTGGAGCCAGTACCAGGCAGTTTTTATAACTATGGATTTGTAGTATAGACTAAGGTTTGGTATGGTAATACCTCCAGCAGTGTTTTTGTTACTCAGGATTGTCTTTGCTATCCTGGTCTTTTGTGCCTCCATATGAATTTTGAGATTATTTGGTCAACTTCTTTAAAGAATTGCTTTGGGATTTTAATTGATATAGCATTGAATTTGTATATTGCCTTTGGTAGGATGGTCATTTTTACAATGTTGATTCTACCAATCCAGGAACATGGGAGGTCTTTCCACCTTCTGGTGTCTTCTGCTATTTCTTTCTTGAGGGTTTTAAAGTTTTCATTGTAAAGGTCTTTTACCTCCTTGGTTAGGTTTATATTTCATTTTTTTAGGGGCTATAGTAAATGGGATTGTTTCTCTCAAGGCTTTTTCACTTCTTTCACTCTGGGCATATAGGAAGGCCTCTGATTTTTGCACATTTATTTTGTATCCTGCCACCCTGCTGAACTTCTCAATTAGTTCCAGGAGCTTCCTGGTGGAATTTTTGGGATCCCTCAGGTATAAGATCATGTCATCTGCAAATAGGGATAGCTTGACTTCTTCCTTGCCGATTTGAATCCCTCTTATGTCCCTTTCTTGTCTTATGGCTTCAGCTAAGACTTCAAGTACTATATTGAATAGAAGTGGTGAGAGTGGACAGCCTTGTCTAGTTCCTGATCAAAGTGGGAATGATTCCAATTGTTCCCCATTGAGCATAATCCTTGCTGTGGGCTTGTTGTATACACCTTTTATTATATTGATAAAGGTTCCTTTCATTCGTACAGTCTCTAGCGTTTTGATCATAAAAGGCTGTTGGATTTTGTCAAAGGCTTTTTCTGCATCTATCGAGAGTATCATGTGGTCTTGGACTTTGGACTGGTTTACATGATGAATTACATTTATTGATTTGCGTATGTTGAACCAACCTTGTGTGCCGGAGATGAAGCCTACTTGGTCCCCGTGAATGATCCTTGTGATATGTTTTTGAATCCGATTTGCTAGGACTTTGTTGAGAATCTTTGCATCTGTGTTCATCAGAGAGATCGGCCTATAGTTTTCTTTTTTAAGTGAATCTTTATTAGGTTTTGGGATTAAGACGATATTAGCTTCATAGAAGGAATTTGGTAGTGTTCCTTCCTTTGCTATTTGATGGAACAGTTTAAGGAGTATTGGTGTTATTAACTCCTTAAATGTCTGGTAGAATTCTGTGCTGAATCCATCTGGTCCAGGACATTTTTTGGTGGGAAGATTCGAGATTACTTCTTCAATTTCCTTGTATGTTATAGGACTATTTAAATAATTCACAACTTCCTGATTCAATTTAAGTAGGTTGTGTTTACTTAGAAATTCATCCATCTCTTTTGTGTTGTCAAACTTCACAGAGTACAAGTTTTTGAAATATGATGTTATAATTCTCTGGATTTCTTGGGTATCCGTAGTGATAACTCCATGTTCATTTCTGATTTTGTTAATTTGGGTTTTCTCTCTCTTGCTTTTGGTTAATTTAGCTAGGGGTGTATCAATCTTATTGATTTTTTCAAAGAACCAGCTTTTTGACTGGTTGATTTTTTCTATCATTTTCTTAATCTCAATTTCAGATATTTCTCCCCTTATTTTGCTAATCTCCTCTCTTCTACTACTTTTGGGATCAGATTGCTCTAGTTTTTCTAAAGCTTTAAGCTGCATTGTTAAGTTGTTTACTTCTGATGTTTCCATTTTTTTGATGTAGGCATTAAGAGCTATGAACTTACCCTCTTAGAACAGTTTTCATTGTGTCCCAGAGATTTTGGTAAGTTGTATTTTCGTTATCATTCACTTTCAGGAAATCTTGAATTTCCTTTTTAATTTCTTCCTGAATCCAGTTCTCATTCAGCATCATATTGTTAAGTTTCTAGGAGTTAGTGTATTTTCTCTTGTTTGATGTGTTGTGGATGTCCAGCTTTAGGCTGTGGTGGTCTGATAGGGCACAGGTTAGAATTTCAACTTTTTTGTGTATGTGTAGATTCGTTTTGTGGCCCAATATGTGATCTATTTTGGAGAAAGTTCCGTGTGCTGCTGAGAAAAATTCTTTGGTACGTGGGTGAAAAGTTCGATAGATATCTGTAAGGTCCATTTCTTTCAAGGTTTGATTAAGGTCCAAAGTGTCTCTGTTAAGCTCTTGACCTGTTGATCTATCCCATGTTGACAGGGCAGTGTTGAGGTCCCCAAGAATTATCGTTTGGGGGTTGATTTCTTGCTTTAGACGCTGTAGGGTTTTCTTAATGAATGTGGAAGGGCCCGTATTGGGTGCACATATGTTCAGTATTGTGAAGTCTTCCTGGTGAATTGTACCTGTGACTGAAATGTAGTATCCATCCGTGTCTCTTATAATTTTCTTTGGTTTGAAGTCCACTTTGTCTGATAACATAATGGCTACCCCTGTCTGTTTTCTGCTTCCATTAGCTTTTAGAATTGTTGACCAGCCTTTTATTTTTAGAGCGTGCCTATCTTTTGTGGTGAGATGGGTTTCCTGCAGGCAGCAGATTGATGGATTGTGATTTTTAATCCAAGTTTGTAATCTGTGTCTCTTGATTGGTGAATTAATTCCATTAACATTTAGTGTTATAATGGAGAAACTATTTTTAATTCCTAGACATTTATTATGTTTAGTAGTTTTTATAAGTATATTGCTTCGCTTTTAATGGTGTTATATTTGCCTTCTGTTCTCCTGGATATGCCTGTTTTTTTCTTCACGCTTGAGTATCATTTCTAGCATTTTTTGAAGGCCTGGTTTGGTGGACATGTATCCCTTCAAGTTGTCTTTGTGCTGGAAAGTTTTTCTTTCTCCCTTGATCATGACTGATAGTTTTGCAGGGTAAATCAGCCTGGGTTGACATTTTTGCTCATTCAATACTTGAAGTATGTCTCTCCAAGCTCTTCTTGCTTTTACTGTTTCGACTGAGAAGTCATTTGTTATTTTAATAGGTTTACCTTTAAAAGTGACTTGTTTTTTCTCCCTTGAAGCTCTCAGCACCAGTTCTTTATCTTGAATGTGGAGTGTTTTAACTATTATTTGCCGTGGGGTGCTTCTGTTTTGGTCGTATCTGTTTGGGGTGCGGAATGCCTCTTGTATATGGATGGGCCTCTCTTTTTTTAGATGAGGAAAGTTTTCCTTGATGATCGTTTGAAAAATTTCCTCAGGGGTGGTATTTTGAGATTCTTGCTCTGGTATTCCATGAATACGCATGTTAGGCTTCTTCAGGGTGTCCCATATCTCTTGGATATTTCTCTCAAGTATCTTTTTGGCTTACCTTCCATTGAGCTGGTTAGTACTCCCACTTTATCTTCAAGATCTGAAATTCTGTTTTCTGCTTCGTTAGTTCTGTTGATAAGACTCTCTGTAGAGTTCTGGGTTGAAGATAACTTGTCTTTTAGCTCAGTTTTAAACTCTGCTTGAGTCTGTTTTAACTACTCTATGCCAGTTTTTGTTTCTTGCACTGTTTTTCTCAACTCCTCCAAATGTCTGTTGTGTTCCTCTGCAAAGCGATTGATTCAATTATGTAATTCCCCCCTGATTTCCTCTTTCATAGTATTGAACATGGTAATGATCATATTTTGAAAGTCGTTATCCTGGGTCAGGCTTTCTTGGTCTTTTTCCGCGGGTTTGTTCTTGTTGGAGTCTAACATTATGGGATTAATTTCTTCAGTGGGAAATTTGTTTACTTAAGTGTTGCTTCTCATGAATTTGCACTTTGACTTTGGCATTGTCGTTTTAACTCTTAAGATCTTTCAATTTCACTAAACTGAATTATTTGGCCTGGGGTTCTGGGGGTGGGCAGGGACAGAGCTTACCTAGGTCACGGGTGAGGCCCGACTGGACCGCGAGCGCATCCCGACCGGCGGAGCGGGGTGGGGAAGGGAGGATGGGGGCGTTGGAGTGGAGCTATTTAACCTGAGGGCAGCTGGGGCGGGGCCCGGGCGCAGGGGGGGGGTCCTCCTCCTCCCTTGGCTCTGTGCGCGGCTCCAGCTGGATTGCGGGAGTCGGAGCCGGGTCCCTTTGTGCTGACCTGGGGTTCTGGTGGGCGGGCGCAGCCGGGGCTTACCTAGGTCGCGGGGTGAGGCCCGGCTGGACCGCGTGCGTGTCCCGGACCGGTGGAGCGGGGTGGGGTGAAAGGCTCTCCATCAATATTAACCTTTATTTGTGTCCCAGGGAGCTGTGAGGCCTCTTGAGATGGCTCCCCTTCCATGGTGAAATGTGAAGGTCCAAGAGTGACTTTGGGAATTATGTTGGATTGCTCTACCTCCTACTTTTCTTTGTTCTGGGGTTTCCCAGACTCAGCTTTCCAGGACCAGAAGTGCAGTTGCTGCTATTTCTGCCTGGCATTTTTATATGGGAGCTGGAATCCAGACTCGGCTCCTTCTAGTTGTGAGACAAAAACTTAATCCCCGAACCATTTCTCCAGCCCAGTGTTTTTTTTTTTTTTTAATAAGCACCTTCTATTGCAAAAGGAAGCTTCTAGATGGAATGTTGATTGTTCATCTAATCCATACACATAACAATATATTAGCATAATTTTGAGATAAAATGTTGTAACACAAATGAAGTACACATACATTTTCCATGCCGCAATTGATGTATCCATCCGTCTGGGGACATTTAGGTAGCATCTATCTTTTGTCTAATTTTCACAACGCTGTTATGAACACTGATATACAAGTATCTGCTTGAGTTCCTAATTTCACTTCTTTTGGACATTTACCTAAGGGTGGGCTTTCTGGGGCCACAGAACACCTATGTCTGATCTTTTGGGAATTTAATACACTGTTTCCAATAAAGACTTCATTTAGTGTAATCTTTTAGTCCAAGTCAACCAAACTAAAAGTAATGGAGAAAAAGTCAGTAAATTGGCAAGTTTCCATCTTTTTAGCCAGATCCGCAATGTCAAAACAAAGTAATTCTACTGAAGTGCAGAGATAGCTCAAAGCTCAGAAGCTATGTGGCTTGGTTCCTGTAGGACTGTTCTAACAAATGTGCATCTCCCCAGTCCCTGAAACGCCGCCAAGGACTCAGCTGCCTCCCCCTCGAGCCCCCTCGCTTCCCTATGCTCCGTCCCCCCGCCTGCCTTCTCCCGCAGCCGCCTTCCGCAGGCCGTTTCCACCGAGGAAAAGGAATCATATCGACGCGCACGCGCGATCCAGCCGGGCCTCACCTCGCAGCTCTAGGACCCCAGGTCAGCCCACAGGGACCCGGCTCCGACTCCCACCATCCAGCCTGAGCCGCGCGGGGGCCGAGGGACGAGGAGGACCTCCCCCTGCGCCCGGGCCCCGCACAGAGTTCTACCAGACATTTAAGGAGTTAATAACACCAAAACTCCTTAAACTGTTCCATCAAATAGCAAAGGAAGGAACACTACCAAATTCCTTCTATGAAGCTAATATCGTTTTAATCCCAAAACCTAATAAAGATTCACTTAAAAAAGAAAACAATAGGCCGATCTCTCTGATGAACACAGATGCAAAGATTCTCAACAAAGTCTTAGCAAATCGGATTCAAAAACATATTAAAAAGATCATTCATGGGGACCAAGTAGGCTTCATCCCCGGCACACAAGGTTGGTTCAACATACGCAAATCAATAAACGTAATTCATCATGTAAACCAGTCCAAAGTCCAAGACCACATGATACTCTCGATATATGCAGAAAAAGCTTTTGACAAGATCCAACAGCCTTTTATGATCAAAACGCTAGAGACAGTAGGAATGGAAGGAACCTTTATCAATATAATAAAAGCTGTATACAACAAGCCCACAGCAAGGATTATGTTCAATGGGGAACAATTGGAAGCATTCCCACTTCCATCAGGAACTAGACAAGGCTGTCCACTCTCACCACTTCTATTCAATATTGTACTTGAAGTCTTAGCTGAAGCCATAAGACAAGAAAGGGACATAAGAGGGATTCAAATCGGCAAGGAAGAAGTCAAGCTGTCCCTATTTGCAGATGACATGATCTTATACCTGAGGGATCCCAAAAACTCCACCAGGAAGCTCCTGGAACTAATTGAGAAGTTCAGCAGGGTGGCAGGATACAAAATAAATGTGCAAAAATCAGAGGCCTTCCTATATACCCAGAATGAAAGAAGTGAAAAAGCCTTGAGAGAAACCATGCCATTTACTATAACCCCTAAAAAAATGAAATACCTTGGTATAAACCTAACTAAGGAGGTAAAAGACCTTTACAATGAAAACTTTAAAACCCTAAAGAAAGAAATAGCAGAAGACACCAGAAGGTGGAAAGACCTCCCTTGTTCCTGGATTGGCAGAATCAACATTGTAAAAATGACCATCCTACCAAAGGCAATATACAGATTCAATGCTATACCAATCAAAATCCCAAAGCAATTCTTCAAAGAAGTTGACCAAACAATCTCAAAGTTCATATGGAGGCACAAAAGACCCAGGATAGCAAAGACAATCCTGAGTAACAAAAACACAGCTGGAGGTATTACCATACCAAACCTAAGTCTATACTACAAATCCATAGTTATAAAGACAGCCTGGTACTGGCTCCAAAATAGACACACAGATCAATGGATAAGGATTGAAGACCCAGATATAAGCCCACAAAGTTACAGCCATTTGGTCTTTGACAAAGGGGCCCAAAGAATCCAATGGAAAAAGAACAGCATCTTCAACAAATGGTGCTGGCAAAACTGGATCTCCACATGCAGAAGATTAAAGCTGGACCCGTACTTGTCACCATGTACAAGACTTAATTCCAAATGGATCAAGGACCTTGATATCAGGCCAGAGACTTTAAAAACCATAGTTGAAAGGATAGGGAACTCCCTCGAGCTGATTGGGCTAGGCCAACACTTCCTAAACAGACATCCAATGGCACAGTCACTGCTACCAACTCTCAACAGTTGGGATCTTGTGAACTTAAAGAGCTTCTGTTCAGATAAAGAGATTGTCACACGAGCTCAAAGGCAACCCACAGAATGGGAGAAAATCTTCACTAACCACATATCTGACAGAGCTCTACTCTCCAGAGTGCACAAAGAACTTAGAAAATTAAACTCCAAGGAAAACACTGGCCCAATTAAAAAATGGGCCCTGGAACTTCAAAGAAACTTTACCAGGGATGAAATTAAAATGTCTAACAATTATCTTAAAAAATGCTCCACTTCCTTCGCCATCAGGGAAATGCAAATCAAAACTTCCCTGAGATATCATCTCACCCCGGTCAGGATGGCAAAATCCACAATACAAACAACGACAAATGCTGGAGAGGATGTGGAGAGAGGGGAACTCTCCTACATTGTTGGTGGGAATGCAGGCTCATACAGCCACTCTGGCGAGCCGTCTGGAGATTCTTAAAGAAATTAAAGATTGAAATGCCATATGACCCTGCTATCCCACTTTTGGGAATAACCCCCCATGCAGCAGAGGTTCGCCTCGATAGCACAAGCTCGACCACGTTCATAGCAGCACTGTTTACAATAGCAAAGTCATGGAATCAACCTAAATGTCCAACAGTTGACGAGTGGATAAGGAAACTGTGGTACATCTATACAATGGAGTACTACTCAGCCATCAAAAATGATGAATTACCGGAATTTGCTGGGAAATGGATGTCATTAGAAAGAATTATATTAAGTGAAGTATCCCAAACCCAGAAAATTAAGCGCCGTATGTACTCCCTAATAGGTGGCTCCTAGTACCAAACTCACCCAGCCCACATTGAGACACTCAAAAGTAAACCTATGTAACACAGTAATTGCAAGGATTATGAACAAGAGAGATGGGTTAGGAGGGCCACACCAGAAACAAGGAGAGAGGAGACCATGTTACAGCAGAGAAAATAGGCCTCCATGAAGGTCTGCAAGTAAGTAATGAGAAACCTGGTTAAGTTCACAGACGTTCTTTCCTGATCTCACCAGAAGGGGAGGGCATATAGTCTAGCAGATAAAAAGTAATCATTTTGCAAATGGGTGATGGACCCCTCCTTCAGTGAGGTTTCCTACTCTTATTACATCTACCCTTGAATGTGCTATTACAACAAGACTCCAGTTTAACAGCTTTTTGTCTCTGGCCAGGGGGTGACATACAGTGCCCAGCAGAATGGAGTGAAGGGAATTGCAGGAGCAGCAAAACTGCAAAAGAAAATCAACAAACCACAATCCAGAACTTCAGAGACTCTATATCAATCACATAGAACTAGGCCAGCCTAATCTCTCCCCATCCTGGAGCTCAGGGACATTTGCGGAAGAGGGGGCGGTAAGATTGTAAGAGCAAAAGGATGGGAGGAGCAACGATTTGCAAGATTCTCAACAATAGTTGGGGCCAAAGCAATCATAATGGGACTTTGCATGCCCTGCGCAATGTCCAGCGCACTGTTGCCCTCATAAAGTCTAGCATCTGTTAAGGGCACCGAGACCCCTGGAGGCAAGGGATTGACAGCCATAGTAGTGATCTTATGCTTAAGGGGAACAAGAGAAAGGGCTTATGGAAATGCCACTGGGTCCTTATATGTCATCGGAGAGGAGGACCCAGTGGAGAGTTAGGCTTACACAATAAAGGACTCTCTGGGAATTGGGGGGGAGGCACTGGGGGAAGGGGAGGGGGAGAGGGGGGAGGGAGGGAACTGGTAAAAAATTTTAAAATGTATAATTAAATTTTTAATAAAAAAAAAAGTTAAAAAAAAAAAAAAGAAAAGGAATCATATCGTATGTCCGCTATCCAGAACCTCCACTCTTTCGACCCCTTTGCTGATGCAAGTAAGGGTGATGACCTGCTTCCTGCTGGCACTGAGGATTATATCCATATAAGAATTCAAAAGAGAAACGGCAGGAAGACTCTTACTACTGTCCAAGGGATCGCTGATGATTACGATAAAAAGAAACTAGTGAAGGCGTTTAAGAAGAAATTTGCCTGCAATGGCACTGTAATTGAGCATCCAGAATACGGAGAAGTAATTCAGCTACAGGGTGACCAGCGCAAGAACATATGCCAGTTCCTGATAGAGATTGGACTGGCCAAGGACGATCAGCTGAAGGTTCATGGGTTTTAAGTGCTTGTGGCTCTCTGAAGCTTAAGTGAGGATTTCCTTGCAATGAGTAGAATTCCCCTTCTGTCCCTTGTCACCTCACAGCTTGTATAATGTAACCATTTGGGGTCCGCTTTTAACTTGGACTAGTGTAACTCCTTCATGCAATAAACTGAAAAGAGCCAAAAAAAAACCACAAATGTGCATCTCCATGGACTAGAGAATAAGAATCTTGTGGAGAAATATGGAGGACAGGAAGACTACATTAAAGAATGATACAAAAGAGAGAGGTAGCTGAGTATGAAGAAGTTTTAGAATGCATTAACCAAAATATTGAATGTAGCCCTTTCTGCCCTGGGTGCCCGCGGTCCAGAGAGGACACACTGCTTCTCAGGAGATGACATCCAACACCCATCAGGATGGAGCCAAGGGTGGTGCAGGAGCAGCAAAACTGAAAAAAAAAAATCACCATAATTCAGAAACATCAGAGACCCTACATCAACCACCTGGAACCAGGCCAGCCTAATCTCTCCCCATCCTAAAGCTCAGGGAAATTTGAGGAAGAGGGGGGCGGTAAGATTGCAAGAGCCTAAAGATGGGGAGGAGCAATGATAAGCAAGATACTCCATACAAGTTAAGGCTGAAGGAACCATAATAGAACTTTGCATGACCTGCACAATGACCGACATATCATTGATTCCCCCACCCCCAAAGTCTATCATGGATCACAAGCACTAGGATCCTTAGAAGCAAGGGATTAACAGTCACCATAGTGTTCCTATACTAAAAGGGAACACAGAGTCCTTACAACTCATTGGAGTAGAGGACCCAGAGGGAAGTTTGACATTCACACTAAAGGATGCTCCAGGGAGGGGGAAGGGGGCACTGGGAGAAAAGAAGGGAGGCGGGGAAAGGAAGGAGAAAGGGGGGGAGGGAGCAAAGGAGTCCAGGAAGGGGTGGAGGGAGGGAGGAGACTGGGATACCTGTTAAGTTTGTGGAAAAAATAATATATATATTTTGGAACCTTCTTCCAACTAAACTATGACACCATGTGCAAACAGTCCTAATTATGTAATGTCTCCTACTCTTAGCAATATGAATATGAAACAAGTGTGTCCTATGCTCACTGAAATAATGGCTTCCTTTTTATGTATTCTTAAGTGTAATCAAGTTGTACATGATAAAAATCCTAATCTAGGGACCAGAAAGAGGTAAAAGCAACTGCCCACAAACCTGGTGACCCCAGCTTAATCCGTGGAGTCTCACATGATAGAAGAAGAGAAATGACTTATGGATGTTGTCCTCTGACCTCCACATGAGCCTATTCCATCTCTTTTCCTTTCCTCTCTCTGTCTCTTTTTTCTCTTCCTCTTTCCACATGCATAAAGGTTTTTTTAATCCTAATAGAATTGAGTTTAAAGGCATTCTTTCTATGAAGATAAAATAAAGTACTTAAAATGTGTCTTAAAATGTATTTTACTTATTTTTAGAGAAAGAGTGGGACATTCTCATGACATAGCATGCACGTGTAACTCAGAGAATAACTTTCAGAAGTTGGTGCTCTCCCTCACCACATGGGTTTCCAAGACCACTAGGTTTTGTTTTGTTTTTTTTTTTTTCCGGTGCTGGGGACCGAACCCAGAGCCTCGTGCTTGCTAGGCAAGCGCTCTACCACTGAGCTAAATCCCCAACCCCGACCACTAGGTTTTGTACACAGGGAATCCTTACTGACTGAGCCATCTTCCTAGTCTCAATATAACATTTAAAATATAAGAAAGGCTCCAATTACAGGTTTTTCTAAGTTATACATAAAATAATGCAGTTTGCCAGTGACAAAACTATGCTAGAAGTAACAGTTATGTGACACTTCCTCATGAGTTGTTGGTCAGAGAGGACTCAAAGGCCCTCCAAACAATGTAGACTTTTGTCATTGCTCTTGGTTGCCCTCCAAAAAGCTGACAGACTCTATTATTGAAGATATGGTTCATAGGACATGGACAAAAAAACACCAATTGGAACTGGTTTGGGAGTTTCCTCTTTGCTGGGCAGCTTACACCATACCAGAAAGTACTGTAGAAGCTATTAGGAGAAAAAAACAATCAAAGATCTTGTCAACCTAGGAGATCTTCAAGTTACATTAATACTCACCATGGCAACAGGTGACCACAGTGTAATAGTGGCATGAACATCAAGGAGATAATTAACAATTTTCTAATCAAATTTAAGGCCTGCTTGTCATAATGGAACACACCTCTGTTATTGTAAACTAGAACAAGAACTTATGAAAGGGAAGGAAATAGGTCAGAAGGGAAGAATAGACTATGAATGTTTAGCTAGAAAGAGTACACCAAACTGCTTTGTAAATACCTATTATTATACCCATACATTGGAAGAGTACTCAACACTCAACCTGAAAGCCCTCTTCCACAACAGAAGGTGTTTAAAGCAAGACTTTCCAAAATGTAGAAAATAAGTGTCTGTGGACTGCTTGTCCTTAAACATGACATATAAGTTCTCACCCACACCCACCCCAAGGCCCAGGGAATAGCATAGAAGAGAGGACAAGATTGTAAGAGCCTGAAGTGGGAAGGCAATAGGGCAGGCATTATCTCCTGGACATGGCATAGTCATGACAGGCAAAATTTCATGGCAGATATGTATACTTGCAAGGATTACATGGGAACTATCTTATAAACAGAAAGATCTTAAGAAACTCCACACCTTTCTGAGAGAGTGATGAGGATTAATACTGAAGAAGAAAGGAGAATGTTTTCCTCAATGGTATATCCACTAATTTAGGATGCTTGCTAGAGCATGAAGCATCAGATTAGGCATAAATTATCATAGATTAGATGAAATACGGTGGGTCACAGAGGTGAAAAGAATTGAAAATAGGAGGGAGTCTGGCAGGGGAGATGTAAGGGGAAAAGGAGCTATGATTGGATTTGGAACCAAGGGTTAAAAATATTATAAAGTCACTATACGTATGTATGAAACAGTAGATAAAAAATAATGACACAGTTTGCTACAGATAGCATCTTAGATTAGGCAAACTGGGCTTTGTCTAGGCTGTGAGTCTGCTTACTTCCTAATCTGCTCTTAAATTACCATTACTAGATCCTGTCTGTAAGTGCCTGTGTCCCTACGTTGCTCTCTCTGTGTTGACCTGCTCAGGAGCAGGTCACATTCCGACAGATGGAACCAACTCTCTTTAAGATTGCTTAGTAATGTCAAAAGTTCGGTTTCTTTTTTATCCCCCCCTTTTTTGAGTTGTTTATTTGGAAAAGTCATATTTTCATAAAGCCTTAATAGTTTTTGCTGACACAGACCTACATAAACCAAGATACCACAAATTTAATTTTAATGATTGAACGTGACAACACAAAGGTAATATATCAGAGATGGAGCATGCCTGTAACCCCAACACTCAACCCTATCGAAAGTTCAAGGTCACCTTCAGCTACAAAGTTCTAAGGTTAGCCTGGGATCTTCTCTTCAAAAAAAAGTGAACACAAATGTCTCAAATAGATATCCAACCTTATTCTTCAGTGCAAATCTTATTGAGATCAAAATACCATTTCTTAGCTGGGCCTTGTGGCTCATGTCTATAGAAGTTCTGTTCTTATCACTGAATTTTAAGTGTGAGTTAAGTTTTGCAATACTCCCATATGATTTGGGAGTATTTTTTTTTCCTATTTAAGCAAGAGGTAATCAACACAAAATTTCTAAAACATAATAAAAAATACATGGGATTTTGCTGAAGGCAAAGATTTCTGCCCCCTTCCAGACCTATTAATAAAATCTCCAGGGAAGTTGGAAATCTAGGCCTTTAATAGATACATTAGCAAATTTTTAGAATAAAATGAGTTTGAGTGCCGTCAGCTGATGATAATTTAGGTTGGCTCTCTCACCAGCAGAAATGGTTGCTGACCAAGGAAATATCATAGAGCTGTCTAAGCAACACATTCCATTCATATATTGCTCAACACACTTCATTTTGGATGAAAACAAGCTTCAGTTCTGTATGAGTAGAAATAAAAAAAAAAGATTTCAATTCTCCTAAATTGCACTTAGCTGGGATCAAGGAATCCATATGCTTGACTAGTAGTTTTTATTATTTCCTGGCAAATTCACTCAAGTTAAAGAAGAAGCTATTAAACAGCAACCTGCCATATTCACACTTGTTGATATAATAATATCTGGTTCATGCAGTCACACAGACTAATTTTGTAAGATTTTAGATATGTAGTTGGACTTTCTTTGATTGTTGAGAAATTAACAGCAAGAAGAAAATAGTCACAAATGGTGTAATTTGAGGAACTATCAAATCTCTTGGAAACTCTGATTCATAACATGGCACTGATTCTTAGTAATGATCTTATAGTTATGGTAAATAGTATACATTTTAATGAGTTACTAACAGTGAGAAACTTAAGTCCAACCAACCATGGTTCCTTCAGAAACTATGTTCACCAAAACTTAATACAACTGGATTTCAGGACGGATCGGAGCCACATAGCCAAGGGCCTACTGTCTTACAACCGGCATTTCACAATGTAGATATACATACACACTGACTATGAACCATGATATATACTAAGAGCTAATCATGTCTGTTAGCAATTGGCAATTTATTTTCAGGGAAATTGAATTTCTTTATTCATCAAACATAGTAAATTAAACACTAGCACTGAACATTTGTATTAATCATTAATTCATTTCATAAATATTTGCAAAGTACCTTCTCTGTGTTAAGTACTGTGTATAGGAGTACTCAGATCTTTATTTTTGAATCATCAAGCTAAAACTTCTTATTTCACAGCTTAAGTAGCTGTAGTCAGGCATGGTGGCACATACCTGTAATCCCAACGCTTGGGGCAGGAGGATGAGGGAGGATAATTCCAATTTTGAGGATAGTTTGAGCTTCATAGTGAGAATCTGCCTCAAAAGTAAGCAAATAAACAATATATAGCACACAGTTATCCTGTTATATGAGAATCATTTATTGATTGTCATATTCTGAATATAACAAAGAGTGTCTGTTGCAAAGTGACAGCTGCAGTCTGTTTATTCAGTGGCGGCCTTTTGTACACTTCCTAATGCTGTAAATATCCAAAGACCAACTCTGGCATGTGTTTACTTAGCCTTGCCCTTTGAGTTAGTGTGGGAGATCAGTTATGCAAATTAACTTTTGTTCTATTAGCCAGGTTTCAAAAATCCTTCAAAATCGTATTCATGTAATTTTAAAAGTTCAAATTTAGTATTTGACTTAAGTATTTCAAACATACACTTTTATGCTCTTGTATCCATGTGCCTTTAAGAAACTTACATAAGCAGTTATTAAGGAAATGACATGGAATGCTATTGGGAAAATACAATCGGATTAGAATGGTGAAAAGAAAGATCAACAGGATCTCTCACAAGAATTAGGAAACCAATACTTTCTCACACACCTGGGGAGAATGTAAATCACCAGAACCTTTCTAGATTGTTTGTCAAGGTGAATATAAGTGCTCTGACAAAGTATATGCAATCTGCCCCAGAGATTTAACCTGAGGAGATAATAGGCCCAGGATACCAAGTACTATATTCAAGGATGTTTATTGGAAAAGTGATGCGCTCAGAGTTCTCTTTAAATATTTGCAAGTTAGTTGGGGCCTGAATTCTCTGTGGGAATTCCCTAATTGAATGTGACAAGTGAGAAAGAAGGCATCTTTCTGCTAACAGCTCAGCGGAGCTGGCCAAGCTGAGTCATTGTGAGTCCAGTAGGGACTGCAGCCCTGCAGAAACAGCTGAGTGGGACATTCTGGACTGACTCCCTGACAGGCAGTCAAGACCAGCAGCCAGTGTCTGCTTGGAGCAGAGGTTCCAGCAATGAGTGCCATCTCTCTTCAATAAATGCAGTCTCATTGGTGGCGAAGAGAGGAAACACACACCCGGGTATCTAGGGAGTATCTAAGGACTTAGAAATGTAAGTGACAATATGATGGCAACTGTTATCTACAAACAGGGAAGTCTAGAGTTATTCATCATCAATGTATGTGGCAAGCTTTGCAATATGCAACTGGCAATCGATCACAGACATAATACATTTTGAATTCAACTGTTTCATTCAGCAAATATATTTAATATGTACAAAGTGTCAGAAACTGTACTAGGCCATAAGGTTACAAATTTCAGTTTCTACCAGTTTATCATGGGGAGTACAACAGTTTTAAATTTTAAGAAAGTTAGCTTGCAGGGGGCTGGAGAGGTGGCTCAGGGGTTAAGCCTCTGCCTTGCAGACTGAAGGTCCTGAGTTCGGATTCTAGACCCCACATATGGACGCCTGGCGGAAGCAGGGGGCAGCCTGCATTTCTGGTCCTGGTGGGCGGAGCCTGTGAATCCCGGGGCAGAGTAAACAAGGAGGAAGTGGAGGCGGTCCATGGTGGTTCCCGAATTCGTCCGTGGTTCTACACACACACACACACACACACACACACACACACGCACGCACGCACGCACGCACAATTGAATAAAAATAATAAATAATAAAAAATTTTAAAAAAGAAAGTTAGCTTGCAGAGGTGGCTCAATGGGAAAACTGCATGCTGTACAAGCATAAGATCTTGCATGTGGATTTTCTGCAATGAATTAGGTGGAGAGAGATTGAGGACCATTCCTAACATCGACCTCAGGTCTCCACATACTCCCACATATGTAGGCATGTGCATTCACAAACACATAAGCATGCATGCACACCACACATGTACATATAAAAGGAAAAAAAAGGTGGAAAGCAATAGAAAACACCCTGGACTGAACACACACAAATAAAGATAGAAATTTTAAAACATATTTATTGTTGTTATTGTTGTCTACGTGTGTGTATGTGTACAAGAAGGCATTTGAGTGCTTCTCTGCCTGTGGACCAAGGGTGACTTCATTTCATTGCTGCCTTGCTCTGGAATTACCAGCGCTTTGCCTTCCAGGGTCAGAATTGCAGGTCACCACCAGATCCACCTGACATTTTTACATGTGATCTGGGGAATCCAAACTCAGGTCCTTTTGCCTGTGAGGCAAAGACTTTGACCCCTGGGCCATCTCCTCAGCCCTTAAGACAACATTAAAACCAAAAGAAATAGCAAAATATTGAAAATTCCATATATTGCTATTGACTTATTCTTTTCTTTCTGTTTTATTTTTTTAGTTTTACAAAAATAATGAGTGGTTGTCCCTGCTCCCTCCTTTCCCTTCCCTCCCTCCTTCCTCACCCACCCTATTCTCCCTTCACCAATCCATTCCTCTCCCTCCCACCCTCCCACATGTCTGATTGTGTGGGCCTCAGGGTTCCCTTTGGGTCGTCTACTCTAGTATGGGCTTAGGCCTCTGTGGAATATTAAGTGTCCCTTCCTTGGGTAAACCCACTAATAGGGACACTCTCCTTCACCTAGTCCCCATGGTTCCCCCCAATTATTTCTCCTGAATTTCTTGCAAGTCTATGAGCGAATGTTGATATGTAGTCATGGTCAGATCTGGTGAGGGTAAGTCTCATTGCAGTAAGTTCCTGGACTCAGCAGCCCTGTTTTGAGTGAAATGTCCTGGCTGGCAGTGGATCTCCCCCCTTCAGGCTCTTACCGTCTTACAGCCCCTCTTCCCCAAGATTCCCTGAGCCTTAGAATGGGAAGAGATTTGGCTGGTCTAATATGGGTGGGGCATTTTAACATCACCAGTACACTTCACTCTGGTTAGTTGTTACCTATTTCACAGCTTTTCTATTGCAATAGGCTATATATTGTTCAGGTGCTGAGATTTTCTCTATTCTAAAGATAAAATGATGGAGGTTTACTATTGGGTGTTTGTGGTTAGTATTGAGGCATCTGATCCTGACTACTGTCAGTTTTCTCCCTGTCCACTGTTGTTTAGACTGATTCACATTGCTGGAAGTGTATTCCTTGTCATTGGGAGGGGGCGGTTAGAGGCCAGTAAAAAGGTGGTTAGTTACCTTGGAAGCTAACCACACTACCCACTGTATCTTGTTCTTGTTCTTTCCCTCCTTCCCCATAAAGATTTTTCTTACATAAAAGCCTTTTTTAACTATTTATCCATGTTCTTTTGTTTCTGCTCTTTTGTGGTATTCTTCTACCTCCCTTGGCTTATATTGCTTTGCATTTGTGGGTGTTGTAAAAGTTTCTATTTGATTGCATTAAACTGAATGTTTAATGTTAGGCTATGTTTATGAAAGAGAACATACAGTGTCTATCTTTCTGCATCTGAGATATTTCACCCAGTATGATTTCTTCAAGTTCCATCCAGTTACTGGCAAATTTCATTAGTTCATCTTTCCTGACAACTGAATAGTATTCCATTGTATAGACGCATCACATTTTTACTAACTATCCATCAACTCTTGGATATCTAGATTAGTTCCATTTCTTTATTATTGTGAAAAGAGCTTGCCATGAACATGGGTGTATGTGGAATTCTGTTGCAGGATGCAGTGTTCTTTGGGAATATTCCCAGGAGTGGTATAGCTGAGTCGTATGGTATTTCAATTTTCATCACTTTTAGGAACCTCCAAATTGATCTCCAAAGGAGTTGTATGAGTTTTTTTTTTTGTTTTCTTTTTCAATACTTATGTCAAGGATCAGTTGACTATAGATGAGTGTGCTTATGTTTGGGTCTACAATACTAATCCATTGGTCTGTATCTCTTTTTTCAAGCCAGCGCCATGTTGTTCTTATTGCTATGACTTTATAGTATAGTGTAAGATCTGGTGGTGATATCTCCTACAGAGTTTTTATTATTCAGGATCTTTTTTGCTATCTTAAGTCTTTTTTGCTTCCATATGAAATTTAAGAGTGTTTTACCAATTTCTGTGAAGAATTGGGTTGGAATTTTGATTGGTATTGCATTGAATCTGTATATTGCTTTAGGTAGAATGGTCATTTTAACAATGTTAAGAAGAAGAAGAAGAGAAGAGGAGGAGGAGAAGAAAGGAAGAGGGGAAGAGAGGATGAAAGAGGGAATGGAAGAAGACAGAGCAAGAGTGTGGAAGAATGAAGGTCAGGCCTTAGTTTAAGAGAGCTTCAGAGAGCACCTACCACCTGTGAACCTGAGAGAATAATGAGAAGAGATGATGTCATCATAGACCAGATCTGTGGAGATGGAAAAGTACCACCTAGACTGTTCCTGGGACCAAAGAGAAAGTTCTTTTTTTTTTTTTAGTCTTGTTTTTTTTACACTGGACTTACAGTTTTATTATACAATTATTAGTTTATAATTTACAAAACATTTTGGCAGTACTGATTACACAGATTTAATGAGACTCATGGGTTAAAGTATGTTGGATACAAACAGAGTTTGGCAAGTGTGCCTAGAAAGCAGAAGGTTGTGACTTAGGATACCTGCTCCCAAGTAAAGAAAACACACCAGCAGGAAATGGTTGCAGAGCTTGGATTCTCCAGAACAAAGCACAAAGGAGGGGAAACAAGTCAGAGTGATTTCTGAAGTCACTTTTGGGCCTCCAGAGGCACACACGATGCCCTCTGATACATATAAACACACAGGGAAACACACACACAACAATAAAATAAAATAAAACCTTTTTAAAAACCCAAGAGCAATAAAGCACAAAATTATCCAAACCCAGATGTGAATGTGGAGAGACCTCCCAGCCCTTCATAATTCCAATAGATAAGAAAAGTTAGTTGGGTGCCTTTGAATCAGATATGAAAAACTGCTGTTTGTTCTCTTGAAGCTAAAATGAAATGTATTGTACATGCTTACTACAATCCTTGGTCTAACAGATGTTTTTGGAAGTCCATGAGCTCCCTACCAACTTACAAGCTGTAAACCTTTCAAAGGGAACATTATTCCCCCCATAGAGAAAGTTCTTTAGCTAGTGCTGGATAATGAATGATCAAGGGGTGCCACAAAGTACTTCTGGGATCCTGGAGAACAGGTCTTTAGCAGGTTCTAGTGGGAACCTAAGTGCCATTGCTAGAATGAATTGAAAAGGAGGCTGGAGCCCATTAATGATGGCAAGTTAAACAGTGTTCTTCCAGGCTGAGTGTGGAGGCACACACTTGTAATCCCAGCACTTGGAAGGCAGATCAATAGGTTGGAGCTCAGGATGGGCTAGACAGTGAGTTGAACAGCAGTCTGAGCCTCACTGAGTCGTTGTTTCAAAAATGAAAGGCCTGGGGAAGCAGCTCAGGGGTACAATGCTTTCCTGGCACACATTCAAAAACCCTAGGTTCAATGCTTGGCCTCCAAAACAAAATTTTTCCATATCTGGCTGGTTGCCACTGTAGAAATATTTCCAGAACAAAAGCAAAGGGAATCTTTTTTATCCTGTTCTCCCATCTTAGAGGCTAACTTGAACCCATTTCCAAGGAATTTGGGGAAATGAAGTTTACAAGTCTCCTACTCCAAGAAAATATATCCAAATACAGAAGACACTGGTGGACCCAGGGAAAGAAAACAGGGGCAAATGATACACAGAAGGATAGACTATAAGAGCCTGGGATAACTACGGAGGGTTTGGACTTTATTCATGAGGCAAAGGGAAGCCTTCCTGGAAGTTAAATTAGACCTGAGTTTTAAAGTAGGAAGAAGATGTGACTTTGATCAATTTCATTTATTTGCATGTCAAATTTATTTTATTTTCTTTTTTTATTATTTCTTCCACTTATACAAAGTTGATAAGTACCCCATTCTCCTTCCTCCCTCCACCCCTCCCTGGATCCCCTTGCTCGCTCCCCACTTTTTCCCTTTCCTTTCCCCCCTCCCTCCCTTTTCTCCCAGTGTCCCCTCCCCTCCCCCATTCCTGGAGCATCCTATAGTGTGCATGTCAAACTTCCCTCTGGGTCCTCCTCTCTGATGAGTGTAAGGACTCAGTGGCATTGTCTAGAGGTCTTTTTTTGTGTTCCCCTTTAGTATAGGAACACTATTGTGGCTGTTAATCCCTTGCCTCTAAGGATCCTAGTGCCTGTGATCCATGCTAGATTTTGGGGGTTCAACAATTATTTTCTGTTTTGAAAGTATGCTTAAAGTCAAATTTTTGAGTTAAACACTTTATATAGTGCTCCAGGGTTCTGTGCATGTTAGGTAAAGGATCTGTCACTGAGCTGCAAGCCCAGCCCACAAACACAACTGTATTAAAAAAAAAAAAATCTACTGTCCACAGAGTCTCACAAATGATATCTAAAGGCAATTGTGTAATAACTGACTCAAACTTTTGAGAATGACTAATCTTCATCTAGGATAAAAAAAGATCAAAATCAGAGAAGAGACAGATACATACAGAGGAGTCATTTAAAAAGGATTTGAGCTTCATAGAGGAGGATTCAGAAGAAAGTTTGATAACTCATTAAAGGATGCTTCAGAGATGGGGGAGGGGGTCCTGGGGGAAAGGGAGGGAGGGGGGAAAGGAAGGGACAAAGCGGGGAGGGAACAGGGAGGTCCAGGAAGGGGTGGAGGGAGGGAGGTGACAGGGGTTTCTATTATATTTGTATGAGCAGAAAAATAAAAATAAAAATAAAAAAGGATTTGAGCTGAGTCCTAGTGGGACAGTTGGGAAAAGAGCTTCTCCATTTCTGCTCAAGACAGATGGCCTTTAATATGATCACTCTCTGACAGAGAAAGAGAGAGAAAGAGAGAGAGAGAGAGAAGAGAGAGAGAGAGAGAGAGAGAGAGAGAGAGAGAAGCAAGTATGCACATCCCTAGCAAACATTAGCAGACCAGTGTCTGATTCTTGGAAATAGCAGGCAGAGCCCTGCTCACAGCTGTTTTAGGGGTAGGATAGAGCAGCAGAAAGTTCTATTGTGTCATTTTGTGGAGTCAAAGGACTCTGAGCATTTCCTGTGAGTGAGACTTGGGGCACACTTGGGAGAAATGGCTAGTCTTAAATTCTGTCCAGAAATTATTCCAGAAGAGCCCAAGTTCCAAAAGAAGTTGAACATGATATGGACTGAGTGCTGTCTAATACACATAACAAAGAAAAAACTAGGAGCAGAAAGGGCAGAACCCAGAACTTGGGAATGCATAGCATTATCAGAGCTTTTTTAACAAATCAGATTTCACTCTTCTGGAGATGTCTAGCAAGATGGGATTTCTGTTGTTGCTTTTTTGTTTTGGCAGCCAGGGCCACGGACAGTGCACTGCAGACATCTGAAGCCAGAAATGCTACTGGACAGCTGGCTTTAGATTGGCCTCCAAGATGAGAGAACAGGACAAAGATTCCCTTCACCTTAGTTCTGGACATATTTCTGCAGCAGCAACAAGCCAGATACAGAAAAATTTTGTTTTGCAGGCTGAGGATCAAACCTAGGGTTTTCTGAATGCATAGCAAAGCATTATACCCAATGCTTTCAACGCACAGGACAACAAATAACCATCTGGCCTGAAACCCTGATTCGCATTATGGAGAGAGAGAGGGAAAGTCAAAAAATCAATCGTGATAGTTGTGCACTGCTGCAGGCACTTTACAATTCTAAGCAGCATCTAACCATGTTGGATAGGTTAGCTGTGGGAGAGCCTGACCAATAGAAGCCAACAACAGGACCTAAAGAATAGTGGGTAAGACAGTTCAAGACTCTGAAACGAGTTGAGAAAAAAAGATAAATGGGAGTAGTAGACCCCAGATGGGACAGTTCAGCCCCAAAACAGATGTAAAGGGTAAAGTGTAATAACGGTTAGTGCTGACTAGGTCAGAGTCAAGCAGCTCAAGATACCCTCTTCAAGGGAGCAAGCACACAATGCTCTTGTCCCTTCAACTGGCAAGCTTTCCAGAGAGAGGAGAGAGGAGGGAAGGAAGGAAGGAAGAAAGGAAGGAAAGAAGAAAGGAAGGAAGGGAGGGAGGGAAGAGGGAGGGAGGGAGGGAGGGAGAGAGGGAGGGAGGGAGGGAGGGAGGGAACTCTGGGATTTCTACAGGGATTACACTGGGTCTAAATCCTGCTTTGGAGAATGCTGTTTCAGAGAACCAACTTTGTTTCATAAATTTTATGAATATCTCCACTCTGATCTTTATTATTTCCTTCCTTCTGTTAACTTTTGGTTTAGATGTTCTTTTTTATTTTTCTAGTTCCTTAAGGTAAAAAAGTTAGGTTATAGATTTAATAATGTGTTTCTCTTTGTCTTCCTTCTTTGCTGCTTTTATTAGAATATGATAATTATAAAAATTAATAGGTTTCACATGACATTTCCATTCATGTGTATAATGTAGATTATTCATATTCACCCACTCAGCTTTACTTTCTATTACGTTTATTTTTAAAAGGTAACATTTTATTTTGTTTCTTTTTTAATATTTTACCTGTTTATTTTGTGTGTGTGTGAGAGAGAGAGGGCACTGTATGTCCCTGTGAAAGATCCAGGGTGACTTCAGGAATCATCCTGGATTACTTCTACCTCCTTCTTGCTTGGCTCTGGGATTTCCCAGGCTCTGCCCATCAGGTCAGAAGTATGGCTGTCAGGACTGCTTGCTTCTGGTGGTTTTATGTGGGACCTGGGATCCCAACTCAGGAACTTCTGCTTGCAAGACAGTCTTGACCCCTGAGCCATCTCTCCAGCCTGAGTTTTATTTTTTTGTACCCCGTGTTTCTTCTCCCCTTCCAAATCTCTCTTACTCCTTTATTTTCATTTTCTTTTCTTTTTTCCTCTTAAGTTCCATGTAGGAGAGAACACATGCGATGTTTGTCTTTGTGAAACTAGTTTTCTTTCATTTAGCATGATGGTCTACAGGTGCATCCATTTTCAAACAAACGTTTTTTCTTGTTTTTTGACAGTTTCACAAGGAATAAATGAATGTATGCAATTTGCATTCCTTACTACCCAATTCTCAGTCGCTCTCCATCTCAGTTTTTGAGAAACTATTTTTCACTGAACATGAAGCTCATCAAAACTTTTAGCAAGTGGTGGGAATGCAGGCTTATACAACTACTCTGGCAAGCCATCTGGCAATTCTTAAAAAAGTTAAAGATTAAAATGCCATATGACCCTGCTATTCCACTTTTGGGAATAACCCCACATACAGCAAAAATTCACCTCTATAGCACAAGCACGACCATGTTCATAGCAGCACTGTTTACAATAGCAAAGTCATGGAATCAACCCAAATGTCCAACAGTTGATGAGTGGGTAAGGAAAATGTGGTATATTTATACAATGGAATACTACTGCAGCCATCAAAAATGTTGAATTAATGAAATTTGCCAGGAAATGGGTGGAATTAGAAAAAATTATATTGAGTGAAGTATCCCAGACACAGAAAATTTATTATTATTATTATTTCTGCTCATACAAACTTAACAGGTACACCGGTCCCCTCCCTCCCCATTCCCCAGTGTCTCCCCCCCAATCCGCAAAGCATCCTTTAATGTGCATGCCAAACTCTCCTCTGGGTCCTCCTCTTCAATGAAGTGCAAGAACCAGGGCATTTCCCAGAACCCTTTCCTGTGTTCCCCTTAAGTTTAGGAACACTATTGTGACTGTCAGTCCCTAGCCTCCAAGGATCCTAGTGCATTTAGTCCATGCTAGACTTTGTGGGCCCAGACACAGAAAATTAAGTGCCATATGTATTAACTAATAGGTGGATCCTAGTACCAAACCCACTTAGAGACACACTCAAAGATAAATCTCTGTAATACCTATAGTAATTCCAAAGATTTTAAACAGGAGGGAAGGAGAAGGAGGGCCCCGCCAGAAACAAGGAGAGGAGATCATACTACAGCAGAGAAAATAGGCCACCATCAAGGTCTGAAAGTAAATAATGAGACATCTAGTTAAGCTCACAGACTTTCGGGCTGGAGAGGTGGCTCAGGGGTTAAGCCTCTGCCTTGCAGGCAGAAGGTCCTGAGTTCAGATCCCAGATCCCACGTATAGACGCCAGGCGGAAGTGGGGGCGGCCTGCGTTTCTGGCCCTGGTAGGGCGGAGCCTGTGAATCCCGGGGCAGAGGAAGTGGAGGCGTCCATGGTGGTTCCCGAATTCGTCAGTGGTTCTACACACACACAGATACGCGCGCACACACACATACATACGCACACACGCACAATTGAATAAATAAAAAAAAATTAAAAAAAAAAAAAGCTCACAGACTTTCCTTCCTGGTCACTTGCAACTGATGGGGTTTGATCTTACCAGAAACGGAGGGCATACAGTCTGGCAGATAGAAGGTATTTTGCAAATGGGAGACTGATCCTCCTTCCCCGCGGTCTCCTACTCTTGTTCCATCTACCTTTGAATCTTCTCTTATGATAGACTCTATTTTAACAGCCTTTTATCTCTGGCTAGGGGGTGACATCCAATACCCATCAGGATGGACCTAAGGGCGGTGCAGGAGCAGCAAAACTGAAAAAAAAAATCAACACACCATATTTCAGAACATCAGAGACTCTATATCAACCACTTGGAACCAGGCCAGCCTATTCTTTCCCCATCCTAAAGCTCAGGGAAATTTACAGAAGAGGAGGCGGTAAGATTGTAAGCGGCGGGGCTGGAGAGGTGGCTCAGGGGTTAACCTTCTGCCTTGCAGGCGGAGGGCCCTGAGTTCGGATCCTAGACCCCATGTATAGATGCCGGGAGTAAACAAGGAGGAGGTGGAGGCGGTCCATGGGGGTTCCCGAATTCGCCCATGGTTCTACACACACACACACACACACACACACACACACACAATTGAATAAATAAAAATTAAAAAAAAAGATTGTAAGCGGCTAAAGATGGGGAGGAGCAACGATATGCAAGATACTTCACACAAATTAGGGCTAAAGTAATCATAATAGGACTTTGCATGACCTGTGCAATGACCGACATATCATTGACCCCTCAAAGTCTAGCATGGATCACAGGCACTAGGATCCTTAGCGGCAAGGGATTGACAACCACAATAGTGTTCTTATAGTAAAGGGGAACACAAAAAAGAGCTCTGGGTAATGCTACTGATTCCTTATACCTCATCAAAGGGGAAGACCCAGAAGGAAGTTTGACATCCACACTAAAGGATGCTCCAGGGATGGGGGGGAGGACAATGGGAGAAAAGGAGGGAAGGAAAGGAAGGGGAAAAGGTGGGAGGGAGCAAGGGGATCCAGGGAGGGGTGAAGAGAGGGAGGGGAATGAGGTACCCATCAAGTTTGTACAAGTGGAAAAATAAATTACTTAATTAATAAAAATAAAAAAAACTTTTATCAAGACTAGCTAGCTAGCAAAGCTTCACACACCCAGCATTTTACTTGAGTGCTGAAGGTATGAATTCAGGTCCTTTCACTTACCTACTGAGCATGGACTTTGCAAGAGGAAAAACCCTAATCTTTCCAGGAAACTTATTTCTGCATGAATTTATTCTGCAGTGTGTACATATGACTCATTTTCTTCATTAATTTATCCATTGACGGACATCTAAACTGATTCCATAACAATGGTTATAAATAGTGCACTAATAAGCATGGATAACTATACAAGTACCTCTAGTGAAAAGTTGATTTTGACACTTTTGCTTATGTACTCAGAAGTGGCATAGTTGAGTCATATGACACTTTTGTTTTTGCATCTTTGGACAATCTCCATCTGATTCACACAATAGCAGGATTCATGTGCATCCCTATCACCATGTGCAATGCCGCCCCATTCTCACCGGCATTGGTTGGTTGCTTTTGTCTTTTTCAAGACAGTCATGCTAACCAGGGTAAGATTTGAGCTCAATGTAGTTTTGAATGTTTTAAAATATTTATTTATTTTGTGTTTGCACATACATTTCTGTGCAATGGGGTGCATATAGAAGAAAACTTTCTGGGAATCAGATCTCCCCTTCTATCCTGAGCTGAAGGAAATGGAGGATGCTGAGAATGTGGGTCCATTAGTCGCTCTCTGCTTCCTGACTGTAGGTGCAATGGGACCAGTTTTCAGACTCCTAATGCCTTGGCTATTCCACCACACTCTGTGAAACAGAGTAAACCCTCCCTCCCTTAGGCTGCTTTCATCAGAGGAAAAAGAATGTGAGGCACCTCTATACTAAATTGCTGATCTGCAACATTGGTCAGCAGATGAATAAAAAAAGCACATGCTGGCAAACTTGGTGAACTGAGTTCAATCTCTAGGAAGCTCACATGGTGGAAGGAGAAAACTGACTTCTAGAAATTGTCCTCTGACCTCCGTCTACTTGCCCTCAGTGGGATGTGCACACCTGCTTGCATCTCTCTCTTTCTCTCTCACTCTGTCTCTCTGTCTCTCTGTCTTTCTCTGTCTCTCTGTCTCTCTGTCTCTCTGTCTCTCTGTCTCTCTCTCTCTCTCTCTCTCTCTCTCTCTCTCTCTCTCTCTCTCTCTCATTTAGTGGCTTAAAATCACACGAATTTATTCCCTTACAATACTAGAGACTGGTCCAGTTTTACTAGGTGAAAGTTCACAGTGTTCACGGGACTAGATTTCTCTGTATGCCTCTAAAGGTGAGTTCTCTCCCTTGTATTTTCTAACATCTTGTTGATATTCTTTGTCTTTCCTTCATGTTTAAAGTAGAGTATTGTAATCTGTTCATCTGCTATTCATTGTCTGCTCTCTGACTTTGAGTATTCTTACAACCCTCTCACCTAGTATGGTTGTACCAAGTGCACCCAAATCAGGGTGGTCTTGCAGGATAGTCTTTCCATCTCAAGATCCTTCATTTACTGATATTGACAAAGTCCCTTTGTCACATAAGTTACCCTTTCCAGCTTCCTGGAGTTATGTAGTGAAAGTTTTTGAAGGTCATTGCTCATTATTCATTTTTCCAGAATGTTTAAGGCATTCTGTAAATTTACTTGCACGTAATAAAATCTGACTTATTTTTCAGTTTACAAAAATCATTCTAATGGCTTAAAATTATAATTAGTAGCATTAAAGTTCCCTTTTTATATCAATGACAGTACCAGGAAAATAACTCAAGAGCATATATTTAGATGAGCTAATTGAATTACTGTCCTGCTGCAGCCATAAGGCAGAGAGATCACCCAGGACCAATATGTACAAGAGAGAAGCAAGCATAATAAAAGACCTCTGGGCCAGAGCTCAGAGATGTCAAATTGTGATTTTTGTGCTGAGTGCTCCCAGTGTCATCGATAAAGCTATACAGTAGGCCATAACTGTGGATCGCTGCAGCTGAATAACTGAAAGCTAAAAACATTTGATAATTGCAAAATTACTGATCCAGTTTCTGAAAGTGCTATATTTTAAATGAGAGACTCTCAAGCCCTCACATATTTCTAATGATTTCCAAAGGCCTTTCAGCAATGTTAGCACTGTTAGATTTACATCTCGTAAATATTTATATTAGATCATTTAGCATAAGTCAGTAAATCTGAGCTATTTAAAGGATTTCATTTCCTTAATATTGCATGAAGTCGGCCATAGACTTTCAGCAATTGATCTTGTTATTAATCATTATTAGCACAATGATGCAATTGAGTACGGGGAAAGAGTGACACCTTATTTAAACTCCAAAACAGAGAGAAGTTTGGGAAGGGGGAACGCTCAGCAGGAGGTAGGGTAATGGATTAATTCCACTCTAGAGCCACCTAGTGGAAATTTAGAGGAAATCATTTTTAAACATGCTTAATTGCAGAGAGGAGAGAGAAAAAGAACAAGAAAAAAAGTGAGTGTGAGGAGGAAACCCTCTCGGGCATATCATGGGGTGTGAATGGAGGGCAGAGGACAATTTTTGGAAGTCAGTTCTCTGCTTCCGCCATGTGGGCTTCTGGTTGACCCCTGGTCACCAAGTCTGTGAGCAGGTACTTTACCTGCTGGCTCTTAGAGATCCTGATATAACTTTTTTTATCAACTTTTCAAACAATGGAAAATATGAGATATGAAGTGAACCAGAATCACTTAAAAGTGGTTTCCACATAAATTATAAGCACAGTCATCTTCAGGGGAACCCAGAGGCCAGGCAGCATTCGGGGGACCAAGAAAGGGAAGGGAGAGAGTTTGGACAAAAACTAACCGTCCAGGCTAGTTTTCTGCTCTGTATCTCGACTCAGCTCTGTCTCCTCTGTTATTCTGTCTTTGTTTAGTAATCAATGTCGTTTTAGCTGCCCAGCTCACCCCACTCTATTCTGGTCCTATGTTCCATTCTCTCTCTCTCTCTTCTTACTCTTCCTTTTTACTTTTTCTCTCCAAAAGAACATAGTCTGGTGGTGTTCAGTGCTTCAGTCTCCTCAAAGACAAGATGGTTGTACATTATCTGATCACCTTCAGCAAATCGATCTCTTGATTAATTATTGTTACTGGCACAATGAAGACACTGGATGGAGAAATAATTGGCAGCACATATTCACATCTCTCTTCTCTTTCCCATTAGCCAAACTTCCCTCACCAACCCCAGGTTTTTATCCCTACAGTTTCACCTTCTGTTTAGGTTCCCTTACTCTATGTTTTATCATCCCAACACTAACTTCTAGCCTACTGACTTCTTTTCTTCTTTCTATCCATTCATACCACAATAACTAATAAATGAACATGCACAGTACTTTCAAAGCTCCTTCACTCCTGAAAAATGATTAATACTGCAGGGTTGCTTGTTTCATAGTTGACTCTTGCTCTATTTTCACAGTGGAGTTATTCTTGGACAGTAACTGTTGTTGGAGCCGTATTATTACACTCAAGGGGAGATGAGGGAACACCAGTCCAATGGAGAAAAATATCTCAGTTCTATTACAAACTAGTCCCTCGCAAATATTGCAAACATTTCCACTGAAAGAAAGGTGTCCTAAACAAAAAACTAAAAGTAAAAATCTAATCAGTGCTCTAAGTTTTGATGTGAAAGTCCCAAGTCCAACTCACACATAAAATAAAAAGGCATGATGACCATTAGTATTTGTTGCCACCTGATATCCAACAGGTGAACTCTGAACTTAACTGAGAGGGTCTCTAGACTAAGGCAGCTTTTGTGTAAGTGCTAGGAAATCATCTTGATGTCTTTAGTTTAGAAGGGAATATCCACCCACTGTGGATGGTTAAAAAATCCACATAAAAATGAAACATGCAAGATCTTCGAGAACCCATGAAAAGAAAATTTCTACAAATTATGGACATAGAATAAGAAGAAAAATTCCATGACAAAGACACAGAAGATAATTTCAGGGCTTGTAGATGAAAGCGTTTGGCACACAGCTTGATAAACTGAGCTCGATTCCTGGAATTCACACAAAAGCAGAAACAGAGTCAATTCCATGAAGTTGTCCTTTGGCCTCCATACATGTCCTGTGGCATAGAGACATATACACATTATGAACATGCACACAATACAATAATAATGAAAACAAAATTTAAAAACTATACGCTTTCAGGTTGGAGAGATGGCTCAGGGGTTAACACTCTGCCTCACATGCAGAAGGTCCTGAATTCAGATCCTAGGTCCCATGTAAAAAAATGCCAGGCAGAAATGGCAGTGGCCTGCACTTCTGTCCCTGGTGGGCAGAGCTTGTGAAATCCCAAACTGAGGCAAAAAAGAGGTAGAAGCAATCCAGGATGATTTTCAAAATCATCCTTGGTCCTCCACAGGGACATACAGTGCCCTCTGATACACACACACACACACACACACACACAAAATGAAGTTTTAAAAAAAATATATGCTTTCAATACAATAGCAGAAAATTTCCAAGCTCCAAGGAAAGAGACATACATTCACATGCAAGAGGCATATGGAATACCAAAAAGACAAGATCAGAAATATTCAATGCCATATTATAGTTAAAACAATAAATATAAGAAAACATAAAGTGTATTGGGAGCTGCAAGAGAAGAACATCAAAGTACAGACCCATCAGAATAACAATTGATCTCACAAATGAAACTTTAAAATTCAAAAAGGGACTGGAAAGATAGCTCAGCAAGTAAAGCGCCTGCCTACAGACTTGGTGACCCGACTTTCATCCACAGAAGCCCACAGGGTGAAGAGAATTGACTTAAAACTTGTTCTTTGATCTCCACTCGTGCACCATGGCATGCATGTATTCTCTCTCTCTCTCTCTCTCTCTCTCTCTCTCTCTCTCTCTCTCTCTCTTCTCTCTCTCCTCTCTCTCTCTCATACACACACACATATACTCTCTCACTCCCTCACTTTTGTTCGCTCTACATTAAATCAAATAGATAAATAAAACAAATCAAGAAGAGAAATGTAAAGATTAGTAAAATAAAAGTCTTGAAGATATGGAATGACGGATGTATTTCATGTTCTGAAAAACCACAGCTGCTCCCTCAGACCACCATAATCAGCAAATCTATTTATCTGTCACAATTGATAGAGAAAGAAAAGCAAGCTAAAGGAATTTATGACCTCTAAGCCAGCTATATAGAGGACATATCAAAGACAGATAGTATCTTAGGACAAAAGGATAAAAAAAAGGTATTCCAAGCCACTGGAGCTAAGAAACGAGCTGGCATCATTAGTCTAATGTCTGAAAAATAGATTTCAACCACATTCTTAACTATACCACAGGAAAGAATCTTGGGATCAGAGGGAAGCAGAGTTAGTGAGTGCATTAAGAAAAGAGAGAGCACATAATAGATTTTATTAGAGAGAGAGAAAAGATAGAAAGATTAAGCATATGCCGTGCATACCATGGCACACATGTGGAGGTCAGAAAGTAGTACTCAGAAATTGATTCTTTTTCTAACAAGTGTACTCATAGATTGAACTCAGGTTGCCAGGCTTGTGCAAAATCGCCTTTACATCTTGAGTCAGCTATTCAGCCCTCCATGGCTTTAAAAATTGATTTATTATATTTTTTGGTGACTGTGTGTTTATGTATGTGTGTGTGCAAGCATGTGTGTGTGCATGCATGTGTGTGCATGTGCACATGCCACAGCATGCATGTGGAGCTTAGATGGCAGCCTTCTGGTGTCAGTCCTTACCTTTCCACCTTGTCTGAGAAAGTCATTTCCCATTCATAGTCCAGTCTAGTTGGCCTATAAGCTTCCAGAGATTCTCTGGTCTCCATCTCCCATATACTATAGCAGAACAGATTTCAGATGTTTGAGCCACAGTTTACAGCTTAAATATGGATTCTGGAGATCCGAACTCTGGTCTTCAGGCTTGCACAGCAAGCACTTTATCCACCAAGCCATCTCTTCAGTCTAAGCCTGTGACTTTCAAAAAAACATATTTATTTATTATTGCATGTTTGTGTATGGCATGTGTGCACATATGTAAGTAGGTGTCCACATGCCTCAGCATACATGTGGAGATCTGAGGACAACTATGGAGTCAGCTCTCGCCATCCCTTTTTTATGGGTTCTGGAGATTAAACTCCGGTCTTTGGTTTTGTGTGTATGGTAAGTACTTTCACCAAGTGAGTTATCTTGATAGCCCACTATTTTGTGTAACTTTAAAAAAATTGTATCTGTATCTATTTATTAAAGAGAGGAGCAGGCACATACACCATGACTTACATGTGAACATCAGAGGACAATATGGACACAGAGCTCAAACCCAAGAATTACATTTGTGCACAGCTACTTTTGCCCACTGAGTCATCTTCCATCCCCATCCTGTGGCCCCTTAAGTATGTGATATACATATGTGTGTGTGTGTGTGTGTGTGTGTGTGTGTTCTATTTGTCTTTTTGCATCTGAGGTCTGGCACACACACACACACACAGTGTGCTGTGGAGTTGAGAGGACAACTTTTGGGAATCAGCTCTCTCTTCCTGTCATGTGGGCTCTAGAGATCAAACTCAGGTATCTGGATTGAACAGAAGCTCCTGTAATCACTTGGCCATGTTTTAAATATCTTTGGGGGGGGAGAAAAAATGAGTATGCCACTACACTCTTTTAAAATGTAACTAATGGGTATATAGTAAATATTTCCATACTTTCAAACATTGCCTTACTTATGAACTATGATCATCATTATATAAATAAATGTGTGTGTGTGTCTTTGCATTCAAGTATAGTTACAATCTTCCCTCTGTTCACAAATTCCATGCTATGGATCCAGTCAGCCACAGATTGAAAATACTCAGGAAATTATATCTGTGCTAAACAAGTACAGATTTATTTTCTTTATCATTCTCCCCCAAAATTGCATTACAGTCATTCCATGGAATTATAATTGATACAATATTCTAACTATTTTAGATATAATTTAAAATATATGGGAGGATTGTGTAGGTCGTTTGCAAATACTACAATTTTACATGACACGTGAGCAGCTTGTGATTTGGGTATCCAGTTAGGTATAGAAATGAATCTTCTTTGGATACCTTGGGGAGGGGGCGTCTGTATCTGTGAGAAATTGAATTAGAAAAAAGTGACAAGTTTAGAGAAGAAATCGTGACAAGTTTCAGGAGGGTGTTCTTTGTGACATCATTCTCAGAGAAAGTTAAAAAGCAAGGAGTCCTGTGGCGGTTAAAAGAAACCGAAAAACCCACCTGTTATGAACTGATTTCATAATTGCTAAGTTTTTGCAGTATGTGTTAGTTGAGGGTCGCTGGAAGCAGCACCTGAGAAGTCGGTCAGTAGGCGGTAGCTTATTAAGCCGTGCACTCAGGAACACTCATCTCCCAGGAGACTGGGTAGATGGGCTGTGATACAAAGGATGGATAGACCTCAGTCACCACCAGAGAGAGCTCTGGAGCCGGCCGGCCTACGAGCAGAAAGGAAAGGAGGCGGGGCCTAAACTTCCAACCGCAAAGGGAAGCAAACTGTCTGTGGGGCGGGGCTGAAACCCAGACTAAGGCAGCCCCCTGCTGAGGAAAATTCAAGGAACAGTATTGTGAGCTGTGAACAGCAACAGTGTGTGCAGATTTGCTATAGAATACAGTGCGTATGTGTCATCAGACAATTCAGAGGTCTGCCGGCCTCTGTGGAAACTGAAAAACTTGTCCAAAAACTCATCTGAATGAGGGGCTGGAGAGGTGGCTCAGGGGTTAAGCCTCCGCCTTGCAGGCGGAAGGTCCTGAGTTCGGATCCCAGATCCCACGTATAGACGCCAGGTGGAAGCGGGGGCGACCTGCGCTTCTAGTCCTGGTAGGGCGGAGCCTGTGAATCCCGGGGCAGAAGGAGGTGGAGGCGTCCATGGTGGTTCGCGAATTCGTCCGTGGTTCTACACATACACAGACACACACACACACACAGACACATACGTGCACGCACATACACATGCATATGCACACAGTTGAATAAATAATTAAAAAAATTAAAAAAAAATTAAAAAAAAAAAAAAAAAAAAAAAAAAAAAACTCATCTGAATGAGGATTGCTACCAGAGTCAGTTCCATGAGGTTGTCCTTTGGCCTCCATACATGTCCTGTGGCATAGAGACATATACACGTTATGAACATGCACACAATACAATAATAATGAAAGTGGTGGTCCACAGAAGTGTGCTAAAGGTCAGATTTAGGTTCTTCTTTAAAAGGGTTATTTTTTTTTAACTCCTTTCCAAAGCATGGATGGGCAAGTGCTTGAGGCCCCACCCTGGGCCGCATGTCCTCAACAATCCGCACTCTAAGACTCAGCTCTGGCTTGGGTTAGAACAGGCGGAAGTAACTAAAGACGCATGATTAATCAGCAGCATCGCTGACACTGAAAGAAGCCAGCAAATTAACAGTTACGCTTATCAAGATTGAGTCTTGCCACAAAATGTCGCGGTTGTGACGTAGGGAAGTGCAGTTTCTTCATCATCCTGTTGTCCCTTAGTTTTTTCCACAACGTCCTTTGATGTCAGAGCAGCCTGTGTGTCCCTCTTAGCCTTTTTCATTTAACTGAATCTCTCTCTCTCTCTCTCTCTCTCTCTCTCTCTCTCTCTCCTCATTCTCCTAAGTCATCTTCTTGCATTTTTTATGTCTTCTTCTTTAGGGGGGAGAGCACCATGATGGATGTCAGATTCTTTGTTGAAGGTTCTGCGACACCGAAACTGTTCCATTCAGCTGCCCCTCAGTGTCCTGGGGATGGGTTCCTGGACCCTCAGAAGCGTCCAAATGCTGAGGGGCTCCGAGTCCTTTCTGTTAACGCAGTGTTTCCATAGAGCTTACACACATCCTTCTATATGCTCACGATAGTTTTAGCTTGCTTGTAATAAGTAACTGCAGAAATTCCAGCATCAGTTCGTTAGAGATTAAAAGGAAAGATAAGGAGCCAGGCGGCTGTGAATCCTGACCCGCAAAGGACCTCAACAGCTGTTGAGTCCCGACTGACCAGAGGTCCTGAAAGCATCTAAAAGGAGACCAGCCAGGCAAATCATCTGTGGACTTTAAAACTAAACTGCCTAGAAAAGAGAGAAAAGGAACAAAGAGGCATGTGTAAGGTCTGCCTGTGCCAGAATCCACTGAGAAAGTGAGGGCCAAGGAAGGGACTTCCAAGAGAAGGAAGCATGCAATCTCTTTAAGGGAATAATCATTCTTCCCATCACTTTAACATGCCTTCAGGTGAATCACAGATTCCTGGGTGTGGAGTGAACTCCTGACCCAGCAACAGATAGACCCAGCTGGATTAATTTAAGAAAAAGTTGTAGAATTCAGATTCTATTCTGGTGTTACCAGGAAAATGGGTGGTAGGTTCTCTCCAAATCTGCTAATCCCTAACACCAGGATTACCAAAGAAAAGTATATTTACCTAGTTCTTTTCCATCTCTTCTGGTCCCTTTGGTTTTCTGTGACAGAGCCCTGATCTGAGTACCCAACTTCAGGAAATCTGTTTTACTTTCTCTTCATTGGAAATAAACAGCATCCTTACAAGTTGCAAGCGACACAGTGTGGTTGCCACAAGTCCTCTGATTATCAGGTCTTTGCCATAGGTGCCTGGGGGTTCACCCTCTTGTCTCCTGGCCCTGGGTATGAGCCAGGCCTGCCCTTTTCCCCTCAGGTGCTCATTTCCTGGAACCAGGACCAAGTGAGTCAGAGCTCCTAAGTACATTCTAAATGCATTCAAGTCTGGTTCTATAAGGGAACCATTTTTACAAAGAAGCAACATAATCCTGGAAAAAGCCATCCAAATAATCTATCCTACAAAATTTTTTAGCTTCATTTCCCATTTCTTAAATCACCCATGATTTGTCATTTGTTGTGCTGATTGATCATTTGGTTGTCTTCTTTGGCAAATTCCTGGCTATTGTCTGGGCTCATTTTGCTCTTGCAAATGTGTTTTTCTTCCTATTTATTTATATAGGATCTTTATCCATTTCATCAGTTTTCCCTGGATCTGATTTAACTCTTAATGAAAGTATACATAAAAGTGACATTAACTTACAGTTTTTTGCCATCACTCTGAAAAGAAAATATGACACGCTCCAAAAAAATAAATAAATAAATAAAAAAGAGAAGGGGGTTATTTTGCATCGTGGCTCCAGAGATTTCATTCAGTCCATGGTCTTGTGGCCCCACTGGTTTGGACAAAGCATCTTGGTGGAGTATGTGTGGTGGAGGAGAGCCGTTCACATCACAGGAGGCAGAGCAAAGGAAATGCCACACTCAGGGAAACTTCTCCTTATTCGCCATTGTTCACACTGAGGCTTCCAGCCTTTGGGAGAGTTCCACCCTCATTCATGATGGGTTTCCTCCCTCCTCCAAGTGAGTACTTTCTGGAAATGCCTCCACAGACAAACCCAGAGAACATACCCAGATTCTAAGTCCAGACAAGTTCACTGTAAAGATTACCTACTGTAAAATTGTATAAAATTACTTTCAAGTCAACTTTCATAACTGAGCTTAACATTCTTCTGCCTTAAAATGGGATCTTTCATGGAATTAGAAAAAAATATATTGAGTGAAGTATCCCAGACACAGAAAATTAAGCACCACATGTACTCCCTAACAGGTGGATCCTAGTACCAAACCTACTTAGTGACACACTCAAAGATAAATCTCTGTAATACCTACAGTAATTGCAAAGATTATAAGCAGGGAGGAAAGGGGAAGGAGGGCCCTGCCAGAAACAAGGAGAGAGGGGATCATGCTACAGCAGAGAAAATAGGCCACCATCAAGGTTTGAAAGTAAGTAATGAGACATCTGATTAAGCTCATAGACTTTCCTTCCTGGTCACTTGCATCTGATGGGGTACGATCTCACCAGAAAGGGAGGGCATACAGTCTGGCAGATAGAAGGTAACCATCCTGCAAATGGGAGACTGATCCCCGCCCCCCACTGTGGTCTCCTACTCTTATTCCATCTACCTTTGAATCTACTCTTATAATAAGACTCCATTTTAACAGCCTTTTATCTCTGGCCAGGGGTGAAATCCAATTCCCATCAGGATGGAGCTAAGGGCAGTACAGGAGCAGCAAAACTGAAAAAGAAAAAATCAACAAACCATAATTCAGAACATCAGAGACTCTACATCAACCACCTGGAACCAGGCCAGCCTAATCTCTCCCCATCCTAAAGCTCAGGGAAATTTGCGGAAGAGGGGGCGGTAAGATTGTTAAGAGCCTAAAGATGAGGAGGAACAATGATATGCAAAATACTCCACACAAGTTAGGGCCAAAGCAATCATAATATGACTTTGTATGACCTGTGCAATGACCAACATATCATTGAACCCCCAAAGTCTAGCATGGATCACAGTCATGGATCCTTAGAAGCAAGAGATTAACAGCCACAATCGTGTTTCTATACTAAAGAGGAACACAAAAAAGAGCTCTAGGCAATGCTACTGAGTCCTTAACCTCATCAGAGAGGAGGACCCAGAGGGAAGTTTGATATGCACACTATAGGATGCTCCAGGAATGGGGGGGGGGCACTGGGAGAAAGGGAGGGAGAGAGGGGAAAGGAAAGGGAAAAGGGGGGAAGGAACAAGGGGATCCAGGGAGGGGTGGAGGGAGGGAGGGGAATGGGGAACTTATCAACTTTTTATTGAGTGGAAGAAATTTTAAAAAATGGGATCTTTCATATTTATTTACTCATGGGTTTTATTTGAGAGAGTCTCCCTGGACCTTCGCTTTCTGATCCTTCTGTCTGTATACTTGTGGGGTGCTGGGCTTATGTGTATCATCACACTCAGCATACATCTTAAATATGTTCATATATCTGTTCTCAGTATCACCCAGCTTCCCCTTACCAAAGCTAGGATTTTCTTCAATCACGGTTGAGCTTTCTTTCTGTAAGATCCATCTCTTAAGCTATCTAGGCTGCTATAAACTAGTGAATAGACTGTGAGACTTGCAAACAACAGGAGTTTATTTCTCACAGTTCTGGAACCTGGAAGTCTGAGACCAAGGAGCTCACGTGGTTGAGTTGCACTGCTAGCTGCAGACAGATGACTCCTTGTGTCCTCACCTTGTGCAGGAAGTGAGAAAACTCTCTTGTGTCCCTTTTATAAAGACTAGAATTCCATTCACAAGCTCTCCACCCATGTGACCTAACTATTTCGTCAATACCTGGCTATTTTATACCATCCCACTGGGGCTTAGGGCTTTATCTGAGGACCCAGGCAGGAACACTGGGTCCATTCCTTATAATCTCTGTATCTCTAACCTGCATTGCTGAGTTCCTTTCTTTGTTCTTTAAACACTTATAATAGTTAATAGGTTTCCTTGCCTCCAAACTCACTACTTGAATGAAAACCCATTATTATCTCAAAGGATATTTGCAGGCAGCTTTGGGAGAGTGAACTGTCCAAATTTAGAAGGAATTTCAAACTTGCTTGTTTTTTAAACTGAAAGAAGCCCGATGGTAACATCACTTTTCCAAATGGAACACAAACAACAAAAGCAGCATCTTCACACACTCAAAAAATTTTCAAGTATGATGGGCAAATTTTAAAATCAAAATTATTTGTTTTACAGATGGATAACACAGGAGCCCAAGACATTGAATAATTTATTCAAGGTTAGGTAGTTACAAAATAGACATAGATGGATAGATGATAGATAAATAGATGGATGATAGATGGATGTCAGATAGAGAGACATTATGGATGATAGATAACAGATGATAGCTACATAGATGATAGATAATCAATAAGTAGATAATAGAGGAGAGATAACAAATAGATGACAGATAATAGGTAGTTTATATTTTCAAATATCTCTTATTAATATTCAATTATACTACGTGCAGCATGGTGATATGCAGAGCACCTTGGGGCTGGAAAAGGGCAGAAAGAATCACAAAAATAGAGGAATAAGGAAAAATGAAAGTGGGCCTGGAACATGGGGATCATAGCCAATGATAGGACCGCAGTGAGGATTTCACCTGCCTCCTTCCATATGTGTCTTCATAAGCCACATGAGGCGGGTGAGACTTTCAGTTGGCTGAAAACGGATAAAGAAATGAATGGACCACTTGGTTTCAAGCACATGTTTAGACAAACAAACTTTGTGGAATCAGGGAGAACAACCTAGACTCTATCATGCAAACAGCTTAGCACACAAACATCTCAGACTTTTGCCTAACATTCGAAATGTCTAGAACACCAATAGGCCAGACTAATATTTTATACTTTTGTTTTCATGAAGCATCTAAGACATTAACTATTTCAAGCCTTCTAATGCTTTTCTCAGATGTGGGAATTTTGCTATTCACAGGATAGCTGACCTATGCATGACTTACCACCAGGTGGCACTCTACAAGATGGATGATTGATAACATGATAGATAAGTAATAGTTAAGTGATAGATGATAAATAGGTAAATAGATGATAGACTGATGATAGATAGATGGATAGATGGATAGGTAGATAAAGATTGAATAGATAGATAGATAGATAGATAGATAGATAGATAGATAGATAGATAGATAGATAGATATAGGTAACTCATAGGTAAAGTATGTTTCATAATACAAACAAGAATTATAAATATTGTACATAAGCAATTTAAGAATGTTTTACTTTATTGTGTTAATGGTAGGAAAATTATTTTGTTCTTACTAGAAATAATCTTTTTTTATTTTTTTATTTTATTCAATTGTATGTGTATGCTGTGTGTGTGTGTGTGTGTGTGTGTGTGTGTGTGTGTGTGTGGTGTGTGTGTAGAACCACGGGCAAATTCGGGAACCACCATGGACCGCTTCCACCTCCTCCTTGTTAACTCTGCCCTGGGATTCACAGGCTCCACCCTACCAGGACCAGAAATGCAGGCCGTCCCCGCCTCCACCCGGCGTCTATACGTGGGGTCTAGGATTCAAACTCAGGACCTTCTGCCTGCAAGGCAGAGGCTTAACCCCTAAGCCACCTCTCCAGCCCCATAGAAATAATCTTTTCTTGAGTATTGAGTAAACATATAATCAATTATCTTTTTTCATTTTTTCCACTCCATATTCTTGCTCAGAAGCTTTGGTTGAAGACGAGGGACACAGCTCATGTGTACAGTGCTGGCTCAGTGCCTTCCACATCCTGGATTGGATCAGGTGTTTTGCTGCTGTCATGAGTAATGAAAACAGAGCATTAACATTTGCAGCTCACATGTCTTTCTCTTGTCTGCAACTCCTAGCAGCCCAGCAGACATGCTTTGCTCCTTGACATCTGAAGTCTCCTTAGGTGTCCATTGAAGCTCAGACTTCCCTCTTACTCCTTGCACTTCAAGGGTCACCTGCAGTATACTGACCCCACCATATCTCCCAGGCCTTCCTTTAAGTCTTGATGGAAATTCATAGCAGCATTCCACTAGTGATATCAGGATCTTCTGCCAGCTCAAACAGTAGTTGGGTCCCCTTGGGCCATGGATACAGTGGTCTCTGAATATGCCAGTGCCTGAGTACAGTGACCAGATCCTGAGGAAACAACTTCTTAGGTGACCCTATATGAATGGGACACCCCAGAGGCATTCTCTTCTCAGGAGAAAGTCAAATGTGTGCACTCTTTCAAAGCCCTAAATAAAATGTGGTCAATTCCTGTGGTCCTTTGAGTCATCTTTCCTGTTGCTCTGATGAAAATCATCTGGCTTCTTCTTGAGATGATAGTCTCTTCAGAAACTATCTTTGTAAACCTCAATTTTATCCTTTTTTAAATTTTTCCCACTCATACAACAATTTTATCCTTTACTGCTTTTGCTCCAGGTTTTACTATAATCCTGGCTTAAAAAACATCCAACAATAACCATTCCACAGCTGGATACTATGTTTACATCAAATTTTTTTCATCCTATGAATTAATCTATTACCTTTAAATCCAGCCTTACACAAAGTCTCAAAACAAGGACAAAATATAAATAAGTCTGTATAAATACAGATGGTCTATATCTAATTCCAATAGAAACCTCATTCCCATCTAAGATCTCATGAACCTGACGTTCTGTTGACATTTTTGTCTTCTGGAATCCCAACAAACTATTCATTAGCTGGACTCATGGTATTAATGTGCTTCCTTTGCTCAAATCTCTGAACCTGTCTAAATGACTCCCATAAGGAGTAAGCCTTGGTTCTAAAGGCTTAACAACTGCATGGTCAAATTCACTCATATCAATTATTCATCTTCACTTGCACCAGTCCTCTGCTTATTCTACCATTGCTGTGCAGAAACACCTAAGAAAACTAAGATACATGGAAGGATTATTTTAGCCCATGGTTTCAGACATGTCCACTCATCATAGCAGAGGGGATATGATGAAGCAAAGCAGCTTACATCATGGATACCGGAAGCGCAGAGAGGATGACTGAGTGCGCTAGCTGCCTGTCCCCTTGTTGCACAGACATACTTGGAGGTGTTCTTTGCTAATCTTGGTGCTTTTCAATTTCATCAAGCTGGCAGTCACTATCAGCCATTGCAGTATGACAAGAGTAACGTCATACATGACTTCTCACTTTTCAGCACTGCCACATACTTCCACTGTTATGTCCCCTTTTCCATAGTTCCAGAGAGTCAAACACAAAGTGCTAGGAAAGTCCCAAGGAAAGAGGCTTCCTATAGCTGGGTAGTAGGGGTGAGTTGGGAAGCAAAGACTTCCTAGAAAAGGAAGAATTTCAAGTGAGTTGTGAAAAATAGATGCATTTCAATAGATAGTGAACAGTGACAATAATTGTAGAAATATGTATTATACATACAGTCAAGAGAATGTACCAAAAGAATTTGAAGGAGCCATGAGACAAAATATTAGCAGTAGACATTATGGATGCAAAATCTAGATTTAGGAATATACTTATTTCATATTTGAGAGAAGGTGAGTAAAAAGAGCTGATGGGGAAGGTCCAGCCCATGGTGGGTGGGATTAGGCCCTGGAATAAATCACAGAGAGCTGGTTGAGAGAGTCGGCATCCTTCTATACACTTGGCCAGACATGTTGGTCTGGCAAGTAAGGATGGTCCCTCTCTCAACCATTATATAGAGATGGTGTGGCCATTTCCCTCATCCTTGTTGTTGGTGACCTCTCCTGTTAAGTTGGACTGAGAACTGTAGCCAGATAATCATAAAAGACAATAAACCCCTTGTTCCTTTAAGCCATCTGATGGTCATTTACAGCAACCATGCAGGCTGACTGCAACAGATACCTACTAGCAAGTCTGTTGACCTGAGTTTGATCCCTGAAGCCCACATGATGAAAGAAGATACATGACTTTCCAAACAGTGGCTCCCTGACTTTTACCTGTGTTATGCAATACAAGCACAATCTCTCCTCTCTCTCTCTCTCTCTCTCTCTCTCTCTCTCTCTCTCTCTCTCTCTCTCTCTGAAGAAATAAATTGTTTGCTGGGAATGCATCTTCTTCATCAGTGCATATACTACATACACAAGTATGTAAGTGTCTATAACCCCAACAGGTAGAGGTGGGAGGACCAAAAGTTCAAAGTACATCCCCAATACCAGAAAACCAAACCAAACCAAAACAGTGCAAACATGCTGACAGAACAGAAACAATAAGAGAATTCCCAAAGTGCCTGGCAAATGAATTAAGGAGGATGTCACTGAAGATGGCAACAGATTCAAGTCCTAAAGAGATGGCTGGAGAAACTGGAAGGCCAGAAGGATTTTTCAGGCAGAGGGAACAAATCTGCCAATAGACACACAGTGAACAGAGAAAGTCCTTGGAGGATATTTTCATTGTTTGTTTGCTTTTGTGTGTGTGTGTCTGTGTGTCTGTGTGTGTATGTAGACCTGAAGTTAACATTAAGTATCTTCTTTGATTGCCTTCCTCTATATTTATAGAGGCAAGGTCCCTCAATGGAACCCAAAACTCACCAATCTGCTAGGCTAGCCAGACAGATTGCCCTGGGGATTCCCAGAGTGCTGCCTTGCCTGCCTGGCTTTTACATGGGTTCTGGGGATCCAAACTCTGGTGTGGGAAAGTAGTGGTTAGGATGCCACCTTGACAAGGTATTTGGTATATTTGAGGAATTCTTCACAAGGCAGATATCTCATAGACTGATTATCTAAGCATGCCAAAAGCAAAGAGGACTCTAGTCTCTGCACTGATCATGAGTGCTTTCACGCAAGTTTGCAACCTGATCTGCAGCTCCTATTTACATTCCTATATAAAGTAAAGTTTCAGGAACTGGGTGGTGGGAGAGACCTCACTGAGACTGTGAAGTCCCCTATCCATCTGGCAAATTTATTTTCTTATCTGTCTCATCTCTTGTGAATTATTTCTTCTTTGTCTACATTTCTGATCACCTTGGGACTTTAATCTGTGAATACTAAAATCCCCTGAGATTAGTTTTATTGATAACGACTAAAACAAAGTGAACATCTTTCTTCCTTTCTTTCTTCTTTCTTTTCTTTCTTCTTTTCTTTCTTTCTTTCCTTCCTTCCTTCCTTCCTTCCTTCCTTCTTTCCTTCTTTCTTCTTTCTTTCTTTCTTTCTTTCTTTCTTTCTTTCTTTCTTTCTTTCTTTCTTTCTTTCTTTCTTTCTTTCTTTCTAACAAAGTTACAGTGAGGTAAGGATCTTATTCATTGAACCATTTCCCTGGCCCTGCTTTAAGAGTATTGCAATGGGGCTGGAGAGATTGCTTAGGGTTAAGCCTTTGCCTTTCAAGAAAAAAAAGATTTGAAATCAGATCCCAGATCCCACAGAAAAACGCCAGGTGGAAATATCAGTGGCCTGCACTTCTGGTCCTAGAAAAGAAGTATGGAGTCTGGGAAACCTCAGAGGGAAGCAAAAAGGAGGTGGAGCAATCCAGGATGATGCCCAAAATCATCCTTGGACCTCCACAGGCACACAGTGCCTTCCGAAATATGTGCATGTGTGTATATATACATACCAGTACCTACACACATGCCAAAAAAAAAGTATTCCAATGAAATGCTATGGCAGAAGCAGGAGCATACATATATATGTGAGGTGAAAGGATTAAGGCAAGAACACGGGAAAACAGACATGCAGAGTTGATAGGCTCCATGTTCTGCAGTAAGAAAAACATAATTTCAATTCACTTTATTTTAGGCCTCTTTTTAACTTTTTTAAATGATGCAATCATAACTAAGGATGGTGGTATGCGGCTAATACCAGCACTTGGGAAGTAGAAGCAGGAAGATCAGGAATTTAAGGTTATCCTCCACTACACAGAAAGTTAAAAACTTTTACTTTAAAGTAAAGAGAGAAAAAGAGAATGAATTACTATGCTTAATAATACAAATATATATATTTAGAAATGGATGCTCAAACTTATTTTTTTATTGCAGGGCCAATGAAGTTTGGAAACTACTGTTCTTTTTTTTTAATAATGTATCTATTTTTTTTCTGCTCATACAAACTTAATAGTTACCCCAGTCCCCTCCCTCCCTCACCCCTCCCTGGTCCTCCCTGTTCCCTCTCCCCTTTTCCCCTTCCTTTCCCCCCTCCCTCCCTTTCTCCCAATGCCCCCTCCCCCCACCCCTGGAGCATCCTTTAATGTGTATGTCAAACTTTCCTCTGGGTCCTCCTCTCTGATGAGGTGTAAGGACTCAGTGGCATTTCCTAGAACTCTTTCTTGCATTCCCCTTAAGTATAGGAACACGGGCTGGAGAGGTGGCTCAGGAGTTAAGCCTCCGCCTTGCAGGCGGAAGGTCCTGAGTTCGGATCCCAGATCCCACGTATAGACGCCAGGCGGAAGCGGGGGCAGCCTGCTCTTCTGGTCCTGGTAGGGCGGAGCCTGTGAATCCCGGGGCAGAAGGAGGTGGAGGCGTCCATGGTGGTTCGCGAATTCGTCCATGGTTCTACACATACACAGACACACACACGTGCACGCACATACACACGCACATGCGCACAGTTGAATAAATAATATAATAAATTTTTTAAAAAAGTATAGGAACACTATTTTGGCTGTTAATCCCTTGCTTCTAAAGATCCTAGTGCCTTTAGTCCATGCTAGACTTTGAGGGGTCAATGATATGTTGGTCATTGCGCAGATCATGCAAAGTCCTATTATGATTGCTTTGGCCCTAACTTATGTGGAGTATCTTGCATATCATAGCTCCTCCTCATCTTCGGACAATCTTACCACCCCCTCTTCTGCAAATTTCCCTGAGCTTCAGGATGGGGAGAGATTAGGCAGGCCTGATTCCAGGTGGTTGATATAGAGTCTCTGATGTTCTGAATTATGGTTTGTTGATTTTTTTTTTTCAGTTTTGCTGCTCCTGCAATGCCCTTAGCTCCATCCTGATGGGTATTCGATGTCACCCCCTGGCCAGAGATAAAAAGCTGTTAAAATAGAGTCTTATTATAAGAGTAGATTCAAAGGTAGATAGACTAAGAGTAGGAGACCGGTGGAGGGGGGGGGTCAGTCTCCCATTTGCAAAATGGTTACCATCTACCTGCCAGATTGTATGCCCTCCCTTTCTGGTAAGATCATACCCCATCAGTTGCAAGTGACCAGGAAGGAAATTCTGTGAGCTTAACCAGTTGTCTCATTACTTACTTTCAAACCTTGATGGTGGCCTATTTTCTCTGCTGTAACATGGTCTCTTCTTTCCTTGTTTCTGGCGGGGCCCTCCTTCCCCATCCCTCCTGTTTATAATCTTTGCAATTACTGTAGGTATTACAGAGATTTATCTTTGAGTGTGTCTCTAAGTGGGTTTGGTACTAGGATCCACCTATTAGGGAGTACATACGGCACTTAATTTTCTGTGTCTGGGATACTTCACTCAATATCATTGTTGGAAACTATTGTTCTATGAGGAAGATACTCTTAGAGATTTGAAGAGAAGTGTGCAATAGGATTAAAAGCCTTAGCAGAAGGTGAGAATGGGTGAGGATAGAGAGTAGTGCAGACTGTTAGTCATAGTGAGGAATCATGACAGGTGAGACTAAGGAAGCAGTGTGAGAAAGGCAAGAAGGTGACATATTGAAAGGATTTGGAAGTAAAACCAACGGATCAAGGATCAGGTTCAACAGATCAAAACGCTTGATGTAAACCATGAGGACCTGAGTTCAAATCCCCAGTACTAGGAGAGGGATCAGAGACAGGACCATCATCAGGGCTAGCTCCAGGTTCAGTGAGAAGCACTGTCTCAAGAGAATAAAGGTAAATAAAGGGAATAAAGAAAGCAGGTCACCTAGCGGTCTCCTCTGGTTTCATGAGTGCATATGCGTACAAACACACAAGTAAACAAGTAAGTTCGTTCAGCTTCATTAGAGAACATGTATCCACCATACGTATTAGTTTAATGGATAAATGAATACTAAAATTCCAAACTTTCTATTCATACAGGTATAACACAAAAAATGTATTTCTGACTCCAAGTCAGAAATAAAGCAGAATATTATGTTCTAATCCCAAGAAACATTTGAAAAGTAATGAGTTCTGTAATGGTTACTCTTAACTATTGCTGTGAGAGAGCACCCAAAGTCAATGAACTTAAGGTAGAAAGAGATTTATTCAGCTTACGGTTCCAGAGAGGAGGTATAGTCTCTCATGGTGGAGGTGGCATGGCTGGCTGGTCAAAGCTGGAGTCACTGCAGACATCTTGGAGGCTAAGGACTGCAAAACAACTTGCTGCAAAGGCAGACTTCTCCTAGAGGTAGGGTGGAACTAATCCACTTCAAGGCCCACCCCTTGTGACCACCTTCCTCCAACAAGGCTCCACCTCTTGAAGGTGCTATGACCTTCCGAAACACATGAGACTGTGGGAGACACATTTCAAACCATGACAAGTTCCAAAGGAAGTGGCTTAAAGTTCTAAACTTGTTTATTCTTGTAAACACCACAAAATGTGTGAAAGACAGTGATGTAATTACAAGAGCACTTAGTTCCCAAGCCTTAAGAGAACCCTGCCTGGACACCATGTAAAGCTAAAAACAAAGCCTAGAAATAGGCACAGGGTGTAGGAGTGAACATATTTTCACTCTCAAACTCTCAGTGATTGCAAGTTAATTTGGGACCTTGTGATAGAATGCTATTTTAAACAATAGTCACACTTTCCTCCCCGTTTGTGACCTAAATCTGCTCCAGTCTCTCATTTTCCAGGCAACATGCTTATCAAACATAATATAGTCAAAATCTAAAAAAAAAGATGACTTACATCTAAAGTTTCACAATAAAATCAGTATAATAAATCAAACAAAATCTGAAATCTTCTTTTATGTTAGCTACTGATGTTCTTCTCTTTAACCTCTATACCATACTAAACATGATCTTTGGAGGTCAGTAGAAGCTAAGTCTTGATAGGTTCAGTTGGTATCTTCTCTTTTTTCTCTCATAGACTGACAGAATCACAGTATTAAAAATAAGCTCACTTAACCTCAGCATCCTATGTCTTCTCCTTGCAAGGAGGCTGTTTGGCTACACATGTGTAGGCACTGGGGAGGCACTTCCTCAGAGAGGAAGAGGAGAACCTTCTTCTCACCCTCTCAGGGAGTCTCTCTAGGGGTAAAGCTTGGAAGTAAGGAAACAAGAGTGCCAGCTCAGCAGAGCTCCAAAGGCTTTTCTCCCCACACTCTGAATTCCTCTCAGCCTTCGTGACTCATATGAAGAGGGTGAAGCAGATGTGTAAGAGGAAGACTGAAAAATAAATAAAGAAAAAAGAAAACATTCTTACTACAACCTTCCAATGTTCTTGTCTGTTCCTTGGTCTCTACATTTTAGAGATTTAGATAGGGTAACTGGGTCCCTCTTGGTTAGGATGTGCATTTTTTTGCCTTTTTATTTATTTGTTGTCATTTGTTTGTATACTTGAATATAGTGACTTTAAAATATTTTCAACCCCTAGTCCCAAATTCTATCACCCCTCCTTTTTCCCTTACAACCATTCATATTTTCCACCAAACTCCCTCATATTTTCAAATCTTTTCACTTGTGAGACTCCCTACATTTCATCTAGTTTGTGATGACTTATGTGTGACCTGATTCATGTTCCAGCAAACATCCTAGATCAGCAGATACACCACTGAGGAGAGAATCTTCCTTTACTTCCCCATCAGCATGAGTCCTCATCAGTCGCTCAGAGAGGTGTGAGCTTCTTGAGATCTTTCTGATGTTATGGTGAGATGTTGATAAGACAGTTCCTTTGCAATTCTTCTATAAGTATATGTATCTGCTTTGAAGTTTTGTATATCATGACTAGGTCATGTCCAGGAGATAATGCCTGGCCCACTGCCTTCCCACTTCAGGTTCTTACAGTCTTGCCTCCTCTTCTGCAAGGTTTCCTGAGCCTTGGGCTGAGGAGCAAATGAGGTTTATATGTCCTGTTTAGGGACAAGCAGTCTGCAGACAGTTATTTTCTGCAATTTGACCAGCTGCATTTTTCTGTAGTAAACACCTTCTGTTTCAGAAGGAGGCTTTGAGATTGAGTGCTGAGTGCTCTTCCAATCTATGGGTATAATAACAGATATTTACAGAGCAATTTGATGTAGTGTCCTCCTAGCTAAAGAGTCATAGTCTGTTCTTCCCTTGTGACCTATTTCCTTCCCTTTCATAAGTTCTTGTTCTAGTTAACAGTAACAGGAATGTGTGCCATTCTGACAAGCGGGTCTTAAGTCTGATCAGAAAACTATTGGTTGTTTCCTTGATACTCATGACACTATTACACTGGTGGTCATCTATTGCCAAGGTGATTTTTATTGTAACTTGCAGATCTCAAAGGTTGATTAGACTTTTGATCGTTTTCTCCCCTAGTAGCTTCTACAGTATTCCTTGATACTGTGTAAGCTATCCAGCCAGAAAGAAGCTCCTAAACCAGTTCCATTTGGTGTTTTTGTCCATGTCCTATGATCCAAATATGTTTTGCCTTCAGTAATAGGGTCTTACTGTCAGTATTTTGGAGGACAACCAAGAGCAATGGCAAAAGCCTATATTGTTTGATACCTCTCTGGCCAACAACATACCAGGAAGTGTTACATTCCTGCTACTTCTAGTTTTGATTGTTACTGGGTTCTAAATGGAATAACCTAGGGCACTGTTTATTTGTTCTGCCCTGTTTTCCTCTCTTTGTGCTCCTCTGCATAGGGATTATTCATTCTTATTTTTTAAAGTAATTTTTTGACATGCTAATAACAAAGGAGGTTCCTTTCTGGTCTCATTCCACAATTTTAATGTTTTTCTTTAAGCCTCTAAGTTCCTCCTATATCCTATTCCCTCATGCCCTGTAGGTATTTTTCCCCATTATTCCCTCCTTCACCCTACCTGCCATGGTATTCTATATCTCCCCCTCCAAAAGTTTCACCTTAACATCCCTTCCTACTTTACCATTCATTGATCCTTTTCAAATTTTCTGACTCTTACAGTAATTCCAAGCCAAATACTTTGGCCAGGAGATCAATGCTAGCATCAGCACATAATAGAAAACACATGATGTTTATCTTTCTGTGTCTGTGGTGCTTCACTCAATATTTTATCTTTGCAATTCCATCCATTTGCCAGCAAATTCCATAATCTCATTGTTCCTGATGGCTGAATAGTATTCCAACAGAGAATCAGTTGATCTCCAGTTTATCTTTAGGCCTGTGCTTTAAAAAACTCATGAGTCAGGAGGAGAATTACCCCACCCCACCAATGTAGCCCCTTTGCTTTCTGAAACCATATCACTTCTCTGAGAACACACAGAAGAATGTAGCTTCTTATGAAAAGTTGCAAAAAGATCAGGAAGTAAAAAACAAATGCCAGGGAAAGAAAAGAAAGGATTTGGATTCAAATAAATATTGCAAGATCCATATTATACTTTATGTACTTTTACCATGTAAAGTCAAATTTTTACTCTTGTTTAAAATGAAACATGAAATGTCCTCCATGGGTTCTTGAATTGATGGCTTGGCTTTTGTGTTGTTTTGGGAAGTGCTAGAGACTTTAGGAAAAGAGGCCTAGCTGGAGGAAGCAAGTCATGGAAGTTGTCCTGGCCCTCCTATCTCTCTCTACTCCACAGGGTCATGTGGTAAACAGATCTGCTCCATCATGCCCTCTCTGACATGATGATCCACTTCACTTCAGAGCAATGAAGTCCATGGTCTGAAACCAAGAGCCACAAACAGTCCTTCCTCCACTATTTTGTTTATGTCAGATGTCTGTCACATCAATAAAATGCTAACACAACTCCTGATTGACAGAAGGATTGAGAATTATATGTATACTTTTCTCATAAGACTGTAAAAGATCCTTACTGGATAGCTTACATAGTACTAAAGAGTACAGTGGAAGCTGCCAGGGGAGAAAAGCAATCAAAAGTCTCTTCTATCTATGAAACCTAAAAGTTGCAATAACAATCACCACGGCAAAAGTGACCATCAGTGTAATAGTGGCATGAATATCAAAGAGGTAATCAACAGCTTTTTGATCGGATTTAAGGCCCACTTATCAAAAGGAGCCTTAATTCCTTTTACTGTGTTGCAGTCAGCCTGCAACATTGCTGATAAATGACCATCAAATGGCTTAAGGAAACAAGGGGTTTATTTCCTTATGATAGTTCGGTTACAGTTCTCAGTCCAGCTTGATGGGAGAGCACACACCAACACCAGGGTCGAGGGAAGTGGTCACACCATCACTGCATAACGGCTGAGACCAGCATGTTTGGCCAAGTGAACAGAAAGATGCCAACTCTCTCAACCAGCTCTCTGTGATTTATCCAGGGCCTAATCCCACCCACCATGGGCTGGGTTTTCTTCATCAGCTAGACAATCTCCTTCAGATTTGCTCTGGGCTTAACTCAACCATTAACTTCCTACAACTGTGCCCAGATCTCAAACCCTCAACAGTAGAGTTGACACCTGTGTTTAACTATAACATACTGTAAACTATAACAAGAACCTATGAAGAGGAAGGACATAGGCCCTAGCAGAATAGGCTATAAATGTTTAGCTATGAAGACAGATCAAATTGCCTTTTAAACACCTGTTATTATACCCATAGATTGGAGAAGCACTCTACAGGTAACCTAGAAGCTTCCTGCAACAGAAAGCATTCATTATAGAAAAACACAACTGGACAAAATGCAGAAAATAAGTGACTGCAAACTCTTTGACTCTAAATAAGACATTTAAGACATACCCACCCCCACCCCAAGGTTTAGAGAACATTGTGGAAGAGGAAGATTGTAAGACTGTAAGAGCCTGGAGTGGGACAGTGGTGGGTCAGAAATTATCTCATATCTCATGGTATACTTCGTTTCATGGCAAATATATATATATATATATATATATATATATATATATATATATATATTATATATAATATATATTATACATATACATACATATATTATATATATTATATATATATATATATTTTACAAAAGCTACATGGGAAATGTACTATCAATATCCACCATGAAAGGTGAAAGATCTCAAGAAACTCCACATATCCCTGAGAAACCAATGAAGACTAAAGATGATAGGGAAGAAAAGGAGAATGTGTTCCTCAGTGGTATACCCACCATGATATTTGCTGGAGCATTAATCATGTCAGGCATATGTCATCAAAGACAACAAACTACATGAAATATATTGGGCCATACAAATGGAAACTAGGAGGGAGTTTGGCAGGGGAGATAAAGAATTATAAGGTAAAAAGGAGGGGGAAGGGATTAAGGATTGAGGGGTGAAAATATCTGAAATTCATTCTATTTATGTATAAACATTTAAAAAGTTAAAAAAAAAAAAAGGAAAAAAGGAATAGGAAGAGTAATGGAAAAATCTGCCCACACCTTCATCTGCCCACATCTTCTCAGAGAATGCTCTTATTGGCTGACTACCTACTACTGGGCCCTAGGCTTTGGGAACCGGTTCAATCCTGTGAACCAGGCATCATTATGGAGCAGTACTGGAGACCTTGAGGAAAGGTCCCTCTTTTGTAATCAGCATTGGATCGCAGTAGGGAGACATGCATGATATTCTGACTACTCCAGAGATTAGAACATGACTTTCGACTTTTGTTGGACCTACCAGTCATCTGATCAGGAGAGCTCAGACGGGCTGGTTTTCCTGAAGTCATTCTAAGGAGAGAGAGGATGATCATCCTCTTCAGTGAGGTAATGTGTTTATACCTTCCAGAAGCCCCTTCCTTGATGTAGTTACTTAAGGATCTGTATTGCTGAGTCTGCCTGCTTTTCTGAGTTCTAAGAGGATAAGTCTAACTTTTACATTTTCCCTTTCTGTCCCTTTGGATACCAACCAATGTAAGCATACTTGTTCCGTCATTGGACATCCTCACTCAAGACTATCTCACTTCCATGAGATACTCTTTGTTGAGTATAAATGCTTCATGGATTATAACTCAAAAGGCACAGCTAACTCTCTTCCTTTTAACTATCTCCTTCTGACTAGTAGTTGTCAGGATTTATAGCTTGGCAGATAAAAACACTTTCTGGCCCAAGCCTGATAGTCTGAACCCAATCCCAGATTCTGAAAGATGGAAGGAGAGAATGAACTCATGAATATATGCACTCTGCACATATGTCATGGCTTACATGTGCACACACCCACACTTACCCCACAAGCACACGTACACAAACAAAAAAGATTTATAGCTTATGTGGACTCTTAGTTTTCTATCAAACTCTAATTTTACTTGTTTATTTGAGAGCCAGTGAAAGAGAGAGAGAGAGAAAGGCAGAGGCAGAGAGAAAGACAAAGAAAAATACATACATACAACACATATATACAAGGGCGAAGGTCAGAAGACAACTTTCAGAAAGTCAGTTTTCTCATTTCACCTTGTGGACTTCCAGGTAGGTACCTTACTGAGAAGTCTTTCTGGTCCTCTAAAACACTAATAAAATTATCTTCACACTTCTTCCGAGCTCTTTTTAAAAATCTTTCATTAATGAGCCTTAGGACTCACAGAAAGGAGCCCCAGCTCCCTAATAACAGGCAGGATGATTCCTTGTGCATGCACTCTATCCCTGAGCTCCAGCTCCAGCCCTGGACTTCAACATACTTGCTGTTTCAGTTTCCTTAGCTGCAACGAAACACCAGACTCAAGCTACTTACAGAACAAGGGGATTGTTGGCTCACAATTTCAGGTTCATCCTGGCAGGAGCGTAACAGTGACGGAGGGAACAAGTCACATCACACACACCATCAAGAGTAGAAAGCTTTGATGACTAAAACCCAGGCATGCCAGAGGCCAACCCAAATGTGGCAAACCCACTCCAATGTGCCCAGCCTTGCCTCCTATATATCAGGTTGATCATTAATACTAACTATCACATATGCATTTCAGAGGCAAACAATTTAATATGCAGTATAGAGATTCTAAGTACTATAAGATTGCCTCACAGTCATTGAAGGAGTTAATAGTCACTATTTTATTCACAAGATGCTAACAACAATTAATATTCCATAAATAGGGAAGAAAAAATAATGTGATATGAACAACTTTCCATCATCAGTCACAGGCTTTTAGATATAGAAATCCTTAGACCTAAGCTTCAAAGCAATGTAAACTACCGAAATATATTTTCCTCTCTTTCAAAGGCCAACAAATTGGAATTCAGAGTGTTAAATACTTGCTCCCAACATAGTTTTTAAAAAGGCAGAATTGGGCATGCTTTGTATTACTTTTGGTTGCTATGAGAGAATAGTTGAGACTAGACAATTTATAAAAACAAACAAGTTTCTGTAGCTCATGCTTCTACAGGCTGGAAAAGTCAAAAATGAGCGACTTCAACTCATAATAGACAATGGACATAGATAGATGGGAGAAAGAAGGACCTTAAGAGTACTCTGTCCCCATAATCTTAAGGAAGAAAGACCTTATTGGTTGGAGGCTCAGTCCACCATGGCAGGGAAGTCATGGCGGATGGAGCTTGAGGTGACCGCTCACATGGAATCCTCAATGGGGAAGCACAGAGATGATGGCAGTGCTCATTTTCTTTCTCCTTTTTGTTCAGGCTGGGACCCCAGCTCACAAGACGATGCCATTCACATTCAGAGTGGAGTTTTCCCACCGCCACTAATCTAATCTGCAGAACCCCTCACAGGTGTGCCCAGAGTTGATCCTAAACTCTGCTAAGGTGATAATAAATATCCAGGATGATTCCTGAAGTCACTCTTGAACCTTTACAGAGACACGCTATGCCCTCTGATACACACACACACACACACACACACACACGAAATAAAGCTAAAAGAAAAAAAAAACAAAAACAAAATTAATCCACCTGCACATAGCTAAAAAATGCAAAAGCCAGGTTGCAACCTCCAGAGCCTGCTTTGTATCTTGTAATGGCAGCACCGGCCTTAGGAAACCTTCCAAGACAATTTCTACATCAGAAATTTGGTCACTGGAGTCTTTATCCCATCCTTACCAACACTAAAAGTGTTTATCAGCACACTAAAAATTAATATCAGTACTTAAGTGACATTACGCAAGTCCAAATGTCAGTGGTCTCATGTGTAAAATGAAGATATACTTACAATGAGGCTAAGTTCATTAATATATGTAAATGACTTAGCCCACAATAGCCATATGATAAACACTCATTAAACCTATTTACAAGTCAGACCAATATGGCAGTTTATTTTTTGAAAAGTGCTTTGGGGGTGGGAGGGGAGGATAATTACCCTGCTGGGTGAGCTCACAGAAGACATTACCAGAAAAACAAAAACAATTGAACAAAATGGGGCAAGTGTGAACCAGTGCAGAAGGGCTCTCTACGCAGGGAAGTCTGTACAAGTGAGGCCCTTGTGCAGTCTGTCTTGCCTGGGGAATGGAGGAGGTGGCAATATGGAGCATTCCAGCAGAATTACAAGAACTGTGCTTTGCAAATCTAGTTCCACCAGAATTGCTAGGCAGTTTCGATTTCATTTAATCTTAATATTTGTGTTGGAACTCATGGGCTCCAGACGTGAAGTGCCATGAGGGGCTAGGACACCTGGAGAACATGGAGCTAGAAACGGACTCATGACATTAATGCCATGAGGGGCTAGGGTGCAAAAGAACTCATGAACCCTTGGTATGGAATCCATGAAGAACAGGCAGGGAGCTAGAAAGAACTCATGGCACTTGTGCTACGGTGGGACTACGGTGCCTTCATGAGAAGCAGGCACAAAACAGAACTCATGGTACTAATGCCATGAGGGGCTAGGGCTCCAGAGAATTCATGAGAAGTGGGCATCTGGAAAAGAACTCTTGGCACCTTGAGTACCATGAGGGGCTAGGGCGCCAAAGATGGCTGCCAGGGCCAGGCATATTTGTACACCTAGACAAGTACTGGAAACTGTTTTTTCTCATTGGTTAACTCCCATTGGGGTTCAACCCAGGTGCTCTTGGGCCCATGTGGGCTAGAGGCCAAGTTGTTTGTTTAATACGGCGAGCTCTCTCCATAATTTCTTCATAGGGAAGTTGGCCATCTTATCTTTAGGAGGATTGGAGTCAGTTCCTCAGCAGGGTTGTTCCTTCAGGGAGATTCCAACAGTGGGAGATGACCTTCAGGAATTCCAAAGACCTTCAAAGACCTTGAGAGACCCATCCCAGCATAGCTGCTCTGATCCTGCCTTAGAGAGGAGGCAGAGCAAGGACATCTTTCTGCAGTCATTCGGGCAGAGCTAGTATTTCTTTTTTTTTTTTTTATTTCTAAGTACTTTCTTTTTTTTTAATTTTTATGTATTTATTTATTCAATTTCAATTTCAATTGTGTGTGTGTGTGTGTGTGTAAAACCACGGGCGAATTCGGGAACCACCATGGACTGCCTCCACCTCCTCCTTGTTTATTCTGCCCCAGGATTCACAGGCTCCAACCTACCAGGACCAGAAACACAGGCTGTTCCCGCTTCTGCCCTGCGTCTATATGTGGGGTCTAGGATTAGAACTCAGTATCTTCCGCTGGCAAGGCAGGGGCTTAACCCCTGAGCCACCTCTCTAGCCCCAGAGCTAGTATTTCTTGACATGTCCTGAATTGCAAGTTCTTATTCACATCCTGCCCCCATAGCCCACTGCTGAGTTTCTTCTGCCTTGCTCCTGCCCTCCCTTGCTCCTCCTCCATTGTCCATATCTTTCCTCTTTACTGCTCTCTTCAAGCAAGGTCCATGTCTGCAACACTACTGAAGTTTATTACTTAGTAAAACAAACAAATAAACACAAAACAGAGGCCTTTACAAAGTTGCCAAACATTTGCTCAAAAAACTATCTTAGCAATCTAAAATATAGCTCTAACTCTGTTTTATAGCACTGTTACTATTATAGTCTAAGTCTAGATTTAGTATTCTGAAACCATATGTTTATTGTATTATTTTACCTCAAAGGACTAGAATCAAATTCATTTGAGAATATAGTCAAACCATTCCTAATACTATAAATCACAATGTAATCATGATTCTATGGTGTGTGTGTGTGTCTGTGTGTAATTCAGGCTTCCTCAAACTAATGTTAGTCCAGCCTCAACTTTCCAAGTCCTGGAAATACAGACTGGCAGCACTAAACCTGGGCCAACCAAAATATTATATATCAACATAATCATATTGTAATATTATATATTAATATTAACCAAAATATTATATATAACCAAAATATTAATATATGGCATGTTTTGTCCTAAAAATGCAGGGCAAAGGGAATTGCTTGCCTTTACTTTCTGAAATTGTTTGAAAATGAACTGACAATAGATGATTCACAGGTGAAAAACATGCAAATTTTATTAACATTCATGGGGGCAGGGTCACAGCCAGAGACATGGGAGGTTGCCCTGAAGGCCCAGGTGGCTAAAGCTGGAAATAACCTTCCTCAGCTACAGAGAGGACTAGTGGAGCAGGAACAGTTAGGACTTTCTCTACTAGTTAATCTTCTCTGGATGTTAGTGAAATGTTTAAGGGCCGGGTTTAAGGCAGAAAGGTCATTGGAGAAAATTACATTTACAATCACGATCTTTTTCTACAGTTATAAATCTACTTTTATTATTTTTTTTTTGCTCATACAAACTTAACAGGTACACAGGTCCCCTCCCTCCCTCCACTGTCCCACCCCCTGTTCCCCTCTCCCCTTCCTCCTCCCCCTCCCTCCCCATCCCCTCCCCCAATCCCCGGAGCATACTTTGATGTGCATGCCAAACTCTCCTCTGGGTCCTCTTCTCTGATAAGGTGCAAGGACCCAGCGGCATTTCCCAGAACCCTTTCCTGTGTTCCCCTTAAGCATAGGAACACTACTGTGGCTGTCAATCCCTTGCCTCCAAGGATCCTAGTGCCTTTAGTCCATGCTAGACTTTGTGGGGTCAATAATGTGTTGGACATTGCTCAGGTCATGCCAAGCCCTATTATGATTGCTTCAGCCCTAACTGTGTGGAGTATATTGCATATCATTACTCCTCCCATCCTTGTGCTCTTACAATTTTACCGACCCCTCTTCTGCAAATTTCCCTGAGCTTCAGGATGAGGAAAGATTAGGCTGGCCTAGTTCCAGGTGGTTGATATAGAGTCTCTTATGTTCTGAATTATGGTTTGTTGATTTTTTTTTTTCAGTTTTGCTGCTCCTGCAATGCCCCTGGCTCCATCCTGATGGGTATTGGATGTCACCCCCTGGCCAGAGATTAAAAACCTGTTAAATTAATTTAATGCAAATGGGTAGTGCAGAAAAGTACAAATCTTATATAATAATAGCTTTTGAGGGTACTATAGAGATGGCTCAGGAATTGAACCTCTGCCTCACAAGCAAAGGACCTGAGTTCAGGTCCTAGATCCCATGTAAAAACTCCATGAGGAAATAGCAGCGCCTGGAAGGCAGAACCTAGGAGACCCCAGAGCGAAGTAAAAAGGAAGCAGAGCAATCCAGGATGATTCCCGAAGTCACCCTTGGGACTTCACAGTCACACACAGTTGCTCTTTGACACACATAGATACAGACACATACACAGACACACATACATGCAAATAATAATAATAATAATAAATTTTGAGCTTATAGAGATGACTTAGTTGGACGGAAATGTTGTAATTTCTTTAAATATAAGTTAAAGACAAGTCTGTTTTCTTATAGTCTAGGAAGTACAACTTTCTGTGACCTATCATTTTTGTATGTACATGTGTGTGTACATGTTCATATGTGTGTATGTATGTATGCACATAGTACAACTTTCTGTGACCTATCATTTTTGTATGTACATGTGTGTGTACATGTTCATATGTGTGTATGTATGTATGCACATGTGTGCACATTCATAAAATCAGGAGGTCATTGGTTCTGTTAGACCACCCCCCTAGACCAGTAAGTCCATGGTCTCCTGTATCTACCTCCCCAGCACTACTATTAAAGATACGTATCATCACGCCCAGCTTTTTCATGTGGGTTAGGGGATCAAACTCAGGTCCTCATGCTTGTGTTGTAAGTACTTTCCTAACTGAGTTGTATCTTCAACTCTAATTACAATTTTCAATCAGCTATGCATGAAACATTTGTTAGTCTACACATTATAATTTATTTAACTATAGTACTCACATAAAATTTTAATAGGCAGCTCAGTATCTGGGAAAGGGAGGGTTAGACAGAAGAGGGTTAATAAGCCCAGGAGTGCCTCCAAACAAGAGAAACAGCTTCTAATGTTTCCCAATGAATCCCAAGGTAGATTCTTTCCCTTTTCACTACTGTGACCAAATTTCCTAACAGAACAACATCAAGAAGGGAATCATTCACATGTGCTCAAGATTTTAAAGGGTTTGGTGCATTAAGCAGGAAGAACCTGGTGCAGACAGTAGTGACTGAGGTTTAACACAGCTCTTTAAAAAAAAATAATTATGATCTACCTATACAAAGGGATGGATAACCTTTTATATCTGTTTATTTTTTTTTTTTTTTACGTGTGAATGTAAACATGCACATCATGGAGACCCTGTCAAGGTCAGAGGAAAACTTTTGGGAGATCTTTCTGGGCTTCTACCTTGCTGAGGCTGTGTCTTGCCACATGGTGTCCTCCAGTCTAGCTGGTCTGCAAGCTTTCCAGAGTCTCCTGTCTCATCTTACTGTTTAAGTGTTGGGATTTCAGATGAGATATGGATGATTTTATTTTACATGCCTTCTTGGAATCAAACTCAAGTTATTGGGCTTTCAAAATAATCACTTCTGCCCACTGAGCCATCTTATTAACCCCAGAACTTTTTTCTAGTGATGTTACTCTAAATTGCTCTATATTTCAGATAATAAATGAGAAGCTGATACAAAAAACAACTGTCCAGACAACACAACAGTACATTTCTGGGGTGGTCAATATGCACACATATATAGTCATTGTATATGCAGGCAGTTATTGTGTGTTAATTGAGAATATTTTAACATTGTCTGTACCAACAAGAAGAAGCATTTAATCATCACAAGGTTTCAGTCATTATGCTTGTTGAATTAAATGCTGTCAGAACCTCATATTCATAACTATATCTATTAATTAGATTGTATTCACAAGCCTCAAATCTACACACCAGCACTTTCTTGGATACAAATATACATATGTAATGCAAGATACTCCGCATAAGTTAGGGTTGCAGCAGCCAGGATTGGACTTTGCCTGCACAATAGCTGCCATGTCAATGACCCCCCCCAAAGTCTAGCAAGAATCATAAGGGAAAAGGCTTCAGGCAGTAGGATCCTTAGAGGCAAGGGATTAAACAGTCATAATAGAGTTCCCATGCTAATGGGGATCCCAGGAAGGGGCCCCGGGTTATGCCACTCCCTAGAGCAGAGGACTCAGAGAGAGGTTTGGTGTTCACATAAAAGGACGTTCCAGGGAATGGGAGGGAGGAAGAGGGTGGCACTGGGAGAGGAGAGAGGGAAGGGAGTAAAAGGAAGGGGTGAAGTGGGGAGAGTACAATGGAGGACGACAGGGGAAGGGGATGATAAACTAAGTGATTAGTTTAATTATTTCTAATAAATAAAAAAAAACAAATATGCTTATGTATAGAATGGCAAAAGGGTCGGTCTGGGTCCTGGATATATAAACCAGGCAGTGCTGTGTCCTTTTGTCCTGGATCTTATACCTTAAAATCACTTCCCTTTTGGGAGGTATTTCTGGCCCTTTTGTCCTTTCTTCTGGCGATGTCACTGTTTAAGATAGCCTCCCAATTTACTACTGGACTTTACTGTCCCATATCCCAGAGGCTGGGGGTGCCATTAAGAGTGAGTGAGTGTGTCAGCGTGGCCTTGGACACGCAGGGCCACCAGGGCTGTTGCCTGAGAGCGCAGTGCTGATGACTCAGAGTGGATATTAAATAAGGTGTCTTTAGGCATAACCAGTAAGGAAATAAGATTGCGTAATTGGTCTGTTGATGAAAATGTTGTGATTAGAGGCTCGAGGGAGCATAATCCTGTGCTCATGTGGGAGCCATGGTTCTGTGACAGCTAAGCCAGTGTTTGAAGCAGCTTTATAGATAGACTTGAACAACAAGCACTGACTGTACATTTGTTTTTACAGCCTAATTATTTTTAAATACCTTTATTATGGAAACTTTCTGATAGATAAGTAGAGAGAACAGTATAATCAGTCTCCAGGGAACTCTCTCAGGCTCAACAATACCCAACTCTTCTTGTTTCCTTTCCAATTCCCCAGACCCTTCTCCCTCTGGAGTTTGACTTTCCTTGCAAGGAAGAGGCAGGAAGACAGAACAATAGAAAAAATAACCTAGTCACCCCACAGGCAGCTGGACGCCTGGTGAGCAGGAAGAGAAACCTGAGAGTTCCATGGTTGTGGGCTGAGGAGCAGATGTCCTAAGGCCTGTGCTTCAGGCTGTGGGACATACCAAAGCCCTCTGTGTCAATTTCCTGTGGCTTTTGTGATCAGGGCCATGACTCCCACCTGGGAAAGGATTCCCAGCCTGTGATACACAGAGCATCTGAGATCACTGTGAGGGTGACCAGTGCTAGAGCAGCTGAGCCCTTGCAGTGGCATTTGCTCCCAAAGCAGTTTTGAACAAAAACCAAAGAATTCTTAGCAGACAGTAGGGTGTCAGAGTCCTTCTGTGGGTGGTGTTGACTCTGCCACTATGTAGTCCCAGCCTCACATTGGATTTGCTTTGGTGCTCATTCTGGTATTTCCCTCCTCCTCCAGTCACACATAGACCGGGCTCCTGCTGAACCAGAGAGACACAGTCACCGCTGCTGACCAGTCTCAAAGCTATGCCTGGTGCCTGACAGTTGCATCTGAGCTTGGGACTGCACTGCTGGGCCCCAGCGGTATGAAGGGAATGTCTGCAGTCAGTCTCCCTGGGGAAGCACGCTGGACTGCAAGTGGTTAGGAGGTGGGTGTTGCCATTAAGGAGCTCCTGTGGGCACTGGGAAGAATTCAGACATCACCTGCCTCTGCTGCTAATTTCCCTTATGCTTTGTGCCTATTCTCTCTGAAGTCCTGTTCTGTCTCCCACACGGAATGAGAACCAGAGGAAGAAAAGCCATTTCCTATCTTGTAAGTTTTCAGTTATTAACCCAGAGGAGGGGAGGAAATATGCATCTGGTGAATTTGCTTGGAAAATGTCAATATTTTCCATTTTTTCACTGTACAGTTACATGAAGTTCGATGAGAGTAACTTTAAGAACCGTGAAATTACTAAATAAATAGGGAGGGTGTGGTAGAGCACATGGCCCATCTGAAGCTGGAGAAGCAGTAGTTTGAGGAGGCTCAACTGAGTCACAGAGTGAGGCCCCTTTCTCAACCAAACACAAACAAGAAAAAGGAGAGAAAGAAAATGTAGCTAATGCCATGTTGCTGGGTTTTCTTTTCTTTATAAGAATGAAGAGTCAAGGGACTTACATTATTATGCCCATTAGATACAGAAGTCCAAACTGATAGTCTATCTAGTTCTGTTTCTAAAACCACTATGCTCCCAGCTTTGCAGCTACTCCAATAACAGTGGTTTAGCTTCCTGAATTATGGCATTATATCCTAGAGAACCTTCACTAACTAGTCTAGTAAACTCTGAGAGCCTTCATCTCTAAATTCAAATCCCCTTCCTCTCTAATGTCTTTACCTGGGGGCTGGAGTGATGGCTCGGGGGTTAAGACTGTTTTTTCGAAGACAGAAGGTTCTCAGTTCGAATCCCAGGTCCCATGTAAAAATGCCAGGTGGAAAGTTCAGTGGTTTGCACTTCTGGCCCTGGTGGGTGGAGCCTGGGAGCTAATCTCCTGAAATAGTATCAGTGTCTACCTGCATCAAGCCAGCTCTCACTGCCTACCATTTCCATATCCTAACCATGCCAATTAAAACTAGGTTGAAATTTTGTGTGGTCATTTTTACCGTAGATTTCTGTAAGATAAAATTTGACTTCACTTTGGTGATGACAAACTTCATCTTGAGTGGCTCCATTTTATTTTTGTTCTGAGTTTTTTGGGGTCCCATTAAGGAGCTCAAACACTGATCTCTTGTTTTTATGTGTTGTTGCAAAAGAGGATGGTGAAGCAGCTGTCACAAAATGGATAAAGTTAAGGAAACATAATGTTCAATTGTAGTTCAGTGCTGTGAAATTCTGTGTGGGAAAACTATGAACATCCCAGCAGTGAGTAATTTATGGAGCTGTATCAATGGCCACTTCCTCATTTGGATAAATGTGCCCTGGTTGTGTGAAATGTGAACATTAGAGGAGGGAGGACCAGAGGTACCCAGAAAACATCTGTACTATTTTTGTAACACTTTTGTAAATCTGAAGTGACTTCTAAATAAGACTTCCCTTTGCTTTTGAAAATGTATACTTTGTCCTGAACTCTAAAGCTTCTAATTTAACAAATTTGGCCTGGGTCTGCAGTCATAAGGCATTTCTATAGTAAGTTGCAGTCAACCCCAAAGAAACACTGTTTAAAGGAAACCAAGAGCTGCTATATGTTTTCCTTTTCTTCTGGCTTTTCCTTGACATCATAGATTTCCCTGGGGTAAAGACAAGAATGTATCAGAAGGTGGCTAGTCTCCAAATAGGTTTGTTTACTACTCAATGTTCTGCACTCTTAGTAGTTTGACCTTAACATAAGAGTTCGCTTGAAAATGCATCAATCAATTCTCTGGCTGCCCTGGGTTCATTTACTATGCTATTTAAATATAATGCAAAGTCTTAAAACCTTTAGCTAAAATGTTGGCAAAAATACTAAGGAGAGTTTAACTATTGCTAGCTAACAAAGTGATTCTTGGAATCAGTCTGCACACAGTTCATTGTTTCTTAACCTCTCTTACTGAGGCAGAATAGAAGGATAGGAAAATTTGGGGGACATGAGAAGAGAAAGGAGGGCCTTAGTTGGAACCTCTCGATAAATGCAAGCAAGAATTCAAGCACACTCAATACATTACATACATATGACTGTATATATATTTTTGACATGTTAATGTGTGTGGGGTGCATGTGTATATGTATTTTTATATATCTGTGGACACATATATATGTGCAGATATATGTGTGTGTAGAGATCTGAGATTGATATTGGAGGGAATAATCCTTGATTGCTTTTCTACCTTATTTTTTGAGATAAAGTCTCTAATGAAAGCGAGGACTCACCAAATAGGGCTAGGTTGGTCAGCCAGCTCTAAAAATTCCCAGTTTCCATCTCCTGAGACAAGTATTACATCAGGATTGCCACATTCACCAGGCATTTGATATGGGATCTAGGATTCTTAAATCCAGTTGTTTTATTTGCAACAAGTGCGTTAGAGGCTGAGTCATCTCTTCAGCTCATATGCAGATACTTTTTGTTAAAGTTAACATTAAACCATATTTAGAGCCAAAATATATATGACCTTGAGTAAGACCTTATTCCTTTCCCCAGACATGATCTGAGGACCTCAAATAAGGCTTTACGGTAAAGATATCCTGCCTTCCTGATTTCTTCTGACTTAGACATCTACCTTAACAATTGCAACACCACAATTATGTATGTATTATAAAAATAGCGAGTTTGGTTCTCTTTTGGAGAAGCCCACATAAGGGCTCATACGATGGCTCCATAGGTAAAATTGCCTGCTCACAAAGCTAGTGATATGAGTTCAACTCCTGGAAACGCATGTGGTGAAAGGAGAGAAACAACTTTTGAAAGAAAGGTGTCCTCTGACTTTGACTTATGTGCCCTGGAACAACATGCCTCCCCCAATGACCTTCTCTCAAGTAAATACATTTTACACACACACACACACACACACACACACACACACACACACACACACGCACATGCGCTGTATGTATGCTTTCAGAAGACAGCTTTTTAAAAATACTTCCTTTATTTGAGAGGGAAGGATAGAAAAGGAAAGAAAGGGAAGGAGAGAGCATGTGTATGCATGTCATGATACAGAGGGAGAAGTCAATGAGGAACTCTCAGAAGTTGTCTCTTTCCATCACATGGTCCTCTGGGGATGGAACCCAGGTTGCTAGCTTGTGAGCAGGTGTCTTGCTGGCCAAGCTATCTCTGGTGCCAGGGATAACTTTCAGAAGTCAGTTCTGTCCTTATATTTTGTTAATTCTACTGATTGAATTTAAATACTCAGGTTTGCACAGCAAAAACTTTCCTACTGAGCCTTATTTCTCACTTTCTTTTGTGTGCTTTTTTTTTTCTCTTAACCCTTATGGTTCAGCCTGTATTAATGTATTTAAACTAAATCTTCAACTTCGGCCTTAAATTGGTTAGTCTTGAAGTAAGAATGGTGAATCCTGGTTTGGCCTGAGAAGTTTCCAGCACTCCAAGGGAACTTCTCAGGTGGCTGAGGGTGGCAGTATGGAGCTGTGTCTCTGACCTCTTTCTACTGATATTACCACACATCATATATATGTACACATACACACACACACACACACACACACACACACACACACACATCCTTAGTGGTACGTTTCTTGATTTTCAGCATAGCATGTGACAACTCAGAATACATTTTCCAACTTCACTACTATTAAATATTTTCAGAAAACAATATTTTCTGGGACAACAAATAGAATATAAAACTTGTACAAAATGTCCTTAAAGGAAAGCAATGTGCTTTAACACACACACACACACACACACACTGTCATAGTTAAGCACAGGTGTCAACTTGACTCTTGAGGGTTTGAGATCTGGGCACAGTTGTAGAGAGTTGATGGTTGAGTTAAGCCCAGAACAAACCTGAAGGAGATTGTCCCCCTGGTGGGGAAGGCCCAGCCCATGGTGGGTGGGATTAGGCCTTGGATAAATCACAGAGGACTGGTTGAGAGAGCCTGGGCATCCTTCTGTTCACTTGGCCAGACAAGCTGGTCTGGCAAGTAAGGATTGTCCATCTCTCAGCCGTTATGGTGGCCAGTTCCCTCAGCCCTGGTGTAGGTGTGTGCTCTCCTGTCAAGCTGGACTATGAACTGTAACCGGACTGTCGTAAGAAAGTAAACTCCTTGTTCCTTTAAGCTGTGTAATGCTCATTTATCAGCAACCATGCAGGTTCACTGCAACACACACACACACCTACCTCTTTCTGCTGATGGGAAGTCGGCTTGAACTACTAGTAACAGTATAAGCATGAGGATGAGGATGGTGACATTGAGAATTGATGGAAAACCTGGATAAGTCCTCTTATGTCAAATGATTTTAGTTACTTGATTTTGTTATAAATTTCAAAGATCACGTCCTGTTATAGTTTGAATCTAAAAATGAGCCTCCAAACCTCACGAGACAATGGTTGGCTGCTAGGTGGTGGGCTTTTGATTGGCCTATTAGAGCCCACTAAGGTATTGAAAATGTTTTTTTTTTTTTTTTTTTTTTTTTGCGAGAGGGAGAGGGAGAGGGAGATGGAGAGGGAAGGGAACACAAGCATGCCATGACACACAGTAGAGGTCAGAAAATATCTTCCTTTCCTTTCCTCCACCACGTGGACTTCACAGGGATTGAACTCAGTTCACTAGTCTTGCACAGGGGTCTTACCCTCTGATCTATCTTGCTAGACCATCTTATCAAGGTATGGACTCCTAACTGAATGGTCAGAAGGTAGGGCCTGGTTGGAGGAGGTAGGCCCCAGGGACATGTGTCTCTGATGGGCATATCCTGGTCCTGATTCTTACCATCTCTCTGTTTCCTGTTCAGCATGGGGCAAGTCACTTTGCTTGATCATATGCTTCCCTCTGTGCTGTTCTGCCTCAGCAGGTGCAGAAGTAATGGAGCCATGGTGTTAACTGTGGACAAACACTCCAGAAAATGTGAGCTGAAACAAATCCTTCTTCCCATGTTTACTTCCACATTGTGTCTAAGTGATGAAAATGACTAGCTACAGAATATCCTCCTGTTAGCTTTAATATAAATGGTAGTGGTTGCTTACATTATCTTTCCAATACATAAAAGTTCAGAGCGGGGGAAACCACTGATTCTTCACTTGAGCCTACACAAGTATCAAGTGAGTAATCTTTACCCTCAAGAGACCAAAGCTCTTCCCCTACAGCATGCTAACACAATCCTATCATTTTCTGAGCATGCATCCCACAAAAAGCCTTGAAGTTTGGACACACATGCATAGACTTATCTCTTTACTGTTCCTTATCTCTAGTCACTCCTTCCAGTGTCTTGGGCCTTCTTGCTTCTTAAATCCTATCCTCAGGGAAGTACATTTGAGACTTGGTCTCCCAAGTCTTCACATACTTTACTGCCTTGTGAATAAAGTTGCTTTTTACAGAACCTGTCATTGCAAGTATTAGCACACACCACATAGGTGGGAGGACCACATGGCTTGTAAGAGAGGAAGCCCGGAAATGTGACACCATAGCAACCAAGCCCTGGACTGTCTCTAGACTGTGTTTATAGGAGAGAAAAGCAGACAACCATTTCAAGTTCCTGTTATTTTGAACTGGATGCCACTTGTAGTTGAACTAATTTGCAAAGACACAGAAGTTTTGCATAAGTTAGTTATGCAGAATGGAACTTTAGCAGCCTCAGAGAACCAAGACTGAAGTTGCCAATAGTGGCTCAAGGACAGCCTGCTTTCCTTTTTACCAGGCTCTGTAATGTGTTGTGACCACTCTTCAGGTGTGGGCCTCCAGGAGAGTATCACTTCGCTTATTATCTCAGTTCTAGGAGTGCATTTCCCCAAACACGTCTGCAATGCTTGGTCACACTGGAGTTAGTTTAGATGTATTTTGAAAAATCACCTGGGCATAGAGGAACAGCTCATCAAGAAAGTGCTTGTTTGTCTTGCAAGATTTGATACCCTGCACAGAAAAAAAATTAAAATGGATCTATATCAGAGTGTTATTATTAAAATTCTGTTCAAGTTCAGCCTTCACTGTTAGGACAAAAGTCAAAAGGCAACAACTTTTATTTTTTTTAATGGGCAGGGATGAAGAATAACAGATACTCATTAGAATATGTCATAAGGTAGCCTTACATGAGAGCTAGATATAAACCTGTGTTCTAAAAAGTCACTAATTAGTTGTGATACTTGAGTCTCTTTCTGCATTTCTAGGAATTGAATCCTTCTCACATTAAACAAGCACTCTATCACTAAGTCATATCCCCAAGTTCTGGGATTCATTTCTTAACCTTATGGAGTGTTTTTCTGCAAAATTCTTAGCACACAGAGACGATTTAATGGATGTATCACTGCACTACCTGCCATCTAGTAGTGAACACCAGAAAACTTATTAGGATGGTAGAATCACTCAGCAAAGGTGCAGGGGGCAGCTGCACACAGTGACTGTTGTGGAAAACTTACTCTGTACCATCAGCTTACATGCCAGACTTCATTTCACTCATGAGAAGGCAAAGGTTTAGGTTCATTGACTTTTCCAGGTTAAAAAAAAAAATTAAAGATTAAAGGCAAAGCCTGCAAGTTTTCATATGCTTCCTCATCTGTCCATTTCCCAGCCTCAAACCTCCACCAACAAATTCTTGAAAACTTAAAATGTGTGAGAATGGAAGGTGACTCTTGGGAAATATAAAGGTGTGTCTGTCTGGCACAGAAGAATGGAAAGCAAGGGAGTCTGGCTGAGCACACCTTAAACATGCCTTTTGATGATTTACATGACACATGGTCTCTCAAGATGTGTTTGCCTAGTCCGCAATACCGTTGCAACATAAAGCAGATTTATTACCATTTTGTTGCCCCGACATAGGGTAACATTGTTCTAAAATTCTGCAATTTTATACTTTCTAAATTAGCATTCAAGCCCGATGGCTCTGTAGTATGCAAATTCTTTTTAGCTATTTCAATTATTTCCTTCCAAAGCATCCACATTCCACATATATGGTAAGAGACCTGTTGTTTTTATTGTAAACATATGTAGGCAGAATAAGAAGTCAAAATGTTGCAAACATGTTGCAAACAGGCCGGCTTCCTCAGGTTTTGCTACCTGGAAAACAAGGTATCATTGTTAGTTTCGGTTGGAATTTTAACTTTCCCTTTCTCGCAGAGCGGGGGTTAGGGGGGAAAGACCCGCAAATGTTCCTCTTTCTGAAAGCTACAGTTATTCACCCATAGGAAGCAGACAGTTGAACACGGGCCTGCACATCCGCTGCCATTTGGCTCCAGAGATCACAACGTAGTCAGCTGTTTCCTGCAGGCCCGGGGGTTTGGAAATGGGGGCCCCGGCCCGCGACACCCCATCCCCGCGGTTGGGGCGCGGGTGTCCCGACTCTTTCCAGCTTACTTTCGCTGCACGTGCGCGCAGCGAGGCCTGCTCTGTCTCCCCGCCCTCACGCCCTTGTTCCCCGGCCTTTCTTCCGGCCCACAGTAAGCCGGACTCCGGCTCTCGGCCGCTGTCCCGCCGTCGCGGACCCACGCGTGTCCCGCCGCCTCCGCGCGGGACGCTAAGACGCCAGCGACAGGCCGCGCGAGCTGCGCGCCTCGGCGCACGCGCCCCGCGGGCCCGCAGACCCCCCCCCTTCCCCGTCTCCGGTGACGTGGCAGGCGGAGGCGGAGCCAAGGCCGGTGGCGGGAGGGTGGGGGAGGAGAGGGAGGTGAGCGCGGACGTCAGAGTGGATAGCGGAAGGTCAGCAGGCTCGGAGCGGAAGTGGGAGTCGGGAGTCTGTCCGCCATTGTGGGCCCGAGGAGCGGCGCGCGAGGGGGAAGCGAGCGTGCAAGCGGAGCACACGGGCCCCATCCGCCGGCTGCCGAGCGCCAGGCCCGCGATCTGCTTTCCCCACGAGCGGCGGCGGCAGCGGGAAGAGGCGTTCTCCGAGGGCGGCGGCCGACGGCTGGGAGTGCTCGGGGAGAGGCCCAGGCGGCGGCGGCGGCGGCGGCGAAGAATGTCAGCCACTAGCGTGGATCAGGTGAGGGAGCCGAGGCCCCGGGCCCGCTCGAGGCCCGCGCCCCGGAGCTCCACCCTCGCGCGGAGCTCCGGCCCCTCCCCGCCGCCGCCGCCGCCGGGCCCGTAACGGTGTCCCGGGCCGGCGTGCGCGGGCCGGGCGCCCGCGGCGTCTCCGGCGGAGGCGCGGGCCGGGATCCGGCGGCGGCGGCGGCGGCGTCCGCGGGAGCCGGGGCGGGCGGGAGGCGGGGGAGGGCGGAGGGCTGCGGGGGAGCGGCCGGCTGGACTCCTACGCGGATGGTGGAGAATAACTTGCCTTTGGAAGCGTCTCGATTAACACTTTTCTTTTTCCCCTTCCCCCCTTTGTCACCTCTTTCCTCTTGCTCCACAGAGACCTAAAGGGCAAGGAAATAAAGGTGAGTTAGGATCTGTATTTTTTTTTTTTTTTTTTGTCTTCTCAGATGTTGTCTTGCTGCTGTTTTTTTTTTTTTTTTTTTTTTTTTTTTTAAACATCTCTTTTTTGTTTTTGGAAAAGAAACACAAAGGTTAGAAAACCATCCATCCCACACAGCACGTTCCTCGGTTTGAAGCCTCTTTTGTAGAAACCAAGTAGTAGAAGAAACAGCTGCCTTGCTTGCTCACAGTTAAGCAGATACTGGAATGTAATGGTATTTCTCTAATTTTCCAGTTTATCTTTGTTACATAACTTCTGTTAGAAATTAACGTGTGTAGTTTAAGTATGTTTTGAAAGTGGATATGTTGTTGAACAGGTCTGTATTACATTTAAACTCAGAAATTCACATAACGCTCTGTGTCACATTAGCGGGAAATCATGCTGTTGGTCACTCACGCTGGCTAATCACGGATTCTGTAGAAATCCCTTGCAAGGAGCCAATAGCAGCACACGACTCATGACCGAAGGAGTATTCGATTTTGGACAGTGTGACTCAGTCTTCTATTTTACAAAGGGCCAAGAAGGAAATACTTTGTACCATTGAAATTAAAGCATTTGAAACATAAACGTACTTTGTGTTTATTCGTATGGAACAATGTAGTCAGCTGACAGAACTATTGTAACATTCATTAGTCATGTGACATAAGTATAGAACAATAACTGCTTTCTTGGAATCGCGCCAATTAAGTAACATTACAGCAAATTATATATTTATAACGTTTTGTAATAGAGCTTGAGAGGACACTAGATAGAATACTTCCTTTTTTTTTTAAACTTCAGTGACAAAGTATTACTTAGAAAACGAGCTGTAAAAGTTCTTCAAATGCAAATTCAGTATTTTTGTTTATTCCCTTTATTTCTTAGGGTTTCTATGTGCTCTTTCAAAGTCTGTAAATTTAAAAAGGATTAGGTTTTGTGTGCAGAGATTCCTTTATCTGTACAAGTATTTGTATATATCAGTTATGTCCCTGTATTTGTTAACAAATTTACCCATTATTTTAATATAAAGTAATTCAATTAAAGATGTTTTCTTTCAGCTTATGCACATTTAAACATTTTTAATTTTTAGAGTTGCAATTTTTCCATTTTTATCATAAACTGTTGAATTTGGTACCTTTGGTTTTAAGGGCATTCCTAAACATTTCTGAATTTGAAAGGAGTGATTCCTTAATTTTTTTTTGCTATTCTGTCTACTACAGGATACATGAAATTATAAGTATTTTAAACCTGCAGTTATTATTACCTAGCATAAATTATTTTATTCTAGATCTGTGGGGAGGTAGCACTTGCAGGGCTATTTAAGTGCCACCTGTTTTAAGGTAAGTGTGTGAATTCTGTGACGTTGATAAATTGATCATCTAGATCGAACATAGTAAACTACTACTTTATTACCAAGAGTTGGATGTATGAACAGTCCATTTCATTTAGGCAGGTCCTAGTGACTTCTTTGATAGTATAGAACTAAAATTACTTATCATCACATTATAGTAGAAATTAGCCACAAACTACATAATATATCTATGAATTTTTTATGTGAAGTTTAAAAATTTTAATCTATCATGACTTTTGATTATATATTTAGATACATATACAGTGTGTTTATTTGAATGGTTTTTTTATTCCAGCAATTTTCTTATTTTTTTTTGCTCAGTTGATGATTTCATTGAACTGTAGGGTGATGGATCGGGAGTTCTTTGAGTCCTGGGTTTTGATAGTAGTTGTGCCTATGATGTGCCAACTCAATCTTTTTGTTACTATTTTTCTTTAAAGAAGCTCTTACCATCAACTCTGTAGTTATGAGGATTGTTGTAATTACAGTATTAGATTATTGTTGTAGTAGCCATTATATTTGTTAGATTTCTGTTACCTTTGGTGAGGGTGAAGGAGAAGAAAAACTACTGGCTTAAAAGTATCATTTAAGTTGCTTTAGAATGGTAGATGCTGTAATAAACTTACAAATACAAGCCATGTCAAAACTACCAGTGACTGATAATCAAGGAGATACGTATGATTGAAAAAAGTTTCTGCTTTGGCCTTTTTGATTTTCAAGCTAGTGAAAATGTTTTATAATTATTCTGTTTAATGATGTCAAGCAGAAAGCAAACTTAATTTTGTTTATAATCATAAACTATATGAGTAGTAATTTTGAATGAAGGAATTTAAGAACCTTTTGAAAAAGCACATGTCCCTAGGAGGATAGTATCACTACAAATTCAGAAAGCAGTTAGCCTAATAGAATTTCTGAGTTGCTGTTACTTTTCTGAATTACCCTCAGTTGACAGTGTTGGTCTAACTACCTGACTTTAGCGTATAGTTTTATAAGTGGCTTCCTGATTATCCTTAGGGACTTGGTGTACTAAAGAGGTTTTTTAAATGTTCTGTATTATTTGTTAAAATAAAAATGCTTCTAAGTGTAATGAATAATCCTATGTTTACTTGGTTTTATAAATCTTTAATTCTTTTTTAACTGACATTTTTCCTATGTGACATGACAGAATTGTTTGTTTTACTTGTCAAGTATAGCACCAAAGGACAGTTAAAATTTAAGGGTAATTATGTTGGGCCATAATTACTTTTGTTTATTAATAAGAATTTTTGCTTGCTATAATAAAGATGTGCTATGTCCTCAGTTGTGTGTCACATGTCATCCTGGACCTTCCTTCTTCCTTTCTTCTGTCCCTTAAGTTTATATAAGCAAGCAGTAAATGAAAAGAATTTATCTTTTCTCTCCTTTTTTCCTTTTGCAACAGAGGGATGTGGACATCACTTAGCAACTGAATCTTAAAAATTTGGTTGTTTGAATGTTGCAGAAAAGTAGTGTGTTTTGGCAATATTATGTTGTATCTTCTGTTCTTCCCAGAAATGAATTCAAAGCATCTTACTACCATTATTTTAGGTTTCATTTTACTATTACTCTTCACAACACTCCTGAAAGGAGATAGAGGGTATATGGTATTGTCGCTGTTTTTGTAGGTGGGAAAACATGATGCACACATCTGTTGACTTTCCTAACTTGATGTAGTCAGGACCAGAGCCCAGAGTCGCCTGGCTTCTAAGGCCCATGTTCTATCTTGATTTGACTCTGCTTCATAGGGCAGAGGAAACAGGCGAAGAATCATGTAAGTCATCTGTTCTTTTTTCCCCTGAAGAACTTTCACATGATATGGAACTGGCTTGGGTTTCATAACTATTCAATGACTTTCCATCTCCATGACATTAGATGGTCATTAAATAATGTTCAAAACTGAAGTCTTTATAAGACAGTTGAATATTAAGAAAAGTATGCTTCTGAAATTGAAGACTAATGTTGTATTTGGAGCCTTAAGTGGGCATTCTGATTATATTAGCAGAATGGACTAGATATCTGGGACTCTTAATTGATGTGAGAGAGAACTTGGTAATTTTATTGGTTTACAGTTTTAAATACTGATAAATAAATACATGTAGTGCCCTGTGTAATAGTATAATAGTGAGGAATTTTTTTCCAAGAAGTAAAAGACTATTTAAATATCATAGACTCACTATATTTGCTTATGAAACACTAAAAGAATTTAAAGAAGGAAAAGACCATGTATGTCCATTTTTGATAAATGAGTAGTAAAATCATTGGGAAACAGAAGGTATATCAGAATCTCTTGAACTGCACTGATTAGCCCAGCCCTCAAAGGGGCACTGTGTAACCTGTGTTACCCTTCTTTTTTTCTTAGTAGTGGCTATTACATATTTTAATTCTGGGGTCACAATTAGGTTAAGCCTGGTTTTGATGCAGTTCTTAATCAGATACAATGAAATCACATGAGTGGTCAGGAAGGAGTAGGTTGTCCTTCAGGAATCTCTGAGTGGTAAGGGCTCTTGTGGATGTCTTCTGAAGACTGTACTTAGAGGAACATTATTATTTTTTTTGAGTGAACACTGCTGACATGTTTAGGTGATAACACACTCTTAGCAAAATTAGAGATAATAAAAAATGATATAATAAAATACAATTTAAATCATCACCCCACTGTTATTTTGTAATATTTTATGACATTGTAGTAACTTTATAATAGTAACTTCAGATATTGAAGTTTTTTGGTTCTAAGTGAATTAAAAAGCTTTTAGAACTTTTTTTAGCTTTTAAACTTTTTTCATGTTTCAATATGTTTATAGAGTGATACCACATCAGGTGATACCATAGTGTAGTTCACAGTAATTTTTTATTTTTATTTGGAATCTTACTTAGTTTAATGAGATCTAGAGTTTGTTTCATTTAGTATAATCTAACGAGATCTGGACTAGTGAGATGGCTTAGCAGGTAAAAGTGCTTGCTGCCTTTCCTAAGTCTCTGGAGCTCATGTGGTAGAAGGAAAGAACTGATATCTGCAATTTGTCCTCTTACCTACACAGCATGTATATACATACTCTCTAAATAATTAATATTTTAAAGGTGATATCCAAGGTTATTGAGTACTATTATTTACTATAAAATGAGATGAGGTAGGTATTGTGAATAATCTCCTTGAACAGAGAGGTCAGCAGAGAATTATGTAGGTCAGTCACCACTGGAGACCTCTTCCCTCCTTGGTAGTGGATTTGAAATTCAAATCCTGGAGTGTTGTATTCTGTGTTCAGAGGCATTCAAGGTAGCATCCAGAGTTTAACTTTGTCTAATTTATCTTCTGATTTGGTTTCTTATGTGTTCATGAGTAATCATGATTATTTTTGCTGTGTTCATCGTATTCGTACTTTCATGTGAAAGTCTTATTTATGGGTGCTGGGGTTTGAACTCAGGTTAAATACTAAATGCACTTGCTAGTGAGTTGTTAACCCCCCCACTCCCGCCAGTCTTCATGTATATAATCAAAATCTTCATATAAATATTACTACTGAGTTGTTAAATGCCCCTAGTAAACCTTCATATATAAAGAGAGAATCAAGGTCTTCATATATGTATATACATTGCACAATCAAGGTCTTTTATAGCTTAATAGTAGAGTGCTTGCATAGCATGCTGAAAGCTCTCCATTTGATCTCTAGTGCATATGTGTAGATGTATGAATGTGTGTATGTATAAAACTACTTCAGTTTTTTTTTTTTCTTCTTTTGGAACAGGACCTCGTTACACAGCCTAATGTGAGATGGATCTCTGTGTAGTTCCTACAAGTTTTTAATTGCCCTCCTGCTTCCTGATCTCTGGGTTACAAACATGTGTCACTACGCCCAGCTTAAGGACCTTTAGGATTTTTCATATTTCAAGTGAATTTTATCCACTTGCGTTGACTGAAGATATTAAAAGTTTACTGGAACTTTGTACTACAAATAGTTACTTTAAGGCTAAGCTATATTTCCAACACTTGAGAGACTGAAGTAGAAGTGTGAATTCAAGTTATCCTGAGCTATATATAGGAAGACCCAGTCTTAAAAAAAAAAAGACATACTTTTCTCACATTAATAAATTTTAACCAAGATCAAGAAATCTGTTATGTATAGCATGACTCGAGTAATTATTTAAATTCAAACAAAGCTTTAAGGAACATTTTCCAATATTTTTGTGTTGCTTTTCTCACGGTAGTATTATAATTCAGATATTTAAATTTTTGGTGAGGGCAAATATGCATATGGTTTACTTACCATAATTTTAGGTTTATGTATCACAAGATTCCTAAGTTTTTTCTGACACTAAATATTCCTGAAGGAAGGTTGTCCTTAAGTTTCCTAAATAAAAAGAATAAAGAGTTTTTTTTTTCCAGTAGTCTTGAAAATGTTTAGGTTGTGCTTTATTTTTTATAAGAGTAATTACAACATTTCTAATGCAAATATGTTTTTTAGTTTCAGTACAAAATGGTTCGATTCATCAAAAAGATGCTGTAAATGATGATGATTTTGAGCCATACTTAAGTAGCCAGACAAATCAGGTAAGTGTTCTCAGAGTGTCAGATTTTAGGAAGTTAAATTTTAGTATGAACTGATTTTCCCATTAAATGTAACTGAACATGAAGCTAATTATAACATGAGCTCATTTGGTCTGCCTGAGTGCTGGGAGCAATAGGTACAGGTTTATGGCACAGGAGGGAGAGCTCAGTTAACTGAGTTTTTGAAAGGTAAAGTAAATATTTGAACATGAATATTATTTCATGTGGTAGAGTTTTGAATATGAAGCAGTCTGTTCTGTTACAAGCACTGCCCTTTATTTGTAACTAGAGCAAATCAGAAGGCTTAATTAACTAGATAGTTTTACATGTAGAGAGATTAGTTAAACGTTTTTTTAAACAAGGTATTCCAATTTGATTCATTGATGGTTATTGTAAATTGTAATGTAAATTGGCATAAAGATTTTAGTGTGGTCATGAAGATTTAATGCATCATTGATAACTAGTGCCTTTTTTAAATATGGGTGTTGAACTGATGGCTTCATAAATATTAAGTTCTTTCTCCCTGCTGAGCTACGTGCTCAGCCCATAGAGGCTTTTGAGAATTTGCTTATAAGGGTAATTTAAACCTGGGAAAAATAGGTATGTACCATTTATTGATAGACATGATTGCCAGAAAAAAATTTGAAGATAAATTTTCAATATTAATTTCATTAGAGTGAACAGTTTGAAGTAAAATTTGTTTTTGTTGTTTCATCTAAAAAACATTTATGGAAAATGAAATTTTAACAGATTTATATGAAGGAAAAATGAACTAAATATTATCACAGAACTAAGCAGTGCTGTTACAGAGAAAATCTGAACAAAAGATTTCTGGTTTGTGGAATACAGAATTACTTTTTAAAATATGAAATGTATTTGTGTTCAACTTGTTCTGTCTTTAGAAGAAGGTAGCCCTTCTTTTCAGCTACCTTCCCCTTGCTGTTGAGTTACATTCCTAGCATGCTTTGGAGAGCAGAGTAGATGAGGAAGAATAAAAACTGGAGTGAGACGGCAAACTTTGCCAATCTGGAAAGAGAATACTGATTTCATGTTTGTGTATCTGAACTTGATGAAATCAATAACGATTTGTTTTCTAGCTAAGAGTTGTGAAAAAATGTATGTTCCGGAGAAGTAGAAAAGTCATTTGTTATGAAATAATAGTATGTGCTTTAAATATAATTTTCATTTCCAATTAACATTCCTTATGGCACCCTTTCCCAACTCTCTCTCTTTTTCTTTCTAACATTTATCTACTTATCTCTGGAGTGTGCCTTGTGCCTTTGGGCATGCAGGGGCTACAGCATACATGTAGAAATTAGAGGACAACTTGTGGAGTCAGTTCTTTATTTCCACAAATCAAACGCAGTTCATCAGGCTTGGAGCAAACATTTCATTGGTTTTTCCCAACTTTTTTGAGGAATTGTAATATTATAGAAAATTATAAATATTGCCCCTTTAAAAAGGCTTCCATAAAACATGATGACACATGCATGTAATCTCAATACTTAGGAGTCTTAGAAAGAATCCTGAATTCTTATTTATCCTCAGTTTAATAGCATAGCCTTGTCTTAAAAAAAGTTTCCATGGTCAGATAAGTTTTTGTAGAGAATTTTATTTCACTATAAAAGGCAACTTGGGATTTGCTATTGGAAAGAATTATCTTTGTATTTGGTAGCATATACTTTCCATCTCTTTAGTAACCGACACAAGGAGTGGGAAAGGTTTTTGTCACTAGAAAAGTTGTCAGAAGGATTTTTAGCAGTCTTCAGCAGCTGCCTGCAGAGAAGGATTTTCTGGATCCCATCTGTATGACAGCTCTCTGTTTTTAATCTGATTGACGTTTTAATTCTGTATCAGATTTCACTTGCAAAAGAATGTTACAAAATTATTGAAATTATTAATTAAGACCTGGACCTTGTACATGGTAAGCATGGCTTACACCTGACACTCCCAAAACATGCTTTATTTTGTTTTGTTTTTGAGATAGGGTGTTCCTCAGTCCAGGCTGACCTTAAATCCAGGATCTTCCTACTCAGCCTCCTTCCAGCTCATATTACAAGTGTGCATCAATATACTTAGCCCTCATTAAGTTATTAAGGTTATTAACCTTAGCAGTAAAGTCAAATGAATTTGCCTATTTTGGGGTGAAAACATTTATAAAGAATTTATTTTAATTTTAAAGGAAAATTTAAAATTTTTTAAAATTTTGAGTGGCAGAGAGGAGATAGGATAGTTTTCAGAAGTTTGATCTCTCCTACCATGTGGACTCTTAGGAATTGAAATCACCAAGTTTGCAAGTAGGCATCTTTACCTTCTGAGTCATCTTGGCCCAAGATTTAAGAATTTTTTTTATCATTTTTATTCATACTTTTTTTTAAAGGGGGTTGAAACCAAAGGTTGGGTATGCTTCAGCAAGTGTTCTACTGCTGAACTATGTCCCCAGCCCTTGCTAGTGATGTTTGAATCAAAATATATATGTCCTGTTTAAAGCAAAACTTTTGATTGTAGGAATATTATTGTTCTACCTCCTCTTGCCAATATTTATTAAGATTTTAATAATTGTCTTACCACAGTTCAAAAATGATTGCTTCGGACAAGGCACATATAGTAACACTATAGGATGTGTTGAAAATTGGGTTTTATAGGAAAAAAATTTTAAATTATCTGAAATCTTAAAAGGCAAGTTATATAAAAATTTAAGTAATTCATAATTACATAACTAAAATATAAAATTGGAAACATGTTCTTTGGGGGAATTGCCCACTGGTTGCTCATCCAACCAAGAATATTGGAGTTTAGATCCCCAAAACCCATATAAAATGCCATTAGAGTATTGCTATATTGCTGCCCACATAAAATTTTAGTCTGGGAAGACAAGACTGGAAAATCTAGAGCAAATAGCTATCCAGACAAGGCCTAAGGATGAGTCTTGGACTTGATTAGAGACCCTGTCTCACAAAAAATAAAATGGAAACACGAATAAGGATGATTATCCATGAAATCTAGGACCTAAAAAATACACCATACATGCAGCTGTACACAGCATACATGAACATTGCATAGGCACACAAACACATCCTTAACCACATCTGTAATGAGAATGGACAAAGAAAAAAAAATGTAGCTACTTAAAAATACTTCATAGCAGTTTCTTGTGAAACTGCTGAATTATTTATTGCTGAATTATTTCAGGTAATCAAAAAGTTTTCAAGTGTTAGTAATTTTTTTATACATTTAATTATTTTTTAAAAAATCTATCTAGATACACATTGTTCTTTTAAAGTTAAATCCCTTCATGTAATTTTTAAGATTAAAAGTAACAAAAAAAAATTTGGTGGGAAAGATGTTTCAGTACCTTTGGCTGATGATTTAAATTGTTTCTATATTTAGTTGCATTTAAGGTAAATTATTGGTTTTTCTACTCTTATGGCAGCATATTTCTTTGATTTTTTTTTTTTTTTTTTTAATGGTGTTTACTCTCCATTTTTTTATTTTCAGATCACTGGTTCCCTATAGTTCCTCAGAACAATTTGATGGTAAAGCTGACTCACAGACTCATATTACAATTGTTTTTATTAAAGAAGATGGGCCAGCCAGGGGGCTCAGTGGGTAAAGTCGTTTACCACCAAGTTTGAGAACATTTGCTCAAGCCCCAAAACCTATGACAGGTCATATGAAGGAAGGAGAAAACCGAGCTCAGAAGTTGTCCTGATTGTGTACTTTCTCATACATAATTGAAAACATAGTTATAAAAAATGTTTTAAAAAAGGAGTCCGTGTAATTTGTAAATTAAAGAAGAAATTGGAATACTGAGACTTGGAGAAATAATTACTACAGGCTATGAGCACTGGATAAGTACAGAGAATTAAAAATGGATTAAATATGTGGATATTCTTTTCTGTTTTGACATCATTGCCCCTAGTTCAAGTTGTCCTTTGATTGTTGGCAGGTTTACCTCATTGGTATTTCAGTAGCTGCCATTTTGTAGTCTTAAATCCAGTGCATTTATGTCATTGTCAGTGTTAATCAAAAAATTGCCTTCCAAAGCAGGTGAGGACACTAATCCCAGCACTTAGGAGGCTAAGTGCTACATATTGCTACACACTGAAGAATTGCAGTTGTTGAACGCATACAGATTTTTATGAATGTTTTCTAATGACATCTTGATGGTTAAATAGGCATAAATTGCCCTTTTTCTTTGTTTTTTTAAAGACAGAATCTCACAGCATATCGCTGTCTGGCATCAATGCTCATGATTCTTCTGCCTCAGCCTCCCAAAGCTCATGACTACTGTTTGTGTTAACACTTAATGGCATAACTTTTTGAAAAGTACAATGGAAGAATGTATGATTAAAAATACATTGAGAATTACTAGCTCCTTGTAAGTTCAGAGGTTAGCAGGGTTTTTTTTTTTGTTTTTTTTTTTTTCCTTTTGATATGCTTAGTTTGTGTGAGACAGCTTAGGTTGTGTGTAATACATTTTATCCTGCCTCTAAACATCCTACATCAGCTTTTGGAGAATATGAGTTTCTAAGTGTGCATCACCATGCACCTTCGGAGTCAGGAATCTTTTTTTGGGGAAAGAGATTGTAGAAGTGCTCTTTTTTGATGGATATTATCTTAACTTTCTTTTGCTGAGCTATTAAAACATCCAATTCTTTTTACTGGAATGTTTGAGTTAATATAAAGTGAGATAAATATGTTGTTATAAGTGAGAAAATAGTATCAGAATGTTGATAAACGGAAGAGTAACCATGACCTTTTTTTTTCTCCTTTATTTTTAATGATGGGAACCAAAAATTTTTAAAACTGAAACTTCTGGAAGAACTACTGGTTCCTGCCTGCCTGCCTGCTATCTCATCTCAAACTTGACCTTGGCTTCTTGCTTGGCCTTATATTTCAGAACTGGGTCTCTATAAAGACATTCTTGCTGACAAAGGGGATCTCCACTAAGTACTTTGTGACCATGAAATGATGTAGTTATAAACTTAACACTTGATCTTTGGCTTTCTGGTGATTTTCTTCTTGCCTGTGGCACCTGTTAGTTTGTGGGGATAGTGATCAGTGCCACCCTCCAGAGCCGGCTGGACTAACGTGCCATCATCAATCTGACAGCACCCAGCAGAGAGGAATTTTTTTTTACTATTCCAAGTTTTCTTTAGCTTGTAGCAATATAATTAATTCTTTAGACCAGCAGTCTAAAGAATTATGGTAATGAATTTTAAAATCACAAGGAACTTTTAGTCTTTAAAGAAATAGTTTATGTTTGTGCTGATAGAAAACTAGATAAAAGGCTGAATTTGTATACTTGTTTGGTATTTTATAAGTAGCAAAAGTATTTTATAAGTAGCAAAATAGCTTTTGAAGAATCTTCATAGGCTTGGGGTGTAGCTCAGTTGTACAGCATATGCTTAATATCCACAATCCACATGATCTTAGATGTGGCCACTAGTGTCACTCTGAAAATCTTGACAATTAAAAAGAGAAGTTGCTTTCATTTGATAAATAAGGAAGAAGCTAAATGGTCTGATACAATTTTTGACATAGAAAGCAGAAACATGAAGAATTGAGCCACCAGGGCCTGTTGTGATGGTTTAACATGTAAAGATGCTTCCTATGCAAGCTTGACAACCTGAGTTTCTGCCCTGGAATCCATAGGAAGGTTAAAAGGAGAGAATTGACACTGCAGAGTTGCCCTCTGATCTCCACATGTGTGCTGTCCCACATGCATGTCTATACACACACATGCATAGATGCATGTGTGCACATACACGACTAAAAATACTCAGTTATGTTAAGAAAGGCAACTAGAGTCTGAATACATGTGTCCTAGATACTGTTTTCCCTTTTTTAAAATTAGAATATGAATTTTCAATATGAAGGAATACTTTATACAAGCACATCCTTCTGTCATTAACATGTTTTATCACCTATCCATTTCTTCATATTTTAATGTCTTTCTGTTTTGTGTTTTAAAAGAAGTTAATGAAGTTTTATATTTTTCCCTAAATAGTTTAGCATTCACTAATAAGTGAATAGTCTTATGTTCCAAATATAGGAGTACACATCTCTTTAGCATACTGATTTAAACTTTCTTTTGTAAATCTCCAGAAGTTGAGAAAACAATTCAGAGTGGAAGTTGTCCCCTTTATACTGGTGATAAGTACCTATCTTTAGAATGTAGATGCTGTGATTGAATCTAACATTGGATTGTTTTCAGCTAAATTCATCAATTAAAACACAGTTGGGAATTAAGTGATTGTTTGGATAAACAAGAGAAGAGAAGGCATTTATATAGTATAATTGAGGACTTTAGATGATAGCAATTTTGAATATCTTGTAAAACTTTTGAGTTTATGTCATAATGACTTTCTGTCAGTGTTAGCATTTAAGACTTTGGATATTAACAAATTCCAAATAAGTACCATAATCATGATTTCTAAAATGTATTAGTTTAAACTTATTTTTCTTTAAAAAACAATTGTTGGCATATTTGCAATTTTTTGCAATAATACCACTATTGTGGTGGTTCACTTTATGCTAATATTTTTGAGTGTTCTTTGTATCTATTTTGAACTTAGGTAACAATTATACAATAAAGGTCAAAAATGTATTTAACTAGGACCGGTGAGATAATACTCAGTAGGCAACATGCCTGCCTGCTCACAAGCCTGACGAGTTCAATCCCCGAGCTTCTCTCTGTTCTTTTTTTCCATCTCTCTCCCCTTCTCTCACACACATAAATATTTTTAAAAGAATAAAATTTAATAATTATAACATGTAAATTTACAGTTTTGAGTACACAAGTATTAATATGAAGCATTTTTGAAAAATTTGATTTTCTTAATTAAATTTTAGGGTAGCATACGAATAATGGGTTTCATCATGGCACCTTCATACCTGTGTCTAATTATACTTTGTTCTCTCCCATGACCTACTTCTGTCCTTCTGCTTTCCTGTTTATATATATTCCATTACTCCTTTCTTTTTTTCCTTTCTTAGTTTTGAGTCAGGGTCTCATGTATCCCAGGCTGGCTTTGAACATGTAGTTTACCTGAAGATGATCTTGAACTTCTGATGCTCTTGCCTCCATCTTCTAAGTGCTGAGTTTAGAGAGCTGGAATTGTAGGTATGTGCCACTATACTTTATTTGCTGTTGGGAATCAGACCCAATGCTTTGAGCATGTTAGACAAGCATTTTACCAACTGAGCTACATCCCTGGCTCTTTATTGTTTTTCTTTAGGCAATAACAAGTGACACATTTGGTACTTCTGGTGAGTCTTCATTAAGTTAATAGAGTTGCATAAAAGAAATGGACAACTTATCCTTAAGAATGTTTATTTTTATTTTAAAAATAAACATTTCAGAATGTAGCATTGGTCTTTGGTCAGGTATAGCATAATTTTAAATATTTTTCTCAGAATGAAGCAACTCTACATTTTGTTTTATATTAAATTGGCCAAACTGGAGATCATTATACAAACTGGAGTTTAATTTCTGTATTTGACACAGGTTATCTAATTATTTAAGCCTTGTATATAATTTTTGAGTATATAAACTGTCTAAAATATAGCTGATTTTAAATTCTGTGTCTACAAAGTTTATTTACACTTTGTAGAACTGCATTATCTTAAAGTTGGAACAAAAAATTGACTTCAAACAAAAATAATTGCTGTTGCATTTTATCTCTCTTCCAAAATCCCCATAAATACTAATTTTACAACAAATACATGAAAATGTAATACTCATCTCCAATTGGTATGTTGGCATATACTTACAATTCCAGCCAGCATTTGAGAGGCAGATGCAGGAGTATTGAAAGTTTGAGACCATTGTGAATTATGTAGTGATTTCAAGGTCAGCTGTGCATTAAAACTATCTCATGGTGTGTACGTGAGGAGGTAGTACTTACCGCAAACACTTCTGAAGAAAATGGTATTTTAATTTTTTTTTAAAAGTAGAACAGGTGTATTTGTTTTTAGTTTGTTTAGAATTGCTTGATTTTAATCTTTCAAGAGACTATTTTCTCTTTCCCTTGAAGGGAACATTCATTACTAATAATGATTTTCTGTTTTGCAGAGTAACAGCTATCCACCAATGTCAGATCCATATATGCCTAGTTATTATGCTCCATCCATTGGATTTCCATATTCTCTTGGGGAAGCAGCCTGGTCCACAGCTGGAGACCAGCCCATGCCATATCTGACAACTTATGGACAGATGAGTAATGGAGAGCATCATTATATACCAGATGGTGTTTTTAGTCAACCTGGGGCATTAGGAAATACCCCACCATTTCTTGGTCAACATGGATTTAACTTTTTTCCTGGTAATGCTGATTTCTCAACATGGGGGACAAGTGGATCTCAGGGACAATCAACACAAAGTTCTGCTTATAGTAGCAGTTACGGCTATCCACCTAGTTCTCTTGGGAGAGCTATTACTGATGGACAGGCTGGATTTGGCAATGATACTTTGAGTAAGGTGCCTGGTATTAGTAGTATTGAGCAAGGCATGACTGGACTGAAGATTGGTGGTGACCTGACAGCTGCAGTGACAAAAACTGTAGGTACAGCCTTGAGCAGCAGTGGTATGACTAGCATCACAACCAATAATGTGCCCCCAGTTAGCAGTGCAGCACCGAAACCAACTTCCTGGGCAGCCATTGCCAGAAAGCCTGCCAAACCTCAACCGAAACTTAAACCCAAGGGCAATGTGGGAATTGGGGGTTCTGCTGTGCCACCACCTCCTATAAAACACAACATGAATATTGGAACTTGGGATGAAAAGGGGTCAGTGGTGAAGGCTCCACCAACCCAACCAGTTCTGCCTCCTCAAACTATAATCCAGCAGCCTCAGCCATTAATTCAACCACCACCATTGGTGCAAAGCCAACTGCCTCAACAGCAGCCTCAGCCACCACAACCACAGCAGCAACAAGGACCTCAGCCACAGGCCCAGCCTCACCAAGTGCAGCCTCCACAGCAACAGCTGCAGCATCGCTGGGTAGCTCCTCGAAACAGGGGAGCTGGCTTCAACCAGAATAATGGAGCAGGCAGTGAAAACTTTGGTTTAGGTGTTGTTCCTGTCAGTGCATCACCATCTAGTGTAGAGGTGCATCCAGTGCTGGAAAAGCTAAAGGCCATAAACAACTATAATCCCAAAGACTTTGATTGGAACCTGAAGAATGGACGTGTGTTCATAATTAAAAGCTACTCTGAGGATGACATACATCGTTCCATTAAGTACTCTATCTGGTGCAGTACTGAACATGGTAATAAGCGTTTGGATGCAGCTTATCGTTCCCTGAATGGGAAAGGTCCACTCTATTTACTCTTCAGTGTGAATGGCAGTGGACATTTTTGTGGGGTGGCTGAAATGAAGTCTGTTGTGGACTATAATGCATATGCTGGTGTCTGGTCTCAGGATAAGTGGAAGGGCAAATTTGAAGTTAAATGGATCTTTGTCAAAGATGTTCCCAATAACCAGTTACGGCATATTCGCTTAGAAAATAATGACAACAAACCAGTAACCAATTCAAGGGACACTCAAGAAGTCCCCCTAGAAAAAGCAAAGCAAGTGCTTAAAATAATTGCTACTTTCAAGCATACCACCTCAATCTTTGATGACTTTGCACATTATGAAAAACGACAAGAAGAGGAGGAAGCCATGCGAAGGGTAAGTACGGTTATTTTGTGTGTGGTTATACTTCCTCTTAAGGGTGGAGTACATGGATGGGGAACCATTAATGCCTCTTAATAGTCGAAGTACGAGCTTTATTCTGAGGAGGGACATCAAAAATTTAAGAAACAGAACTTTAGTAACAATTGTAAGGATGGTCTCTGTTTGCCTCACTGATTCTTGGCTTCTTTCCTTTTGAAGGATCTTACTAAATTTCCTACTTACCTATTCACATTCCTCCTGTGCTAATGGTATTGAGTCTTGTACTTGAAAGAAACTAAAGTTCTGCTAAAGTAACTTCTGACATGGTCAACAGTTGTAATCACTTATTCTGTAGGTCTAGAGTTCCAACTCAGGGTCTTGTACATGTTAGGGAAGCAACCCCCCACATTCCCCTATCCCTTTTCAGGCAGTAATCTCAAAAGTTAGTTTCATGAGATAACATAGAGTTTGAAGCAAATGGCTAAAAATAAATTTAAGTATTGCTTGTTTATATGAAAGGGAGGGTTTTTTTTTTTTTTTTTTTTACATAAAACTCAAGTATTTGTAGAACCAAAGCACTTACAGCAAAATGGAGAGGGTCTTGGCATTAGGATTGTAGCAGATTCAACATGGGAGAATATTACTTTAGAATTAAACTTTTCGAATTTGATTTTCTTAATTTGTTATCTCACTGTTGCAGTTACTCTTTTTGCTGCTGTGAGATAACTGTTAACACACATCTAAAGAGAGAAAGGGAGATTCATTTTGGCCTATGGTTCTAGAGCGGATGTAATCCATTATAATGGGAATTGCATAGAAGGCATGGCTAAAGGCAGAAGGTTCCTGTCACCACAGCCATCTGGGAGGCAAAGAGAGCAAGAGTAAACTCAGGAAGCAGAACAAGGCCAACAATCTGTAGGTCCACCCCCTGTGACATGAACATCAGCAAAGGATTCAAACTCATGGGCTTGTGGAGGGCAACTCATGTTCATACAATAGCAGTCACCTTCTATGAGACCCAGGGAGACTTCCCTGGACTTCTACACATATGCATCATATTGGTCATAATTTGATCATAAGGTGAAAAGACTGAGAGTGTTTTCTGTTGAATTACATCATAAAACTGGGGTCCTAATTTTAGGTGGAAAGAAAATGGAAAGGGTAGGCAACAGTATATTTAAATTTCTTTTAAAAACAGGTGTAAAACTTGAAACTTTTTTAGTAAATAACATTTTCTACTACTGAAAAGTCTACAGGGAAATTAAATATTGAAAGTAGAAACTTAACTCTGTACAGAAATGTCAGTGATACATTTTTTTGTGTAAACTTACTTACAATATCTAGGCTTTTGCAGCAGGGGGAACTTTGTCAATTAAAGCCTTCACCACTCACGGATGAATTATACTGAGATAATGGTCTGGAGTAGTGGTTCTAAACCTTAAGGGCTGATAATTACTGGAGTGTTTCTTGGAAATAGATTCCTTGATGTGTTTGGTAAGGATTCTAGAAGTGACATTGCTACAAGCTCTACAGGTGATTCTGGTTGTTGTGCAAAAAATTTGAAACTTGAGTGGTGCAAATTATTCTCCCAGGCTTGATGGAACCATTTAAATGCATGGATGAGAATATAATTAAAGTTTTCTCCTAGTTAAACATGGAAAGTGGGGAAATAGTAAGAGGATCAGAAGTTGCTAGTGAGGTGTTTCTTTTTTAAAATGACATTTACTTTGTGTGTGTGCAGTTAGAGGACAACTTTGGCATTATATGGGAGAAATTCCCTTTGATTCTCCTGTCTCAGTCCCCCTCATTGCTCCGCCCCCAATCTGGACATAAGGATACAAGGGATTACAGATGAAAACTATTGCGTCTGACTTTTTAAAGTGTGAGTTCTGAGAATTGAACTTCAGGGTTTTGTGTTAAGCACTTTTACCTATTGAGTCATTCTAGCAGCCCCATTAATAAGTTTTGACATTAGCTGTTAAGGTAAAGCTCAAACCACTGTTTGAGAAACGATATGGAATATGAAAGATGTGATCCTGGTAATATCACCATTTGGGGTTGTGCTTGTTTTTATGTATCCTTGAAGAAAGTAGGTAAGGATTGTGATTTATATAGAGATATGGGATTCCATGAAGGAGGGATGAAGTTATCTAGGAGAAAAGATAATGGCAAGGGAGTATTTGTCAACTTTTTTCCTTCTATTACCAAGGAGAATGTCTTTTTACTCTTTTTTTGTTACTTACCCAGTCTGCTAAGTTAGTGCTACTTTTATCATATATTTGACTAAGGAATCTTTATGACTGGTATATTATACTCATATTTGTATATGTATTTATCATTTTACACAGTAGTGATAAAAACTTTAGTTTTTAACAACTGTATTGTTTTACTAATTCACATTAGCATTTATTTAACTTAGCATTTTTATAATTTTTTTAAATTGATTATTCAATTGTGCGTGCGTGTGTGTGTGTGTGTGTGTGTGTGTGTGTGTGTGTGTAACCATGGACGAATTCGGGAACCACCATGGACCACCTCTACCTCCTCCTTGTTTACTCTGCCCTGGGATTACCAGGCTCTGCCCTACCAGGATCAGAAATGCAGGCCACCCCTGCTTCCAGCCTGTGTTTATACTTCTGCCTAGCGAACTCAGGATCTTCCCCCTGCAAGGCAGAGGCTTAAACCCCCGAGCCACCTCTCCAGCCCCCTAACTTAGCATTTTTAAAAAGAGTAATTTAGTAATATATTTCTAAGCACTATCAGAGTGAAAATGAATGTCTTTCTTTGGCCATAATACTGAAGAATTATTTGGGCATAGAATTTTTGGATCTTTGAGACAGGATTTCATGTATCCCAGGCGGGCCTCATATTTCCTACATAGTCGAGGATGTCCTTGACTCCTAAGTGATAGGATGCCTGGTTTTCTTAGTGTTGGGACACTTTACTTATACTGGTTTTTGTTTTGTTTTGTTTTGTTTTCGTATCAGAGGAATACTCTTTTTTTAAACTAGTCTCAGCATAATGCCTTTGCAGTTTATGTTGTGCCTCTCAACTCTGTTCTCTTATTTAGATATATTCCATTGTGTAGCTATACTATACTGTTAACCATTCAGTAACTAAAATATATTTGGGTTGTCTAGTTTGGAGAGAATATAAATAAAGCTTTTCTAAGTATTTGTATACACATCTGTATTTTTTTTCTCAAGCATTCAGGAAGGTTAACTGACTTATTGTTAACTGATCCTGTGACAAAATGCTCTGACAATAAAAGCTTAAGGGACAATGGGCTTTTGGTTTGGTTCATTAAACCTGGGAAGTCATGGCAAAAAGAGCTTGAGTGCAGCTGGTCAGATTACATCCATGATCAAAAAGCAGAGAAAGAATAATGAATATGCTCAGTATTACTTTCATTTTTAGCTGAAAAACGTCAGTGCTCACATTTTCCCATATGTATGTCATCCAGTCATTGGATAAAGTCATTTTCTTAAACAAGATACAACTGCACTAGTTATAAAAGAGAAAATTTATAAATTTAACAAAGTTAAAAACTGTTCTTCAAAAGATGTTTTAAAGGAAAATTTAAGCAATGGCTGCTTTGAAAAGTCAAACAAATTTGAACATAATTGGCCAAAAATTAACAAGAACAGAACATACAGAGGAGCCAGGCCTAGTAGTGCATGCCTGTGATTCCAGCACTTGCAAAGTGGAATTAGAGGAACTGAAGGTCAATCTTGACTATATAAGAAATTCAAGATCAGCAGTACTAGGGAAGTACAAATCAAGAGTACAATGAAAATACACTTTACATCCATTCATTTGGCAAACTTGAAAAGTTTTGACAGTATCACATATTGGAAAGATAGTAATAGAAGAACATTGTGAATGGGAATCTTGTTCCCTTTTTTTTAAAGTTGGATTTTTAATGTATTTTGCAATTCAGGAATACGTATCTAAAGATTCCTGTCATCCCTCATAAAGTATATGTAAGGTGATTATTAGGGATGCAGTTAAGAACAGTAAACTCTGGGACCAATCCAGATGTCCAGCTGGATGTGTTGCTGCTATAGCACTCTAGTAGAATGACCATTGTAGCCACAGAGTATGGGTGAATCTTATTTTTTATCTATTTATTGCTAAGCAATTTTAAGTTTACTTGGGAAAATATTTTGTAGACTACTCCCACCTTTGGTTTAGATAATCTTACTTTTGGTCTAGATTTATTGTTACTGTTGAATCTTCTCCATTTGTTTTGTATTTTGGATGTTCTTTCGCTAATAAGGTTCATGTATTATGGCTCAGCTGTCTCCTTTTAAACACTAAAGAGTATATTTCTTAAGTGTAAAGATTCTTTCATCACCACATTATCTTGTCAGTTGATTCATCACTTCTGTAGTGGAGAATGTAGTTTGTCATCAGATAAAGTACCTAAAACAATTAATTTTGAAAAAATACAGAAAGCTTAGGTTTACCTGACTTCCAATTTTTACCTTCCTCAAATTTGGGAAGAATTTTTTTCCTGTGAAATTTATAAGTTACAGAGTTCCAAATTTTGTGTTTAGGTTTGTTAACTATAACTTTTTTATTCTCCTTCCTTCTCCCAAAGCTCTTTCTTGGCATTGTACTTCTTAGGCAAGCTTTGTAACACTGAGCTACATTCCTCATATAGTGTTTTTTGGTTTGATGTATGTGTACATAAGTGCATGAATATAGGTTTGTGTGTTTTACTTGTGGATGAGTTTCTATGATGTCCACAGGAGTGCACTTGAGTGCCTGTGGAGATCCAAGGGTGATGTGGAAATCATCCTGGATTGCTCTTTGTCTCTGTTGTTTTGAGTCTGGGTCCATAATTGAGCCCAGAGCATGCTATTAAGACTGCTCTGGCTAGCTGGCTTGCTCTGGGGATTCCCAGGTTCAACCTTCCAGGATTAGAATCATAGGTGTGCTTCCACACTTGGCCTGGCATTTTTATTTGAGATTTGGGTTCTTAACTCGGGTCCTTTCTCTTGAGGCTCATCTGAGTAGGTATACTGAGTCTCTTCTCTCATCTCAGTAGGTATACTGAGAGAGACCATCTTCCAGCCTTCCATCTTGCTTTCTTCAGTGAGACTGGCAGAAGTAGTAGCACAGCCTGCACTTCCAGCACACTAGGGCCCAGCCTGGGAAATCCCAGAGTGAAGGAAAAAGGAGGTAGAAGCAATCCAGGTTGATTCCAGAAATCACCCTTGGTTCTCCACAGGAACTGACACAGTGCCTCCCCCCACATACACATACACACACACACACACACACACACACACACACACACACACACACACAGTAAGTGTAAAATATTTTTGAGTGCTTTTTTACAGATAAAAATTTCTAATTCCATCTTCTCATCATTACTAGATTTTTGCATACACCTTCCTCCCCTCCCCTGCTGAGTTTTAGACAATGAGAGCCTTCCAGTTTGCATTCTGTAGACAACAAAGTTTCTCTGGAGTAGCCAACTTGGAATATCATGTCTGCTTATATAAAGTTTAGAATGTCCTGTCCTCTTTCAGAATGAGTTTGCTAAAATTTGGAACCACAGGAAAAATCTATGCCAGGTGGCATTTTTATAGATCTTCATCCTTAGATGTAATTACATACTTAGATTTGAACGATCCGTTTCATATATTTGACTAAAATGAAACTTGGTGAAAGAAGAACTAGAATAGGCTAAAACAATCAGACAGTCCAATGAGTAAATGGGCAGTTTAAAACGTAACTCAAAATTAGGATTTCTTTCATTAGGAAAGATCCTGTGTAAAAAGATCAAAAAACTAAAGTGTTCTTAAAATGGCAAACATGGTTATAAAAAAAAGAAAAACTGAGTATCAGCCTGCTCACAGAGTTGTACCTACTTAATTAAATTTGCCACCTTCCATGCTTATGAAGTGTTCCAATTCGCCTGCGTAGTTGCTGATAAATAACCATCAAATGGCTTAAGGGAACAAGGTCTATCTTGCGATAGTCCAGTTACAGTCTGTCCAGCTTGACGGGAGAGCACGCATCAACACCAGGGCTGAGGGAACTGGCCACACCATCACCACATAACGACTGAGAGATGGACAATCCTTACTTGCCAGACCATCATGTCTGGCCAAGTACACAGAAGGATGCCAACTTCTTCAACCAGTTCTCAGTATTTTATTCAGCTGTTCAGGGCCTAGTCCACCCCACCATAGGCTGGGCCTTTCCCATCAGCTAGACAATCTCCATGTAGGTTTGCTCTGGGCTTAACCCAGCCATAATTCTCCACAATTGTGCCCAGAGCTCAAACCCTCAACAGTCAAGTTGACAACTGTGCCAAACCATGACACTCCACCCCTTGTCAACTTGACACAAAAACAGCACTTTTAAACTGTAACCTTCAATCTTTGTTTCCATAGGTGTTAAAAGTTATCTTAAAAAATACAAATACATTTAATTTTATTAATTCTAAAAGTTCAAATAAAAAATTTCTATAATCCAATTTAAAATGTCAGTCATTAAAAGTTCACTTACTAAAATATTGGAACTGCAAGTTTTAAAAAATGTCTAAAATCCTTTAATTGTAAGAGTCTATCAAATCAAATATGTTAAATACTTCAATAAGATAAAAATATCAAAATAGAAGTATCATGACACAATAAGAAAACATTACATTAAAATCAAGTCCAGCAAATCAATTATTGAATCCTGTATTTCAGTGTCCATCTTCTGTTGCTCATCATGTAGTCATAGTGGTTCAAAGATTCAAACAGTCCCTGTTTGTAGCTCAAAGTTATCGAAGCAGAGTTCTTCTGAACCAGGCTGAATTTCCACTCGCCGCCATCCTCAGCATACATCCCATGGTTCTGGCATCTCCAGTACTTTGGGTTCACCTCTGCATCTATAAGCTTCACCTTTCCTTGCAGGAACTGTACTCCGGCCACTTGGTGCCAAGCTTTTGCTGTTATCCATGAACCCTGTAATCGTACACCAAAACCAGTACCATCTGACGGATGCCGGCAGAGTCCACAGCGAGGTTGAAATGTAGCTTGGTCCACTTGAGCTACAGCTGTACCAACTTTAGCTTGCTGACTCTGGAAAAGCCCCTTTCTAGGCAGCCCAAACTTCCAAAGGGCAAGAAATGGCTTCAACTTGGGCTTTCAGTCCCTGAAGGAATCTGGATTTTCAAACCACTGAATCTCCATATAGGTGGGTATTCATGTCTTCTACCATTCCAGTGCAAGTCACTAGGTTTTCCTTCATTGATGCTCATTTCTCCAACAAGGGCAGCTATTCCGCTGCCTGCCCTTTCCTCACACAAATCTTCAAGGCTGCCAACACACCTCTCTTCTCTCAAGCAAACCAGTCCATCATCTTTAAAATTAATTTCACCAAAGTCCTCGTTTCCCTAATTACAAACTGGACCCAAACAATCCACAACTCTCAGCATTCTCATTATCCATCCAGCCCATTTAAACTCTGCAGAATGGTATTTGTAATCCATAAGCTCGAGAGCTTCAAACATTTCAATTTCTCCAACAAAACTGTTCAGAATCCATAAAAGCCACATAGTCAGATTTATCAGCAACACCCCATTTCCTGGTTATCAAATTCTGTTGTAGTTCACCTGCATAGTTGCTGATAAATAACCATCAAACAGCTTAAAGGAACAAGGGGTTTATTTTCTTATGATAATCCTGTTACACAGCCTGTCCAGCTTGATGGGAGCATGCAATAACACCAGGGCTGAGGGAACTGGCAACACTATTACCACATAACAGCTGAAAGATGGACAATTCTTGCCAGACCAGCATGTCTGGCCAAGTACACAGAAGGATACTGACTTCCTCAACCTGCTCTCAATGTTTTATTCACCTGTTCAGGGTCTAGTCCCACCCACTATAGACTGGGCCTTCCCCATCAGCTAGACAATCTGCAGGTTTGCTCTGGGCTTAACCCAACCACTAATTCTCCACAAATGTGCCCAGAGCTCAAACCCTCAACATGTTGTCAAGTTGACACCTGTGCCTAACCATGACTTGAAGCAACCCTATTTAAGAACAGTGGGCCGCCGAAAAACGAAGAACCATGAAAGTAAGAGGGACATTTGTTAGAAAGATAAAGGGTTTCATTGGGAGGGAAAAGAGATTAAGAGTGGACAGTTAAGTACATTTGACATGTATATGAAATTGTGCAGGAATAAATTCCATAAATTTGCTTTTTGAAAGCCTATATGTTCATATACTTGTGTATCTTGCAAATTATATTTAATGAAACAACAAATATAGCAATTCCAGGGGAAACAAAGAAATGGAAAAATGCAAGAGCAAGTAGATTAATGAAAGTATACTCATGTATTAGATCCATTTGATGATTTAGAAGTTCATAGTAGAGAAGTTTATTCAAATGTAGAACAGTAGAAACAAATATAAAACGTAGGTGTTGAAGAAGTGTCTAAGATCACTAAAGAAATGTTGACCAGAGGGTCAGTGAAGTATTTTAATAGAATGAAAAAGTACTTGTAGAAATGATAGGAATGGCTGGTAGTTATTGGATAAAGTAGAACAGGTGTCTCTTTCTGTACACACTTTCAATGTCTAGCAGTGTTACAATAAGAAGCACCCTCAAACCTAACAGACAAAGTGAGCATTTGATCGGGAGCCGCTGACCTCGGCAAAGTGAAGGAATGTGAAAAGAAAAAAGTCTAGTTAATTTTGTTGACATGGGAGTGTACAAACTGAGAACTCCACTGACTTGTTCTCTGTTTCTTAGCATCTAGAAAAACGTCTGGCACATAGTAGGTTTTAAGTAGACATTTGTTAAGTGAGTAAATGTTCTGAGGAATCTCTTGGAAAGAATTTTTCCACTTTTATTGGTCTAATCTCTTGTATTTACTCATATATCCTGTTTATTGGTTTTTCTATTTGTAGAAATAAATTACAAAACATTCCATTCTAGTTTTAACAACAGATGTATTTTCCAATGTAAATTCAAGTTGTCTTCATACCGTTAAAATATTTGAGTCATGGGTTATTATGAAATTTTTCCATTGTGTTATATGAATCATTTAAATCCAACTATATTTTTCATTCTTGTAAATCCTTATTGACCAGCAACATAATCTGGGGGTGAGATTTTTTTTTGGTTTAATAGTTCTTTTAATTCCACGTAGCTTTTTTTTTTTTGCTTTGTTCTGTTTTTGTGGTGCTGGGAATCAACGTCCTCTCCCTCCCTCCCTGACTTTTGAGTGTAAGGCAAATGCCTTACTATTGAAATCCCATCAGGCTTGCACAGATTTTGAATTGCTTACAACTTTGGGGTGAGTTTCCTGAGTCCCTCAAGAACAACAACAACTTACGCAGAAATAAGCAAGGTATAAATAAAATAAAATCGCTAGTTAGTGCTAGATTTAGGCAGGCATGATGGTGGATTCCTGTAGTCCCATGACACAATAAGAAAACATTACATTAAAATTAAGTCCAGCAAATCAGTTACTCCATGCTGTGTTTCAGTGTCCATCTTCTGTTGCTTTTCATGTAGTCATGGTGGTTCAAAGATTCAGACAATCCCTGTGTGCAGCTCAGTTATCGAAGCAGCCGTCCTCAGCATTCCTGTAGTCCCATCATTTGGAGGTAGAGGCAGGAGGACAGGATTTCAAGGTTCTAAGATGTTAGGTACCCACATTTATGTTAACATTAAAAAAAAAAAATGCACTTTAACTTGACATACGATAGGAACCATTTCTCTGTCAGTTGTATACTTATTTTTAGTAGCATGGGTTGAAGTTGACTTGAGTAGCCTTTGGTAAATTTCTTGTAGCCTTTGGTAAATTTCTCTATGGCTGTAGTTTTCTGTTGCCAAGTGTTGAAATTCAAACATTCTGTAAATATAATTATATCTCCTTTGATTTTTTTTTTAACTATAAAAAAAAATCTAAAGCATGTTCTGGAAAATAGTTTTTGCCCAGATGTAGTATACTTCATACCATAAGCTTTATTTCATCTAGGAAGGCAGATAATTCTTTGTTTATTAAAAACCTCAAGTAGTCGTCTCAATAGGCAAGTCAACTTTTACTGCAGAAGTACTTTATTCTGAACTTTTGGTAATTAATTATTGTGAACTAAAGCTGGGAAAGGAGGTGCTTTGACTTGTATAACATTGACTTGTTTCGATTTTTTTTTTCCTACTCAGTCTCATTATGATTGTGTTATATTCCAGTGCTCCTAAAGAATGAATTTTTAGTAGATGAATGATGATGACCTTCAGTTCATAAAATTAAATCATAGATCTTGGGGAGATATTTCTTTCCTACCACAACTAAGAAGTCATTATTAAGTTGAAGAGAATGTGGATATAATTGTTGATTTCTTTTTGTTGTTATTTGCTTTTAAGGCTTTGCTTGCTTGTTTTTTGTTTTCTTTTGTTTTGAGTTCATTGGATTAGTCCCTGTTGATCTACAGTTCAATTCTGTGCATGCCTTGGAAGCACTGGGATTAGCTTAACACACATTTCTGGTATAGTTTTTGTATGTTAGAATTTAGGGTACTTTTTAGTCTGATTCTACTTTAGGGGCTCCTACAAGGTGACAGGCAAAGTCTAAACTGGACTTGGGGTCTCATATACCAGTAAAACCAAACTTCATCCTTTGCATTTAGTTTTTTTCAAGCATGTAACATGCATTTCTTAATTTAGAAAAGTAAATATTTTGTGAAAGAAAGTTATATGTGAACCAAATCTCAATACAGATATGGTACATAACCTGTTCTTTCAATGGTGCACATTTCATATCTGTAAAAGTCTTTCCTATGTATTTCTGTTCCAAATAGTGAATATTGATAAAGTTAGGAAACGGTGCTACAGTTTCTTCAGAGTTGTAGATCCATGCTAATATTTAATGTGCTTATTTTATTGTGAATTGCTGTATTAGTTATATGTTGGAACCTAACAGAACTCAGGAGCTTAACACACATTTCTGGTATAGTTTTTGTATGTTAGAATTTAGGGTACTTTTTAGTCTGATTCTACTTTAGGGGCTCCTACAAGGTGACAGGCAAAGTCTAAACTGGACCTGGGGTCTCATTTGAAGGCTTAATTTTTCATTGGTGAGAGATCTACTTTCAAATTCACTTAGTTGTTGGTAAAATTTAGTTATCAAATCTTACTGCCTCAGTTTCTGCTGACTTTTGGCCACAAAATGCTTTCTTTCTTGCCATTTGGTGTTTTTTTTTTTTTTTTTTTTTTTTCAAAAGGAATCTTGCTTCATCGAAGTAACAAGCCAAGAACCAGCGATGAAGCTTAGTTGCTAGAGTGCTTCTTAGCATGCAGGAAGCTCTGCATTCCATCCCCAGTGCTTCGTAAAACCAGGCTAGCAGTACAGGCCTATAACCCCTAGCACTTGTGAGATGAGGCCAGAAAGTCTGGAGTTGGTCATCCTCAGCTCCCTCGTGAGTTCCAGGCCAACCACTGGTGTTCACGAGAAAACCTGCCTCAGATTAAAGCAAACAAAAGGCAACAGGCATGGATAGGCATCAGGACAAAGTGAACAAGTGAAGGAAGCAGTATCTGCTGGGCAGAATCAGTTTTTTGTGACTCACAAAAGGGATACTCCTCTATCACCACTGCCTATTGTGTTGGTTAAAAACAGGTAGTCAGCTGTTGGATCCAATCCATATTAAAGGAGAGAAATGGACAAATTTAGGAATACCAGGAACTTTTTCTAAATGGAAAAGTCTTTCTCTAAATGGACCATACAATTCATGTCAAATCATGGTTCCTGATCTGAATTTACGATTTTTCTAGGCAGCACTTTTTTCACGATGACTCTTACATAGTCAACTTTTTATTTCAAAACTGGAAAATTCTATTAAATCCCCCCATTTAGTTAAAAATACATTGAATATTGAATGAAATGTGAATAAGTTGAGTTTTTCAGCTGGATCCTGAATGATATGGAATAAAATCAAGAAAGGCATTCAGAATCTAGAACAATGTGTTATGCCCAAATCTAAAATGCTTATAAACCCAGCAAACGAAGAGACGAAGTTTGAAAAATAAATCTACAAGTTGATAAAATAAGTGAGCAGGCGTCTTTGAAGAAGCTGCCGTGTGTTAAAACATTAAAAAAGATCCTATATATAAGGTGCGATAAAATCCGGTTGTATTGAGTCATTTTAAAAGTTTTTAAACGTAGAAGTTATATTTTTCTATCTTTAAAAATATGTTGAAATGTCACTTTAGAAACACTCTTTTGTGTGTGTGTGTGTATGTGTTGTGTGTATGTTTTGTTTTTCTTTCAAAATTCACAGTGATATACTGTTCTCAGGTTTACTGTGTAGTCTACACTGGTTCTTACCTGGATTATCCAGCTGTAACTTCTGAGCCCTGGAATTATGGACATGTACCAACCATTGTACCTAACTCATTGTGTGTACTAATATAAAGACATGCATTGTATTTTAGTTTCATGTAAAACTTTGTAAATGCTAATAAACCAGTATTTATTTCTGTTTTTGTTGGTCTGAGTAGTACTACACATAATCCATTTAGTATATGTTTTTTGTACCCAGTAGATACCATTTTTTTGGATGTTGAGTAGTAGAAGGATCCTACCACACTTTACTGACTTGTGTTCTCTGGTTTCTAAGTGAAATTGACTATACTGTCTCCTGGCAAAAGATCTTAAATTTATTGAAAGAATTTAAATTCTAGGATCTTAACACATTTGACAAGTCTATATTGATGTACATTTGTTGCATTTGAAATAACACAAGGAATGTGGGGGGAAAATCACCTTATAGAATCTTAAACAGAGGATTAAAAGAGCTACTAATGGACACTTCCATCTTATTCAAGACGGTCTTTAATATAATAATGCAGTTATTTTTACTTTATGGTAAGGAGTCTAAAATCAGACCTCTAGAATAGAAGTGTATGGTTTTTTTTTTTTTTTTTTTTTATTTTTTAAAAAATTGTCAAGCAATTCTAGATTTGTCAGCCAGAGTTACTGTAACAATATTCTATGAATGTATGTGTATGTGTATATATGTAATTTAGTCTCAGTCTTAGTAACCACCTTCTGTGTGTCTGCCTTTTTATAATTTATACTGTATATTTGTTCTGGGTGTTAGTTTTTAATCTACAAATGAATATAGAGCATTTCTTTTTTTTTTAAATATTTTATTTTATATTTGTGGCTGTGTGTGTGTGTGTGTGTGTGTGTGTATGTGTATTAGAGGGAACTGTATCTCTGTAGAGGGCCAAGAGTGACTTTGAGAATCATTCTGGATTGCTTCTACCTCCTTTCTTTGCTCTGGGATTTTGCAGGCTCCGCCCCTCAGGACTGAAAGTGCAGGCCTTAGCCTGCTGTTTTTTACATGGGCCCTGGGATCTGAACTCAGGATCTTCTGCTTGTGCGACAGAGTTTTAATTCCTGAAGCATCTCTCCAGCCTGAGTTCTTTGTAATTAGAATCTCAGACACTATTGATTTGTAGTGAAAGAATAATTTACCCTCTCATGTATTCGATTTGTTTTAAGAGCCTAAGTTACCAAATCTTTTCCTTGCATTACAGCATACATGTTGTGTTCAAGTCAGCTAGGATTACAATTTATTTGGTTGGCAATGTTCTTTTTCAAGTTTTCTTTTCCCCGTAAATTTTATTACTGTGTATTGGCATACATGTGCTGCGGCATATAAGGAGAGGTCAGAACAGTGGTCACAGGCATTATCTCCCTTCACTTTTTTTAAGGTCAATCTTGTTTCTTCCATAACACTGAGGACTTAGGCTAGCTGTAGCTGGCCCATGAACTTCGGGATTTTCTCTTGTCACTGTCTGACATCTTGATTTTTGTAGGCTCTAGGGATCAGATTCAGGTTGTCAGACTTGGGCAGCAAGTGCTTTATCTGCTGCTTTACCTCCATGTCAACTCCACATTATTGTCTTAAACATGTGTTACCTTATTTACTCAAACAGTAAATACTAAAGGCTACCAGTAGCCATGAAAGATAATTATACTTGTATTTCCTGTTAAGAGTGTTTTTTATAGTTTCCAGTGTCCTGTCAAATTTATTTGTATGTATTTTGTGTTTTTGTAAATAGAATTAAATTTTCAGTTTTTTTCTAATTATGTATACTAGTTTAACAGAAATGTCTTTATATGGATACAGATATCTATACATATCTATATATAAATATGAATTTATATCTAGTGACATGCTAAATTCATGTATTAGGTTTATTTATTTATTTTTTTAAATTGTCCTCTCTTGCCTTTAAGAGCTAGCCCTACTCTTAGGACAGCTCTCCTAAACTGAGAGGGAAATTGTTTTATGTCCTGCCAGACTACCCTGTTAAGAACTGAACACAGGGGAGCAGAGAAAAGTATAGGCGAGAACTATTAGGTTTATTTTTGGGAGTGTCGTGTACTTGTACATGTTGGTGTATGTGGAAGCTGTATCTCTACATTATTTTTTGAGACAGGATCTCTTAGTGAACTGGGGGGCATGCCATTCTGGTTGGTAGGTAGCCTCCAGTATTTGTTTATCTTCACATCCCCAGCACTGGGTTATCCTTGCCCAGCTTTCACACAAGTGCTGTGATTCAAACTCTGTTCTTCATTCTAGTGTAGTAATAAGCACTTTACCCACCAAGCCATCTGTTGCAGTCAGCCTGCATGATTGCTGATAAATGACCATCACATAGCTTAAGGGAAAAAGGAGTTTACTTTCTTACGATAGTCCGGTTAGGGTTCATAGTCCAGCTTGATGGGGGAGAGCGTGCACCAACACCAGGGCCGAGGGAACTGGCCACACCATCACTGTATAATGGCTGAGAGAGGGGCAATCCTTACTTGCCAGACCAGCATGTCTGGCCAAGTATACAGAAGGATGCCTACTCTCTCAACCAGCTCTCTGTGATTTATCCAGGGTCTAATCCACCCATCATGGACTGCGTCTTCCCCACCAGCTGGACAATCTCCTTCAGGTTTGCTCTGGGCTTAACTCAACCATCAACTCTCTACAACTGTGCCCAGAGCTCAAACCCTCAACAGTCAAGTTGACACCTGTGCCTAACTATGACACCATCTCTCCAGCCCTTGTTTATTTGGAGACAAAGTCTCATGGTGAAGCCCAGTCTGCCTTTGATTTCACATTAATCCTCCTGCCTCAGTCTCCAGAGTGTTGAGATTATAAGCATGAGCCATCATGCTAACTACATGTATTAGTTCTAGTAGTCATGTGGTTTGTTTTGGTTTGGTTTTTTTGAGAGAGGTTCTGATGCAACCCAGGCTGACCTTGATGGCAGTGAATAAATAAATCATCCTCCTTCCACAGTTGTATACCACTCTGCTTGGCTTTAGTTCTGGTACTTCTAATAAATACTCTTTAGGTTTACTTACTACAGTCAATTCTTCCCTGAATTGAGGCTATTTAATTTCTTTTTTGATCATTATAATTTTTAAAATTTTCATTGCAATTTTGCTTTGATAAAGTACTACTTCTGTATGAAAAAGCAAGACTCATTAAAATTAAACTAGATACATAAATTAATTATGGCAAGTGATGCTTGTCTGTTGATTTAAATCACAATTCTAAACATGAATTTAGCCCCATATCTTAGTAATCATATTCTTTCATCAATATACCTAAAGTAACATACAAGAGTTCACATTTTTTTTCTATGGGAAATTTTTTATTTTTCCTTTTTTTAAAGTACATTTTTAGTTCTTTTTTGGTTGGCAAAATGATTAATTTATATATTAGCAGACTGCATCTATTTTGCAAACTCAATACTTTATATTTGTTAAAACACATGTGAACACTGAAACCTCTTCAAGTCATAAGTTATATTGTAATAGTGCATAGGAGGGCAAGAGCAAAATTGAAAAAATAAAACATTTGAAGAGTGAATCATTGTTCTTTTTCTGATGGTTTTTCAGTTTGTTTCTTAGTTTAGAATTGGTCTTTTTTTTTTTTTAACATTTGTTGCCTTTTGCTTTCTTGATGAAGGAACAGCCATGTTGGGACAGAGCATGCCAAGAGTTTGTCAAAGTTCAGGATATATGAACTAAATTTTGAGCAGCTAGGGCTTTTAAATTTCATTTCTTACAAATCATTAAATTTCCTGAAGAGTGAACTTTTTTTTTTTTTTTTTAATGTTTGTGAGATAGAGACAGAACACGTGCAGTTTTTTGTCACGGTGCATGAGTGGAGGCCAGAGGACAACTTTCAGATCTCAGTTTCTTCTTTGACCATATGGGCTTCTAAGGATCAAACTCAGGTTGCCAGGATTATCAGCAGGTACTTTACCAAGCACTGAGCTGTCTCATTAAGCTTACCCTGAACCTTTGGGGTTTAACCTCACTTACGGTGCATTTTAACTACAGATTTCCAGATTTTTCCAGATTTTTTATTTTTTTCCACTAATGTCATTTTTTTTGTTTGTTTGTTTTAAAATCTAGTCGGAACACAAACATTACATTCAGTTGTCATGTTGTCTATTTCTCATGTCTTGTTAGAAGAGTATCAGAGGGGTGTTTTCTAAGCTGTTCCTTAGTTTGAATTTTCTTTGCTTTTGTATGATCAGATAGGTTATGGCAACTGAATGAAATCATCTCATGTATAATTTACTGGTGATGGACCTTTGAGTACTTGGTGAGGTTAGTGTTTCCTGGTTTTCCTGTTTCTGCCTACCAGTTTACATTTTTTCTAGGTGTTTTCATCTTTCTTTTTGTCCTCTGAAGTTTTCTTGGATTTTGATAGTCTGCTTCACAAATAAGGGAGTGACCACTTGGCCTCTTTAATTCATAACTGATTCTTTTCAATTTGAAAATCAAGTTCTGCTTCCTAAGCTACAAAATGTTTTTTTGTGTTGTATTTATTCTTCCTTTTTCCACATATCTACCACCTTCTATATTTATTTTTATTATTATTGAATCCTCTTTGAGCCTTTACTCATTTTCTTTCTAGATGTTCTGGCTTCTTAGATACACAATTACTTTTTCCCTCATGGCTCATTTGTGGGCTCCTGAAATACTGCTAATGGTGGCAAGCCTTCAAGTGATTAGAAGGAAAAGAAGTCATTTATTTACCTGTGATGTTTAACACATGCTACAGGGCCTTCCTAGGACACTGAAGAAAGTGTTTGTTTTCTTTATTCTTTTCTAGTTTGAAGGGCAGTGAAGTCTTAGCTCTTTAATAAAAAAAAATTAGGAATTAGCTTTGTCTCCATAAGCTAAGTTGTAGTCCTTGTCATAGGAACTTTGTTGGATCTCTATTGTGTTTTCTTAGCTTGTGTTGAGAAAAATCCTTATGCATGCTACTGGTTGTTTTTTTCCAAAGATTCAGTAGTCTTCAGATCTCAGAACTGGCCTGGTGAACAGTGGGAGGAGGCTGAAAAGGGAAGAGGTCCTCTGCCAGTCAGTTATGAGTTGTTAGTCATTAAAAATGAAGATGGAGGGTCAGTGAGATAGCTACATACAACAACAACAAATGTAAAAACATCAAAAACAAAAGAAGAACCACTTTGGATTGCGTTCTACAAGTGCACGTTTCCTGTCTTCAGTTTCACCAAGAAAGCTTACTCCTTCGTAAGAGCACTGGGTGCTTGTCCTAGTTTCAGGTTTTCTTCCATTCTTTTATCTTTTACATGTCAGTGTCAGCTGTGTAATGCATGCCTCATTTTATAACAGAAGCCAGTTGATGGTTCATCGTTTCTTACCTATAAATGTTTCACTATACTTGAATATGTACAAAATATTGACAGTGTAAGACATGGTCTTCTTGGTAGTGTAAATGTGGGTTTTCTTTTGTTATTGTTTTAAAAGAAATGGAGAGTAGAGTTTTGGAGGACTCAACTCCTGTTTTTTACCTCCCTAAACTTTCCCCGTCTTTTAGCAAGGAGGGTGCTACTACGCTTCTTTTTCTTACCCCTGATAAAATCATCAGTAAGTCTTATTGGCCCTACTTTCAAAGTCTGTCCTGAATTCCAACTATTAGCTCTAGCCCTGCATTTATTTATTTATTTGCTTTAGTTATATTTTTTATTCTTTGACAGTTTAATACATGGATATAATGAATTTTTGTCATTTTTCTCCGTGTTACCCAGTCTCAGCGCCCTCCTCTCATCAGAAATCTTCACAAGAATTCTCTTTCCTGCTTTCATTCCTTTTTGTGTAACTTGCTGAGTTAATTAGCATTAGCATGTAACTGGGAGCGAATACCACAGAATACCACCTTTCAGTCAGTGCCATTAGTAGTTCCTCAGGGAGAGCTGGCATTTCATGAGACCTTCGCTTTTCTGTGATGAAATGTCCACAGACCCAATCTTGTGTAGGTCGTGAAGATAAACACAGCTGCAGTGAGTTCCTGGGAGTGACAGACCTTTTCATATCCAGAAGACACTGGTGCCACTCCTCCCCACCCTCTGGGTCTCTTGTTCTCTCTACCTCCTCTTAATCCTTGGAGGTGTGTGTGATGAAGATTTTTTGATTAGGGCAAGACACTCAAATCACTTACTCTATGCCTGTTGATTAGTTGTCATCTCTGTATCAACCACCTTCCACTGCCAAAAGAAAAAGAAAAGCCTTTTAGAGGAAGGCTGCGAGTTGTCCTAATCTGTGTGTAGAAGTCAGCTTGATACTGTGTCCATTCTGTAAAGCGTCTGTTGTAGATAACCCCTAGGGCCTATTACAGTTCCAGGTATGAGTTCCTTCCCATGAAGTGCACCTTAAATTCAATCAGAAAGCAGTTGATTGTCCTTGTAATCTTAACCTTCATGCCACTCCTGTACCAATGAATACACACACCTTACCAGGCTAGTCATTACTGAGGTTCCAACTGTTCACAGCAGGATAGGACTGTTGGTGACTTTTCCTGCTGAGCAGCCTGCCTTAGCTATGCTGATTAAAAAGTTGTGTTTTGCTTTAGCCTTTTAGATTTCCTGGCTTATTGACTTTAATAGTACTTTTATCTCATTTTTTTAGAATGTCATTTATCTGTGTATCTCAGGCTAGACTGTTCTTGTCTTTAGCTTTTCAAGTGCTGGGGTTACAAATGCTGTACCACAATGACTGGCTCTTAGTTTTCAAATAGGTTTGTTCACAGGTTTTCCTACAAAAATAAAACTAGCTTATAAAATTTTGTTGTGTGATTTAGAGGATGAGCTTATTGCATATTTGCTTTTTCAAAAAAATTAATACAGGTAAATATTTAGTCATTTTGGAAGGCCATATATGTAACAGTTGTATTATATTCATGGAAATGCTTTATTAGTTTTCATTACGATTTATTTTGAAGACTTTAGAGGTAAGAATTTTCAGGTGTGGTTTAGTTTAACTTTGTTTTCATTTTTATGGTGTGTGTGTATGTGTGTGTGTGTGTGTGTGTGTGTGTGTGTGTGTGTGTGTGTACACATACCCATGTTCCTTTACTTCCTGATCCATCCCATTGGCCTATGGCTGTTTTTTCTTTCTTATCTTGTATTGTTCAAAATTGAAGTCTATATAAAACGGATTCTTCTGCATTATTTGTACTTGATTTCTGATCTAGAATATCACTTTTTGTGATATATTTTGCCACTGAATAAAGTATCCTCTTTGTAATTACCTCTCTCAATTCTCTGTGTTCTTTATATTTCACATTTTACATACTGGTCTGCTTTACTATTACTAGTTTTCCTTTCATGAATTTTCTAGTTTCTCTTTGTAATTCTATTTAATATAATATTAGTTTAATACTGTTACAGTTTTTCAAAAACTTTAAATCCTTAAACTTAACAGTTTTTTGATAGTCTAATATGATTCTTAGCAATCATGTAATATGAGATTTTTAAAAATTCTGAGTGTATTTTTTGTTTTCATGAGTGATTCTTCTTTCTTTTTGCTTCATGTTCAAAATCATATGTTTATTTTTGCCCTGTTATTTTACATTCTCTAATACAAGTTATTTTCAGTTTTCTCCACCCTTTTGGATTAATGGAGTTTTCTCTTTTCTTTGATACTTTTGTTATTGCTTTTTCCTATATTTGATTTAGAAGTTATGCATTATATAAAAAGATGTATTAAATGTGTATTCTGTATATTTTAGTAACTTCACAAAATTGTGAAATTAATTACAGTTCAAACTGAAATATTTTCTCCAATTTCTATTTAGTAATACACATGAGTCTTCCTTGTCATAACTGATTATTACACCTCATCAGACCTTTCTAATTTGTTCTGAAGTAGTCAGTTTCTCTCATCTGCCTGCTTCCTTCCTTTTCCCCTCCATTACAGTGAATAACCATAAGAAAACAATTTTTTAGGCTATTTTCGTACTTGATGTAAAAACATTTAATATGCTGAATGTGAGAATAAGAAGTAAAAGAAATTTTTTAGTCAAAATTAATATCGAAATCTTAATAGACCTTTAATGCAGTTTAATACAACCGTATCTCCATCTCAGCCAATTTGCTTTTAAGTTTCTGTACCACACCATCAAAAATTCACTGTAAGGACTCAAAAGGCATTATTATGATCTCATCTTCAGTCTTGTGGGGAAATAGATATTTAGAGGACATAAACTCTTGAAATGGGTCTTCGTTTTTGAAGCTCTTTGCTTAAAATGCTTGGTAATCCCAATGTGATAGATGTACATGACATAATAGTGTGCTGGTTTTGACTGATAATTTAAATTATTGTTTCAAGAGTTTGTGTAGAGATGTTTCATTTTATATGTGCATGTAGTTAAAAAACTTCATACAGTGTTTACATTGTGTTTTGTTATAATTCTTTTTATATTTTTCTTCAGGAGAGAAACAGAAACAAACAATAACCACCGTACCATACGGAGATGTCCTATTAAAATTACAACACTAATGATGTAGACTCTGGAAATGCCTAATAAGTCAAAGAAGACGATATTAAAGCTTTTTCTGCGTGAGGTGACATCTTTGAACACTTTTAACACAAATGGACTCTTCTTGTAATGGTTTTCATCAGCGCATCTGCCCTTATATTCTCACCAAACACTTGAGAACTGTAACTTCGTCAAGCACTTTCTGTCCTGAAGCTTTTACCAGTATCTGCTGTCTTTTGTAATTATGCATCCTAGCTAAGGCACAGAAGACTGAATGAATGCAAGGATTCATTAACTCTTTGAATTTGTTAAATACTAACAGTTAACCATTAGAAGTGGTTCAATGATGTAAGAGTCACACTGCTTCAACTTTTTCTTTGTTGTAGTTTTTAAATTGTCAATTTTTAGCTCTTTGACAGATTAAAAGCAAAATAATCATGCCATATTTAGTCCTGGAGTTCAAGTCTAAATGTTTATGTGAAAAATTATTGTAGTAAACTTTTAATATGGCAAAGCAATCTTAAGCTCTATTTTAGCCAAATGAAACATAATCTGAAATTATATTAGAATATTTCCCTTGTCTTCAGACTGTTTGGTGTAACAGAATATTGGTAAGCAGCTGGGTGGGTCTCACCAGTTAATGCACATCCTTCTTCCTCCTCCCTCAATCACATGTATACTGAGAAATGTGCATTGTCTGAGGAATTATTTTATTTCTACCACTTAATGAATCTCAAAAATTTTGAGTAAATGTACCTCAGTCTAATCAGACTTTTTATGACCTTTATAACTACATTTAAAACCCTTAATTCCTATTTCTGGGTGTTTGCAGCCTGATTGCTATCATGAAGTAAAAATTTATTACTCTAGGTATTCACTAGCTAAATAAACATAGTTCTTGTTTAGCAAGCATATACTGTTCCTCAGCTCTTTTCTCCAGCTTTTGCAGTGTCCTCGCATCCTTAAAATATTTTGAAAATATGGCCTTGATCCATGAATTAAATCAGTATCTAAGTGAATGTGTTGATGCTTTATTGATCAGATCTATATAAGTGGGAATACAGCATATATCTGGGTATTCTTATAGTTATCTTTTTAACATCTTATTTTTTTCATTAATTACATACCAACATTAATTTTGTATCTTGAAACAATTGATTTTGTATAATTGAATATGTCATGCCTCTGTATTAACTTGATTTGATGGCATAGGGTTATGAAAATATTGTCCCACCCTTTATGTTACTGTTCCAAAAAGAAGAAAGCTATGTAGAATGATATGTAAGGGTGAAAATAGCAATACAGTAGATTTGAATACCTTGATGTTTTGCATTACTCCATTTATGTTTACATCATGTTTAGAAATATTTTAATTTACTATAATGTTTGGTCACTTCAACTTGAAAAACTAGTGACAGATATTCCTTTGCGGCTTTCATTTGTATAATTTTTTTGTACAATGTTTTCTTAAAATGTACAAATACTGTATTATTTGCAATACAGTATTTGTAGAAAATCATAGCTACTTAACAGTTCTTTGGTAGTCCCAGTATAGTTATATCAATGTTTACTGAAGGGAACATTAAAATATTAATGGTTTATTACTGAAAAAATAAATTTCTTAAAGGAAAATTGCACCTATTTTACCTTTTTGAGACTAAGCCATGAAATCTTGTAACATGTCTCTTAACTATTTATAATGAAAATTGGCATTTGGGTATAGTCACCACAGCAATGTTCTATATCCCTAAGATCGTATAGGTAGGACGTTTCGAAGATGACTAGTGTCATTCAAGAAGTCCTATTTGAGAAAACTGAAAAAAGGGTGACCTTGTAGGAAGGAGCTGAGTCCTCCCCCTGAGGTTCTCTTTTTCTTGGTGCTTTATTAGCAACTCTGGATCTTTTTATAAATCTAGTTACATTATAAATGAATTCCATCTTGTTTAATTTACATTAGGTTTTTATGTAAGAAATGTTACAGAAACACCCATTGAGCAGGTAGATTGCAGTGGACTTAGACATGTCCAGGGTAGCTGAGAGTCTATGCATGGTGAAGAGTACATCCCAGTGCCTTTAACCTGGATTTCTGATCTTCAGTGAAGTGGGTGCAGCATTCCTTTGGAAAAAAAGCTTTCACTTAGTAATTTTGTGTTTTCCTCATTTAAGTTTTTCTCGAAGCACCAACTTCTCTTCCTTTTTGGTCTGTCAGTATATTGCAAAATATTTTTACTGTAAATGAAATGGTTGCAGGTTGTCTTGAGCACAACCAACGAATGTTTCTTAACTGTGGGGACCAAAAGGGAGAGAGCCTGGGCTCTGCAGGAGGAGGTGCGTAATCAGATGTTTGAATCATAATTAAGGCTTTATTGGCCCAGTAAATTTTTTGCTTAATGTTTTGTTTTCCAATTTTTCATTTGAATGACTTATTAAATTTATCTTTTGTGGGTATTTTGTTTTGAAAGGTATTATAGTTTGTATATTTAACAAGGGAGATGATGTAACCAAAACTAGTATTCTTTCACTATACATATTGGTACTTGAAAATTCCTTAAAAAACAACTCTGCCTTTTTTAGTACTTAATTCCTCATTTTAACATAAGTGATCTTTCTAATTGAAAAGCTGTGTTATTTTTGAGTACCATGCATGAGGGGTTAAGCTGATGCTAAAACAGTTTGCAATAAAAAAGTGAATCAGCTTAAGTCATTTAATCATTTCAAGTGCATTCTGCATCCTTCAAAAGTAAGTTTGAAAGATTTTAAGAGAATCGTGTTTTCATTGAGCTTTGCATATCTTTTTGTTATGCCATGTAAATTCCCTTTTTCGTATGATTAAAGGAAGGTTCTAATGAAGTGATTAGCTCATTTACATTCACTTGTAGCAGTTACATGAGAATTTGAATTTGTCGTGTTTGGGTTTGTTCATTCCTGTGAATGATGGTACAGTTAGGTGAGATTTTTCTGTTATGGTACCCAAACTCACCATTTGGTCCTCTTTAATCTTTGAGGGTTTCAATAAAAATCGTTCACTCATATTTGTGGGTTTTTTTTTTTTTAGTTTTATCTATCTATAGATAACATTAACTTTATTGTGGGTTTCCTGGTTGGCAAGTTCCAAAAGATTATACTTTTCATTTTAGTTGGTTAAAATTACATTATTTTAGTTGGTCATTTCAATGAAGAAGAAGAAATAAATACAGGAAAAGGAACAGCTTATCCTAATCTTTATCTATTCAGTTCAACCTCTCGTATCCCATGTTCTTAATACTCTAGCTCCAGAAAAAAGAGAAGGCCCCTTCATTTTCATGCAGAAGTTGGGTCACCAGCTGTCTGGTAACCGTAATCCCTGGTTCTTGTTCCTAAGGACTGTTTTGTGCACAGTTTGCACATTATCCTTAGAATTAATCAAATTTATGTGGACAAATCATTGTAATTTTAGATTATATGTTGATCATCACTTAGCTGTCTGAAAAATTTGTTCAGATGGGAAAACCAAAAGCACATGGTGTCTGTTGCTGAAGTCAGCGGGGAGCATATGAAATGTCTGACTGCCACGTGTCCTCAGTGCAAAAGCATCAGAAACCTCTTCTGTATCATCTCCCTTAGGAAAAGTTTGTATTATATTAGCATAACTTAGAGTTAAGGATGGCCATTAATTTTTGGTACTTTGAATCTGCTTGTTCTTAACTAAGGCTTAATTACAGTCTAAGATTGAAGATACTTGCAATCTGAGTAGAACTTGCCAATATGTAATCTTAAAGAGAGTTCTTTTAGATTTCTTCATTCTACAGTGATAAACAATTCCTATATGACATCATATATGGTACTGTTAGCTTAAGTACAACTTATTTATAAGTGCATGAAATCCAGGATTCATCTGATAATACAGGAACTAAATGTAAGTGGACAGTCATTTATATAAAAATACAAGATACAAATACATGAATACCGAGTTAACCACTGTTGGAGTCCTTACCCCTTTCTGCCACCCCACGTGTGTCCCCAAAGCACACACGTAAAAGACTTCAATTTTTGAATGTCATTTCAACATACTGTGCATTTCTAAAAGATACAGAATGGAAGTGCCAAGTGGTGGCAATAAAACTGGAAGACTGGTAATTACATCTAGCTAGTAGATGACACTGAGTAAATCTGTTACTGTGTTTGTGAAAATTAGAAGGTTAAAGTAGAATGCTGCCACATTACAGACACATCTTTGCAGTTGTGAGATTTTGAATCTTGGTTTAAGCTTTCTTGGCCATAACTTACTCTAATACTAACATGTTTATTTCGTTGAGAATAAGTTTGGGGCTGGAAAGATTGCTCGGGTTAAGACTGTCTCGCAAGCAAGAAGGTCCTGAGTTGGGATCCTAGGTCCCAATCAAAAAATGTCAGGCAGAAATAGTGGAGGCCTGCACTTCTAGCTCTGGTGGGTGGAGCCTGGGAAATCACAGAGCAGCAAAAAGAAGAAGCAATCCAGGATGTTTCCGAAAGAGTCACTCTTAGTCTTCCATAGGGACGGCTCTCTCTTTCTCTCTCCCTCTCTCTCACACACACACACGCACTCACTTGTGCGCACGCGCACAAAAAATTAAAAGTTTGAAAATAGGTTTGGCCACCAATATGGTTTTTGTGTTTTCTTTATAGCATAAGTTAAATTGAGTCTCTGTCCCAAATAAATAATTTTTTCTCCTATTTTTATTTTCCTTATATTTTAAGTATGGTTACTTCAGTAAAATATTTGCTGAAAAATCGACCAAGTGGCACCACTCCCCATTTCATAGTGTCTTAGAAACTAGTGAGCCAATATTGATACCTCATTGCTAAAGAGTATATTTATTCTTTTTTCAGGTTTTAAATTTTTTTCTGCTTAATCTTTCTTTTCTGCCTTGTGATTCCATTAAAAAGATCACATTGTTTTTAGTTGTGATGATTGGGTCCCTTTTGGTTGTAATGGGCTGGTTTAGTGATGTTGATACATGCTGTATGGAATGTTCCTACCTTGCAGTCTGGCTGGTGTGCGTGTGCGTGTGTGTACATACATGTGTATGTGTGTGCCCCTCTGCATGGTGGCCAGGGAGGACAATCGGGTGTCCTGCTCTGTCACTCTGATTTTATTCCATTGAGACAGGGCCAGCCATTCACTGATCCTGGAGCTGTTTTTTGCCTAGGCTGACTGGCCACAAACCCCAATAATCCAGTCTCTGCCTCCCTGCAGTCCTGGGAATACAGTTGTGCATGTGACCATGCCCAACTTAAATTACTGTGTGTGTCCCCAAAGGTGCTGTGTGCCCCTGTGGGGAATCAAGGGTGACTTCTGAAGTCATCCTGGATTGCTTCTACCTTCTTTTTGCTTTGCTCAGAGATTTCCAGGCTCCACCCTCCAGGACCAGAAATGAAGGCCTCTACATTTCAGCCTGGCATAGTTTTATGTGGGACCTGGGATCTTCGGCTTGTGAGGCAGAGTCTTAACCCCTGAGCCATCTCCAGCCTCAAGTCTGTCCTGACCCATACCTAGTTTTTAATGTGTTGCTGCCAATCCAAACTCAGCGCTCAGAATTACAAGAGCAAGCACTCTTTCCTACTGAGCCATCTCCCTGGCTTCATGGGGTATTTTATGCTTAGGTATATTTTGAACTTTGGGGTGGACATTCATACATGTGAAGGGCTGCTTCTATCATACACCAAGAAAGCAAACAACATCATATGACTTAATGTTAACCTTGATCACCCGGTGAGATAGTGTTCGTCAGATTCTGTACTTGAAGTTACTCATTCGTATTCATGGTACTAGGGCCTTGTGGCATGTTCAGTAGTCTACTGAGCTATATCAGCAGTTTTTCATTTTCTAAAACAGGATATGATGGCTATTCTTGATTGTCAGCTTGATTGAGTTGCAAATGCTTGTGAGATTAATGAGTCACACCTCTGGTGTGTCTGAGGGTTTCCATGGAAACTTCACTAAAGAGCAACACCTGCCCTGAATGAGGGCAGCATCACCTTATGGGTTGGAGCAAGGAGAAGGAAGCCATCCATGTAAGTGTTCTTTCTGCTTCTTGGCTACCATGATGTGAGCTGTTAGGCTTCCACCTCCTGTCTGTGGTGAACTGAAACTTTGCACCAAGCCACATCCTTGGTGCACATTCTCAGGACTCATTCTGGCCTCAGACTTGCAGCAATTTCTGAAGCATGTTACTGTGCCCAGCCAACTGTTCAGCCTCTCCTTTCTATGCTTGCCTCTTCAGAAGGAAGGCATAGTCGACATTGCAGTGAGGAATTAGGCACTCTTGTCTTTGTGCTTGTAAAGAGAATTACAGGAATCTTATATTACTGTTATCCCAGCAGTCTTAATTTTCCTCTCACATCTTTAGAAACACCTTCATTTTCTCCTCCTTGTTTGAGAAGTTGAGATTCTAGCAGAGATTCAGTTGCTTCACACCTACTTTAATCCAAACTATGTAGAGGAGCAGTGATTTAATAAAGGGGTTGAAGATGAAGCAGTAGCTAAGGTTTCTATTATTGTAAAAACCTGGGTATTGTGTGTATAGCAAGTGTTGCCTTCATCTTTGGCTGGAAAAAACCTGAGGCAGGAATTGCATGGTACATTATGGTTAAATTGGAACATTCTTTTTAGATGTTAAAAAAAAACAAAACAAAAACTTAAGCAGTATAGCATCTGTTTTTTAATAGAATTATATATGCATAATTTTTTTTCAACAGCATATTTATAAAATACAGTGACAATGTTTGAAAATCAGATAAAAATTGCCCTGTCTTACCATTATCAATCAGTTACTTTAAGTAACATCTTTTTCCACACCCCTTGCCAAGTTCTGATCACTATTCTGGTGTCTCAGAGGTCATGTGGGATCATAAAGCATTTATCTTTCTGTGCTTGGCTTATTAATGTCAAAATTCTTTTGAATCATTGTCAGTTTTTTTTAAGATAGTGGTCAAGAGAGTGCACTTTTGGAGGTTGAAAACTTCCTGGAATCCTGGGCCTACTACCTAACTAAGCATGGATTTCCTGGTGGGTTAAAGACATAAGAAGTAAAAGAATAATAATACAACTTATTTCAGGATGATTATGTGAAGTAATGACCCTTGTGTTTAGCACCATCCCTGGGCCCATTTTTGACCCTCAAAAAGTTACCTGTCCTTTTTTGTTACTTGTGAAGAACTTAAGACCCTTTATTCCCTTGCAGATTTTTTAGGGTTACCTTCGCTGCTTAAGTGCAGCTAGAGATTGTATTCAAAACTGACTGCTGTAATTTCTTGCTGTTTACTGAGATTGCTGTCTGAGCAAAGCTTCATTGTCATTTGTGTGTGTGTGTGTGTGTGTTTTTTTCCCCCACCATTTTCATTGGTTTACAGCCATAGTTATTCTCATTAAAATATAACAGTAGTTTGTCCTGCTGGAGTTGAATGCAAAACAAAAAAATGAGTTAAAATTGCAGGAATACAAACCTGGAGGCATAATGGTTCAGAGAAACTTTTGACCAACGAAGAAAATCTAGAAATACAGAGGCTGCTTTTCTTACTACAAACGCCCCTAATGCTTTCATTTAGAAATGTAAGAAAACTATACTATAACCAATAACATTTCAGAAACATTACCTGCATATGTGGCTTCCATATTTCACTGGTGAAATTGTGCAGCTTAGTAGATGCAAAACAGAATATCAAGTCTAACTAGCCTTTTGCTAGTCTGAGGAAGATATCTTGGAGTATCTGAAGTAATTACCTTCAGAAGTTTAAGTGCTGCACGATATAATATTATTCTATATCCTCTACAAATGTATATTAAACTTTGTACTTGGATGATTTAGGAAGTGCTGAGATCACAATTAGTGTAGTTGGCCACTGTATCCATGAGGTTTACATCTGAGGCATCTGCCACTGGATTGAAAGTGATCAGCAAAAAAAATTCTGTCTTTTTGGAGCATTACAAACTTTGTTCCTTATAGTCAGTCCCTAAGCAATACAGTCTAAGAGCTGTTACATCATGTTAGATATTATAGAGATGGTTGGAAGTATAATAAGAAATTAGGCAGACACTAGGCATTTTGTATAGGACTGGGATGCACCTACATGTATTTCCTTGAGTGTACTTGTTTATTTTGCAAGATTTAAACATGCAAGTTGGTCAAACTTGACCAAGTTGTTTAAAAAATGCTTTGGAAATCATGATGAAGGGTAAGTTGTCCCGGTTGAGTTGCAAAGTGTAAATGTTTATGGGGAAGATCAAAGACACTTTGACACTCAGCTTGCAAGTGTTTATTTCAGTCCTCATCCCATTGGGAAAGCTGAAATGATGCCCTGAAAGTGTGGGATCTAGAAGAAAGATATCGGAATTCAAACCAGCAGACTCTTTAATCAGAGGAAGAATTTCAAACTTCTATCAAGTAAGGCAATTAAAGTATATATTTTGAAGTCATTTAAGGTTTGTATTACTTTATGATTCAATCCTTAACTGACGTGCTTTCTTGCTAATGCTGTCCATTGCTAAAATCTTGAATTAAGTTATAGGTTTTTACAGTCCTGAAGCTTTTTTTTTTTTTTTTGGCATTAACCAGGTGAATAATTGGTGCATGTGTACATGTGTAATCATAAAGTGTTTTGTCTTTTCAAACAAATGCAATAGAGAGAAAAATATCCACGATACTTAGAAAGCATTATATGCTGGCCCTTACACGTTTATTTCAGTTAATCGTAAGCTGTGCTTACTGTGTGATGTATTGGGAAGAGGAAGTGTGCCCAGCAACAACAGTTCCTGGTTTGTAAATTTAAAGCCACTGAAACCACGTCAGGTCTTCGGGCTTGCCTTGAGAAATTAAACCATTCCTCCTTTGCTCAGCTTGTACCAACTGGTTGAAGCAGAATGAGTTTAATATCTATCTTGAAATTATGCAGCCTCAGTTTTCCATCTAGGTTTGTTTGTGTTAACATCCTCCTTGTTTTCAAGGTCCTGTAGCATACACAGAAATGAGTCCAATCCAAAGTAATGCAGCAATAAAAAGATTTCTTCAGGTTTTTCTCCAGCCAGAGAAGATAGTAACACTACCTTCACAGTATCCAGCATTGATCTTTTAGGCAATCAAGATAAATTTAAAAAGCAAGTTCAAAGAAGGTGTTTTAGACAGCTTTCCAATGCTGATAAGACATTAAAGTGTCAGGGGTGCTTGGTAGACGCCCACATCCAGCACAAATTTCTCAGCCTTCCACTGGTTTCTGAGTTGTTTTGATGCTCACATTATTCTCCTGGACTCTGCTCTTAATTGATACTTCAGGTAATATGTTAGTAATACCAAATGCATGATGATATAAACCTTAATATACTTACATATTAGCTAGTTAATCTCAAGCCATCTTTACACATGAGCTACTGAGCAAATCAAAGAGCTTTTATTTGTGTGTGGGAAATATATATTTTTAATTATATATATATTTCTAATTATATATATATTTCTAATTATATAAGAAGTATAATATTAACTATCTTCTGTTTCATTTAGGAAACGGACTGGATTTTCTTCTATTTATTACAATGTCACTTGTCACTTAAGTCTTTGGAAAACAGAGCAAATGGAAAGGTCTCCTTGGTGGCATGGAGATTGCTTTGAAGGTCCCTCTCCCATAGTAGCTGTCATGGGGAACTTGATATCCATCCTCTGTGCAAGTGGATTCTTAGGCAGTTCTGTTCAATCTTTGAGCAGCCCTGTTCCACCACACACAAGCCCTCCAATGCTCCTGTTACTCATCAACCTTGATCTTGTTGCACTTCTCAATGAGCGTATGTTACACAGGACCTACGGCTTTTAGTTTCTCCAAGATTCCCTCGACCTCATGTCAATTCATCACCTCTAGCTTTGTGGTCCATAAAAAGAGCAAAAGTAGTTTAGCAAGCAAAATTGGTTCTGATTAGCTTTGTATTTACCTTTTTGGAGATGATCTTTCTATGTCATTCAAGCTGACCTTGAATTGGGCTAAGGCGATTCCCTGTCTCAGCCTCTGGAGCAGCTGGCGCTGCACGTGCACATCCCCTGGCACTCTGGTTTGTGGGATGAGAGCGTGCTGTGAGCATTATGAGAGGAGTGTTATTTTAGTCTTGCTCTTGCTTTGACACACAGGCTGCACAGAAGTAACAAAGAGTAAATGTCCTTTTCTGAGCTCAGGAATTGTTGACAGGCACGATTGTCACACAGATATCATGTCAGAGCTAAATCTGTCAGAGGGAACATTTTTCCAGTATTCACTTTGGGACTCTGAAAAACTGCAAATTAGTTATTTTCCCTCTGGACCGGCACATTCCAACCAACTGCAATATGAAATGCCTTCAGCTTAGTTTGCTTGTTTAGCTCTCAGGTGGAGCTTTAAGCCTAGATTCCTAGTTCACACTTCCAAATCAGCTACCACTGCACTCTTCTTGCTAGTACCTCTAGTATGCAGAAAAGTAGATTGCTAAACCATGGTCAGCATTTATGATACAGGCAATGCTTGTAACTACAGATATGAAAGAGGATTCCATTGACCATTCTTTTTTTTTTTTTTTTTTTTTTTACTGTCAGCTTACTGTGACTCTCCACCTTGTAAAAGGATAATGCAGAAAATAATTACACAAATAGTCAGCAGAGGGAGTGGTTGAGATTTGATTATTACATTTGTTGGGGTTTGGTTTTTGTTTCACTTTTCAAGATTTGATTTGTGTGTGCCCATGCAAGTGGATATGAGTGCATGTCATAATTAGGTTATCTTACCTATGTGTTGCCATCCTCATGGCTCCTGTAAGGTACTTGGTATAAATGATGACTGCTTCCTTGTTGACATTTTGCATGCAAGTTGCTTGCATTGGGGCCTGTCTGGGTTATTCGTGTTTGCTGCTGGCATTATCCTGTTAAGAATAATTAACAGAATTGTCCTTACTTCTGCTTTTTGCTTTTGTCTGTTTGAGATGGTCTGTTGAGCCCAGATTGGCCTCCAACTCCTCAGCTTCAGTTCTTCTTTCCTCATTTTCCTGAAGGTCTTGCTGCTGATGCTGTTCTGATAGGTTGCCTGGTCGCGCTAGTGAATTGTTCACCCCATGGCCAGCAAGCAAGGGACAGGAAGACGATTTCAAGAGCTCATTCCTAGTGTCCCAAGGACCTCCTATTAAGTCTACCTCTTTCGGATTCTACCACCTCTTCTAAGGGCCACCTCAGGGACCTAAGCAGGCTTGAATGTATATGAGGACTTTTGGAAGATACTGAGAATGGAGATAGAACTCTCCGTTTTATAATCTTGACACTTTATTGAATAAATGTAATGCTTGGAAAATCACCACAGTTTTCTTCTATGGCATCCCCAGGCTTCTTACCATTCTCTGTAAGCCATGTTCTCTGCTCAGTACTTGGTGAACAGCCTTGACGTTGGCTTGATGGCACAGACTGCTCAAATGTACCCTGAGCCCTCTAGTGGTTTAAGCTAAAAAGGGGAAACTAATGTTGGCTTCCAAGCACTGTGTTGTTTTACACACACACACACACACACACACACACACACACACACACACATATAGTAGGAAGGCAGGTTTTTTGTGATTATATATGTAGCCATGATTAGATTTTTATTTCCCAGCAGGACACAGAGAAGAGGGATCAAGTTGGTGGCCCTGCTGGATCAGGGGGAACGGGTGGTCTAGCAATTTTAACAATGTCCCTCCCAAGTCTTACATCCTTTCAAGGGCACTTCTTCAGTGCTTTCTTGTAGCAGGCTTTTATTTGGAAATTGTAAGCAGCATTCTCCTTAACACCAATTTTTGAGTGAGTAAGAAACGAACCAATACTCAATTTTCACCTGCTACTTCCACACATCTGTTTCTGTGTCTTGTTTTGATAGAGTTGGTTCTTGTGCTTCTTGACAGACATGTAGATCCATAGGCACACATACATCTGGCATCTCTGAGATGTTTCTGATACCTGGTCCTGCAATGGTATGAAAAAGTGTCACATCCAGTGAATGAGATGCATGGCAGAAATAGATACACAAGCATTCGATGCTGCCTCCTTTGCATCCTTCTACAAGGTGCTGAAAGTGTGCTTGAACTTTCAATTTCTCTTGACACTTCACTTTATTAGCAACAGGGGAAGCGGTGGTATCTTCTGTTTTAAACTTTGTCCACCTGAGAACAAATTCAAGGTCTTCTTTTCTACATATCTAAGTTTGTTATCCTGGGAAATAACTCAGGAAGTTATGTCTGCATAAATAGTGCTGGTAAGAATCTATTCTTACAGAAACAGTGTTGCCAAAACGCAGGACATAGCTAAGAGGTCAGATCACCATGGCAGGATTGTTTGCCAATGAGATATTATGCCAAGTAATGTGGTTGGTAGTAAATACTTTCTATGGTGTATGTGGCAGTAATTACAGCTGTTGACTTGCCACCTGAGTTATGGGCCTCTGGGCAGACCTATGAGGAATTACTTAGTTAAGGTAGGGCTCTGGAGGACCTCTAGAAAACTGTCTAGCTGTGCAATTGTGTGGCAGGACCCAGCACATTATGGGTTGGTGAACATTCCTTGGGCAGGTGAAGGCGATGGGGAGCTACTTGGCTACAGGAAAGCTAGAAGGCAGCACTGGTCCTTGGTCCTCTGCTCTGGCTGTGACTGATGTGGCCAGTTTCTGTGTTTCCTGACGCTGGTGTGATTCCCCTGCCATCACAGATTGAAAATGTAAGCGGGCAAAATCTCCTTGTTCCCTAAATTATTTGGATCCAAGGGGTGGGAGAACTGAGACAGTGCACTTTTTAGAAACCTATTTGGGGTATATAAATCCAATGAGGTTCTTTCATCACATCTGTCCTACCCCAATTTAGTGAGCAAGCTCATCTTCCTCTTGAATGAGGCCCGGAGCTGTGTAACCAGAAGAACAACATAGTGGATGGTCAAACTTGTCTCAGTGCCACTATGCTGGCTTGACATGCTGTTCAGCTTCTAGTTCTATAGTGTGCAGAGCTCCAAACAGTTGTGTATAAAAATCTAGGTCCTCTGCTGGAGAGATCACAGGATAACATATAGAGAAAGAGACCAACCCATCTTGGCTACCAAGAAAATCTTTAAATGACTTCAGACATTCCTTCCTCCTCCCTTCTAAGCCACAGGCAATGTGTAGGAAGGTGAGAGATTGCAAGAGGATTATTTTCTAAGTCCCTGCACTTTGCTGAGGCTCGGAAACCAAAACAGAAATTGTTTCTTAGAAGTGGAATGTTGGGGGAAGGGGAAACAGACCCAGTGCATGAGGGTTTGGCTTAGGGGTGAATGACAGTGGGAAGGAACTTGAAGAAAATGTTAGGGAAATAAAGTGAAAATTGAGGGCTTACAATGATACCCACAACTTTAATTTTTCATTGTTTTAGTGTTTCATGAATATAGTGCGTTTATAACATTTAAATACCTTAATCCCTATCTCGTTTCCCCCTCCTTTTCTCAATACAGCCTTTCTTCTTCCTTGCCAGTCTGCCTTCTATTTTCATGCCTTTTTGAATGTGTGGCCTGCTGAATTTCTTCAGGGTTGTCTTTGATGGCATGTGCCTGAGTACTTCATGAATCATGTGTCAGTGGGCATGTCACTGAGGAAAGCATCTTCCCTTCCCCCTCATCAGTCTCTCAGGAAGGGTTGAAGCCTCTTGAGATCCTTCCCCTTCCATGGTGAATGTTGATAGGACAAATCCTGTGCAGTTCTTGTGGAAATATGCATAGTTGCAGTGAAATGGATGCAGTAGCCCTGTCATGTCCAGAAGATGCTGTCTGGCTGTCCCCCTGCCCCTTCTCAGGCCCTTACAATCTTACTGCTCTATCTTCTGTGATGTTCCCTGAGCCTTCGGTACCCACAGCTTTAACAGCAGGAAATACAGTAGGAATGATGGATGTGGAAATAACATAAACCGTAATAATAATAGTAAAGGGAGAATGAAAATAAGTTGGAGATGAAAAGCAAAAGTGAAAAGGAAAAAGCAGCAAAATGGGGAAGTAACAGTTTTCATGTGAAGAAAGAGACTAAAAATTTGACTATTAGGGTGAGAAAAAAATGGCAATAAAATAAGCTTAAAACTAATAAAAGAAAAAGTACATTAAATAAACAAAAGGGGGATGCTGGGAAATGGCTCAGTTGGTAAGTGCCTGCTGTACAAGTGGGAGTACCTGAGTTTGGGTCCCCAAATCCACAAATCATTCAAGGCATATCAGCACTGTCTGTAGTCTTAGATGGGGAAGTCACGGTCAGCCAATCCAAATGAGCAAGCTCCAAATTCAGAGACAGAGAGAGAGACCCTGCCTCAAAAAATGAGGTGGAAAAGGATTGAGGAAGACAGTTAATGTTGATCTCTGTCCTGTAAAACACACCTGTATACACATTCATGTGCACAAGCACACTCAAGACAAACATGATAAAAGGAGGAATGAGAAAAATATATACGAACTCATCAGCAAAGAAAAATCTTAAAAGAAAAGTAAGTTTAAAATAATTTGTGTGTGTGTGTGCCAGGCAGTTATGCTGGCCAGAGTGGAGATGCTCCACTTCTGCCAGTCTGCACTTCTTCCTGTGTCTGATGGGTTATGTGTGCCTTGGATTGACTGTGCCTGGAGATACCACTTATGTGGGATAGAGCAAGCCTGGGGATATAGCTTATGTGGCCAGAGGAAGTAACTGGAGACTGAAGCTGGTTAGACTTCTTTGTTTTTTTTTTTAATTTTTTTTAATTAAAAAAATTTAAAAAATATTTATTTAGTTAATAAATAAGCCTGAGAGTTTATGTTCTAAGAAACAGTATTCTATTTTTCTTTTTGTTTTTTTTTATTAAAAATGTAATTATACATTTTAAAATTTTTTACCAGTTCCCTCCCTCCCCCCTCCTCCCCCTGAACCCCCTCCTCTCCCTCCCCATCCCCCAGTGCCTCCCCCCCAATTCCCAGAGAGTCCTTTATTGTGTACGCCTGACTCTCCACTAGGTCCTCTTCTCCGATGACATATAAGGACCCAGTGGCATTTCCATAAGCCCTTTCTCTTGTTCTCCTTAAGCATAGGAGCACTACTATGGCTGTCAATCCCTTGCCTCCAGGGATCTTGGTGCCCTTAACAGATGCTAGACTTTATGAGGGCAACAGTGCGCTGGACATTGTGCAGGGCATGCAAAGTCCCATTATGATTGCTTTGGCCTCAATTATTGTTGAGAATCTTGCAAATCGTTGTTCCTCCCATCCTTTTGCTCTTACAATCTTACCGCCCTCTCTTCAGCAAATGTCCCTGAGCTCCAGGATGGGGAGAGATTAGGCTGGCCTAGTTCTATGTGATTGATATAGAGTCTCTGAAGTTCTGGATTGTGGTTTGTTGATTTTCTTTTGCAGTTTTGCTGCTCCTGCAATGCCCTTCACTCCATCGTGATGGGCACTGTATGTCACCCCCTGGCCAGAGACAAAAAGCTGTTAAACTGGAGTCTTGTTATAAGAGCACATTAAAGGGTAGATGTAATAAAAGTAGGAAACCTCAGTGAGGGAGGAGTCAATCACCCATTTGCAAAATGATTACTTTTTATCTGCCAGACTATATGCCCTCCCCTTCTGGTGAGATCATACCCCCTCAGCTGTAAATGATCAGTAATGAATGTCTGTGAACTTAACCAGGTGTCACATTACTTACTTGAATTCCTTGATGGAGGCCTACTTTCTCTGCTGTAACATGTTCCTCTCTCTCCTTGTTTCTGGTTTGGCCCTCCAACCCCATCCCTCCTGTTCATAATCCTTACAATTACTGTCTCTAGGTGGGCTGGGTGAGTTTGGTACTAGGAGCCACCTATTAGGGAGTACATACGGTGCTTAATTTTCTGGGTTTGGGATACTTCGCTTAATATAATTGTTTCTAATGACATCCTTTTTCCAGCAAATTCCAGTAATTCATCATTTTTGATGGCTGAGTAGTACTCCATTGTATAGATGTACCACTGTTTCCATATCCACTCGTCAACTGTTGGACATTTAGGTTGATTCCATGACTTTGCTATTGTAAACAGTGCTGCTATGAACATAGTCATGCTTGTGCTATCGAGGCGAACCTCTGCTGCATGGGGGGTTATTCCCAAAAGTGGGATAGCAGGGTCATATGGTATTTCAATCTTTAATTTCTTTAAGAATCTCCAGATGGCTCGCCAGAGTGGCTGTGTGAGCCTGCATTCCCACCATCAATGTAGGAGAGTTCCCCTCTCTCCACATCCTCTCCAGCATTTGTCGTTGTTTGTATTGTGGATTTTTGCCATCCTGACCGGGGTGAGATGATATCTCAGGGAAGTTTTGATTTGCATTTCCCTGATGGCTAAAGAAGTGGAGCATTTTTTAAGATATTTGTTAGAGATTTTAATTTCATCCCTGGTAAAGTTTCTTTGAAGTTCCAGGGCCCATTTTTCAATTGGGCCATTGTTTTCCTTGGAGTTTAGTTTTCTAAGTTCTTTGTGCACTCTGGACAGTAGAGCTCTGTCAGATATGTGGTTAGTGAAGATTTTCTCCCATTCTGTGGGTTGCCTTTGAGCTCGTGTTACAATCTCTTTATCTGAACAGAAGCTCTTTAGTTTCACAAGATCCCAACTGTTGAGAGTTGGTAGCAGTGACTGTGCCATTGGATGTCTGTTTAGGAAGTGTTGGCCTAGCCCAATCAGCTCGAGGGAGTTCCCTATCCTTTCAACTATGGTTTTTAAAGTCTCTGGCCTGATATCAAGGTCCTTGATCCATTTGGAATTAAGTCTTGTACATGGTGACAAGTATGGTTCCAGCTTTAATCTTCTGCCTGTGGAGATCCAGTTTTGCCAGCACCATTTGTTGAAGATGCTGTTCTTTTTCCATTGGATTCTTTGGGCCCCTTTGTCAAAGACCAAATGGCTGTAACTTTGTGGGCTTATATCTGGGTCTTCAACCCTTATCCATTGATCTGTGTGTCTATTTTGGAGCCAATACCAGGCAGTTTTTATAACTATGGATGTGTAGTATAGACTAAGGTTTGGTATGGTAATACCTCCAGCTGTGTTTTTGTTACTCAGGATTGTCGTTGCTATCCTGAGTCTTTTGTGCCGCCATATGAATTTTGAGATTGTTTGGTCAACTTCTTTAAAGAATTGCTTTGGGATTTTAATTGGTATAGCATTGAATTTGTATATTGCCTTTGGTAGGATGGTCATTTTTACAATGTTGATTCTACCAATCCAGGAACATGGAAGGTCTTTCCACCTTCTGGTGTCTTCTGCAATTTCTTTCTTGAGGGTTTTAAAGTTTTCATTGTAAAGGTCTTTTACCTCCTTGGTTAGGTTTATACCAAGGTATTTCATTTTTTTAGGGGCTATAGTAAATGGGATTGTTTCTCTCAAGGCTTTTTCACTTCTTTCATTGTGGGCATATAGGAAGGCCTCTGATTTTTGCACATTTATTTTGTATCCTGCCACCCTGCTGAACTTCTCAATTAGTTCCAGGAGCTTCCTGGTGGAGTTTTTGGGATCACTCAGGTATAAGATCATGTCATCTGCAAATAGGGACAGCTTGACTTCTTTCTTGCCGATTTGAATCCCTCTTATGTCCCTTTCTTGTCTTATGGCTTCAGCTAAGACTTCAAGTACAATATTGAATAGAAGTGGTGAGAGTGGACAGCCTTGTCTAGTTCCTGATCAAAGTGGGAATGCTTCCAATTGTTCCCCATTGAGTATAATCCTTGCTGTGGGCTTTTATTATATTGATAAAGGTTCCTTTCATTCCTACAGTCTCTAGCGTTTTGATCATAAAAGGCTGTTGGATCTTGTCAAAAGCTTTTTCTCCATCTATGGAAAGTATCATGTGGTCTTGGACTTTGGACTGGTTTACATGATGAATTACATTTATTGATTTGCGTATGTTGAACCAACCTTGTGTGCCGGGGATGAACCTACTTGGTCCCCGTGAATGATCTTTTTGATATGTTTTTGAATCCGATTTGCTAAAACTTTGTTGAGAATCTTTGCATCTGTGTTCATCAGAGAGATTGGCCTATAGTTTTCTTTTTTTTAAGTGAATCTTTATTAGGTTTTGGGATTAAAACGATATTAGCTTCATAGAAGGAATTTGGTAGTGTTCCTTCCTTTGCTATTTGATGGAACAGTTTAAGGAGTATTGGTGTTATTAACTCCTTAAATGTCTGGTAGAATTCTGTGCTGAATCCATCTGGCCCAGGACATTTTTTGGTGGGAAGATTCGAGATTACTTCTTCAATTTCCTTGTATGTTATAGGACTATTTAAATAATTCACAACTTCCTGATTCAATTTAGGTAGGTTGTGTTTACTTAGAAATTCATCCATCTCTTTTGTGTTGTCAAACTTCACAGAGTACAAGTTTTTGAAATATGATGTTATAATTCTCTGGATTTCTTGGGTATCAGTAGTGATAACTCCATGTTCATTTCTAATTTTGTTAATTTGGGTTTTCTCTCTCTTGCTTTTGGTTAATTTAGCTAGGGGGTATCAATCTTGTTGATTTTTTCAAAGAACCAGCTTTTTGACTGGTTGGTTTTTTTCTATCGTTTTCTTAATCTCGATTTCAGATATTTCTCCCCTTATTTTGCTAATCTCCTCTCTTCTACTACTTTTGGGATCAGATTGCTCTAGTTTTTCTAAAGCTTAAAGCTGCATTGTTAAGTTGTTTATTTCTGATGTTTCCATTTTTTTGATGTAGGCATTAAGAGCTATGAACTTACCTCTTAGAACAGCTTTCATTGTGTCCCAGAGATTTTGGTAAGTTGTATTTTCGTTATCATTCACTTTCAGGAAATCTTGAATTTCCTTTTTAATTTCTTCCTGAATCCAATTCTCATTCAGCATCATATTGTTAAGTTTCCAGGAGTTAGTGTATTTTCTCTTGTTTGATGTGTTGTGGATGTCCAGCTTTAGGCCGTGGTGGTCTGATAGGGCACAGGTTAGAATTTCAACTTTTTTGTACATGTGTAGATTCGTTTTGTGGCCCAATATGTGATCTATTTTGGAGAAAGTTCCGTGTGCTGCTGAGAAAAATGTGTATTCTTTGGTACGTGGGTGAAAAGTTCGATAGAGATCTGTAAGGTCCATTTCTTTCAGGGTTTGATTAAGTTCCAAAGTGTCTCTGTTAAGCTTTTGACCTGTTGATCTATCCCATGTTGAGAGGGCAGTGTTGAAGTCCCCAAGAATTATCGTTTGGGGGTTGATTTCTTGCTTTAGACGCTGTAGGGTTTTTTTAATGAATGTGGAGGGGCCCGTATTGGGTGCATATATGTTCAGTATTGTGAAGTCTTCCTGGTGAATTGTACCTGTGACTAAAATGTAGTATCCATCCGTGTCTCTTATAATTTTCTTTGGTTTGAAGTCCACTTTGTCTGATAACATAATGGCTACCCCTGCCTGTTTTCTGCTTCCATTAGCTTGTAGAATTGTTGACCAGCCTTTTATTTTTAGAGCGTGCCTATCTTTCGTGGTAAGATGGGTTTCCTGCAGGCAGCAGATTGATGGATTGTGATTTTTAATCCAAGTTTGTAATCTGTGTCTCTTGATCGGTGAATTAAGTCCATTAACATTTAGTGTTATAATGGAGAAACTATTGTTAATTCTAGACATTTATTATGTTTAGTAGTTTTTATAAGTATATTGCTTCGCTTTTAATGGTGTTATAATTGCCTTCTGTTCTCCTGGATATGCCTGTTTTTTTCTTCACGCTTGAGTATCATTTCTAGCATTTTTTGAAGGCCTGGTTTGGTGGACATGTATCCCTTCAAGTTGTCTTTGTGCTGGAATATTTTTCTTTCTCCCTAGATCATGACGGATAGTTTTGCAGGGTAAATCAGCCTGGGTTGACATTTTTGCTCATTCAATACTTGAAGTATGCCTCTCCAAGCTCTTCTTGCTTTTACTGTTTCGACTGAGAAGTCATTTGTTATTTTAATAGGTTTACCTTTAAAAGTGACTTGCTTTTTCTCCCTTGAAGCTCTCAGCACCAGTTCTTTATCTTGAATGTGGAGTGTTTTAACTATTATTTGCCGCGGTGTGCTTCTATTTTGGTCAAATCTGTTTGGGGTGCGGAATGCCTCTTGTATATGGATGGGCCTCTCTTTTTTTAGATGAGGAAAGTTTTCCTTGATGATCGTTTGAAAAATTTCCTCAGGGGTGGTATTTTGAGATTCTTGCTCTGGTATTCCATGAATATGCATGTTAGGCTTCTTCAGGGTGTCCCATATCTCTTGGATATTTCTCTCAAGTATCTTTTTGGCTTTAACAACCTCTTCCATTGAGCTGGTTAGTACTCCCACTTTATCTTCAAGGTCTGAAATTCTTTTTTCTGCTTCGTTAGTTCTGTTGATAAGACTCTCTGTAGAGTTCTGGGTTGAATATAACTTGTCTTGTAGCTCAGTTTAAAACTCTGCTTGAGTCTGTTTTAACTGCTCTAAGCCAGTTTTTGTTTCTTGCACTGTTTTTCTCAACTCCTCCAAATGTCTGTTGTGTTCCTCTTCAAAGCGATTGATTCGATTATGTATTTCCTCCCTGATTTCCTCTTTCATAGTATTGAACATGGTAATGATCATATTTTGAAAGTCGTTATCCTGGGTCAGGCTTTCTTGGCCTTTTTCCGCGGGTTTGTTCTGGTTGGAGTCTAACATTATGGGATTAATTTCTTCAGTGGGAAATTTGTTTACTTGAGTGTTGCTTCTCATGGATTTGCACTTTGACTTTGGCATTGTCGTTTTAACTCTTAAAATCTTTCAATTTCACTAAACTGAATTATTTGGCCTGGGGTTCTGGTGGGCGGGCGCAGCCGGGGCTTACCTAGGTCGCAGGGTGAGGCCTGGCTGGACCGGCGGAGCAGGGTGGGGTGAAAGTTTAATATATTTTTAAAATTTTTTATTATTATTATTTATTCATCTGTGTGCATATGCGTGTGTATGTGCGCGCGCGTGTCTGTGTGTGTGTGTGTGTCTGTGTATGTGTAGAACCACGGACGAATTCGCGAACCACCATGGACGCCTCCACCTCCTTCTGCCCTGGGATTCACAGGCTCCGCCCTACCAGGACCAGAAGCGCAGGCCGCCCGGCTTCCGCCTGTCGTCTATACGTGGGATCTGGGATCCAAACTTAGGACCTTCCGCCTGCAAGGCGGAGGCTTAACCCCTGAGCCACCTCTCCAGCCCTAGACTTCTTTGTTTTTCTGCTGGCTCAAAAAACCAAGGCCTCTTAGTAGCGTTTTCACTGGACAGATTACCTTGATGTCTTAGTTGACAATGGGTTCTCTACATTATGGTCTCAGGCTCCCCCAGGAAGCACATACGCAGGGCAAGGTGACAAATTCCACTGTCCAGCCCTATGCTTTGCTCTGCTCACGCTGAAGTTTTCAGAGGCCCAACCCTGCACACCAGCCACGGGACAGCTTAAAGTCTGACCCTCCTTGGCTGGATGGCAGTCTGAAAGAGAAAGTGTCCCCACTAGACTTTGAGGCTCTGACCCAAAGCCTACTGCATATATTTCTCAGTGGGTTCATGTCAGTGGTGTTTAGCCAGGGCTACACTGTGCCAGCAGGTAGCTCCTTGCAAGGATAGCATGACCGTACTTGGTGTGAGTTCCAAGAAAAAGCAAGGTGCAGAGATACACATTTCTCAAAGCAGTAAGTCTGATGGGACCTTTCTGAGTGGTTATCCATGATGGCAACCAACCTTTTACATTGAAAAACATAGATAGCATTTCTCAAGCATCCCTACCATATACCTACCACGTGGCATTTCCATCAGCTAAATTGAGACTGCCTTATATTCTCCACCTGGCCAAGATATACCATATCTCTCACTTTCTCTTAGACATCCTATGTGCCACTCAATTGAGCTGATGCAGTCTCGCACTGATGCACTCTTTCTTATCCTCTATTCCTAGAACCAAAATACCTAGACCTCCCTTAATCATAGTCTGTCCAATATTGAACTTCATTGCAATTCCAATTTTGCTTTAAAGTCTTTTGGAGAAGCTAAGATTGCTTGCTGTGGTCCATCATCTTGTCCCTCCATACAGTAGATATTGATGCTGTGCTGTTTGGAACTATAAATGCTCACAGATTTCAAAGGTGTTTTCTTTAATAAGGAGAGTTGTTTTTTGAAAGATGATAGTGAAATGAATTCACTATCTGTGCAACACATTCTTGTTCCAAATTACCCACCTCAGGCACAGCTTACACTTGGATTCCACCCAAGAAGTGGGTGTAGGGAGGAGCCCACATATCCTTTTAGTATGTCTTGGGATGGGCTCTGCCTTCAGCTTGCTTAGAGGAAGGGGACTGGCAGCAAAACTCAGATGCCAATGTCAGGGCAGAGAGTTGGACCAGTCCCCTCTCCCCTCCCATGAGGAACCAAGAATGAGGGACCATCTCTGTTAAGCTCCCTTACTGGACCTTATGCAGTAGCAGGTGACATATTTGAATAAAATGGAGAATCTGGCCAAGATCTGCATGTTCTGGATTTAATTCTACTGTTTCCTTCTCCGCGTATCACCCTAGTCTCTCACCCAGGCCCTCGTCACACCTCCTGATTCTGCCTCCCTCCCCACAGCACATGACTTTTGCTTCTGTTTCATTTAGAACACAGGCAACACAAGGCACTGCAGGTCCCCACCATGCCCCGCTGCCACCCCGCCCAGTCTTTCCTCCTTTCTTTCTGTTACAATGGGTTCAAAATGTCTCTTACCAAACTAGATGTGCCAGACCTGCCACTTATCCTGTCTCTCTCTCTAGCGTTTTGTCTACCATGAGAACATGATAGAAACCAACACGATCGCTGGCTTCCTTTCTGCTAACTTCCTGTTTTCTCCTGTCTATCAGACAAGCTTCTTCAAGATGCTCTTTCCTGCTCAGTGCTTTGCACAGTGGGGTCCTCTGTACCAGCGACGAAATTGCTTTCAGAGGACTCACCAGTGTGTCACCAGATTCGACATGCTTTGCAGTTCTTACCTTCCTTCAACCCCCACAATATGGGCTGCATTCTCCTTGCAGAAGTGTCTCCTCCTCTGGATCACAGGATGCTGAAATCTACTCACGTTTTCCCTGCTTCTTTGGTACCGCATTCCCAGGCCTCTTTGTTGCTTTCCTGTTTCCTACTATCCCTTAAGTGCTCATTTCCTTCATGTGGTTATATTGGTTACTTTTCTTGTTGCTGTGAAGCACCTTAAAGAAGGAATGATTTATTTCATTTTATGGTTCCACAGATAATACATCTAGGCAGGAACATTATATCAGCAGTCAGAACCCAGGAAGTAGCTGGGTTAGTGACCCAACTCCATCTCCCGAAGGTTTCATGTATCTCTCTAGCGTTTCTCTTTCCTCCCTCCACAATTTATCCAATCAAATCTGTTGCCATCTAGCAGTCAAGTGTTCAAACACACGAATCTACAAGGGACAGTTCACTTTCAAATCATATCAGTTGTGGTTGTTATCATTCTCCTTTTTTTTTTTTTGCACCGAACACATTTGCATTTATTTTTTTTAAGCAAATGACAAAGACCCAATTACCAGCCTTTTAAACCTAAGTTTAACATTACATCTTTAAACAATTGTCAGAACTGACAGGACTGCCAGCATTCATGCACAACTAGAAAACATCCTCAGTTTGCACTAAACCAGAAATGTATTACCATGAACACAGAATTATCTTCCATTACTAAATACTGAAAAAACATGAAATATTATGTGTGCAGACGACTCATCCTGGCCGTGGTACTCCACAGCAGGCTGATACTACGCAACTCACATTTCAACACATGGGAAAGCAGATCCATGCGGGCGTTACAGTTTAGTCTTGTCCTAACGCTACTCAGAGTCACACTCACCTTGGATTACGTTTCATAAAAAAGCAAAGTGCATACAGAGATTACAACAATTTTAAAGACAAAAAATGGTCCTATCGTGTGGTCCCACAAACTCAAAAGTCTTGTGACAAATAGGAGCTCCAATGAGCTGTTTATAAATACTTTAGATTAGTTAGACTGAAAGTCGAGTTCGTTTGAAATCTTCAAAAAAATGTTCTGTTAATCCTCACATGGTGCCCGCTAGTGTGCACGGTCAGTGAGCGCGAGCGACGAGTTACTTGCTATCCAAGCGCAGCAGCTCCTCCTTACCATTTATCGTCAAGGACTTTAACTGGTCGTCTTCTTCAACTTCTACCCTTTCTTGACCATTCTCCACGATTCTTTTTGTAGTGATTTTTTTTGCCATTAACTATTTTAGTAGAAGTTGATATTAACTTGAAGTTGCCCATTCCGCTGCCGCCGAAGGACGTTGAAGACAATGAAGTGAGACCTCCATGACCTAGTGACCCGAACGATGTGAATCCTGTATCAAACGAAGAAAAGCCACCTCCGAAAGATGGAAATCCGCCAAAGGCAGAGAAAAACGAGCCAGCACCTCGGTTTCTGCTTCCTCGGGGACCCCTCCGGTTCCCAAAAATGTCCTCAAATGGGTCTTCAAAGAGGTCGAATGAAAATGGGTCCCTTCCACCAAAAAAATCCCTGAAGACCTCCTCTGGGTTCCGGAATGTGAAGCCAAACTCAAATGGACTGTCGAAGTCACTTCCACCTCCTCCTCCACCACCATTCAATCCTTCTTTGCTATATTTGTCATAGATATCCCGTTTTTTAGCATCAGATAACACTTCATAGGCCTCAGCAACTTGCTTGAATTTTTGCTCTGCTTCTTCTTTATTCTCAGGATTTTTATCTGGGTGCCACTTCAGTGCCTGCTTTCGATACGCCTTTTTGATATCCTCGGGTGAGGCGTGTCTCTGCACGCCTAGGACTTCATAGTAATCCATCACGTTTTTAACAGACTGTTGGAAGAGTCCTGGGCAGCTCCGGGGCTCCTCCCATCCCACGACTCGGCCTGCAGTGTGGTCCTGGGCCGCCAGGTGGTGCCCTGGCGGATCCAGCCGGCTCCACCGGCCGGGTCCCTAAACCCTGCCGAAGCCGAGCGGCGCACCTGAGATGCCCCATCGAGGACGCGGCGGCCGGCAGGGGAAGGCGGCGGCCCGGCTCCTCGCGGCTCCGTCTCGGCTGCGCTGCTATCATTCTCCTTTCTGACCTACCTACTTGAAGAATGAAAAACCCGCACTAATGGATCGATGGACTTCCCCCTGTCCTGTCTACTGGTGGAAGATGGTTGTGTTCAGATGGACACATACGGGTGTCAAGGTGTTTCCATGAGACACCTGACTGCAGGAAATGCAAGGTGTGAGGAGAAAGGTGCTGATGGACTACACCTGAGCCCAGCAGGTCAATGTTGGCTTGCCCAGAACCAAGTACTGACCTAGTGGTTGGAGTGTGAGGTGGATTCAGAGGTTGTGGCATGACAGTGTTTAGTTCATGAATAGCCAGTCCCGCATGTGCCATGACCCTCCTTCCTCTCTGCCCCACACCATCTGATGCCCTTACTTTTTGCAAAAGCGTCTCTTCTCCTGGGTCTCCCAACACCACAACCAGTGGTGTCTTTCTATTTGATGTCCATCACTGCTTCTTTCTTCCATCTTATCTCGTGTATATCCATTTAGCTTCCATATGCTCTGACACCCAGGGTTTGGTTGGGATACCCTCTTTTCCTCCCTCCACACTTTATCCTCGTGCATTCTATTGGTTCTCAAGGCATGATCCCTATGTGCTGATTATATCGGAATCAATATTTCTGGAATATTCTGTTCTTTGAGCTACTGTATTCTTCCTGTCCCTTTAAGAACATTATGCTTTGGTCACAAAGTTTTACAGACGTCTTAAATCTTTATGGACCCAGAGACTAGCAGCGAAGCCTCTTTGTGCCGTTTTCCAGAGTTCTGGGAACAGACTGGCTTGCTGATAACTGCCCTTTGACGCAGGGTCTCAGTGGGAGAATAACTCCCTTATCCCCAGAATACCCGGAGCACTCTGATAACTATCCCTCCAGCCCTTGTGTGCCTTAGAGCGCGCGGTGTCTGTTGCAAGCTTGTTACCTTGAGCAAATCTAGCTGTTCCCAGAATGTTTTGATAAGAGGATTCCCATGCGCTTTACTTTGTTTGGGCGATGAACTCTAGTGAACTCCGTCTGTTGCTGTAGTAAATAAAAGAGCCCACGGGACACTATTCCGCACTGCAGAGCAGTGAACAGCCCGGGGGTCCCCCAGTGAAATTGAGTCCGCGTGACCTCAATCAATTCCTCGGCAGCAGTCACAACCGGAGGGCAGAAAGGAGCTGCAACCTCACAAAACCTAGTTAGTTGATAGATAAGCATTGAATGTGAGGTCCTTGCGGATGCAAGCTGCTGCCCCCTACTGCTCAGACTAAGTAAACGCGCTAATTCCGTTCAAGTCTAGTCCGTCAGGCATTTTTCCTGAAGCTATTCCCTCTTTCCAACTTCTATGCCAGACATCTGGGTGGAATCGCAGTACCCAGCTTCTGTCCACCCCAAGACGGCTGTCTCACCGTTCCTGCTGTTCGCCCAGAGCTCGGGCGATCCCAGCACCGTAGTTAGGAAGATTTTAAAATTATGAATGAGTTTATCTTGCTTCCATGCATAAATCTGAAGTCCTTTCTCTGACCTCCAGGGACCTGCATCCTTGGGTCGCTGCCCACCTCCCTGAGCTAATTTCACAGTCTGTTCCCTTTTGTGGCTGGGCAAGCATCTCTCTTCTGTTTCTTAGTCACTCAAACTTTTTCCTGCCAAGTGTATTTGCTTATTTAGTGTGTGTGTGTGTGTGTGTGTGTGTGTGTGTGTGTGTGTGTGTATGTGTATCAGAGGACACTGTGTTTTCCTGTGGAGGACCATGGAGGACTTTTCAGAATCATCCTGGATTGCTTTTACCTCCTTTTTGCTTTGTTCTGGGATTTCCCAGGCTCAGTCTACCAGGGTGGGAAGCTCAGGCCACTACCGTTTCTGCCTGGCTTTTTCACATGGTACATGGGATCTGAACTCTCGACCTTCTGCTTGTGACTGCCAAGAGTTTTTTTTAGCTCACTCTTCCCTCCACTTGCAGTACTGCTCCAGTTCTTTGAAAATCTAGATGATATCATTCATTAGCTCTCAGATCAAAGACTGTTTTTTTGAAAAACATCTTTTTTTAGCAACTGCGTGAGGGAGCCCTGTTGAATTACATAACCACATTGATGTTCTTTGTAACACAGGTGACAATTTGTAGTTTACTGTTGATGTGTCTGCATGTTGGCTGAGCCACCTTAGCACGCAATCTTATTATCTTGGGATATTCTTGTCATCTCACCACCATTGCACACCCATGCGCAGTGAAGTTTCTAGCACATAACAGCCATTTAACAAGTATTTGTTGAACCGACAATGCTTTTCTACATTGGGTACTGTGAGTAGATAAGAAAGTGAGATAAGTTCCCACCACGTCGTAACAGGCATCCAGTCACATCAGGTTTAAATCTCTTAGAATGTGAAACATTAGGAAGCAAGGCCCTTGAATATGCGCACACAAGGTGGACATAACTGCTTTCACTCTGGCGATGTAGCACAACGGGGCTTTCTAGGCAATTACATTGGTCATTCATAAACTCAAGATGGAAAATCAGATTTTTGAGACATAATTTATAAGTACCTATGGTATATAATCATATATATTTATGCAGACACTCCTGATGTACTATGTTCTTATGCATCCATAAATCCATCCTCAGCTGAAAACATCACAAATCAGAGGTGGATTTAATACACTCAGGCTACTGGCACAATAGCTTAGCCTAGCCTACCTAAAACATGCTCAGAAATACACTATACTTAGATAAACTCAAAATTGGCAGACATAAGAAGGAATTGCACAACAAATGCCTAACTTGAAGAAAAAAGTACAATAATGTAAAAGTTTGAAATTTGATCCATATTTTCTGTGGGATGTGTATTGCTTTCACACTAATGCAAAAGATTGAAACTTTGTAAAATGGGCACTGTATATAATATACATGTGTAAAATGTATAGGCATATGTAGATGTTAATACAAGTATCCAGCAGTACTTACTTTTTTCTATATAATTAATTTGGAGACACTCTGGGAAATATTTCATAATTTGTTTTAACAGTTGAATTAGCAGATGATCTAAAGCCAATGTCAGTTTCGAACCATTTCTTTTTCTTTTGGCACTGACTTTCAAATCACTTCTCGTATAATCACAACTCTTACATTTATTTGTGTGTGTGTGTGTGTGTGTGTGCATGTACCACGACATGCATGTGATGGTCATGATCAAAGGACAACTTGCAGGAATCACTTCTCTCCTTCCATCATGTAGGCTCTGGGGATTGAATTGAGATCCTCAGGCTCTATAGCAAGCACCTTTAACCTCTGAACCAACTAGTCAGCCCCCATCAAAGTTTGATGATACAATATTCCCTGTGGCAGATGAGAGCACAAGGTAATGTGGCAGTAGCTGCTGCCAGGTCTTGCTGTGACGGTGGCTCCTGCTGCTCTGTCCCTTTACAATCTCCGGGAAGTGGGACTCGGTGTCTTGCTTCTTGTGAAATGGATTCTGCTAACTGTAGAGTCACACTGACATCATGGATTCTGTCTCTGATATTTTCACTGGCTTTCCTCATGATGTGCTCTGAGGAAATAAACCAGAGAATTCCACGTGGTAAGGGGATGATAGTCACCAGCTAACACCCCCTACAAGAATCCAAAGCTCTTTATTCAACAGTTTTTTGGGAGAGCAGGTAGAATTTGGCAACTCAAACTTAGGCAAACACTTTGCTAATGACCTACACTCATAGTCTAACAGATTTTATTTTTAAGTTTTACACTAGCATATTCTAATCGTATGTAATGGCTTTTATTATGACATTTTCATACATATAATACATTATGATTATCTTTACACTAATTACTCTTTCCCCTCTTCTACTTTCACTGGTTTCTGTCCTCTTCCCAATTAGACTTTATTCTACAATTTTTTTTCTGTTTGTGCATATGTGATATGATGTGATGTGTATTGGCATGTGTGTTTATGCATGAATGACATGGTATACCTTCAGGTGCCATTCCTCACATTTTCTTCTTGTCTGAGGAAGGATATCTATTGCTACACAAACCAGTCTAGTTGGTCCATGTGTTTCTGGAGATTCTCCTGTATTCACCTCCCATCTCCTGCAGGCATTCTGGGGTTATGCATACTTGTGTTGCTATATCAGCTTTTACATGGATTAGGTCAGCATTGAGCTGTCTCCTCAAATCCCTTAAATTCTCCGGTGTGTGTGTGTGGCGAGCCAATGAACTTAGGGTTACTTAGAGCATAGGTGAGGAGTTATTTTCCTGGACAACTTACCACAGGCTATACCACTGAAGATGTTTCTCCTTAGTTCACCAGTTCTGTCAACTGGTGAGTTTGAGAGCAAATTCTTTTCCTACTGAACCCGAGATGAGACCACAGCCCTAGGAACACACTGACTGAGCTGAGGCCTTAGGAGACACTGTGACTTTGATGCTCCCGTGAGGCTGAGCATCTATACAGAAACTGAAAAACAAATGTTGTTGTATAAACCATAAAGTTTCAATATTATTACATAGCAATAGATAACAAATACAGTAAAGTTTCATAACAACATGAAAGGGACTGGATAACAATGTCATCTGAGAATCTATTTTGCACTATATTGTTAACTCAATGATTTTCATGTCAAATTAGTATTACCTCTCATTTTATGTTGTTTTTTTGAGATGGGGTGTCATATAGCCCAGGATAGCCTCTATCTTGCTGTATAGCCAAGAATAACCTTGACCTCCTAATCCTTCTGCTTCCTTCTCCCAAACTAGGATTACAGGCATGCACCGCCATGCCCAGCTCAGCCTTCACTTTTAGTTCACATTTAACTGACTTTGCAGTCAGTGTAAGCAGGTATGGCACCTTCTAGTGCCATGTAGGCTGTAGTGAACATTTGACAGTCAGCAGCCAGATTGTTTTTCAATACCTGCTTTGAAGTCACAGGAGCTTGTTTGCACCCCTTCTTCACAGTTAGCATAGCGCTAAGCTTCTAGAGGGCACTAGAAGGACTTTGAAGCAGAAAAGTGGTTTTTTTTTTGTTTGTTTGTTTGTTTTTTGTTTTTTTACATTGGTTTTAGTGGCTGTGCTGTTGCTAAGCAATGTGGGTGTGAGGACTTCAACAGCATTTTGTCCTAAGTACTGCCCTGGACCTCAGCTCTCATCCCAGGTAGGCCTCCAGCCGCTGTCCTAGTGGGGGGTTCTAGCCTGTACTGGAGCTTCTGCCCCTCTGCTCGTCTGTCTGTTTATGCATCAGTCACAGACCATCTCAACTACACGTGCTTGCCTTGATAGTGGACCAGGAGACTTCAATGCCATACAGAGGAAGAGGAGCAACTACACCTGCTCCAGAGAGATCTGAACCCCAGCCTTGGGGTTCCATGTTTGTTCTTCCTTAGGGTACTGTCTCGGCTCTATGGTACCAGCTAAAATTTTCTTATCTATTAATATCATCTTCAGTCACAACTTTTTAATCTTTGAAATTATATATTTACTTATTTGTGTTGAGTGTGTGTGTGTGTGTGTGTGTGTGTGTGTGTGTGTGTATCAGAGAGAGAGACAAAGAGAGAGACAGAGGCAGAGACAGAAACAGGTATATAGAGAGATATCACAAATGTGTACACGCCACAGCCTGAATGCATCAGATGACCACTTTCAGATATCAGTTTTCTCTTTCCACCATGCGGGCTTCTGGAGATCAAGTGCAGATTGGCAGTTTTGCTCACTGGCAACCTTATCAGCTGAGCCATCTCATGGGCGCCATGGTTTATCAGTCTTTACGTGAAGCTTTTATTGCTTAAATTTCTGTGCAGTTTCGGGGTCCTGACTGGATCCGAACTGACCGGGCTCTGGAGAGGCCGAGGGGGCCATCTACAGTACCCCTTCCCCAGAGCATCATGCACTTCAGAGAAGCTGCACAATCTGGAGAAAAGCACTAGGGAATCAGGGAGCCAGGGACTCAGAGGTCTTCAGCATCATGACTGTGGAAGCTCAGGCAAGTGGTTTATTTCCTCTGTATACAGACTGGTACAGAGAATCTATGTGACAATTCTGCTCTTGCCATTGTGCTAAACGCAGAAGTCTCTGTGATGCATATAAGAGCATCTCTGCTGCCTTCAAGGAACTCAGTGTTTGAGGGAGAGAAGGAAGACAGCTATGTGGTTGTCACACCAAAACATGTAACTGACATGTGTACAAAAATAGCTCAGAGAGAAGGACACAGTGACAGGTCCCAGTACAGAAGGAGGGGGGCAGCTAGAAGATGGAGTAGGTGAATATGCTGGGGAAGGGCCTTTTAAGCAGCTATTTGGGTGAAGATGCAAGGAGTGAAGATGTGATAAGAAAGCAATCATATACTTACCTGGCAGGGGAGATACCATGATCACGAAGGTGGTTTTCCCAGGGCGAGGCTTATCCATTGCACTCCGGATGTGCTGACCCCTGCGATTTCCCCGAATGTGGGAAACTCGACTACATAATTTGTGGTAGTGGGGGACTGCATTCGCGCTCTCCCCTGTAAAAAAAAAAAAAAAAAAAAAAAAAAGCAATCATACTAACAAAAGCTCCAATACATACGGAGATGTTACTACTTATCAGTCACTAGGATAAGACTTTTACATCCGATTTGTTCATCGTTTATGAATTCCAATGTATTAATTTTCCTAATGTCTATTAGGTTGTTTAGAAAGATCCTGGTACTGTTGAGTTTCAAGAAAAACATTCTTGGGAACTGAAAGAAGGCTTGTTTGTATTTGGGGATGAGACAGCGGAAGTATAGAAGCATGAAAAATTTCCATTGGACTTAGCTGCCTCTCTCTGAGTTAGGTGTACCACCGAGGTACGAAGCCATGGCAGAGCATGTGGCCTTCACCTGGAGGGGTCTCTGGAGTCCAGAGTTCCCTGCTGAATAGGAATTCTCAAGGCCCCAAAGTCTCTGACTTCTTCAATACATGGTGCCTTCAGAGTGAGATTCTGAGTTCTTGTCTTAGTGATTCCTTAGTCTTAATGGCCTTCCCAGGAGATTTCGCGAGCCCAGAAGAACAAAGTATGTACCTTCCAAGAAAAAAGGACATGTCAGTGGCTATGAGGAGCTTCCTGAGGTCATTCTGGGATGCTGATGGGAAATATCTGGAGAGATTTGGTTATCTGTTGCTGTGACAAAACATCTGACAGAAACACGTAAGGAAGGAAGGTTTCTGTTGGTTCCTGGTTTGAGGGTGTTGTAGTTTGTCTGCATGGTTGCTGATAAATGACCATCAAACGGCTTTTAAAGGAACAAGTGGTTTATTTTCTTACTGATAGTCCTGTTACAGTCTATCCAGTTTAATGGGAGAGCCTGCACCAACACCAAGGCCAAGGGAACTGGCCACACCATCTCTATGTAATGTCTGAGAAAGGGACGATCCTTACTTGCCAGACCAGCATGTCTGGCCAACTGTGCAGAAGGATGCCAACTTTCTCAGTCAGCTCTGTGTATTTTATTCCTGGGCCTAGTCACACCCACACATGGTCTGGGCCTTCCCCACCAGCTAGACAATCTCCTGCAGGTTTGCTCTGGGCTTAACTCAACCATTTATTCTCTACAAATGTGCCTAGAGCTCAAACCTTCAACTGTCAAGTTGATACCTATAGCTAACTATGACAGAGGGTATAGGCCACTGTGGTGGAGGAACTTTAGGCAGCTGGTCACATTCTGTCTGTGTTCAGGATGCAGAGAGCGATAATGCTGGCGCTCGGTTCACCTTTTCCGTTTTACTCAAAGCAGGAACCCAGCTCATGGAACAGCGTTGCCCATATATTAAGGATGGGTCTTCCCACTTCAATGAGCTTATTCTCAAATCTTCCTCATAGTCATGTCCCACCTTTTGACTTAGGTCATCAGGTTTGACATCAAGTGCCTTTACCTGTTGGGCCATCGTTCCTGACCAACATATTTGGAATGAGATCAAGGCATGCTCAGAGATTTATTCCTATGGTGATTCTAAATCCTGTCAACTTGGCAATATTAACCATCATAGACAGGTTGGGTGCTTAAGGAAGAAGAGACTGATGCAGAAGGCAACTGGGACCCACGAGAGATGCCAAAAGAATGAACAATGTGGAACATGAATAATATTGAGCCAGGGACTTCAAACTGGCGATAGGATGGCATCGCTATGTTGGGACATCTTTGGACAGGGTGGACTCATGGCAGCGGAGTGGAAAGTCACAGGCTCGGAGGTAGCTAGGGTAAGAATCTCAGCTGAGACACTGACTAGCTGCTTGAAGTTTCTTGGAGCCACTTTATCTTTCCAAGTCTTAATCTTGTCATCTTAGGAAGGAGAAATTAATATTAATTTAATGAAACTGCTATTATTCTTAATTTACCTTGCCTTTCCAAACCTTGATCTCTTCATCTTAAGAAGGTGAAATTAATATTAATTTAATGAAGCTTCTATTATTCTTACAAATTAGATGTGGATGGTGCTTCTCACAGAACAGGGTTGGACAGAATGAAGCTAGATAAATACAGGAGTAAACAGCTTAAGGGAACAAAGGGTTCTATTCTTGCTTACTATTCTGATTACAATTCATAGTCCAGCTTGGCAGGAGAATTCTTTTTTTTTTTTTTAAGGGAACATGGGGTTTATTTTCTTTTATAATTTCTGATCACAGTTCTTGGTACAATTGTCAGGAGAATATACGCCATCATCAAAGGGCCGAGGGAACTGACCACACCATCTTCACATAACAGCTGAGAGAGGAACGATCCTTACTTGCCAGACCAACATGTCTGGCCAAGTATACACAAAGATGCCTTCTTTCTTTTCTTTTTTTTTTTATTAAAAATTTAATTATACATTTTAAAATTTTTTACCAGTTCCCTCCCTCCCCCCTCCTCCCCCTCCCCTTCCCCCAGTGCCTCCCCCCCAATTCCCAGAGAGTCCTTTATTGTGTACGCCTAACTCTCCACTGGGTCCTCCTCTCCGATGACATATAAGGACCCAGTGGCATTTCCATAAGCCCTTTCTCTTGTTCCCCTTAAGCATAAGATCACTACTATGGCTGTCAATCCCTTGCCTCCAGGGGTCTCGGTGCCCTTAACAGATGCTAGACTTTATGAGGGCAACAGTGCACTGGACATTGCGCAGGGCATGCAAAGTCCCATTATGATTGCTTTGGCCCCAACTATTGTTGAGAATCTTGCAAATCGTTGCTCCTCCCATCCTTTTGCTCTTACAATCTTACCGCCCCCTCTTCCGCAAATGTCCCTGAGCTCCAGGATGGGGAGAGATTAGGCTGGCCTAGTTCTATGTGATTGATATAGAGTCTCTGAAGTTCTGGATTGTGGTTTGTTGATTTTCTTTTGCAGTTTTGCTGCTCCTGCAATTCCCTTCACTCCATCGTGATGGGCACTGTATGTCACCCCCTGGCCAGAGACAAAAAGCTGTTAAACTGGAGTCTTGTTGTAATAGCACATTCAAGGGTAGATGTAATAAGAGTAGGAAACCTCACTGAAGGAGGGGTCCATCACCCATTTGCAAAATGATTACTTTTTATCTGCTAGACTATATGCCCTCCCCTTCTGGTGAGATCAGGAAAGAACGTCTGTGAACTTAACCAGGTTTCTCATTACTTACTTGCAGACCTTGATGGAGGCCTATTTTCTCTGCTGTAACATGGTCTCCTCTCTCCTTGTTTCTGGTGTGGCCCTCCTAACCCATCTCTCTTGTTCATAATCCTTGCAATTACTGTGTTACATAGGTTTACTTTTGAGTGTCTCAATGTGGGCTGGGTGAGTTTGGTACTAGGAGCCACCTATTAGGGAGTACATACGGCGCTTAATTTTCTGGGTTTGGGATACTTCACTTAATATAATTCTTTCTAATGACATCCATTTCCCAGCAAATTCCAGTAATTCATCATTTTTGATGGCTGAGTAGTACTCCATTGTATAGATGTACCACTGTTTCCTTATCCACTCGTCAACTGTTGGACATTTAGGTTGATTCCATGACTTTGCTATTGTAAACAGTGCTGCTATGAACATGGTCGAGCTTGTGCTATCGAGGCGAACCTCTGCTGCATGGGGGGTTATTCCCAAAAGTGGGATAGCAGGGTCATATGGCATTTCAATCTTTAATTTCTTTAAGAATCTCCAGACGGCTTGCCAGAGTGGCTGTATGAGCCTGCATTTTGGCAGGAAATTCTATCCTAACATCAGAAGCTGAGGAAACTGACCACATTATACCCAGAAAGAGTTGGGACAGAGACAACCTTTTTCTTTTGCCAGAATGCCCTCATGCCAATATACCAGAGTATGCTGAAGTACTGAACCCCCTTTCTCCATCTTATCCACTTGCTCAGGAAATTGGTCCCACCTTCTATGGGCTGGTCTATCCACATCAATTAAACAATTTTCCACAGACTTTCTCAGGGCTTACCCGAGAAATTAGTTACTAATTCTTCACAAATGTGTCTGAACCTTCAGCACTCAACTGTCAAATTAGCACAATATGTCTAACTGGCACTCGTCCTGAAGCATAAAAGAAGGAGTTACATGCTCAGAGGCATGCTCAGAGATTTATTCCTATGGTGATTCTAAATCCTGTCAACTTGGCAGGGAGGAGACTGGATGAATGATTACATACTGGGTGAACACAAAACTTTAGTGGGCATAGATATTTGAAAGATATTAAACTGAGTTCCAGTGTTCTCTTTTTATATATATTTTAATTTTTTTAAAATTTTTTTTATTATTATTTATTCAACTGTGTGCATGTGCGTGTGTGCGTCTCTGTGTGTGTGTGTGTAGAACCACGGACGAATTCGTGAACCACCATGGACGCCTCCACCTCCTTCTGCCCCGGGGTTCACAGGCTCCTCCCTACCAGGACCAGAAGCGCAGGCCGCCCCCGCTTCCGCCTGGCGTCTATACGTGGGATCTGGGATCCGAACTCAGGACCTTCCGCCTGCAAGGCGGAGGCTTAACCCCTAAGCCACCTCTCCAGCCCTATATATATTTTAATTATTTTGAGAGAGAGAGAGAGAGAGAGAGAGAGAGAGAGAGAGAGAGAGAGAGAGAGAGAGAATATGCCATGACTCTTGTGTGGAGAGTGAAGGACAATTTCTTTCCTTCCACCATGTGGGCTTCTGAGGATCAAACCCTGGTCTCCAGGTTTGTGAGTAGGCATTTTACCCATTGAACCATCTCGTTGGGCCTAGTTCCAGTTTTCTATCAACTTTCCTGGCTTTATCATCTGTATTGAAACCTATTTCTGCTGCATTAGGATTCCTCTCCATCATTCTCTAATCCTATAGCAGAACCATAATTCTTAATTCTTTAGTGGTGTCTAATGCTAACCCACAGCTTCAAAATATGTCCACTGTAATTACCTTCCTAAGAGATTTGCTGACAAGTTTGATTTCATTGCAAATTGTTGAATGGCTTGCAGAAAGCAATTTTTTTTTTTTTGCCCTGATCTCTTGAGAAATTGATATCTGTCTTTGTGTTTTGGGCTTGTCTTCAGGTGTTTTAGCAATTACTGAGATTTATTAAGGTCTTTCAGAAATTGTTTCTTCTGTGTTAAAAACATGGCCTCTAGTCTTTTGTAACTCAGAAGATATTGAAGATTTTGTTGTTGTTTTGTAAAAGCAAGCTTTACTTGGATTGAACAGATTTCTTTCAGGAAAAACCTTTGATCTAATAGATTATCTTAGATTTCACACATGCTACAAATGCTCTTAAAAAATGTAAGAGGCAAACTTATCAGCCAAGAAAATTTTCACAGGATTAGGTAACATTCTGGGCCTTGTAGGTAACTCTTAACAGGCCTGTGGCAACTCATACTTTTAAAAAAATATTTATTTATTTATTTATTTATTTATTTATTTATTTATTTATTTTGTGTGTGTGTGTGTGTGTGTGTGTGTGTGTGTGTGTGTGTGTGTATCAGAGGTCACTGTGTCCCTGTGGAGGACTAAGGGTGACTTTGGGAATCATCCTGGATTGCTTCTATCTCCTTCTTGCTTCACTCTGGGATTTCTCAAGCTCTGCCCACAAGGGTCAAAAGTGTAGGCCACTATCATTTCTGCCTGGCATTTTTATGTGGGACCTGAGATCTGAACTCAGGACTTTTTGCTTGTGAGGCAGAGTCTTAACCCCTGAGCCATCTCTCTAGCCGCTATCCCTACTTCTAAAAAGGTTAAGAGATATGGAAGGGTTTGCAGATATGGAAGGGTTTGCAGATATGGAAGGGTTTGCAGATATGGAAGGGTTCGCAGATTGTTGCTGGCAATACATTACCACAGATTGGGCAGTTTATAAAGGTAAAAGATCTATTTAGCTTATGTCTCTGCTCCTAGACCGAGGGGCTGCATCTGGTTATCAGCAAAGCCTTAAGGTAGTATAGTATATCACTAGAGATAGTTTGCATGCAAAAACAAAACAAAACAAAACAAAACAAAACAAAACAAACAAAACAAAACAAAACAAAACAAAACTTAGCTGTACTGGCTTTTGTAACAGACCACTCTCTATCTAATCCTTTAGCCCATGGATCCAGGAATTCGTTCACTACATGAGTGGATTCCTCTATGCATGAGCACAGGGCCTTGTGGTGATTAATCTCTTAAAGTGATCTTTGGGTTCCACTTCTTAATTTCTTATAACAAGGGCTAAATTATACATGGATTTTAGAGAAAACCCATGTTCAGACCTTAGGAGGAGAGAAGGAAAAGAAAAGGAAAACTGAAGAGCTCAAAGTCCATAACATTTTGAATGGAAGTATTTGGTATTGTAGAAAGCTATCATCATTGGTTTGCTACCAGCAAATGAAGTAGAGAGGTGACGCCACTTAAATTTGCAAAGGCTGTTTGCTGGTGACAACTGCCTGCCACCCATCTGTCTCCTCCTCCATTTATCTCTTCAGTTCTCCAGGCTTCTCTTTTCAACTTCCTTGCTTTCGTTTTAATTTGAAGCATTAAAGAACTTGATTAATATGCACGTGCACAAGCATGACTGTCTACAAATGCTTTCAAGGTGTTCTTCCACAACTCTTTCGGGCTATAATTTCTTTTTCTGTTTGCCATCTTCTGTCCACACTCTCTTCCTGAAGTCAGGCAGACCCAACTCCTTTGAATCCAATTTTTCTCACACTATTAACGGTCTCCATGTAGACACACGTCTATATGTACAAACAGACAAGCAGGGGAAATTGTTGAATTGTTTTTTAAAACTGAATTTCATTATTCATACTTTTCTTCATCTTTTTTCTTCTCACTCCAAAAGAGTAACTTTATGGGAAAATTTCAAAGCATACGCTAAAAGTCGGTCTTATTTTTTAATTGTGTAAAATATTTTATGATATAAATTAGCTCAATCAATCCATTTGCAGCTATTTGCTGCACTTTGCTGATATTTTCAAAGTTGCCACAGAAAACCTTCTACATATATCTTTAGATACGAGTGCCCTATTTTTTAAAAAATACAGCTCTAAATGTGATGCATTGTATATTTCCAGGAGAACTGTCAGGGCAAGAGGTGTGAAATACATTAATTTATAGTAGATGTTGTTGGAATATTTCCTAGGAAGACTATGAAACTGGCATTTTACCCTGTTGTATGGAAGAGTCTCATTTACTCTTTATTCTTGTCAGTATCAGGTGTTTATTTTGCTTTACTTTTTTGCCAAATATTATTTTTTCATTTTTGCATATGTTTGAGTACTAATAACTCAAATATCTTTTCATGTGTTTGATAGCTCTTTGTATTTGATCTTCTGTGAACTGCCCATCCATATCCTTTGCCCAAATATATTATTTTGCAAGATTGTTTCATACATTATAAATAATAATGTTGATGGTGTTCTAATGTGCAAAATGCCATCCCAAGACTGTCTATTTTATTGGTGGGTTTTGTTTGTGATACTTTCAGCTTAATTAAACTCACAGTGTTGGGCTGGTGAGATGGTTTGGCCATCCATGATGACTTGAATTCAATTCCCCGAATCAGCTTAAAGATGAAAGGAAAGAACCGACTTCCTAAAGTTGTCCTGTGAACTCCACATGTATACTATGGTATGTTTCCCATCCCATCATGTATGCATTAATAGTAATAAATACAATTAAATTAAAATTATGCTATCAAACATTTTCCTTCTCTCATTTCTTCTTTCCTCTTTTTTCTTCTATTTTTTGCTTCTTTTTAATGCTTTTAGCTTTTCTGAATTTAAGTATATTTCCTTCTACGTCTAGAGTTTATATATAGTCTCTTACATTTTCTCTTGGCTTTTAATTTCTTGTTCTTTTTTTGTACTGTTAAAATGTACACCTGGAGTTTGTTTTATATTCAGTTCAAATGAAAGCCCCAAGTTTATTTCATCTCCCATATCGTGTCTATAGTCCTCATAAAACATTTTCCAAAATTAATATTCTCCTTGCCACATATACCTTGAAATCTAGTTCTGGGTTTCTATTTTAGTCCACCAATTTATTATTTTTAATCTGTTTGCACATCAATATCACTCTGATTTTTATTACAGAAGATTTATAGTCCATTCCCACTCTCATTATATTTTCTAATAGGGTGGATATTTATTTCACACTCATGTAGTTAGAAATGGAGGATTTTAGGATAGAAGTTGGATGATCGATGAGCTGTCAATTCCCTTGGTCTTAAGTCACCATCTTCCATCTCTGGCTCAGCGCCACCTGGTGGTCATCTGTGTACTTGAGTTGCCGGGGAGGTTGTGTGGGAGTGTTTTGACAGCCAGGCTTGGAACTGATCTTCATTTCCTCTATGCATATATATGGTCAGAACTCGGTTACATGAGCTTGCTCAGAGCCATGGCAAGCTGAGTATTGACTTAACTATGTGCCCAAGAGGAAAGGTGAACTTATAAGAATACATTACTATTCTCTGCTCTATGGCTGTCCTTTGTATGTGAGAAAAAGGTTTGTTGATGTTTTCCAGAAGAAAGACTTTCTGCAATTTTCACAGTGCAGAGTTTTGGCCTGTATCGATTCTCTGGTGGACATAGAGGCCTGCCTCATGACAAAAAATAATCACACACCATAGGCACAGACTTTCCCTGTCCATGTCTTGTGATGCTCTGTAAGAAGTGATTTGCTAATCACATTTGCTGTGATTATAGGATTTCTCTTCTGTGCACATTTTCTGATGTCTGGTGAGCTTAGAATTTTTTTCTGGAAACTTTACCATACATATATTTTATTGAAAAATTTTCAAAGTGTTGTGGCCCAGTTTGAATCTTGGGATGGCAAGACGGCTGCTTGGGGGTTTTTCAGAGGAACACTAGTCGCGGGATTCCCACCAGACTCACCAGGAGCATGTGCTGACACCTGCAAACCTCCCAGGTCTCCTTTCTGAATGACTTGCATGATTTACAATCAACTCTGCAATATGGTTAGAACTCAAATGACATGTTTTCCCTTATTCAGATCTGTCCTGTCTTGATGTGCCACAAATGTCCATCTCGACTTCTCCAGGTGGTACAGACAGGACAGGCACACAGAGAACATCTGCAGATTATGCTTGCAGCTGCTTTGTGGCTCTGCTCCTTACTCCAGCTTGCAGGCCCTAAAAATGAGTTCCTCTTTCATCTCTCCACACCCCATGGTCTTTATCTTGCTTAAACATGGAAAGATCATATAATAAAGAGTTTCTATTACACAGCTTAGAGTAGCTAGGAAGGGCCTGGGGGAAACCACACCTGACACACAATTCCAGAAATAGGTTCAAATCCCCACACCTGTGGATTGTGAAAGGAGAAAAGTTCCTCTTTTCTAGAAAAAGAAACATCTTAGCCACCAGAAGTCAGTACCCTACATAAAAGGACTATTCAGACATAAAAGGTCTAGAAATACCCATTTAAAGAAATTAAAATAGACATGTAAGCCTTCAAGTTGTCTCTAGGCTGGAAAATTTTTCTTTCACCCTCAATAATGACTGATAGTTTTGCCAGGTATATCAATCTGGGTTGAGATTTTTGCTCATTCAATACTTGAAGTACGTCTTTCCAAGCTCTTCTTGCTTTTACTGTTTCCACTGAAAAATCATTTTTTTATTTATTAAGTTCCTTAGCCATCAGGGAAATGCAAATCAAAACCTCCCTGAAATACCATGTCAAAAATCCACAATATAAGCAACACTAAATGCTGGAGAGGATGTGGAGAGAAGGGAACTTTCCTTCATTGCTGGTGGGAATGCAGGCTCGTACAACCACTCTGGCAATCAGTCTGGCAATTTTTTTTTAAAAAGTTGAAGATTGAAAGCTATATGACCCTGCTATTCCACTTCTAGGAATAATCCCCCATAAAGCAAAAATTCACCTCAATGACACAAGCACAACCATGTTCATAGCAGCACTATTTACAATAGCAAAGTCATGGAATCAACCCAAATGTCTAATAGTTGATGAGTGGATAAGGAAAATGTGGTGTATTTATACAATGAAATACTACTCAGCTATCAAAAAAGATGAATTAGTGAAATTTGCTGGGAAATGGATGAAATTAGAAAAAATTATATTGAATGAAATATTCCAGACAGAGAACCTTAAGCGCCATATGTACTCCCTAATAGGTGTATCCTAGTACCAAACTCACTTAATAACATATTCAAAGATAAGTCTTTGTAATACCTACAGTAATTGCAAAGATTATAGAGGAGTGATGGGGAAGGAGCCCCCCCCCAGGAATAAGGAGAGAGGGATCATGCTACAGTAAGAAAATAGGTCACCATCAAGTATTGCAAGTAAATAGTGAGACATCCAGTTAAGCTCATTCGCTTTCCTTCCTGGTCACTTGCAACTGAGGGGGTTTGATCTCACCAGTCAGGGAGGGTATAGAGTCTGGCAGATAGATGGTAACCATCCTGCAAATGGGAGACTGACCCCCCTCGCTGTGGTCTCCTATTCCTATTCCATCTACCTTTGAATCTACTCTTATAGTAAGACTCCATTTAAACAGCCTTTTATCTCTGGTTAGAATGTGACCTCCAATACCAATAAAGATGGAGCCAAGGGCTGTGCAGGAACAGCAAAACTGAAAACAACAACAAACCATAATCCAGAACATCAGAGACCTTACATTAATCACCTGGAACCAGACCAGCCAAACCTCTCCCCATCCTAAAGTTGAGGGAAATTTGTGGAAGAGGGGGCAGTAAGACTGTAAGAGCCTAAAGATGGGGAGGAGCAATGATACGCAAGATACTCCACACAAGTTAGGGCCGCAGTAGCCATAATCAGACTTTGCATGACCTGCGCAAAGACTGACATGTCAATGACGTCCCAAAGTCTAGCATGGATCACAGGCACTAGGATCCTTAGAGGCAAGGGATTAACAATCACAGTAGTGTTCCCATACTACAAGGGAGCACAAGAAAGGGCTCTGGGCAATGCCACTGAGTCCTTACACCTCACTAGAGTGGAGGACACAGAGGGGTGTTTGACATTCACACTAAAGGATGCTCTAGGGAATGGAAGGGGGTGAAGAGGGGGGCACTAGGAGAAAAGGAGAAAGGGGGGTGAAAGGAAGGGGAAAAGGGGAGAGGGTGCAAGGGGGGACTGGGGAGGGGTGGAGGGAGGGAGGAGACTAGGTTACCTATTAAGCTTGTGTGATTGGAAAAAACATAATAATAATAATAATAAAGAAATTAAAATAACCAATAGAAAAAGCCACTTTTCAAACTTGCCTAGCTCTGTAAGTACCCCACCCCTGCCCACTCCCAGCAGCTCCCCTGCCCCTGCCAAGTCTCCCCAGTGTCCCTCTTTTTTATTGTTCTCAATAAATCCTACTTTAAAATCTTTCCATGTGTTCTAGTTTCATTCTTCAATTCAGGGACACAAGAACCCTGACAAAGACATCCAGTTTCAATATGGCCCACCAAATATGTATCTGAGGATACATACGACAATTGTGAAATCTCCTTTTTGAGGAGATACTTCTCTTCCCACATTTATTGAAGCATTACCAACACATTTATACCTGTGAAAACAAAGTTGAGTAAGTTGGAAGCCATTCCACTTCTCTGGAGAACTCTGAAACCACTTGTCTGAATGACCCTGACTACTGGACCTTGGCTACAGAAGGGACTGAGGAGACCAAAGAGGGGTAAGATGGCAGAGCAGCCCACCAGCAGTCCCTCACCAGGACCATGTGTTTCCTCCTGGGCTGTTGGCTGTGTGGGTGTGAGCAGTCAATTTCAAGTGTCAACTTGACAATTGAGAACTGGTCATTTAGGCACAACTATGAAGAATTATTTAGTTCAGGCAAGACTCTGAGAAAGCCTGTAGGAGATAATCTAATCGACATGGGAAACTCACACTACAGTGGGTGGGAACGTTCCCTGAACAGGTGAAAAAGACAGAGAATTGGTTGGAGTTTGTCAGACCAACATGCTGGAATATATGCTTAGGTCCTTGCCTCTCTTTTAGCTTTTCCTTTGGATATGTGGCCACTTCCCTTGTCCCTATGCCATGCTAATTAATTATAATCTAAAATGTGAGTGTGAATAAGCTCCTTGTTGCAGTTCACCTGCATTGTTGCTGATAAATGACCATCAAATGGCTTAAGGGAGCAAGGAATTTATTCTCTTACGATTACTGGTTACAATTCTTAATCCAGCTTGATGGGAGAGCACCAACACTAGGGCCGAGGGAACTAGCCACACCATCACCACATAACAGCTGAGAGATGGACGATCCTTACTTGCCAGACCAGCATGTCTGGCCAAGTGAACAGAAGGATGCCGACTCTCTCAACCAGCTCTCTGTAATTTATTCCAGGGCCTAATCCCATCCACCATAGGCTGGGCCTTCCCCATCAGCTATACAATCTCCTTCAGGTTTGCTCTGGGCTCAACTCGGCTACTAATTCTCCACAAATGTGCTCAAAGCTCAAACCCTCAACTGTCAAGTTGACACCTGTGCCTAACTACGACTGACACTCCTTGTTCCCTTAAACTGTTTGTGTTATATGTTCATCATTACAGCAATGGAATATGAAATTAGTAAGTGTGAAAGTGATCCTGGGATTCAGATATAGTCAATATCCTGACACCTATAGACCAGTGGGGATGGCTCTTGAGATTTCTTTTTTTATGTTATTCAAGACAATTATGCTGATAAGATTCATTGGGGTTACTAATGAAAATTGCATTGATTTACATGACTCGGGAGATGATTGTCATTTAGATTTTTATTTTATGAATTTTCAGGGTGAAAGGATGGTCAAAAGTATTCCAAACAAACAGAAAAAAGAAACAAGCAGGAGTTGCCATCTTAATGTCATACAAAATGATATTATCATACAAAATCATATGATAGGATGTATCATAGCTACATCTTAACTAAAGGAACATTCCAGCAGGAGGATCTTACAATCTTAAACATACATTCGCTAAACTTAGGAGCAACCAAATTCACCAATCAAATACTACAGGAAGCAAAACAACTAATAGACCCAAACACAATGTTAGTAGGAGACTTCGATACCCCATTCACACCACTGAACAGATCAATGGGTCAGAAACTAAGTAGAAACTTATCAGAGTTAAATGAAGCCATAATTCAAATGAATCTTACAGATATCTACAGAACATTTCACCCAAACACTAAGCAGTATATAGAACATTCTCATAAAATAGACCATATGCTAAGACACAAATCAAGCCTCCATAAGTGCAGAAAAAATAAAATCATTCCTTGACAAATATAAAGCAAACATGATTCTAAATTGAGAAAAACTTGAAGTTTTCCTACTTAGGTCAGGAATGAGACAAGGTTGTCCATTATCACCACTCCTATTCAATATTGTACTTGAAGTCTTAGCCAGAACAAAAAGACAAGATAGGGAAATAAAAGGATACGGATAGGAAAGGAAGAAGTTAAAGTGTCTTTATTTACATATGATATTACTCTGTACTTGAGAGATCCATATGACTCCACCAAGAAACTACTTGAATTAATAAACACTTTCAGAAAAGTGCCAGGATACAAAATCAACATACAAATATTGGTCACTTTCTTATATGCCAGAGACAAATAAGTTAAGAAAGAAGTGAGGGAATCAATCCCATTCACCATAGCCTAAAAGAAAACAAAATACTTGGAATAAACTTAACCAAGGAAGTTAAAGATCTATACAATAAAAACTACAAAACACTGCTGAAAAATTAAAACGGATACTAAGTAGAAAGACCTTCCATACTCATAGATCAGTAAGATTCACATTATGAAAATGACCATGCTACCAAAGGCAATATACAGATTCAGTGCAATCTCAATCAAAATCTCTGTGCAATTTTTCACAGAACTGGTAAAAATAATCTAAAAATTCATATGGAAGAACAAAAGACCCTGATTAGCCAAAAGAATATTGAACAATACTGATGGAAGTATCACTATGCTGGATTTTAAACTATAATACAGAGTTATAGTAATAAAACAGTGTGGTACTAGCACAAAAACAGATACATCAACCAATGGCTTAGAACAGAGAAAAGTCAGCATTTTCAACAAGTAGTATTGGGAAAATTGGACATCTACATGTAGAAGAATGAAAATTGACTGCTGCTTCTCTCCTTACACAAAAATCAACTCCAAATGGATCAGAGATTTTGATGTTAAACCTAAAACCTAAAAATGTTAGACAGAGTAGACAGTACACTTGAATTGATAGGCTGAGGTAAAGATTTTCTTTTCTTTTTTTTTTTTCTTTTTTTTATTTCAGCTCATACAAACTTATTAGGTACACCAGTTCCCTCCCTTCCTCCTCCTCCCCCCGTACCCCCTGCTCCCCCTCCCCATCCCTCTCCCTCCCCATCCCCCAGTGCCTCCCGCCCCAATTCCCAGAGAGTCCTTTCTTGTGCATGTCTGATTTTCCTCTGGGCTCTCCTCTCCGATGACGTACAAGGACCCAGTGGCCTTTCCCTGAACCCTTTCCCGTGTTCCCCTTAGGTATAGGAACACTGCTGTGGCTGCCAATCCTTTATGAGGTAAAGATTTTCTAAACAGAACCCCAAATGCCCAGGAACTAAGACCAACAATCAACAAGTGGGACTTCATAATATTAAAAAGCTTCTGTCTCTGCAAAAGAAACTGTTAATTATGCAAGAAAAAAACCCACAGAATGTGAGAAAATCTTTGCTAGCTATGAATTTGACAAAGTATTAATCTCCAGAGTATACAAAGAACTCAAAAAACTAAACACCAAGAAAGCAAATATTCCAATTAAAAAAATGGGCCCTGGGATTGACAGCCATAGTAGTGATCTTATGCTTAAGGGGAACAAGAGAAAGGGCTTATGGAAATGCCACTGGGTCCTTATATGTCATCGGAGAGGAGGACCCAGTGGAGAGTTAGGTGTACACAATAAAGGACTCTCTAGGAATTGGGGGGGAGGCACTGGGGGAAGGGGAGGGGGAGGAGGGGGGAGGGAGGGAACTGGTAAAAAATTTTAAAATGTATAATTAAATTTTTAATAAAAAAAAAGGAAAAAAAATGGGCCCTGGAACTAAACAGGGACTTCACAAAAAGAAAATGAAATGTCAAACAAATATCCTAAAAGATGCTCAACTTCCCTGATCATCAGAAAAATGCAAATTAAAACTACCTTGTGATACCATCTTACCGCAATCAGAATGACTAAGATCAAGAACATGAGCAGAGAATGCTGGTGAAGATATGGAGAAAAGGAAACACTTATTCATTAATGGTAGGCATATAAATTATTATAATAAATTAGTATACTTTGGAGATCAATGTGGAGGTTCCTTGGAAAGTTAAAAGTGGAAATACCATATAACCTAGCTATACTACATCTGGGAATATTCTCAAAAGACTCTACATCATATTACAAAGACACTTGTTCATCTATGTTCACTGCAGCTCTATTCACAATAGCAAGAAAAAGGAGTCAGTTAACATGCCCATCAATAAAGGAATAAGCAATGAAAATGTGATACATATACACAATGGAATATTATTTAGCCATCAGGAAGAATGAGATTATGGAATTTGCTGGTAAATGGATAGAACTGGAAAATATAATATTGAGTGAGGTATCTCAGATATAGAAAGACAAATCCCTGTTTTTCTATCTTATATTGGATGATCTGATCTCCTGACCAATGTATTTGGTTTGGAATTATTGTAAGAGTCAGAAAATTAGAAAGGGATCAAGGAGTGGGAAGGTGGGAAGGTGGAATGGGACAGTTAGAGTGAAACCTTTGGATAGGATACCATAGCAGATAGAGTGAGGGAGGGAATAGTGAGAAAAAAATACCTGGTGGGAGGCACAAGAAGATGGGATAGGCGGGCCAGAGGGACTTAAAGAAAAACCCCAAGATTGGAAGAAGAAACCCCATATCATATGTAAGTCTTTTGCAGAGGCTTCTTATACTATCAATATGTCAAAAATTTTTTCTTTTAAAAAAAGGAACAAGAATGGACAGTCCCTATACAGAGGAGCATGAAGAGAGGAAAACGGGGAGACAAACAAAAAATTCAGTGAGTTGGTCTACTTAGAACCAGTGACAAAACTGTACTAGAAGTACAGAAAAGTGATACTTCCTAATAATTTGTTGATTGGAAAAGTCTCAAAGCCCCCCCCGAACAGCATAGGCTTTTGCTAATGCTCATGGTTACCTCCAAAAAAACAGATAGAAAGACACTGTTACTAGTGCCCAGCAGGATGGAGTGAAGGGCATTGCAGGAGCAGCAAAACTGCAAAAGAAAATCAACAAACCACAATCCAGAACTTCAGAGACTCTATATCAATCACATAGAACTAGGCCAGCCTAATCTCTCCCCATCCTGGAGCTCAGGGACATTTGCAGAAGAGGGGGCGGTAAGAGTGTAAGAGCAAAAGGATGGGAGGAGCAACGATTTGCAAGATTCTCAACAATAGTTGGGGCCAAAGCAATCATAATGGGACTTTGCATGCCCTGCGCAATGTCCAGCGCACTGTTGCCCTCATAAAGTCTAGCATCTGTTAAGGGCACCGAGATCCCTGGAAGCAAGGGATTGACAGCCATAGTAGTGCTCCTATGCTTAAGGGGAACAAGAGAAAGGGCTTATGGAAATGCCACTGGGTCCTTATATGTCATTGGAGAGGAGGACCCAGTGGAGAGTTAGGCGTACACAATAAAGGACTCTCTGGGAATTGGGGGGGAGGCACTGGGGGATGGGTAGGGAGAGGAGGGGGAGGAGGGGTTTGGGGGGGAGGGGGGAGGGAGGGAACTGGTAAAAAAATTTTAAGACGTATAATTAAATTTTTAATAAAAAAAAAAAGAAAGACACTGTTACTGAAGACGCAACACACGGATCATAGGACATGGGCAAAATACAGCAGTGGAACTGGTTTGAGAGCTTCTTCCTTGCTGGAGAGCTTACACAGCACCAAGGAATACTGTTGAAGCTACTGGAGGAGAAAAATAAAAAATCTGATCAACCTGTGAGATCTTCAAATTACAATAAAGTCACCACGGCAACAGGTGACTGCCAGTGTAATAGTGGCATGAGTATCAAGGAGATAACCAATAATTTTCTGATCAGACTTAAGACTTGCTTGTCAGAATGGAACACAGTCTTGTTACTGTTAACTAGAACAAAAACCTATGAAAGGGAAAGAAATAAGTCACAAGGGAACAACAGACTATGAATCTTTAGCTAGGAAGTTAGTACACCAAACTCCTCTGTAAATACCTGTCATTACACCCTTAGATTGGAAAAGCACTCAGCATGCAACCTAGAAGCCTTCTTATACAACATAGGTGTTCATTACTGAAAAGCAGAAAATTGCAGAAAATAAGTGTCTGCGGACTGCTTGTCCCTAAACAGGACATAAATCTCACCCACCCCCCACCTCAAGGCTCAGGGAACAATGCAGAAGAGAGAGTGGCAAGATTGTAAGAACCTGAGGTGGGAGGGCAGTGGGCCAGAGGTTATCTCCTGGACATGACATAGTCATGATATAGAAGATTTCAAGGCAGATATGTATACTTACAGAAGAATTGCATAGGAACTGTATTATTAGCATCTCACCATAACATCAGAAAGATCTCAAGAAGCTCCACACCTCTTTTTTTTATTATATACATTCTTTATTATTTCTGCTCATACAATCTTAATAGGTACACCAGTTTCCTCCCTCCCTCCTCCTCCCCCGGAGCAGGGGGCTCCCCCTCCCCCCACCCCTCCTTCCCCATCCCCCAGTGCCTCTCCCCCAATTCCCAGAGAGTCCTTTATTGTGCATGCCTGACTCTCCTCTGGGTCCTTCTCTCTGATGATGTACTAGGACCCAGTGGCATTTCCCTGAAACCTTTCCCATGTTCCCCTTAAGCATAGGAACACTACTGTGGCTGTCAATCCCTTGCCTCCAAGGATCTTGGTGCCTTTAGCAGATGCTAGACTTTGTGAGGTCAATGTCCCTGAGCTTCAGGATAGGGAGAGATTAGGCTGGCCTAGTTCTAGGTGGTTGATATAGATTCTCTGAAGTTCTGGATTGTGGTTTGTTGATTTTCTTTTGCAGTTTTGCTGCTCCTGCAATGCCCTTCACTCCATCCTGCTGGGCACTGTATGTCACCCCCTGGCCAGAGATAAAAAGCTGTTAAACTGGAGTCTTATTATAATAGCATATTCAAGGGTAAATGTAATAAAAGTAGGAAACCCCAGTGAGGGAGGGGTCAATCACCCATTTGCAAAATGGTTACTTTTTATCTGCCAGACTATACGCCCTCCCCTTCTGGTGAGATCATACCCCCTCAGTTGTAAATGATCAGGAACGAAGGTCTGTGAACTTAACCAGGTGTCACATTACTTACTTGCATTCCTTGATAGAGGCCTATTTTCTCTGCTGTAACATGGTCCCTCTGTCCTTGTTTCTGGTAGCTCCACATCTCTTTGAGTGACTGATGAGGACCTATGCTGATAGGGAAGTAAAGGAAGATGCTTTCCTCAGTGGATCATGATTTATTATGAATTGGGGGGAGGCACGGGGGGAGGAGGAGGGAGGGAGGAAACTGGTGTACCTATTAAGATTGTATGAGCAGAAATAATAAAGAATGTATATAATAAAAAAAAGAGGTGTGGAGCTTCTTGAGATCTTTCTGATGTTATGGTGAGATGCTTTCCTCAGTGGATCATGAATCAGGACAGGCATAACTCATCACAGATTATATGAAACACAGTGGTCTGCACAAGTGAAAAGATTTGAAACAGGAGAAAGTCTGGCAGGTAAAGGGAAAAGGAGGGGGGATGGGACTTGGGACTAAGGGTTGAAAATATAAAGTCACTATATACATATATACAACATTAAAAATAAAAATAATTTAACAGGTAACAGCACTGTTATTTACCCAAGTCTTCTGGAAAGTAATTAATTACCATGTCATCTTTAGCCTAGTTTCTATAGACTTTTCATCACAAAAAATGCCAAGTGCTTTGTTAAAGTCTAAGTAGGTTGTCCTTGCTCTCTCTGGTGTTCTTATCCTTTCATTCAGTTCTGTCAAAAATTAGTGATGTGGTCTAATGTGGTTCAGGCTCTTGCAAATGTGTACCAATAGCTTAGCTTTGTGTTTTTTTTCAGGATCGATAGACAAAATTAATTTCTTTGTCTCATTTTCATATCATTTTTGAGGTATCAAGACACAAGCCATTTCCATGATTAACGACTGACTCTTCGTCTCCTCTGGAATTTGGCTCACATCATTCTACATCTCGGGAATAATTCATTTGATGACCATAATAAATCAAAGATATCTTTTCCAATAATTTGCTGGCTCATAATCCTGATAAGATTGTTAATCTTCATGATTGCCTGTCTAGACTTCAGCTTCTGGGAGTCAGTTATGATGCTCCTGAATTGTACATTAAACCTTTTCTGGTTTGTTTTGAAGCTTATTAACTTAAATTTGTAAAGCAATTTCTGTACAAATATCATTAAAATGTTTACTGATGTTCACTGAAAATATAAGGTTGAATTTTTAAAGAGGTTCCATGTACATAATTGTTGGCCAATAAAATAGTCTTTAAGTTAACTAACTATAAACTTTTTTGAAGGATAGGCTAGTGACAAACTATAAGGAAGACAGAAGTATCCAAAGTGAGCAGTAGCCATACTTACTTTGAGAGAGGGGCACTCAAAGCTTGCAGCCTTGTCAGCGTGCTAGAGTCTCACCCTTCCCAAATTGAAAGAACATTATCATTTTAAAATTTTATCTTTCTTGTTACATTGAGATTCTCTCATCTAGACCTAATGTGCCTTGAAAAAAAATGGGTTGTTTGATTGTTTTTGACTAGTCTTTATTATGTTAAATGTTATTGACCTGAAGGTTTGGATGATTAAGTCTAGCTAGGCCATCATGGGTGGAATTGTGCTACTTTTTTTGAGTGTACTATGTCAACAGATGAAATTACAAATGTGGTTCTCCTGCTATGAGACATCTTAATGCAGAGTCTGAAGCTAAGTGTTTCCATCAAGTCTTTCCAGACTGTATGAAATAGTTTTTGGTGGCTCAGTGTTACCTTTGGGAGGGAGAAAATTTCCCTGGTAGAGCACAGAAGTGGGCGCAACTGGCCAGCCTGATGCCATCTCATATCCAGAATATCCAGATGGAATCAGGATTGTGAGGGTTGGAGCATCTCACTGCACCAAGTTACTGACTGTCTCAGGTGGATGGAAGGGATGCCTCTCACTGCACTCATGACTGAATGTGAGATTCTTATATTCTTGACTATTTTGAAAGTATCAGGGAATATTTTGGTCTTTCAAGAGGTAAAACTCATGGTTGGCACAGTGACAAAGAAAAGCTTCCTATTGTTTATATGAAGAAAGTGGAAGGCAGATGATGGTTCCACTGTAGGTATCAGGAATGTTGAAACTAAGAGTTAAGAAAAGACACAAACTTCATGCTTCTTGCCTGTAGCCCTATTACTATGTACATAAAAATGCTAATACTTGCCACTGTTAATTATATGCCAGATAAACGTTAGACACTTTTTATATATACCACAGTTAACTTTCACAACAAATCTAAAGGGTAAGTATAATTATCCCCAATTTACAGGTGAGGAAATGAAGTGCAGAATGCTAAATTTGCACAACGTCACTTAGCTAGAAAGTTGTGGTCTGATGGCTTAGGTCAGTGTCACTGGAACTCTAAAGAGCACCAGCTGTTAAAAACTGTGGTATGTTAGCAAAATAATGTGGAGTGGGCATATCAAAGCCATTTCTCATCATTTAAGATTAAATTCATTAGGCCAGTACCTTGCTTTAGGCAGCAACTAACAACTTACACTAGATCATATTCAATGGAAACATTTCTTTGGGCATACTATAATAAAAATATATGCTTTAAAGTGGTAGCTTAAATATTCACTTTATGTATTGTAACACACTTATTTAAAGCAGAATGCATGTATTGTTAAACTCACATTTGAAATTATAGTTTATTATTTTATTTATTTCTTCCACTGAAACTAGTTTTTGAAATAACCTTAGAGAACTTTATTTGACCACCAGATGGCAGCAGTGCAAGGTTTTGAAAGTCTGCAAAACATCTTTCCAGAGACCAGATATTTAAATTTTATTAATTGAACTTGTCCCTTACAGAAGCAGTCTTAGGTGTCTCAAAAGAAAGGTCTATTCCAGGTTGACACTGAGAAAATGAGCTTAACAATAGAATGAGTGGAGATCTGGATGGGTGTGATTTGTGTAAGATTTTATTAAGAAGATACATATAAATATATTTATATGTTTATGATAATAAACAGGATCAATTCTTTAAAAACGTTTTTAAAAGGTGAATTATTTTTCAAGATTAAATTATGCTATTCAAAGCATATCCTGCAAGAGTAAAGTGGGAATGCTGCAGTAAGTCAGACACAAGTTGAATTTGACTGCACTACGTGAGTAGCAGTAACATATAAGACTTGGACTTTTTTTAATCATCATCATGCATCTGAATATAGCAGTGTATAATTTAAATGGTTCTTTTCCAATGAGTCTGAATTAGTGTTTCTTTTACCACCTTATTATATATGTGGCAGCAAAGTAGTAGTAATAATAGAAATAACAACATATCACTTTGAACAACCTCTGAAGAGTCAGTTATTCATTTATATATTGTCTCATTTTGCACTCTAAAACTGGCATATTTATTGGCATGATGATTCAGAAAGATGTCAGAGTATTAGTTCAAGAACTACTTCTCTATTTCTTTTTTGCTTTCTTAGCTGATTTTTTCTTAGTGGAAATATCATTGTGTTTGTGAAGGACAAGATTTTATTACTATTAAACATCATGGGACAATTGAAGGGTGGTAGTCTGTGATACCTGTCTTAACGGAAGTCTGAGTCCAGGACCTGTCTGATGATGAGACAGAATGGATCACGTGTCAGGATTTTGTGGATGTCACTCAAAGTTGCTGGGCTGTAGCATTCCTACTGCTATGCTTTAAAATATGAGACAGTGGACTAGGTAGTCTTTATTTCCACATCCAGAGCCTTAAGACTTTGCAAACGGTCCTTCTGATAATCAGAACTACTACACTTCAAAACCCATGCAGGAAAACAGATACATAAACTTCAGAGAGAATCACCTTTTCCATAAACTGTTAGAAGAGTGACTTGTAGAAGAATCTCTTTGGTGAGAGTTACAATGTCCCTTAAGGCAGACATTAGTGAATGTCTGTGAAGTGACAGTCAGCTGTTGGATTATATTCAATTTTAAAATTACAATAAAAATATTAAGCATCACTTAGCTCCACAGCAAGTGTCAAACCCAAGAAGTAACAGATCTCTTACACATCTAAGGATTCATTAGTGCTCCTGCCTTTGTTCTTTGACTTCTCTCCCCTTCATGCTCTGTGTACTAATTCTTTCTCCCCAGCACAAAAGGATCTAAAAGTCTCTGTCTACAATACTTATTTTGTAATGCTGAGCAATTCCTTTCCCAGGCTGGTGTTAATTATACTGTCAGGACCCAGTGGTAGCATTAGCACAGTTAAAAAAGAAAAGAAAGAAAGAAAGAAAGAAAGAAAGAAAGAAAGAAAGAAAGAAAGAAAGAAAGAAAGGAAGGAAGGAAAGAAAAGAAAAAAAGAAAGAAAGAAAAATACCGTGGTAATTTGATTCAAAGTTCTATGGCTGAGTAGACAATAGGAAATCATTCCTTGGTGGACAGGACATTAAATTTCCCTTTGACTCTCCGGTGAGATGTGTGGGTGATTTCTCCAGGTCCAGTCATTTATCTGAGTCGCCTCTCTACCTCAGGAGAAGGCACTAGTCTTTCTCAGAAAATAGGGTAGACACCCCCTCCACCCTTTGGGGATCCTCTTCACTTTGCTCTGGGACCCAAACATTAAGCCTGCTGTCTGTAAAACCAAGCCCTTTAAGCTGTGCCCCCTCTCTGTATTTGCATGTGTGTGGGTGCACAGGTGGAGGTCTGAAGTTGTTATTGATGACCTTCTTCTATGGTTCTACCTTATTGTTTAGAGACAGGCTTTCTAATCAAATTCAGAACTTGCTTTTTTTTAAAACTTTTTTATTGGGAACTTTTCATTTACAAACAAAATGAGTTTATAACCTTGCCCCATCCCTCTCCCCTCCCATCCCTCTCCATTTCTACCCTCCCCCCTTCACCAATCTAGCAGGGTCCCACACATCCTCCTGTTCCTCTGCACGTGCAGATCACATGACTCCCTTTGGGGGTGCTTGTGCTAATGAGGCACCAGATCTCTGGGGTTGCATAAGTGGCCCTTCAGTGGGCCAACTCACAAGTGGGGAAACTCCTCTTCTTTTACCCGGTCCCTGACCCAAAGACTCTCTTTGAGTGGAGTGGTTACTCCTGAAAACCTTACTGAATCAGGAAGGAATGTTGATATGTCAGTCATTGTGTAGATCTAGTTGTGGTAGGTTTAGATCTCACTGCAGTGAGCTCATGGATGAAGTATCCTGGCAGAATTCTCCCACCCACCTGACCTTTAGGCTCTTATAATCTTACCGCTCCCCTTCCACAAGGTTACCTAAATAGGTAGGGAGATGTTTTCTTGGTCCAATTGAGATTGAGCATTTAAGGATCACCAATACTCTGCACTCTGGCCTGTTCTGGTTTTCTGTCTCTACTAATCTTCTATTGCAATAGGGTACATCTTGATTGCGTGTTGAGAGCTTTTCCTATGTAAAGGTACACAATAAGAAGTGTTTGAATGGCACTTTACTTCAAGTATTTATAGTAACACCAAGACACCCGTTTCTGTCTAGTGTCTATTTTCTCCCCACCACTGTTGTTTGGACAGTGTTCCCTGGCAATAAAAGGTGGAGACTTTAGAATCCATTCATAAAGCATTTGATTACTTTCTTACATACCACTGTTGTTCCACTGAATTCTGCTTACCAGAATTGTTGTAGCTCACAGTGCTTATAGCTAGGTGAGGCCAGATCACTCCTCAGCCCCTGCCACCCCCCACCTGCCACTCAGCCAACCGCTTGCCTTCTTTGCTCCCCTACCCTTTGTTAAGTCATATCCCCTTTCTTCCCTTTCTTTGGTAATTGCCTCATTCATATATTTGTCTGTTTTTTTTTGTCTCTGCTCTTTTGAGATCTCCCCTTCCCCCAAATCAGGTTCATTTGTACTTTGTGCATGTTACAGAAGCTTCCTTTTGAATATATCACTCTGAAGGTTCAATGCTAGAGTACACTTATAAGGGAGATGCTTTTTCTGTTTTTCTTTTTAAAAAAATTTTTTTTGAAGCCAATACGAACCAAACTTTATTGACACAAAAACTGTACATAGCATCAAGCAAAAGTAAGCTTTAAGCTTTGTGCTCCTTCCAAGTGAGGACACTGTGCGGCCCTTTTATCTGCTTTGGGAAAGTCACACTACTCATCTATTTCAATGTCTTCCAAAACCTTAAACACATTCACACGAGGAGGCTCAAATGTGGGGATTTCATAAATGAGCCTTCACAAACCACACAAAATACCCATTTTAATAAAATAAGTTTTTCAGCAACATAGCTATTTAATTATTCCCACCCCACAAGACTCTCATGAAAGCAAAATAGAAGTGGTAGGGGGAGATCAAACAAACAGAAAGAAAAGTTGTTTTCCGGCATGTGGTTTACTTCTGGACTTTCCTTCTGGTTCTTGAACGGGTCCTGACGGGCTCCTCTGCCTGTGCACTGGAGCATTCCATATCTTCAACCCCAGATGCTGTGCTTTCTTCTACTTCCTTCTTTCGCTTCTTCGACACTGGTTTAGTTGTTAAGCCTCCATTCTCCATAGCACTGAAGTCCAGCTTGCCGTCGTCCTTGCTTCCTATAGCTTTTAGTCCTTGTGAAAGAATATCACGTAAATTTTGATAAAGAGGTTTTTCAGTGTAGCCCAGCAATTTCACCATCTCCATGTACTTAGCAATTTCACCTGGCTTGTTTTTCTCAGGAAAACATTTGTCCATCAAGCTTGAAATATTTTCTCTGTATCTAATTTTGGAATCTCTGACGTAGTTGGGATCTTTCAAATTATCCTCCCAAGGAAGGTGGCCACTCAGCCACTGGATCATACAATAACCAAGTATTTTCAAGTCGCCTCGTCTTGATGGGGCCACGCCATTGTGAGCATCGATGCTGGCAAATTCAAGGGTGCCATCATGACATCTTTTGGGATCTTCTTTGTATTCTTTATGAACTCCGTCTGGGTAGTATCGATAGGCAAGGCCATAGTCTACCAAATACACCTGGTCAGGGTTCTTGTGACTCAGAAGGAGGTTTGAGGCCTTGATGTCGCCATGCACATACTCGTGCTCGTGGATGTACTCCAAGATGTCCAGAATTCTTAAGCTAAGCAGCAAGACAGTTTTCCGAGAAAATCTTTTGGCATTTGCTTCATATATTTTCTGAAGGTCACTCCCAAAGCGATCCATTATCATAAACCTGTAACTTTTTCCATTTTTATCATGTAGGCCAGATCCCCAATACTTAGGAACACCAAGATACTTCAATTTATGGGTACGGATCCACTTCTGAATTTGCTCCGGTTTGGCTGCTCGCTGGTAGAACTTCAGCTCAGTGAAAAGAGGTCCATTGTCACTGGGCTCTATTTTTACAGCACAGGGAGCATCACTGCCAACTGATCTGGAAGAATTTGTATCGGCAAGATATCGGCAAAGCCACCTTGACCAACGGGCAAACCTATTTTCCATTCCTTTTTCGTCATGTCAGTTATTATCTCTCCAGCTGCAAACTGCTCTGCAAGGCGTCTCTTTGCCTGAGCTGATTTCACACGTGGCATTCTCACCGGCACAGCAGACCCGCCGTCTTCCCTTTTTAAAATTTTTTATTATTTATTCAATTGTGCGTGTATGCGTGTATGCGTGTGTGCGCATGTGTGTATGTATGTGTATATATGTATGTATGTGTATGTAGAACTACGGACGAATTCGGGAACCACCTCCTCCACCTCCTCCTTTGTTTGCTCTGCTCTGGGACTCACAGGCTCCGCCCTACCAGGACCAGAAACGGAGGCCTCCCGCTTCTGCCTGGCGTCTATACGTGGGGTCTAGGATCCAAACTCAGAACCTTCTGCCTGCAAAGCAGAGGTTTAACCCCTGAGCCACCTCTCCAGCTCCTTTTTCTGTTTTTCTATGTCTGGTATACTTTGCTCAGTATAATTTCTTCCAACTTCATCATTCGGCAGTAAATTTCATTATTTCATTTTTGACAGGTGAATAGCATTCCATTATGTATATGTGCCACATTTTCATTATCCATTTGTCTACTGTTGGATATCTAGACTGATTCTGTTTCTTTGCTAATGTGAACAGAGCTGGGAATATGGATGTATGAGTGTCTCTGTAATAAGATGTGACATTCTTTAGGAATATTCCCAGGAGTGGTATAGCTGGGTCATAAGGTATGTTGATTTTTAATTGTTTTAGGACCCTCCATACTGATCTCCAAAGGCTTGTATAAGTTTACATTCCCACCAGCAATGAATGAGAGATCCCTTCTTCCCAAATCCTTGCCAGCATTTCTTATTGTTGCTATTTTGTATTTTAGCCATTCTGATTGGAGTGAGATGATATCTTAAAGTGGTTTTAATTTACATTTTCCTAATGGCTAAGGAGGTAGAATATTTCTTTCTTTCTTTCTTTCTTTCTTTTTTTTTTTAGAAGATTAAGGTTGAGTTTATTAGAGAAAAGAAAGGTTGGAACTCATGGACTCCAGACGTGGAGTGCCATGAGGGGCTAAGGAGCCCACGAGAACTCACAGTGCCTAGGCATGGAATTCATGAGAAGCAAGGAACAAGAAACAGACTCATGGCACTAGAGGGCCACGAGGGGCTAGATCGCCAGGAGGTAGACTCTTTTTTAAGATATTTGTTAGACAGTTGAATTTTGTCCTTAGATCCATTTTTAATTAGGCTATTTACTTCTTTGATACTTAATTTCATGAATTTTTTGTATACTCTGATATTAGTCCTCTGTCAGATATGCTAGCAAAGATTTTCTCCCATTTCATGGTTTACCTTTTCAGTCAACCAACAAGAAACTTTGCTAAACAGAAACTTCTTAATTTCATGAAATTCACCTTGTTGAGTGTTGGTCTTTTTTCCTGTGCATTTCAGAAGATACTGACCTAGACCACTCAGCTCAAGTATATTCCTTATTCTTTTTTCTAGGAATTTTATAGCCTCTTGTCTAATATTGAAGTCTTCCATCCATTTGGAGTTAATTGTTGTGAAGACTGACAGATAAGGTTCTAGTTTCACTTTTCTGCATTAAGATATCCAATTTTCCCAGCACCATTTGTTGAAGATATTGCTATTTTTCCAATGGTTTTTTTGGGGAACCTATGTAAAAAACCAGTTGACTGTAGATGTGTGAGCTTATATCTGGGTATTCAATTCTAACCCATCGATATGGAGCTCCATTTTAGAGCCAGCACCATGTTGTTTTTATTATTATGGCTTTGTATCATAGTTCAAGGTTTGGTATGGCGATACCTCCAACAGAGCTTTTATTACTCAGGATTGTTTTTGCTGTCCTGGAACTTTTATGTTTCCATATGAATTTTGAGGTTTGATCAATTTCTGTGAAGAATTGCATTGGAATTTCAATTGGTATGGCACTAAATCTGTACATTGCTTTTGGTAGGATGGTCATTTTTACAATATTAATCATGCAGATCCAGGAACATCCATCTTCTGGTGTTTTTCTAACCTCTTTCTTTAGTGTTTTAAAGTTGTACAGATCATTCACATCCTTGGTTATGTTTATGTTTTTGAGTTTATTTTTTTGAGTTCTGGTAAATGGAATTGCTTCTCTCAGGACTTTCTTGCTTTACTTATCCTTGGTGGAAAGCCACTAATTTTCAGACATTAATTTTGTAGTCTGACACTCTATTAAATATATTTATTAGTTCTAGGAATTTCCTGGTGTAATCTTTGGGATCTCTCAGGTAGAGATTCATGTCATCTGTAAATAGGGGTACCTTGGCTTCTTCCTATTTGAATCCCTTTTATCTTGTCTTATAGTTCTACAGATTCAAAGCTTGATAGGGCTAATTTGCTCTGAGGGCTCCCAGTTTTCACTTGCCCATGCGAGAGTTACAGATGATGGAAACAGGTAGAGGGAAGGGAATTGTGGCTGTAGAGGACAGGTGGAGAACACACCTACCTAGCTTTCCCTATGATCTAAACTCCTTGTCTTTTTTGCTTGTGTACCAAGAACTTTAGCTTTTGAACTATGTCCTTAGCCTGTGTTTCTTACTTTACTAGGCTAATAATCCCTAAATTCTGGGCTTCTAATTTAGATACTGCCTCTGAGCCTGCCTACCAATCATCTTCACTTAATTGGCCCTACTAATCAAATATCTACAGTACCTCTCTCACCTTTGTGTGTTTGTGTCTGATGTTTATGTCCCTGTGGACTAAGATGCTTTTATTTTGGACTGTCTTCAACAGGATATATCTTATTCAGCCTCTAGGTCTCAGTTTAAGTGGTATTTCCTTTGGGAAGTCGCCCCCTAACATCCTCATTTTTGAGAATTGGGGATTGAACCCAGGGTTTTTTACATGCTAAGCAAGTCTCCCAGCACTGAGTTGTGACCCTCCATGATCATGTTGTGTGCTTACATGGGACCCCATATTAAATCCTCTTTTTTCAAGAAAGTTGTGCATGCATGTGTGTGTGTGTGAAGGGAAAAAAGATAGCGGGAGAAGTGAGGAAGAGAGAGGGAGAGAGAGAGAGTGCATGCATGCCATCATGTACATGTGGCCAGAGAACAACTTTGTGAAGTTAATTCTCTCCCTCCATCTTTATGTGGGCCCTGGAGATCAAACTCAGAGTATCAAGCCTGTGTGGCAGACTTTTTTAACCTGCTTAGCTACCTTTCCAGATCCGTACTTCATCTTGCTGTCACACCTGTTACACTCTGTGACAGAGGCTGGCACAGTGACTGTCAGCTCCCTGGGACTTGCATTCTTCACAGATCTTTCCTAGCACTGAGAATGACATGGACTTGTGTGCCTCCTGGATGGATCATTGTGCTATGAAGCTGTAAATTCACTGTTAGGAAGGCAAGCCTGGCAGCCAGGTGAGCAGGGGACCACAGCAACATAAGGGATCATCATGCAATCGAATCATCCTGACCCGCCTTCTTGTCTCCTTGTGCGACTGGGAACATAGGTGACTGATTATGGGATAGATTAGCTCATCCATATTGTGCCTCATGCCACTAATAGGACCCTAAAAGAAACCGGATGAAGACAAAAGAATTTGCTTATTTTAAAAAAGAGCCTATTTTAAAAGTGACTGTGAGATTCTCATTCCCTAGTCAGGAGTTTTTAGCGTCTACCTTTTAGCTCTTTGAAAGGAGACATTCCAAAAATATTTTCTCTTCTCCCTCCTCCTCCTCCTCCTTGCTGCCACTAATGTCTACATATCACAAGTCCCTAATTTCTCCTTCACCAAAAACCAGCCAGTCTGAAGGCGCTCATTTCAAGGACAATTATTACATATTATACTGACTCAGAGCAACTTAATGACAAGAAATAAGAAGGATGAACTGTCACTGCAGACTTGTCACATTCCATAGTCTGGAGAAGTTCATCTCCCTGTGGTGTGGTGAAGACAGGGTGAAGTCTGCAGCGAGAGCCACCACATCCATCATGGGCTTCTGAGCTTTCTGAGGGCATGTCACATGCAGAAGAGAGGTCTTTGTTTCAGGAAGCAAGGCAGAACCACAGTGTCTATTTTTCACGTTGCCTATGGAAACAATAGATGCATAGATTGTAGGAAGGACATCAGGAAGTCTCTGACAGCAGACTGGCAAAGCGTTGACTGCTTACACCTGCTTGTTTCAGCCCCGACTGCAGACTCCACACTTGAGAAGAGGAAGGTACCAATTGGCTTCTGGTAGCCCCCAGGAGGTTGAGGACAAGGTGGGCTAGGGTAGCATTTTCTCTTACTAATTAGTCACTTCTGCTTTGTCTGGGAAGGCTGGTCTTGTAAAGATTAGCACTGGTTCTTGAATCTCTGCAGCCGGATCCTCTGCCCTGATTTCCCCCGTTTCAGGTAGCCAAGGCACGGGAGCTCTGGTTGGGGCTGCTAGACAAAGCCTGGCAGGTGCATCCTCACACGCAGAAAGTGTCGGTTGTTGGCTGCTTCCCGAAGAGCAGTGCCACCTAGTGGCAAGACTACGACTTGCAGCACCCACTGAACCCGGCGTGGTGTGTGGTGTGGAGTTTCTGGCTGTACAATTGTTCCTGAAAATCCTTGCATCTCATTTCCCCTGTCTGTAAGATGGGCCCAGAGACTTCTCTCTCAAAGTGCTATGTTAAAGAATAACGGGTTTAACTATCATGTCGAATTCATGCTCTGGACGAGGCTGTGCTGTTTATTACAATTCACTCTCTGGACATGTGACCAGGTTCCTTGATACTATCTACAAGTTCCAAGCCTTATATCAAATAAGTGAGAAGCGTCAGAGCCTGCGGGAGCCCAGGCTGGCAGGCCTCGGAGTCGCGATTGTTAACACCGAGGCCTGTTTACCCTGGACTTCAGCAGTATTAACCCCTTTGTCAGGAAAAGAATCCTTGTAACCTTGTTTTGCATGTACGTTTTTCTTCTTAAATGCTTCTAAATTTGTGTGGACTGAAAAGTAAGTAGACAATCCAGGGAAGCAATGTTACAGCACCACTGTTTCCTGTGCCAACGTGGTGCTGACACTCAAAGGCCGAGTTTAAGCTCAGGAGAACTCTTCCATCACGTGCCTGTCAGAGTTCAGTTCTGTGGCGACTTTTCTGCCTGACAGCTCTGAAGCCAATTGTTTTCAGCTTATGATGTCATGGATGGGGAAAGGCTTCTTTTTTTTTTTAATTTTTAACAACATTTCTTTTTTTTTAATACATTTTTTATTATTTCCGCTCATACAAACTTAATAGGTAGACCAGTTCCCTCCCTCCCTCCTCCCCCCTCCCCCCCGCAACCCCCTGCTCCTCCTCCCTCCCTCCCTATCCCCCCAGTGCCTCCCCCCCAATTCCCAGAGAGTCCTTTATTGTGTATGCCTGGGTCCTCCTCTCCGATGACGTACAAGGACCCAGTGGCATTTCCCTGAACCCTTTCTCGTGTTCCCCTTAAGCATAGGAACACTACTGTGGCTGCCAATCCCTTGTCTCCAAGGATCTTGGTGCCGGGAAAGGCTTCTTTTGACTGAAAAGCAGCAGCATTTCCATATTAAGTTCGATTCTCTTCATTTACTTATTTATTTATTTTTAATTTATTTATTCTCTCTCTCTCTCTCTCTCTCTCTCTCTCTCTCTCTCTCTCTCTCTGTGTATCAGAGGATACTATGTGTGTCTGTGGAGTCATGCAGGGGTGACTTCAGGAATCAACCTGGATTACACTACTTCCTCTTTGCTTTGCTGTGGAGTTCCCCAGGTTTCATCTTCCAGGATTGGAAGTTCAGGCTACTGCCACTCCTTCTGGCATTTTTATGTGGTATCCAGGATCTGAACTCAGGACCTTCTGCTTGCGAGGCAGAGGCTTAACTCCTGAGCTTTTCTTCTGGCCCAAGTTTAATTCTTTTAATGTCCTGTTAGTCTTAGTGCTTGGTGCTTAGTGCTCTGTTCTTGAAGCCAAAACATTCAGAAAAAAACAAAAAAAAACCACCAGGTCAAGTACTGCATTAAGGTCTTCAACAGTAGTGGATGTGTATTTTATTGTTTGGTTTTACAAGACAGAGACTTGCCATGCAGGCTAGTCTGGTCCTGTACTTGCAGACCTTTGACCTCCACTGTCCAAGTGGAAGGATTACAAGTGTGCAACATCATGCCTGGTTGAAAACATACAAGACAGTGCAAAGCAGCTCTGCTGGACTATAAGCTCAGTATTCATGCTATTGAAAATATGTCTTCATTCCCTAAAATTAATTATTGTAGTAGAGATATAGCACTCAAATATTCTGATAGGAGTCTCACCCTATTGAGAATATAGCTGAAGTGCTGGAGAGATGGTTCAGTGGATCAGGCCCTTGTCTTGGATGTATGAGAACCTGAGGTGGGATCCCCGCAACCTACACAGAAGCTGGTCATAGGGGTGTGCACCTGTCATACTATGGCTCCTCCTGTGAGGTGGGAGTCAGAGACAGGAAATTCCTGGAAGCCCCTGGCATGCACAGCAGGGAACAATCAAGAAGGATCCCTGATCTCAGATGAAGTAGAAAATGAAGAACTATACCTAAGGCTGTCCCTTGACCTCCACATACACTGAGGCAAGCGCATACTCCACTCACTCACAGGAATGCACACACACACACGCACACACACACACATACACACCACCATACAAACACACATGCATGCACAGGAATGCACACATACATGCATGCACACATGTCATACAAGCACACACATACCCCAGAATATAGGTGAGGAACCCAGTATTCTATAAGCCACTATTGGGAAACATTGACTTTCCCAGTGTTGACCTTTATATTCATAACGATGCCTCAGCAGTAGTAGGAGTGTAGGAAAAGGGTTTGGCTCGAGTGTGTGTCAAGTCTGATGTAATAAATATTTATCTCATAGCTTTTTTCACTAATTTGTTCGGGTAGGCAATAACTTCACATGACCCAACATGTATGAAGCATGAAAAAGAAAGAACTTTTTAAAGTAAATGAATAGGCTTATGGATTAAAGGTTCTGATTAATACTTGTGCTCTTTGCATTTCTCAAGCCAGTAAAAGTATACATAATCTTAAGGTGGCATATACAATATGTAATTGATCATCTTTTTGTATCTCTGGTCATAGTTTATTTCAAAGGCCAGTAAGGCAATTTGTTAGAAGCATGAATAAATAAATGTAGTATAATATGTACCCATGTAGAGCTTTATGGATTCTCCTTTTTTAATGGAACCTGGATTTTGGATCTAAGACTTTCAATATTGATGAGAAAATACATGATATGTTGGAACAACTGGATCTTCAGCCAGTCTTTGGTGCGCTGCATGCTGCCTAGCTCAGTGTTTCAGGGTACCGAATCCGGTAATTTGATATGTGTTGCTGAGAGGTTTCAGGGAGAACAGATGTGGAATGCTAAGCCAAATGAGCGTGTGAGTTTTCAACATCTGTCTCTCTAATTCTCTGTATTTTTGTCTAGTTATCTGCATGGATGGCATGCTGTACATGTTCTATGCCAACAGATGGCGACATTATAAGATAGTTTTTAAAGGTTCTTAATGAACAACATTCTCCGGGGCTCCCAAATTAGAAGGAACAAGATCTTCATTGGTTATCTCTCCTGTGTAGCAGAATCTTAGTTTTCAAAGCTATAAAATAAGTATTTGCCACTTTTTTGCTCCCTCTTGATGAATAAAAACCTCTTTGCACAACTTTTAAATTAAATGATATATATATATCATATTTTGTTGTATTTTATGTGTAAAAAGTGGATGTATATGCTAATAAAAACAAAATATATATGCAATATGTATATATAGCTATATGTTTTTAAACTGTGATCAAAATAGCATTGGGTCTATTAAGTATTTATTATCTTAAACATTTAAATCTATTCACACACTTGAAAATTTTTTTGCTTTTTAAGAGAACAAAATATAAGCAAACTCTACTTATTTTGCTCTCCCTCCTTTCTCTGTGTGTATGTGTTAGAGGCCTGGGGTTGAAATTGGATGTGTTTTCCTGTCTCTGCTTATCTTATGTTTTGAGACAAGTACCTTTGATTGACCTGACACCATACTCTGGTGACCCTGTGCACCCCTTTCCTGGCACCTGAATGACATATGTTTGTCACAGATTCCAGGACAGAATCTGAAGACAACTAGAAGGACTTGAACTCTAGCTGCTGGGAGGGACTTGGATGAAGATTTAAGATGGGAAGGAAGTGAGGGTGAGGTTACCCAATCTGCCTTACTTCCTGAAGAAGTGTCTGTCTGTCTGCCTGTCTGTCTATCTACCTACCTACCTACTTATCTACCTATCTACCTACCTACCTACCTACCTACCTACCTACCTACCTACCTACCTACTTATCATCTTCTAGCAATGTGTTATCTATCTATATATCTATCATCATCATATATCTGCATCTACCAATCTAGCTATGATCTAATCAATCAATCATCTATCTGTATATGTCCATCATAATCTATTATCTATCATATACCCATCGCCTATTTTTTTTAGTATACCTATCTATAATCTTTTTATTATCTTCTTTCTCTCTGTATTTTTTTTTCTAGACAGCATCTCATATGTAATCCAGGCTGGTCCATACTTCATATATTCTTGCCTAAGCTTCTGAGTGCTGGGATTGCAAGATTGTGCCATTAGTATTATTGATTGTAAGATTGTGTTGGGTAGGAGAAGTTCATTATTGTGCCAATTTTACACCTCTTCTATCCTTTTTCCTTTTTCATATGTATGTGTGGGGGAGATGTGTGTGTGTGTGTGTGTGTGTGTACACACTCATTCATATGTGTGCATGGGTTCATGTCTATGTTGGGATGCATGCAGAGTTCAGAGGTTGATACTGGAAATCATACGGGATCACTCATCTACCTTATTATTTTTGATCAAACCCAAAGCTTATTGATAGAGCTAATCTAACTAGTCATCTTGTTGTGGGGATTCCCAGTCTCCACCTTCTAAGACTAGAATGACAGACAAGCCCTCATATCCACTCAGTATTTTATGTGGAATTTTCGGGTTTGAATGCTGGTCTTTTTGCTTGCATGGCATACACTTTGGCCACTGACTCATCTCCCTAGTCCCACAACACCTCTTTATTGGTCATTTCTCGATGATTTTCCCTCTGCCTAGGTACCTACTTGTCATGGTTTGAATGTGAACTGTCTTCCACTGGATCATATGTTTGAATTCTTAGTTGATGCTAATTTTGGGGGAGGTTACGGCACCTTTAGGACGTGGAACCTTATGGAGGAAAGCATGTCACAGGCAGCAGACCCTGAAGTTGGGTGTCACTGCACTGCTTCCTCTAGCATTCTACTCTTGTGGTTTGCTGCTTGCTACCTCTGCCTCCATCATGCCTTTCCACCATAATTAAGACTATGTCCCTTCTAGAACTGTAAGTCAAATAAATCTCTTTCTCCACTTAAGTTGTATTTGATGGTTGTTTCACAACAACAGAGAAGATTAACTGAAACACTACTGGGCCTGTGGACATGTCTATCTGGGGATGTCATACGCATCCATCTGTTGTTATGTAGATATCATCATGTCAGTGAATTAAAATACATATCCTGGGACCCCATGGAGCTCTGCATAGCATTTCTGCATGCCAGTTGCCTTACCAGACTCTGGATGCCTGAAGGGTTTACCCACTGCCTTGCCAAAACCCTTATGCCTTAGAGAACAATTTGCTTGCATGAATCTTGTCTCTATTTTACACAACCCACTTTCCATGGTTTCTGGACTAGGAAGTTAATCCTTAATATTTGAATGCTGGGAAATATGCTACTGGAAAAGCTTTGAAAAACTTTGGATATATACCATCCCTTTGCACATTCATGATGCTTACTAATATAGTTAGAGCTCAGAGCAGACTTGCAGAATGCATTGGTTTGAATTTGATTAAACCTGACATTTTCCAAGTTTATTTGTGCACAGAAGCCCTTTTCAAATGTAACCCTTATTAGCATCCTACAATGCAAACTCACTGAGAAACACTGCTCAACAGTCACCTTTGGGAGTAGGCAGGGAGGATGGAGATGCAAAATACAGACTAACATGGGACCTGAAGAGAGTTGCTGAGGGCTGGAGCATGTTATCCATCCTGTTGCACACGCATCGAGTCTCCACAGGACTGTGATTTGAGTAGCCTGATTGCCTTTTTGCTTTCTGCAATCCCTTTCTCCCTGCTGGGACCACAGCCCTCACCATCCTTGCACTTCCTCCCTTTTATTCTTTTCTACATCTTCTGTTGCTGATGCTTCTTGCATGTCTAATATCAGGGTAAATGTCACTTGGAAATAAAATTGAGATTAATTTTTTTCTTGAGACAGAATCTCATATTGTTGCGGGGTTTTTAGGTCCAGGTTCTTGTATTAGGGAGTCGGAGATTGAAACTAGAACATGGATCGAGGATTAAGGCAGAGTTTATTAGAGGAGAGAAAGAATGGGACGCACAGATTTGGAGTCCGAGAGGGGCAAGGGAGATGAAAAGAACTCACAGACATGGAGTCTGTGAAGGGCAAGCAGCAGTCTGATGGCTTGTAGGGTCAGGGGTATCTATAAACTTGGCTGAGCTCTGGAAAAGTGGCTTTTCCCCCTTAATTGATGAGTTCTAGATTCTGTAAACCTAACTGGTCTGTGATGGGGCCCCTATGGGGCTGGCTGGGACAGACCTTGTGGCTAGACTTCAGGCCCAAATTGAGGAATTCAGTTCATTTGCATCTGAGGAGCTCTTCTCCACCTGTGTTTGTGGAGTTCATATCCATATCCCTCCACAAACAAAGTGTTGGGAGATGTTGTTTCCCAGCAGCCTCTCTATTCTAAGCTACTAACAAAATGTTTCTCTGTCTCAATATGGGTCAAGGGTGACCTTGAACTCCTGTCCCTCCTGCCTTTACCTTCCATGTGCCTAGCTACTGAGGTGCTGGGAACTCACGGCTTCATGCATGGCACAAATAGTTATATAGTTTTATATGCTTGCTGCGCTACCAAGACCCACTTGGGTATTTGTCCCCTTCCCCACTGGAATGCTATTTCCTTGAAGGCAACACCTTGGTAACTGTTCAAGCTCAAGTACAAAAACAACAGCTTCCCAGAGTGAATCCAAAGCATCCCAGGAGTCTTCCTGCTTGTTGGCTTCTCAACTTTTCACTTGTGCTATAGTCCAAGTCCTTTCTCAGCTTCAGTCCTTGTGTCCATATTGTGAATCTCCAGTGGTTCCTTAGGCTTTCAGAACGAGGCCAGATCCCTATGCTAGTCTCTCAAAGACAATTAGATTCTTCTGAACGACCCCAATCCCTCCCTTTCTCCATGCAAATCAAAACTGCTCATGTTTCAAGCCTCCGCCATGCTTTTCATTCATGTAATGTAGTTGGTTTTCAATTATTTTCACTAAGTATCTGAGGGAAATTAACTTGAAGCAGACAAAGTTTGTTTTATTTTGGCTCATGACTTTAGGCTGGTGGCCAGTGGCACTGGAAGCTGCTCACCTGATGGAAGCCAAGAAGCAGAAAGAAGGGTGGGAGGGATCTTTGAGCATTGCTGCCCCAGGACAAAGCACTCAATACATGATGCTCTGGTGGACATGTCATACTCTAAGTATAACTTCCAAGAAACATATTTCACCTTCTCTTAATTATCAGGCACCATCACATGCTCTGAGATACAGAGATCAACGGGACAGACAAGAACCTTGCTCTCAGTAGACTATATTTAGGCACAAAGAAGCAATAGTAATAGTTAAGCAGCAAGATAATCAATAATTTCTGTAAAATGCAAGTGATTTTACGTATGAAAGACAAATTCTGTCATTAGGGACTAGTAAACAGGTAGTTGATTACCCAGAAGCTAACCCCACTCCATTCTGTGTCTTTCTCTTTTCTTCCCTACCCTGTAAGACTTTTCTTATATAAAAGCCTTATTTAATTCAACAAACAGCATCTTATTAACTTTATTGAATTCTGAAATTAAATTCTGGGAATTCTCATATATCAGTAAATGTGTCTCTTGTGTGATGTTAATTTCACTGATTAAAAAGACATAGTCTTGTTTTTCATAAAATTTTATAAGATTTTGAATGTGGGAAACTCATAAATACTTCCCTTCAGGGGGTGACATCCAATACCCATCAGGATGGAACCAAGGGCATTGCAGGAACAGCAAAACTGAAAAAAAATCATCAACAAACCATAATTCAGAACATCAGAGACTCTATAACAACCATCTGGAATCAGGCCTGCCTAATCTCTCCCCATCCTGAAGCTCAGGGAAATTTGTGGAAGAGGGGGCAGTAAGATTGTAAGAGTACAAGGATGGGAGGAGTTATGATATGCACGATACTCCACACAAGTTAGAGCCGAAGCAATTATAACAGGACTCTGCATGATCTGCGCAATGACCAACATATCGTTGACCCCTCAAATTCTAGCATGGACTAAAGGCTCTAGGATCCTTAGAAGCAAGGGATTAACAGTCACAATAGTGTTCTTATACTTAAGGGGAACACAAAAAAGAGTTCTAGGAAATGCCACTGAGTCCTTACACCTCATCAGAGAGGACCCAGCGGAAAGTTTGATATACTCATTAAAGGATGCTTCAGAGATGGGGGGAGGGGGCACTGGGAGAAAGGAGGGAGGGGGGGAAAGAAGGGACAAAGCGGTGAGGGAACAAGGAGGTCCAGGGAGGGGTGAAGGGACGGAGGGGACAGGGGTTCCTATTATGTTTGTATGAGCAGAAACAAACAAACAAAAAACCAAAAAAAAAAAAAAAAACAAACCAAAAAAAAAAAAAAAAAAAACAAAAACCTCCCTTCAGGTAAAAGGAACTACTATAGCTTAACAATGATATATATTTTAGGATTTGTAATTTAATTATTTGTGAAAACTTAAAATTTTGAATGGTTTTTTGTTTTATATGTATATATATATGCATATGTATGTATTTAGAGAGAGAGAAAGAAAGAGAAAGGAGAGCATGAGAGAGAACATTTTTGCTACAGCGTGAATGTGGAAGTCAGAGGATGAATTTCAGAAGTTGGTTTGCTCTTTCCACCATGTGGGTTCCAGGAATTGAATTCAGTTGCCAGGTTGCATGCAGGCACCTTTATTACTATTGTTATTCACTATCTGGAAAATTCAGTTATATTCACCAACTAATGCGTCCCCCTTCCACCATAATATCCTCTCCCTTTTTTGTTATCACCCACTGAATTCAGCTAATAATTACAAACAGTTATTGAGGGTCTTCATATCTCCATTCTTAAGCTGGGAAAGATCAATCTATATAGCTCATTTTTTTCAAATTTTTAAAAAAATTTGAGAAAGATAAAGAGAAAGTGAAGGAGCAGATAAAAATAGAGATAGGTAGACAGATAGACAGACAGACAGGCAGGCAGGCAGGCAGGCAGACAGACAGACAGACAGACAGACAGACAGATAGATAGATAGATAGATAAATAGATAGATAGATAGATAGGAAGGTAGATAGGAGAACTACTACAGATGTGTGTGTGCCGCAGCCTACATGTAGAGGTCAGGGGCCAACTTTCAGAACAGGCCACTAGATTTGAGCATGTGCACCTCTGCCCACAAAGCTTTCCTGCTGGACCTATCGCTATTATGATTTATGACACACTGAGTCCAGTTAGTGCTGCCCACATGCACATGGGGCAAAGTTATCTGCTATTTTAAAGCCATGGATGAGACATTGAAGTTGTTGAATGCTTCTTGATATTTCTTAGACTTCACGAGACAAGAATGAAGAACAGTTTGTGTTAGCTTAGAAGCTGAGTGAACACAGATTAGAGTTGTACATCTGAACTACTCTGACTCACCCAGGTATCATGTGTGGTGTGTTAGGGTGTACTGTGTTCCCTTAGAGCTTAGATGTAAGAATCAGATTTCTATTGTAGTAAGAAGTAAATAGAAAAGGTATTTGATATTTTATCAATAATTTATACTTAGAAAATTTCTTTTTTTTTTGAAATTTTTAAAATTTATTTTCCCAATCATACAAACTTAATAGGTACCCGGTCCCCTCCCTCTCTCCACCCCCCCCCGGGTCCTCCTTGCTCCCTCCTCCCCTTTCTCCTTCCTTTCACCCTTTCTCCCAGTGCCCCCCCCCCCAATCCCTGGAGCATCCTTTAGTGTGAATGTCAAACTTCCCTCTGCATCTTCCACTCTAATGAGGTGCAAGGACTCAGTAGCATTGCCTAGAGCCCTTTCTTGTGCTCCCCTTTAGTATGGGAACACTATTGTGACTGTTAATCCCTTGCCTCTAAGGATCCTAGTGCCTGTGATCCATGCTAAACTTTGGGGAGGGGTCATCGATAGTCATTGTGCAGGTCATGCAAAGTCTGATTATGGCTACTGTGCCCCTAACTTGTGTGGAGTATCTTGTGTATTGTTGCTCCTCCCCATCTTTAGGCTCTTACAATCTTACTGCCCCCTCTTCCACAAGTTTCCTGAACTTTAGGATGGGGAGAGATTTGGCTGGTCTGCTTCCAATACCTTGGAAAATTTTTAAGCATTTATAAAAATATATGACCACATTCATTGATTCAACCTATGTTGACTGAGGACCAGGTTCAGCTCTCAGAAGGAAGCAAAGGATGAAATGAAGAACAAGAAAGACAAGAGGTTATGATCTATGGAGGGCAATGATAATAACTACCAGCATGAACTGGGAAAGAAGATGACCTATACCTGCTGTGTTGATGGGATAGTAGGTAAGAAGATTGCAGAGACCCAGAGCAGCAGCTGAAGGCCAGGGCAGAAGTTGGATTATATTTGAAGAGTGCTGTTAGGAAGGCACTGGAAGTCTCTAGGTAAGACAGGGGCATGATTTGTGCCTTACTCCTTCCTGACATTTTTTAAATCACCTTCTGCACACTGTGCTGATTTTTATTCTGAGCTTTGATTTCTTCTTTTCTTTTCATAGTTTCTGAGCTAGATTGTGTCTACCATGGTTACAAAAAACAATTATTAAGGAAAATAAGTATTCACCAATTTACCCTTCCAAGCAAAAGATTCTTTGCATAAGAGATGGTTCTAGGTTTGAATCTTAACTCTACTACTATTTGTGAAAATTTGGACAAAATAAGAACAAATCAAAACCAGGAAAAAATATAAGCATAACACATGGGAGATGCAAAAAAATCTTAGAAAGAAGGAACAAGATGTGAATTTCTTCCCCATCTATTTCTTTATCAGTAAAGAAAGGGATTTGCATCACAGCATTGACAAAATATTGATCAGTTGAATGTTGTACAATGTATCTCTAGGAGACACTGGGCTATCCCTAGCAAGTTCTTCATGGGATAAAAACTCATGTTATTTAAAATATTTATTGTTGGAAAAATCTGTGTGCATATGACTGACATATACTCATGTATAGTCTTGACTTTTCCCAAACTTCAAAATTATTCCTGTCCTCTTCCATGTGATCACGCTAAGCTTTGAAAGTTGCCAGCACATGAATTGCAGTTGTTGATGTCAGATCTAAAAACAGAACCAGAAGATTTGCCCAGACACTGTACACCAGAGGTGCCAACTACTGCAGCAACTCTCTGAGAACTATAACCTCATGCAAACGACACAGCTTGCACAAAAATGACTTTTACAACGGTATCAACCCAGAAACTGAGTGCTCTGCGAACACTAAATATCACATTTTCTATTAATTCCGGTGTCATAATTACATACTGGTGTCAATTTGGCAGCTGATGGCTCTGAGCTCTGGGCACCATTGTGAGAAATTAGTTGAGTTGTGCCTCGAGCGAGCCTTCAGAAGACTGATTGATGGTGAAGACCCAGCCCATGGTGGGTGGGACTAATCCCTGAGAAGATGAATAAGATGGAGGAAACTATTTGAAGAAGTTGGCATCCTTTAGTATACTTGGCCAGACATGTTGGTCTGGCAAATAAGGATTGTCTCTCTCTTAACCATCCTGTGGGTACATGAATATGGTATGGTCAGTTCCCTTGTCTTCTAGTGTTGGAGAAAGCTCTCCAAGTTGGACAAGGAACTGTAACCAGATGATCCTAAGAGAGAATAAAATCTCTTGTTTCTTTAAGCAGTTTTGTCCTGAATTTATCAGCAGCTACAGAGTAAGTGCAGTACATGGTAACCAAATGTAATTGTTACAAAGATGTATATAATCATTTTACACTGAAAAGATGCATATCTTCCTTCCTTTCCTTTTGTGTTTGTGCCAGCATTGCAGATATCTTCCCAACAGTAATCCCAAGCTACTTCAGGATGAACTGTTTTGGAAAGTTAATGTCTTTTCAGTTTACTTTAAAGTGACACTATAGAGAAGTGTCTTGGTTAATTTTCTGTTGCTCTATCCAAACACCTCAAAATGGGTAATTTATATAAAAAATGAAGATGTACTGAGCTTGTGATTCTGGAAGCTAGGAGGCATCTATTGGAGGACTTTGTGGCAATCTGTATGTTGCCAATAAGTTCACGACCAAAGGGCTTAGGAGAGCAGGGAGTTCTATTCTGGTTCACGACTGTCCAGTTATAGGCTACAGTTCTTTGTCTAGGTTGGCAGGAGAGCTAATACTAACACTAGGAATTGAGGGAAACTCACTCTGCTATATCTGTAGGGATTGATAAGAGGACAATCCTCGCTTGCCAGACAGCAAGACTGCCAAAGGATGCTGAAGAATGCCAACTTACTGAACCACCCTCCTCTATCTTGTCTACTACTGCCTAAGGAACTTCAGTCTGGGTCTTCTCACAGTAATCAAATAATCTCTTGCAGGCTTGTTCAAGAGCTTGCCTTATTAATTCTTCACAGATGTGCCCAGAGCTCAGCCTTCAACTGTTGAATTGATTACTAATATCTAAGTAGATGGGCCTTCTTGTTGGTGGAGACTGTGGAGAATCGTACAACAGGGAGAATTCTTCCTCCAGAAGGTGGAAGCATCCTGGCTTATGAGCAGATTAAGGCTTGAGTGATCCCATCCTTCCATTCTCCTGTGGATGTGTAATCTACTCCTGAGGAAGAAGCTCCAGGACTTGGCCAGCTTCTTGAGGTCCCACCTGGTCTAACTTCTTAATACCTCTACCCACCATCTGAATTTTGGTGGAGACAGTCAAACCTTGGCAGAGCTATTATACTATGGATCATGACTAGGCTTTATGACAACAATAAAATTTGGCTGTTTGCCAAAACTTATAATTAATTGGCATGTTAGTTAATTAGCAGTCATACAAGAACCCGCATTATTCAAAGGTGTCCTGTCAGGTTTAATGGCTGTGTAAGTGGGGTTGCTGCTGGGATCACTCCATAAATCTTCAAGGTGCAAAGACATGACCATGGCTTCCCTGGCTTGAGGTTAAACCTCAACCTTGGCTTTACAATGGAATAGCAAGGGCACCTGCTATTTCCTTCCGGGCTTGAGTTTCTTCAGGAAATTTAGGCTCTGATCTGTTATGTTTCCTTTGCACTCTCCAAAGAGATGTATACCAGTGTGGTTGGGTTACAAATCCGTTTTCTGCTTCCCCCAGATTTGCCAGAGGTTCTTGTGCATGGAGAAAGCTGAAGGCTGCCACTTTGAGCAGAACAAGGGACACTTTGCTGCTTTGAATTTCGGCTTTCATTTTAACTAGCGTGTTCTTCCTCCCTTCCTACAGTAGCTTGGAGGATGTTCCCCAGAGTCTGTATTTATTGCAAAAATACAGAGCCTCAGGCTAGATTTTATTTCTTTAACTTTCTCATGCTGTGGATGTTCAGAATAGAAATGCTGATGAAGTGTGTATATAAAAGCTGGAAATGTGGAAGCAAATGTGTCCTAAGCAATAACCACCTCTCTACATAGTTTGTCTCTGGGGCTTTACCTATTAATTTGGGTTTGGGGGCCGGTTTCATATTTTCTATTTGCTCACATGGTTTGTTTAGAGGAGCTTTGCTTATGGACTCTGTGTGTCCTCCCTCTAAATAAGATGGTGATATTATTACCGCTTGTGGCGATCTCCAGTCTAATTTAATAATTCACACAGTGCATTTCCTCTAATTGAATCATGTGGTTGCAGCAGACTTCAAGGGCTGAAAGCTACCTGTTGTCCCAGAGCTCTGCCTTCCCTCTGCTGAGTTTTATGGAAGGATCACTTGGTAAACAAGAATTTAAAGAAACTCACGCAGAGACCCATGGGAACGGTTAAGAGCTTGGCTAATGCAATAATGTCACCCATAGCTCTGGGTGTGCAAACTGCAGATTTATGCAAGTAATTAATAGTGTCTTGCCAAGAGAGATGGTAGCTTTTCAAAAGGAATCTTTCTTTGTGTCTTTTGATATTTAAAGAGCTGTAATTACAAAGGCAGAGCTTTGAATCCCCCCTTTCCCCCTCATCCTCTTATACACATTAATTTATGGACCAATCCAGTATTACAGACAAGCTAATGAAAGAACCACACACTCTCTGTCATTTTTTTTTACAGTTTCACTTGTGCGAATGAATGTAAAGTAGTTAATGCTATAAATAAGTATAATGATGCATCTCTTCTCTCAATTGCCAGTTGTTGATGCTGTAGTCTTACACAATGGAAGAAAAGAATTGAATTTAAATCTCTACCCATCCTGCTTTCTTCCTCTCACTTGTGCACCAGTGAAGAAATTCAAATGTTGTTTCCATTATGAACTGCTTTTAAAAAAAAGACTTAAGCTGGAATTTTTCCCTCCTCTTTATTTTTAGAGTCAGAAAAATAATTACATAACTTCAGCAGCCAGTGTAGACTGTGCCAGTTTCCAAACTCCTCAGTAATATTCCCTTTCTGTGGCCAGGACTGGGAGGTGACTCTTGTCACAATAGACTGGAGATACCTGCTCTCCAGCATGCCATACAGGAGGACAATGCTAGCAACGAGCCCCCAGATGCTGGCAAAATAAGCTCAGCTTCTGATGGGGGAATCAAATCACAATTGCGAATGCATTTGCTCAGAATTCTGAATGTCTTTTTAAGAACTTAAAAGGTTTTTTTTTTTTTTTTGTCTTTCTGGCAAATAAATAACCCTTGCTTTCATTTCCCTCCTTCTGCTCCCTCCCACCTCTTTCTCTACTGATCTCCTTGCCTTTCTTCTCATTGTTTCCTTCTCTTTTTCTCTTTCCTTCTCTCTCTTGCCTCCTTATAGCTCGCATCTTCTTTTCTTTCCTCCTTCTCTTTATCTTTCTTTTCCTTCCTTCTTTCTTCTCCTTCCTTCCTTCCTTCCTTCCTTCCTTCCTTCCTTCCTTCCTTCCTTCCTTCCTTCCCTTCCTTCCCTTCTTTCTTTCTTTTTTTTTTCTTTCTTTCTTTCTTTCTTTCTTTCTTTCTTTCTTTCTTTCTGTTTCTTCTTTCTTCTTTCTTCTTTCTTTCTTCTTTCTTTCTTTCTTTTTTCTTTCTTCTTCTTTCCTTTTCCTTCCTTCCTTTCCTTCCTTCTTTCCTTCCTTCCTTCCTTCCTTCCTTCCTTCTCTCATTAATTCATTCATTTTTCCTTTCTCCTAACTAAAGGGAAGAAGTTCATTGGGACATTTTATATAAAAGTCTGCTAATTATAAGGCTAAGTCCAGGGCCCAAATCCTTCTATAACATAAGCTTCAATCATTTTATTAGACTATTTGCATTGTATGACTTAGTATTTTTTTTTTTATACAATAAATGTTATTTATTTAATATACATTATAGAGGCCCAAGTGGACTTAATTTAAAAAATAGAAATAAAAATAACACCACAGCTCAAGACAACAGAGTCCTGTACAGAAACCAAGGAGATGACAGATCATCTAAGGGAAAAAAATAAAACAACACCGAGAGAGGCTGGATGGCTGGGGTTAGGCCCTTGGCTGGACCTGCTTTGAGTAGGTTTCTTGCAAGTGTTTCTTAAAAGCTGTGGGGTTTTCCCAGAGCTCTGGCAGCACGTTTGCTCAAAGGGCTATGGACGATGGGCTCTCCTATCAAGCTCTGGATAGAGAGCAAGATGGTCCTGATGTCATACAAGGCAGACCACATATCCTTGAGGTTGTCCAGGCAGATGTTACCCTGGGTGTCCACGCTGGGATGGTATCAGAACGTAAGGAACTTCACTGTGGGGGCATTGCAGGGGTAGCTGCTGGGACCACCAGGGAGCATTTATACCTCAGGTCTTCATATACTGTGCCAGCTGATGCATAGAGGGTCCTGATCCATTTAAAAAGGTTGTTGGACTTGGGGAGGCAGAAAGTTCTCTGTCACCAGACATCATGAGGGTCATCAGCTTCTGCTATAGCTGGCCAAGGTCCCTCTGGGTGAAGTCCACTCCCTCCACTCACCTCTGTCCCCCCTACAATGTTCTCTTTTATCAGTCTCTCCTACAGCTCCAGTAGAATGCTGCACCATGTGGCTAGAAGTGCTATAGCACAGTACTGACAGGTGAGCATCTTCACCACATTGCTGCTAAGGCCAGAAGCCTTAGTTCACAGTGCTGGTGGGCTTGGTTCCTTCCAAGAAGGTCTCCTTCTCCTTGGCTGATGATGGTGTCTTCCTTCTGTGAGTGTCTGTGAGTATTCAAGACTGGATAATATACAAAGAAGAAGCTTAGTAGTCTATTTCTGGTGAAGATCATCCCCTCTCTGCTCTCTCTCTGGCTTCCTGCTTCAGCACATTCTCTCTCTCTCTCTCTCTCTCTGTACACATACACACACACACACACACACACACACACACACACACACACACACACACACACACACACATCCTGTACAAAACAGTAGCCTTCATATCATATAGAGATGCACTGAAATCAAGATATGTCAAATATATTCCCCCAGGTAGTGATTCATTTAATTTCTGATAACTGAAAGGAAGGTTTCCCACCTCCATTCCAAACACAATAGTTGCTTTGTGGGCCTCAGTTTTGGGTAACACATCCATGCTGCCTAGTGCATGGCTGCTAATGGTCTGATTCTGTGCATGGGAAACATTTCCTCCAAAAACTTGGGACTTAACTTAGTTGGACTTCTGTTTCATCAAACCCATATTTCCTTGACTGCATGGATGATAAATCTGGCGTCCCATGAAAGGAGACATGTCTCAGGCCTCTACGGGAAGCAGAGCAAGGCTCTAGGTCTCCTAAAGTACAAAGGATGCCTCCTGCTCCAGTCATTTCTTTCAGCAACACTTGTCCACTCAGCTCGGGCAATCATTTTGTTGGTTTCTGTATGTTGACTCTCTTAAACTGTAATTACCTTGAGAGCAAAGATCTGCTTGTTTAGTGTGCATTTTATAATACCTGGGAGAACTTCATGAAACAATTAGCACATCGACATGATCTGCACTCCAGCATCAACATGATATGCTTTTTTTGGATGTTATATATATATAATTCATTTATATATATAATTTATATATATAATATATATAATTTATTTTTTCCACTCATACAAACTTAATAGGTACCCCAGTCCCCTCCCTCCCTCTACCCCTCCCTGAGTCCCTTTGCTCCCTCCCTTTCTCCCAGTGCCCTCTCCCCTATCCCTGGAATGATAAGCTTTTTAAAAATCAACTTTGAGCACTGTATTCTTTTTTTATTATTTATTATTCATTCAATTGGGCGTGTGTGTGTGTGTGTGTGTGTGTGTGTGTGTGTAGAACCACGGACGAATTCGGGAACCACCATGGACCGCCTCCACCTCCTCCTTGTTTACTCTGTCCGGGGATTCACAGGCTCTGCCCTACCAGGACCAGAAGTGCAGGCCACCCCCCCACCCCCCCCCCGCTTCCACCTGGCGTCTGAACTCAGGACCTTCCACCTGCAAGGCAGAGGTTTAACCCCTAAGCCACCTCTCCAGCCCCTGAGTACTGTATTCTTGACATTATAAGTGCTCTGACAAATCCCTTGGTGCAGATGAACAATATCTAAAGGGAGTCATCAAATTTGAATGGTATCAGCAGCAATAAAATTTTTTTCCAGAAAAAATAGAGCCTACAGAATAGTAACAGTCCATCTTTAAAAGCATCATTCTGTATAGGACGATTACAAATAGTGTTGGAACTAACATATGACTATGTGTTTGGTTGACTTCCTGGATTATCTACTAATCTGTCACATTACTTCAAATGTGCTAGTTGTCTTTGAAAAGTTCTCTAGTACAAAACCTTGTGTGGCAACACCAGAGAATTGTTAGATACTTTATTACCTTTGAGTGCTAGGCGTTTTGTAACTATGTTTCCACAGTGTTAGTCACTTCTGTTTCTGATCTGCTATTTCCTGGCTTAGCATCAGGAAGAAGAAGCTGATCTGTCATCTCTTTCTTCTTATAGAGAGATGGAGTGTGCATGCTCTGCAGAGAAGACAAAGGACCAGATAACATGTCCTTGTAAGCATGTTAGTAATCAGTCTAATTAGCAGTGTGCTGAAAAGGGAAGTCCTTATTTATGAGTAAGATGTTTCTGAGTTTTTTTTTTGTGTGTGTGTGCGTGCGTGCGTTCATGCATGCATGTGTGTGTGTGTGTGTGTGTGTGTGTGTGTGTGTGTGTGTACGAGAAAGCACTTGAATGTGTTTGCCTGTGGAGGTCCACCGGTGACATTGGGACTATCTCTGGATTGCTCTATCCTATTGCTTTGCTTTGGGTTTTTCCAGGCTCAACCTTCCAGGGCTGATAATTATGAGTCACTGTCATTTCCATTTTTTATGTGCAATCTGGGATCCAAACTTAGGACCTTTTATTTGTGAGGCAAAGGCTTTAATCACTGACCCTCTTCCCAACCCAAGATTTCTCTGATTTAGAACATTTACAATAAGCAAACCTAGAATTATAGTTCCATGAGACACAACTTACTACCAAAGATCTTCAGATATAACTTTTTGGATATATACGTATGTTCTGAAATGCTTCGTGATGTGTGTGGGAAACACTTGGAGAATTCATCTGTTGTTCTGATGATGCAGCTGAGGCAGAAAGCCAGGACTGGGAGATCTGAGAGTCCAGATTTCTCCTTGAGACTGGTCATCTGCTACTGTGCTCTTGAAATTATGAGTAAGCTTGACGTTGTGGGACAGACCTGACAACCAGTCCCTTTGCATTAGTCCCTGTTTGATGCAGAGAATGGGCACAGCGGCTCAACCTCAATATCATCTTTAGCAACACATGCTGAAGTAATAGGGGTGCTGATCCCCTGAAGGTCCCTACTCTCATACTCTATAGTGAGAAAGGTGGTTTATATAAAACATTTTATTGAAAGGAGATCTATTTATAGAAAGGAAACTACGAAACATTCTCCCCTACCAGTGAAACAAGTCTTTGAAATCTTCACTTTTGAATTCCACAGGCATTTTCTTCATTGTGCCCCCAGGTTTTCATAAGTATAAAATTTTACAGTCACTGCACTGGAGACTCTGGGTAGGTGACAAACAGTAGCAGTGCTGAGTTCTCTTTTCTATAATTGATTTGTACATTAATTCATATTGTCCTTGAAAGAGAAATGTCTTAAAAGTGGTTTGCAGTGACAGTATAAAATTCTGTCTAAAATCAGAAAAAACACGTAGACATCTATAAAGATACAAAATTGAATCGAATAATATGAAAAAACAAAACAAAACAAAAAACCAACTACAGTCTTTCCAAGTCTAGTTTTTGGTATCTATATTTTGCTTTTCCAAGTTGTTTAATGAAAGAAGAGTCATCAATTTTAAAATTGAAAAAAGTAGATTATAATTTGAAAATCATATAAATTTAAGAAAAAACTTCCCCAAATTCCTTAATATCTTTTTTTATGTGAACAAGGGATTTTATTTTGGCTTAAGATTATCTGTTTACAATTCTAATCCAGCTTTGTAGGAGAGTTCACACTGACACTAGGAGCTGAGGGAAATGGACACATCACATCCGCTGCTGAACCCGCTAAAGGACAGCAGTGGGTTTCATGCTCATGGAACTCGCTGTTCTTACCATTCCTCCCCACATCTTATCTGCCTGTCTAGGGAATAGAACACTGTGGACTGGCTTTCCCCCATCGATTAGAAAATATCCTGCTGTAGCTATCACTTTTTTGTCTTAGAAAATATAAAAAAAATTCCCCCTAGTTTTACAAACACAGTGAGCAATAATCCCCACCTCCATTCTTTCCCCCTCTTTCCTCCTACCCTCCTTCCTCATTTTCCTCCCTCCCCTTTCTTATCAATCCATCCCATTCCCTCCTAACCTCCTGTCCATCTGCTTCTATTATTCCCAGGGTTCCATTTGGACCATCTGCTCTGGTGGGGATTCAGGCCTTGATGGCAGACCAAGTGGCCCTTCCTTGGACAGGCCCACTGATAGGGGTACTCCCTTTCACTGTATAGCCCTAGCCCCTAAGGTTCCCAACTGCTTGAAATTATTTATCCTGAGATCCTTGGTGGTCTATGTGGGCATATTGACTTTTCAGCAATTGTTTAGGTCTGGTAAGGACAAATCTCACTGCAGTGAGTTCCTGGATGCAACAGCTCTTCCTTGAGTGGAATGCCTTGTTGAGCGGTGGACCTCCCCATCTTTAGGTTCTTACAATCTTACTGTTCTCTCTCCCAGAAGGTTCTCTGAGCCTTAGGATGGGAGAGAGATTTAGCTGGCCTGATTCCAGGTGAATATTGCAGTGTTGCCTGTACTTCATTCTCTGGTTGACTGTTGTCTATTTCACTGTTCTTCCACTGCACTAGTCTGAGTCCTGTCTGGGGATTGTGACTTCTCCTATCCAAAGATAAAATACTGTCAAAAGGCTCAATATCTTATGAATATTAAAATTTCCATTTTAAGTTCCTCAAACAATAGGTTATTGGATACTGTTAGGCATTGTAACAGTAGTAGAGATGTCATTCCTCAGCAGAATCATTGACTCTACAAATGCCCTTCAATCAAGAACCCACAGATGCTCAAGTCCTCACACAAAATGGCAGAGTATTTGCATATACTTTGTGAAAATCCTTCTGTATGTGTTAAATCATGTCTGAATTACATTTAGTGCTCATTGGGATATCTTTACTATGTAAATAAGGTTAAGTAATGTTGAGAAAAAATGACCAAACATATTGCACTCTTGTCCATCTCCTCCTCCTCCTCCTCCTCCTCCTCCTCCTCCTCCTCTCTATCTCTCTCTGTCTACCTGTGCGGAACCCAGAGTTTTAGTTTAGGTGTCTTCCTCTATCATTTTCCACCTTGTTTTTTGAGATATGTTCTCTCATTGAACCCAAAGTTCATCTTTTTGGCTAGTTGGGTGGCCAAAGAGCATGAGCATCTTCCTGTATCCATCTCCCAGAGCTACTATCCTTGGCTTCTATGTGACTACTGAGCATGGATGTTGTGTTTCTGAAGCAAGCACTTTATCAACTGAGTCATCTCCTTAGACCCTGGTTTTTCTTTTTTAAAGTATTTTACAGCTTGCCTTCTAGTGGACAAGAAAGGAAATAAACTCAATGCACACCTTACAAAATATGCTTAAAACTGTTAAATGAAAGGAGCAAATGAAAGTAAAGATAAGGGAAGGTTTGGTCAGCTTGTACTGCTAACAAAATGCCATAGACTATTTAGCTTGTAAACAACATAAATGTATTCCTGGCAGTTCTGGAAGCTGTAAAGTCCAAGATCAAGGAAAGTACCAGAAGACTCGAAGCTCCTTCTTGTTATGTACTCATATGTAGAAAGGGAGAAAAAACCCCTCTCTGGTGCCCCTTTCATGGCTGGATGTGTATACCAGTTTTGAAGTTTTACCTTCGAAAGTCCCTACCTTCTGGTACTATTATCGAGAGAATTCAGTTTTGACATATAAACACAGAATTCATATCACAGCAGGAGTCTTGTGAGTTATGAAAGTTGGAAAACTATAGATCTTATATGAAGTGAGCTGTGTAGAGAGGACCGTGGAGTCAGGACAAAGTGGAGTCTTGTGACTACTGGACAGAAGGAAAGCTAGTAAGAATCTCCTCTCCAAAAGCAGGAAAGTTCCTCAGGTCTTTGACATGCAGACAGGACCCCACACAAGAGCGGAAGAGAAAAGAATAATGGAAGACAAGATCAGAGATGCAATGATGAGAGAGAGAGACAGAGAGAGAGACAGAGAGAGACAGAGAGAGAGACAGAGAGAGAGAGACAGACAGAGAGAGAGAGAGAGAGAAAGGGGGAGAGCAGGAACAGAAAGCAGAGAGGCATGACTACATAAAAAGACCATGTGAGGCCTCCTGACTACTCTAAGCAAATAGTTTGCTTTAACTAAGATGGGAAACCACTGGAGGGATCTAAGCAAAGGCAAATCTCCCATTGGAAAAAGAGAAACTTTGCAGGCAGATAATTAAGATGCAGATGAGAAACACTAGATAAAATTTAAGTGGTCACTTTGGCATGATGCTTTGACTCTGTAAATATAGTATTTGAGAGACAAAATCTGGAGGATTGAGAGTTTGAGGTCAGTAGAGGTTATAGGTTAGTGTCTCAGAAACAAAGCATAGCAAACCAAGCAAACCAAACCATACAAGGAAAAAAGAAATTCCAACAAAATAAACCAAAACCAAAACAATGTTGTCTTTGATTTCAGTGCTGAGAACAGGTAGAATAGTAGAGGCCCTTCTGACAGTACTGTGGGCAGAGGGAACAGGCAAGCTTGGTCCCGAGTGGGATTAAGGGGCAAAGTAGAGAAAGGTGTGGCTGAGTTCTATTTGTATTTGTATTCTATTCTATTCTATTTATTGAGGTGGTTACTCTAAAGAACTTGTCAACAAAATGGATCCGGAGTATTAGATTGCAAGAAGAATTAAAAACAGTTCAAAGGTTTGTCTCAAAGTGTGAAAATGCCAGTGAATCAGCTAAAAATGATTTTAGAGAAAGGTGTTGACGCTGAGTAGGTGTATATTAAGTCCCAAACTCTTAGTTAGTAACTTCTCTGTTGCTATGATACAATGCCAGAGATAAGCAACTTAAAAAGGAGAAAAGTTAATTGTGACTCGGGTTGTGTGGTTTCACTCTATGGTCATTTGAACATCATGGCAGAGGCACAATGAAGGAAAACTTGTGGCTGGGAAGTGAAAGAGTCAGAGACAGCAGTGCCATGGTATTGTGTCTGTTTCAAGGGCACATCTTCATTGACCTGACTTCCTTTCATTAGACACCACCATTTCTTAGTGGCACCACAGGCTTTCAACTGATCTTTAGTGCATGGTCTAGTGTAGGAGGAACGGACCAGGCAGGCCTGTATTGTCTGTGTGGGCCGCATGCGCAAATGCAACTTCCCCAAGCTAGAACCTGCCGCTGTGCCTGGTGCTGACGTCAAACCGCCTGGCTGAGAGGACCAACCCGGACAGGACAACACAGCAAAATCCTCACACTGGGACTTATGGGATGTTGGGTGCGGTATATAGGCTGCCCCATACTTATAATAAACGAGTCTGCCTGCAAGCCTGTGAGCCTGCTTTGCCACTCGCCTGACTCCCGGAGTCTGTGTAGTTGACTTCGCATGTGCTTATCCCCGCCCCCTAAGGGTCTCCGTGGGACCCCGAAACTGCTACGGTCTAGTTAACAGGGTTCTACTTTGGATGTATAAATCCCAGTGAGCAGATGGGCTTGGGTGGCATCATGGATGGAGTAAGTGCCTAAGAGAAATCAAAGTAGCCTGGGAAGCTTCTATTGTGAGAAGGCAAGGAGCTGAGGAGAATAATCAGAAGGTGCCAAGAGGGGGCAATAGTAGACCAAAGTCTTAGGGGAGAACAGGGATGGAGGTAGTGTTCTGTTCTGCAAGCCCAGCTAAGAGGCTGTTTCAGGAATACTCAACAATTGTGCCCAACTGAGCCTTTAGAGAGTATACAGTGAACATTCAGAAAGTCTCCAACATAGGCCATTTTAATTATTGCTAAGAGTGATATTACCATAATGTAAACATTTTAGATCAAGCATCTTTCCTTTAGGCAGGAAGTAGGAAACATTTTGCCTTTTTCATTGTTCTTTGGGTGAAATCCCAAGCGAGTATTAACTTATATCTTTTATGTGATAGAATGTGTGCGTGTGTGTGTATCCATAAACATATGCATATATGCATCTAACAGTGTTTATGTAATAAATATTGGATTGACCTGGATAAAATATATTTAAAGTTTAATATATTTAAAGCACGAAATAGTTTTTAAGATCTGACAAAAACCCCAGTTTTTCCCCCCCCACATACACACTAATGCAGATGCTTATTTTCTCTGAGTGGTCAATGGTGCACTTCTGGTTCTCTGGGGTTATTCTTCTGTTCCTTGTTTTGCAATTGGAAAAGGAATGATTCTCATGCAAGCATTTGGGATTCCTGAAGCAAGAGAAATGCTGCTCTGGCTGCTCTCTAAAGCCCTGCATACTTCAAAGGTTCTAAGAAAAATGCTTATACCTATGGCCTGCATTAAGCCTAGCTGGATGGGGGAGAGGAGTTAGCGGGACTTTGAATAAGCTGGATTAACCCCACTGCCAATTCTCTTAGGGAAGAAGAAGCTCAGCCTTTTAGCTTCAATAGGTCACCAGCAGAAGTGATATTATAAAAGCCTTTGAGTTGCAGTCATTCCATACAGGAAGGGAATTGAATGTGATTTAGGCTTAAGGGTGAGGGAAATGAATTTTTAGTTAAGAGTCATGAAAATCATCACTATTTCATATAGTTTAAGCAGACAGCTATTCTTGCTCACATATAGGCATCCGTTCCATTCAGTTACCTTGAGTTCAGAGGTAATAAAAAGATATACATTTCTCAACAAATTCAATTTTTAAAAGGTCTGTAATTTTTAAAGCCATTTTTTTTGTTTAAACCGTATAACTACTAATTTTCACCTGCCAATCTCAAAGAGAAATACAACAGCCCCAATCTTTCTATATCTGTTCTAAAGCTGCAGAGAGACACCTGAGATGCTGCCCATTTCAGCAGAGTGCTTCTGTTTGTTGAGTTTTCAGTCCTGTTCTAATATTTCAATGAGATTTTAAAATTGGACAGAATTTCCTTGGAATATTGGATTGGACACTTTCTTCTCAAGGATGACCCCTTTGTTGGTAGAATATCATCCACTGAAACCTATTTGGAAATCTTCCAGACGCATGGCTCATTGAAGCTGAAGGTAGTAATGGATTAGGTTTACCAATATGACCTCAACATAAAAACTGATTTTATGTGAGTTACATTGGGACAGTCACAGTTATGGTAGGATGGGAACGCTAAAGCAGGATTCCTGGGACATGAACTAGAAAATTGATTAGGTAGTCTCTGAGTATAGCAGAAACTCCATAGACCTATTTTCTGTCTTCTCTTTGAGGTGTAAGATGCTTGCTCTGCATGTAACTAGGTTACTACACAGACTTCCACTTAATTAACATGCCTAAATTTATTTGAGTGTGGGAATTGAGCAGCAAAAGCTGTATTAGCAAATTCCCTAAGCAAAGGTTCTCCTGAAAAGCTGTACTTATGTAGGTTCAACGACTACCCACATTCTCATTAAAATTTTCTGTTGCATTTATATTCTTTCTCCCTCCTCTCTGATGTATGCACACATGCATGTATACGAGGTGCAGAAGACATTGCAGAATTCAGTTTTCTTCTTCTACCTTGTGGCTTCTGGGATTGGACTCAGGTCTTCAGACTTGGTGGCAAACATCTGTACCTGCTGAACCATGGACCTTGTAAGCACCACATTCTCTTTCTCTTTCTCTTTCCCTATTTCTACTGTTCCAAGTGTGTTCAGACTTTGGTGAATTTTTCCACATATTGAAAAATGTTTGAGATTGGCCTTGTACTTTATAATCTTCCCACTTCTACCTCTGAAGTATTGAGGTTACAGATACACCATACGCCTTAATAAAAAAGGGAAAACTAAATACAAACATATGCCCAATATTCAAATAGTACAAGGAAAGATACATGAAAATTAATTTTTCTTCTTACCCTACAATTTTGGTTTCTATGTCTCTTCCATCAATGTTTTTGTTTTGTTAGGGTGAGGTCTTAGAATTTTCTAGAAATGCAAAATAATAGAATGGAGACAAAGACATATAAGAGCTATATGCCATATGGGAGCTTTTATTAATTTTTAGGTGGTTGGGAACTAATGAAGTGATTTTTTAAGTAGTAATAAAATAAATTTAAATTATATCAACAGATGGATTAAAGGATGTGCTTAGTAGACTTTGCTTCTTGGTAGCTCAGCATAGTTGCATATTCTTCCAATGCTTTGCTGAATTTCACATTCTTGCTTTTTGATTGATTGGGAATACTGGCAGAATTCCTTTTGTCTCTATTCTTCCAAGTCTGGGGCAATGATGTCATATGATATTTCAGGGAGCTGCCCCTGGATAACTGCGCATTGTTTCTGGAAGCAGAACTCAAAGTAGGTGCATAACACTTTCTCAGATCCTTGAGCTCTTCAGTATGTGCAGATTCTGTTACCAGCAATACAGATCACTGGGCACTGGGAGATGACATGAGCAGATGTGCTGTCATAGTACCAATGAGATGGCTCAGGCTTGCATCAGGGAAGCATGGAGACCTGGAGTACCTGAAAGCTGTTAGCTGTTCTCAATTTCAAGGAATTCGAAAGATGTTAGGAAGATGTCATAGAGATTTCATTGACTAGATAAGGGGAGCACTGCAGTTACTTTTCTTTTTGTTGGTGTGAGGCAGAACTCAGACAGAACATAAGGGATAATAGGAGATTTATTGACTCAAGTTCCAGTGGAGAAATGTAGTCCATTATGATGGGAATCACATAGCAGCAGACATTGGATAGAGACAGAAGCAGAAGGGCAGTCCAAATCATTGCATATATCCTAGGGGCAGAGAGAAGAAGAGCAAACTGAGAGAAAGCGGGGCCCAGTCACCAAGCCTCAAGGCCTGCCTCCTGTGAATTCCCCTCCTCCAGCAAAGCTCCACATCTCAAAGATGCCACAAACTTCCCAAACATTAATACTAACTAAAAATGCAATGAGCTTGTGATGGACGATTCACATTCAAACCATTACAGTGAGATTGAAGGAATGGAGGAGACAGGTCAGGATAAAACCCCATGGGAGGAAGAAAGGAAGCTGATGGTTTTAATACTATTTGGCTGCAAACTCAGTGAAGTCATGGAGACACTAGATGACTGTCCAACACATTGAATCAATCTCAGTGCTGGGAAGCTTGGGGGAATGAATGAAGTTGATGACTGACTGATTCTAGCTTTTTGGGGACACACCTAAGTCTAAATGGGACTGGCAGATGAAAGAGTCAATTGGCCAGAGCAGGTTCCTCCTAACATTGCCTTTCATGTCTGTATCCTCAGACAATCAGTAGTCAGGTATTTGACATAGGAATGAATAAATCAGATGGAACCATAGGTAAACGTTGAGAGAGAACTGAATTTAAGATATTGTAACTAATGCCAGCATTTGCTTTCTCTCATTTGCATAGGAGATGTAGGGCTGCAGATGGTTCTGGTTATTACAGCTGCTGTGTGGACTTATATTGGCTGCAGGATTCTAAATGCCCTTGCCACAGAAAATGACCTTGATGGATTGAATTCTCTGGGCTTGTTTCTGAAGACAAAGACAAAAGCAAGATTAATTCAAATGACAGGTTAATATGTGCTTCAGGGTCCACCAAACTATTTCAAAGTCAGCAGAAATGCTAAAAAAGAATCTGTTTAGGTCTCAAAGCCTACACGCCTCTTGCTTGCAAAGCTATGCTGCATTTTATTATTTATTTATCAACATTTTGTGGATTCTTTTTCCTCCCATTTTTTTTTAAATAGAATGAATGTGGATTTCTTAAGGAAAAGTGAGAAAGCACTCCCAGAAGTGAGAGAAGTTCTCAGGGAAGAATACCCCACATTTCTACTTTCAATAAAGAAAGATGCAAGAAAGAGAATATTTGCCTGTTAACTTATTGTACCTTTGAAGCAGTGTGCTTCTCACTTCCCATAATTTGTGAGAAAGTAGCCGTGGTAACGGCAGCTCACAGTGGTGTGTCTGGGAGTCTGTCTGAGATGACATAGTCTCTGTCACATTTAGGAGATCCCCAAGGACCAGTGGAAAGTGCTGAATGGGTTGCATTGTGAGAAAGGGCTAAATGGGTTGGGATTATTTGCGTATGGTGAGGGATTTGCTAAAAATAATATTAATTTGTCTTAGACAAAGTGATCTGTTAAAAAGAGAAGCTACAGAATCTTGCAGACATTATCTTCTCTCTGTGTTAGAAAGGGAAATGGCATCGTGGAGCTGATGCCACTTCCCTTGGAAGTGTCTGATTTTGGGGGCTGTACTTAGGTTTCATCAGTGTTCAGTAGTTTCAGGGCCCAGAATATAAAACACCTGCTGTGCCCCGGGTCCACAGTAAACAGTAACTTCGAGATGGACAGTTTAAAGAATTATTAATTATAGCAAGAGATTAGAATTTTAAGATATTGGCTAGGAAGAAGTTAAGAGAACGTAAGAATGGCAGCTAGGTGAGAGCGTAGAGTTGGCATGGACCAGCCCTTTCCGATGTCCTCAGATGTGGATCACGTCCCTTGTCTGGAGAAGGCATGTGGCTCACTGGATGACGGGAAGCTGCTGTGAGTTTGCCCCTGTGGAATTCACTGCATATCTATCTGAGTTCCAGGGAAGCTGCTGAAGGGAGAAGCTCATAGCAGAGGACGTTTGCTGCACACCCTGCAGAAGGCCTAGGAAGGGAGGCTGCTGGCTGCCAGGGAATGACCCGGGGCACAGCAGGTGTTTTATATTCTGGGCCCTGAAACTACTGAACACACCCCCAGAAAGTGCTCATGCTGGAAGAGACACCTGTATTCCAGTAGCCTTTTGAGGAAGTACTTTCAAACCAGGAGGAAACGTGACACCTACTTGTGATAACTCTCCAGAGGCTCCTGTTAAAGTTGAAAGTCGTGCCAAGACAAAACAAAACAACAACAACAAACAAACAAACCCTAAATCACCCAGGTCCAGTTTTGTAGGACAGGCAATGAAGGATGGCTCTGATTGGGGTACTGTGTAGGCACAGACAAGCATTCTAGCTTTGCTCAAAGCTGTGTGGGTAAGAAGGGCTGATAGCATAGCACAGATCCCATGCAGTTACCCCAAGTCTGCCCCTGCCCCATGTTCATTCTCTATTGAGTTTGCTTTCCCTCGGGAAGAGTTGATTAGCCATCTGGACTGGGGATTTTATTTTATTTCTTTTAAAAAAATCGAGGAGTGTTGAGGACATCTATTTATGGCTACTGTTGCCAACAATAGAGGAAAAAAAGAGATTTTATGATTTCACCACTTTTGAATTTTTTCGTATTGAATGATTTAATAAGAGAAACCTTAACTATTTGGTCTGTACATTGGTGTTTCTGGTCGTTTAGGACAATTTCAACCCATGACACTTAGGACTTTACATAAAGATGTCAATTTCAGAGTAGTCTATTATGTTAACTTTACTTGTTAAAAATGTTATTTTTGTACTCTCTTGTGTGTGTGTGTGTGTGTGTGTGTGTGTGTGTGTGTGTGTGCAAGATGGCATCTTCAGTGTGTATACTGTGTATCTGTGTATGGAGGCTTAAGGGGGCTTTGGGAATCATCCTGGTTTACTTATTGCTTTACTGGTTTAGCTCCTTATTGCTTTGCTCTGGGCTCAGGCACATCCTTCCGGGACTTGAATTCTAGGCTGCTTCCATATCCATTTGGTATTTTTATGTATGATCTGGGGATCTGAACTCGGGTTCTTTTACTTGTAAGGACAGAGGCTTTTAATCCCCGAGCCATCTCCCAGTCCTATCATTGTGGCAAAATACCTAAGAGAATCTGCTTAAAGGAGAAAGCCCATGGATTTTCAACCGTTTTGCTTTTTGTCCTGTGGCAATGCAGTGCATCATGACAGCCATGTGGAAGAGGAAAGTTCTTACCTCACAGCTTCCAGGAAGCAAAGAGAACGAGACAAAGAGACAAGGAATCCATTTTCCTTTCCTGGTCACAGATGGTTTTCCACCTGAGTGTCTTGTCACTGGTAAAGGTTGGGTCCTGTAGCTGGTCACTTGTCCTGGGCTGGGATTTCAGGTTCCTTGCTTCCAGAGCCCTTTAAGCTATGGTCAAATTTTACCAAGTCTGCTATTGTTTCTCCAGCTGCTATCTGAATAGAAGTGATCAGGGTGGAATCCTTGTACTGCTTCTAGTATGAGAAGGTATACTTTCAGCTCCTCATTATTGAAAATAATTTAATCTATGCATTTGTTATTATAGGCTTCTCAATTTTTTATTTGTTGATTTTTTAAAAATTTCTTTTTTGCCTTGACACTTTCATACATAAATACAATGAATTTATGCATTTTCACCATTTACTATGTAATTCCTTCCTGTTCCTGCATATATAGGCTTTTAATGACATTTTTTTGTTTTTAAATTTATTTTTAATTAATTTAGGTTTTACTTTTTACTCTTTTACAATCTCATACATGTAGGCAAAGTATTTTGAGCATAGCTACCCTTGCTTCCTCCTGCTTCCCCTGGACATTTCCCTAGCATGTCCACATCTTGCTTTTAAGTCCTACTTTTTTAAACTGGACAATATAAAAATATGTAAGCAATAAAAGAAAATACATTAAAGATGTAGATAGTTATGACTGAACTCCCAGTTGCACATGGTTAAGAACACATGATAAAACTGAGGAATAGCAGTTTTGTCCATCTTCTATGAAACTAAGTTCTTGGTGTGAACACATGGAGTCCTGCCCACAGGAGGCCATTCCCATTGTGGGCATACGGAGACCCGGCCTACAAGAGACCACACAACTTCCACACAGGAAGCCATCCACCGTGTGAACATACAGAGCCCCAATCCAGGGAGGCCATCCACATTGTGTGCTCATGAAGCACACCCCACTGAGAGGCTTCGTGTTGTGAGTACACAGATAGGGACTTCAGGGTTTTGGCAGGCAGTGTGATATGTCAGGCTTTTAATCGTTTAGTTTTCCATAGGTTACAACACCTGAATGTAGAAATAGTCTCAGCTCCTCTCTGCCACTGATACAGCAGCCACGTGTGCAGTGCCTCTAGGGGCAGGTTAATGACAATTTTTAATGACAATGTATAATTATATTGGACTTTGTTCATATTTGCCTATTTCTTTCCCTTGTCATTTTCCTACAGCCTCCCAATACCCTTCTTCCTCTCAAATAGTCCTGAGAGAGAGAGAGAGAGAGAGAGAGAGAGAGAGAGAGAGAGAGAGAGAGAGAGAGAGAGGAGAGGGAAAGGACTCTGGATTCTGCTTGAGAGAATCTTCTCAATCTGGTTTATTTCACTGAATATGATCTTCATTTCTATCAGCATCTTGAAAATGACAGGATTCGATTTTCTTTATGGCAGAGTAAAACCCCATTGTGTATATATGCACCATATTTTAATGCATTTGTCTGTTGATGGACATCTAGACTGATTCCATATCCTGTCTATTATCACTACTGCTGAAGTAAACATGCACAGTAACATCTCTATGGTCTGATAAATAACTGTCCTTGAGGTATCTAACCAGAAGGAGATTAGACGGTAGTCTTATTTGTAGTTTTTGAGGACTATTTATACTGATTTCCACGTGTCACAGATGCAGGCATTGATTTGACAAGTGCAGGCTGAGCTTTGGGCACATCTGAATTGACAGTTAAGACAAACCCTAAGCAAATCTGTAGGTGATTGTCTATTGATTGGAAAGACTCGGTCCATGTGGTTGAGATAATTCCCTGGGAACGTGGATAAGGTAGAGGGCTTTGGTTCAGCGGTCGGGCATTCTTTAGCACGTGCAGTTTTGCTTTCTGGTAAGTGAGGTTTGTTCTCACTGTGCAGACCTGACGACCTGAGTTTGATCCCTGGATCCCACATAAAGGTAGACAAAGAGAACTGACTCCACAAAGTCCTTTAATCTCCACATGCACACTGCGACACTTGCACAGATGCAGTCGTGAACAGACATCAAACACACATATACACACAAGTAATAAATAAATTAAAAATAAAAATAAATGAGATGAAGTCTTCCATTTCCTCTTTTTCCTACCTCTACCCTTTTTTCCTTTCCCTTCTCCTCTCCATCCTTCCTTTTCCTTTTACTTCTTCATTGAAATAAAACATTTCTTCATCCTACCGTATCCTCTCAATGCCTATGATGCCCTATGAGGGAGACTCACAGGATGGACCTCCCTTGTTGAGAGGGTCCCTATGGAGATGATGAGGACAGGGAGGCAGTTGACATAGAGGCACAGAGACACTTACATATTATTTCGCTTGCACATGAATTCTTTTATCACATAATTGAGAAAGCCTAGCTGCTTACAGGTATCATCAGTTTCCTGCCTTCAACAATCTGTTAGATTTTGAAAACATTGCCCGAATTCTGTTGTTCGCAGTACTTTTGAAAAGGTGTTAAGACTTGTGGAAATGCATGAGCGCCAGTGGTGTCTTTGCCTGTGCTGTTCATTTCTAAATAACGGATGATTTCTTTGGCAAACTTATTATTTCAAATTTAATGGTAGTGCTCTAGTAATTGAACTAGCTTTGTGAAAGGTACAATGGGAACTGAGGAGATCATAATTGAGGACTCAAGCATGATGAATGGGAAAAGGGCCGCGCTATCCTCCCTTTGCTCATCTGATTGTTATTATTGTTAATAATAATAATAATAATAAAATACAAGAAATTGATATGAGTGTCTTTTTGTCCTTGTTTAAGATCTGCTTGGGAATGTCATATAAAATAGTGACTGTAGCTATTCAGGGAAATTATAGCCCAGGGAAAGGAACTGGGACAGGGGGCCTCTGCTTAACAATTACTGCCCGATGTTTTGAAAGCAAAATCGCCACAAGTGCTTTTTCAGGGCATTTCAAAGAGGGAAAATGAGAAAGTCATTCTGTGATGTTTGCTATAGGCTCAGCTCCTGTCCTCTACCTAGACTGGTTTATGTGTAGTGGGTGATCATTGTGGTGGTGTTACAGGTCGTAGACAGGACTGGTGATTTCCATATTCCTTAGTTCATGCCAGGGCATGAACTGTGGTTCAGATTTAGTGACTCACCTTCCTTCCTTCCTTCCTTCCTTCCTTCCTTCCTTCCTTCCTTCCTTCCTTCCTTCCTTCCTTCCTTCCTTCCTTCCTTCCTTCCTTCCTTCCTTCTTCCTTCCTTCCTTCCTACGGCTTTTCTGTTTAGTATGTCTGCCCTTGAACTACTATGTAGGCCAGTGCAATCTTGAATTCAAGATCTTACCTCAAGTGCAGGAATCAGAGACATACACCTTCACATTCTGCTCTGATGATTCACTCACTTCTAACATGGAGGATAGGGTTCAGGAAGAAGGGGAAATTTCTTTTTACAACTGGGTTACAAAAAGTGTCAACTTCTGTCTTAGGGCCTTCTACTTTCTGGCCAGGAGGAATCCAGGTGCTATGTTGTAGCAGTTACAGTTCATAGTCTAGCTTGGCAGGGACGTTCATACCACCACCAGGAGCAGAGGTGTGTGGGGGACTGACCATGTGTCCATAGGGATTTCTGAGAGGGGTAAATCTTACTTGCCAGATGGCAAGTCTGTCCAAGTATACCGAAGTATGCCAACTTATTTGGATCAGCTTATCCACTGCTTAGGAAATAGTCCCGCTCATAGCGGTCTGGGTCTTCCCACACCAATCAGATATTCTCTTGCAGGCTTGCTTAGAACTTGTCTTAACTACTAATTCTTCACAGATGTGCCCAAAACTGTCTTCAGTTGTCAACTTGACAACTACACATCTAAGTACACAGCCTCCATGAGGAACACCAGGGCTTTCCCGCAGTCCCACCAATTCATGGGAACATCCCCTTTCCCCACTGTGCATCCATAGATGACCAGAGCCCTGGCAATATTGACCTGTCTCTTGAAGGTAGTCAGGTGAGTAACGTTTTTTTTTTTCCTTGTGTGTGTGTATATCCGAAGGCACTGTGTGTTCCTGTGGAGGACCAAGGGTGATGTTGGGAATCATCCTGGATTGCTTCTACCTCCTTTTTGCTTCGCTCTGGGATTTTCCAGCCTCCGCCCACCAGATTGTTTCCACTTGGCATTTTCACTTGAGACCTGGGACAAACTCAGGCATGTAGCCAATGGAAAGAAAGAAATACCCATCCTGATGGGTATTGGATGGGTTTCTGCAGGTGGGACAGAAACCAATGTGAGGTCAGGTTTGGGGATTGCTAGGGTCCACAAAGCTCCTGTATGGAAAGAAGAAACATGGCAAATGTGCCATTGCTGGTAGTTTGCTCACACCACCTGCCTTGCAGGATCTCAGAGGCTGCGCTCCATTCTTCTCGTCTGCGTGACAGCATCAAAGATGCTTAGCTGGATGTCCACCCTTGGCTGGGCATGTGTTGAGGATAGGTAGAGCTGTTTAACTTTTGCAGGGGAGTTGGGGACCAGGAGCTTGTCCTTTGTGGCAGCAATTGCTACTACCTCCTTCTTTTCTTTTTTTTAAATATTTTTTTAATTTATTTTTTCCACTCATACAAACTTAATAGGTACCCCGTCCCCTCCCTCCCTCCACCCCTCCCTGGATCCCCTTGCTCCCTCCCCCCTTTTCCCCTTCCTTCCCCCCCTTCCCTTTCTCCCATTGCCCCCTTCCTCCTCCCCATCCCTGGAGCATCCTTTAGTGTGAATGTCAAACTTCCCTCTGGGTCCTCCTCTCTGATGAAGTGTAAGGACTCAGTAGCATTGCCTAGAGCTCTTTCTTGTGTTCCCCTTTAGTTTGGGAACACTTTTGTGACTGTTAATCCCTTGCCTCTAAGAATCCTAGTGCCTGTGATCCATGCTAGACTTTGAGGAGTCAGTGATATGTCAGCCATTGTGCAAATCATGCAAAGTCCTATTATGATTACTTCGGCCCTAACTTGTGTGGAGTTTCTTGCATATCGTTGCTCCTCCTCATCTTTAGGCTCTTACAATCTTACCGCCCCTTCTTCCGCAAATTTCCCTGAGCTTTAGGATGGGGAGAGATTAGGCTGGCCTGGTTCCAGGTGATTAATGTAGGGTCTCTGATATTCTGAATTATGGTTTGTTGGTTTTTTTTCCAGTGTTCCTGTTCCTGCATCGCCCTTGGCTCCATCCCGATGGGTATTGGATGTCATCCTCTTGCAGTACTTGATGGTGGCCTATTTTCTCTGGTGTAGCATGATCTCCTCTCTCCTTGTTTCTGGTGAGGCCCTCCTTCCCCTTCCCTTCTGTCCTCCTCATTTTCCTCTGCCCCTTTTCTTTACTGACAAAAGTTTCCTTTAGGCTAATGACAATATTTCCCCAACTTCCATTATTTCAAAGCATATATCTTAATTCCAGTTAGAAGGATATAAAAGTCAACATGGTTTGTTCAAGTTTTGAAATGTAACTTTTAGAGGAAAGTTGCTCATGATTCCTTTTCATTACTTCTTTCTCCCCTTTCTCTCCTCCTCTTCTCTTCCTTCTCCTCTGGCTCCTCTCATTCTCCTTTCCCCTTATCTTCTTCTTCTCCTACCTCCTTCTTTTCCTCCTCTCCTTCTGTTCTCCCTCTTCTACCTCTTTTTCCTTCTCCTTCCCCCCTTCACCTTTCTCTTCCTCCTTTTTTCCCATTCTCCTCTTCTTCTTTCCTTGCAGAACTGCCAAATGAACACATGCGAAGGTCTTGAGCAAGCGTCACCACCGCAACCTCATTGCTTCTTTCGGTGGCTGAATGTGAGGATTAGGAAGGCCGTTTCTGTGTGAACTATGACAAAGCAAACAAACAAGCAAAAGCAAAATAAATTAAAAAAAGAAAGAGCCTCAGTGTCTAACATTGTTGATCCAGACCAGGCAGGGGCCACCATCTCCAGTGTTGTAGTTGAGAGCCCTGTCTTATCGAAACAGGCCACCACTAAAGGAGCCTACCCTGTATTCCAAGGTTACAGCCACTAGAAGGAAAATGTTCCTGAGGTTAGGGTCTGCAACAAGTATTTCCAGCTTCTTGCACTTTAGTCAAGAATGAAATAAAAACCCCTCAGATTTGCAAAAGTAGTGAGGAAAACTTTTATTTAGTGAAAATAGTAGAGAAGCCAAGGCACGCTGCCAAGGAACCTTGGGCCACGCAAGTGTAGAGACTCAAGGGAGTCAGGCTGTTGCCTGTGTGTGGGATACAGTGTCCAGAGCATGGTGTGTGCACACAGTACCTGCGGGTAAAGGGCCTAAGCTGCTAAATGTTTTACCAGGAGTGGGGGAGGTGTGCCTTAACCCACGTCAAATGGGGGTCCCAAGTTACTAAGCTTGCCTACCTCAAAGGTAAGGCCTCCGAAATCATCAGAGCAACACCAAGGTGGGGTTAGATGAATGCCATGAATGTCATTTCCTGAATTAAGGCACTTTTAATTTTTTTCCTTTCTTTCTGTGGCGGAGGAGTATGCATGTGTATATAACATTGAGGATGTGTGTGTGTGTATGGGCATTTGCATGTGGTACACGTGTGTGTGTGTGTGTGTGTGTGTGTGTAAGCCTAAGGTTAATACTAGGAATCATCTCTAATTGCCCTTCCACCTTACTCTTTTGAGATAGGATAGGATGTGTAGTCAAACCTAAGGATCACTAATAACCTGTTTGCTCAGGAGATCCCCAGTCTCTACCATTCAAGGCCACTACCTTCATCCAGCATTTTATGTGGGACCTAAGCCCTTACATGGCTAGGGCTTTAACTACTGGCTATCTCTCCAGCTTTAGTGGCTTTAACTTTTGATGAAGGCACTGACATTTCCTCAGATGAAAATCCCCACATTGCACCTAGGTCCACATATACCAACTTTATATTTGCCAGTTCATCATTTCCTGGTTCAACCACTGTGTTTTCACGTGCTCCATCTTTTCCCCTGCCAAGGGGCACATACTCTTTTTTTTTTTTTCTTTATTTTTCAAAGGAAATGATTTTTCTTAACTTAAAAAAAATTCAACATAATGGAAATCTGCTCAGTTAATTCATACTTTTACTACTTTTTCTTTTTATTCTTTAACACTTTCTTGGGCTAGAGAGAGATGACTCAGGGGTTAAGACTTTGCCTTGTAAGGAGAAGGTCCTAAATTCAGATCCCAGATCCCATGTAAAATGCCAGAAGGAATGGCGGTGGCCTGCACTTACAGCTCTTGTGGTCAGAGCCTGGGAAATCCCAGAGGCAAAAAGGAGGTAGAAGCAATCCAGGAGTCACCCTTGGTCCTTCAAGTACACACAGTGCCCTCTCACACACACACACACACACACACACACACACACACACTCACTAAATAAAAGGGGAAAAAAAGCAACTGAGAGCCTTCTTTAAATAAAAACACTTTCTTACATAAATACATAAATACATAATACTTTGACAACTTTTTGCAAAAAAAGGTTTTTTTTTGTTTCACCTGGGGTGTTTGCTCTGGCAGTTGCCTGAGCACCAGCTGGGGCATGGATGATCCATTGGTGGGTAAATCATTGAATTAAAGAAGCTCCCCTTCTGTCTGTCATTAGCTTATGTTAGTCTCTCATAGAGGTATATTTCTTGATATCTTCCCTCATCTATGATGAAGTGTTGATAGTCCAATTATTGGGCAGCTCTTGTAGAAGTGGGCTTCACCATAGGCATGTATTCTTACCAAGAACTGTTTGTGACTTTAGTAAGCACACAGGTAGCAGGATCTCCGAAGCAACTGTGTGATGCAATCACCAGGAAAGTTAGGGGAAAGTACAGGGTCCCATCTCCTCCACCCAGATTTCTGAGAAGCTCAGTGCTAGTTGTTTTCTCTCAGATTGTAAGTGATCTCAGGTTTCAGGTTCTCCTGTTTGCCTGAGAATGCATTCCAGTGGCTGTCCTCCCCACCCCCTCCCCTTACTGCTCACAAGACTGGCTTTCACCATGTGCTGTGCTTTCACGGAGATGGGTTTGCTTTGCTTCCTTCTTTCTCCTGCATGATTTCCCTTGTCTCTAGGAAGCTCTTAAGCTTCCAACTTACTCTAGGTGCCTGATGTGACATCATCTTCCCTATTGGGAAGCTGACTCCTTCAGGGCCTACAGGAGAGCAGGGACTCCACCCACAGGTACGAACTGAAAAGGCCTCACAGGCTAGGCAGGGACACAGGGATGAGCAGAGAGTTTGTGTGTGAGCTCAGTCCACAGAGTAAGTGCTGTTTGTGTCTGGTGGATCTTTGTGAAAAAATGTCCAGTGTTTGTTCGGTTGTCTGAATTATTTTCTCTTCTTTTTTTTTTTTAACTTTTTTTATTATTTATTCAATTGTGTGTGTATGCGTGTGTGCATGTGTGTATGTATATGTGTGTGTGTGTGTGTGTAGAACCACGGACGAATTCGGGAACCACCATGGACGCCTCCACCTCCTTGTTTACTCTGCCCGGGGATTCACAGGCTCTGCCCTACCAGGACCAGAAGCGCAGGCCGCCCCGCTTCCGCCCGGCCGTCTATACGTGGGGTCTAGGATCCGAACTCAGGACCTTCGGCCTGTAAGGCGGAGGCTTAACCCCTGAGCCACCTCTCCAGCCCCCTATTTTCTCTTCTTTATTTTTATTCTTTTAGAGTTTTATAGATGAGTACAAAGAATTTATGTAATTTCATTCCTTATTATCCAATACCATCCCCTGTTTTTTTCCCTTACCCTGAACCTTCTTTGTCAACCAGTGTCCCTCCCTATTTTCACATCTATCTGTGTGCATGCACCATTATGTCTGATTTTTTTTTAAAGAGAAGTGAAACATTTGGATCTTTGCTTTAAAAAGACACATTTACTTTTAAATGCTGGTGGCAATTATTTTATTTCCACATTAAAAAAACACTCTGGAATTTGGATAATCGGAAGCCACATTTAAATCATGGATTGCTGATTCCTGTTCTGCTCACCTCTTTCTGTATTGGCTTTCCGTAAATTCCATCACGGGCACTTTCTAGGAGACATTCCAGGACAAGCCTTAAGAGATGACTTACACAGAAAAGTACTAATGTTAATTACCATAATTTACTCATGCATGCCCATGTTTATGCAGATGAAATTCAATTGTCCAACTTTTCCACTGGAAGCATGCCAAGATATGGAATGCTGGAGATCATTCTGTCTGAAGCTCTGCCACAGGTCACTCTCAGGTTGCATAGTACCTGGATTTCAATGTGGGCATCAGAACTGACTTTTGGTTGCTTCTCAACATTTCTTTTTTTCCTTCTCACCACACTTATTTGTCTCCTCTGCCACTGTTCTAAGATGCTCACAAGCTCCAGAAGGTGTTAGGTTGTCATCTTCTCAAAGTCAGAGACTGCTCAGTGCCTTACACCATATCAAGCAGATGCAAAGTAGGGAGAAGGATGAAAGTGGCCAAGAATAAATTACCAATCTGGGCCACTACACCAAGGACAAAGAAACAAACACAAAATCTACTAAGTTACTGCATATAACATTTTTAAAATTTATTTATTTTTCTCCAATCATACAAGCTCAATAGATACTCCTGTCCTCTCTCTCCCTCCACCCCTCCCCACTCCCCCTTGTACCTTCTCTTCCCCTTATGACATTTTTAAGCATTTTAAGCAGAAAGGCTGCAGAGCAGTTTGGACGCCTTTGAATTAAAACCATAGTAGCCTTAGCTTCTGGTTTAACCTTTTTCAGAACGAGACCAAAATGACTTTGTAAGACAAATTTCATCTTAGAATAAGCATGATCTTATGTCGAATTAGCAATAATGATGGCTTGAAAAAGCCTCATTGGCTATAATACTGCCACTGCACAAAACTACAGTCTCATTTTGGAAACAGTGTTTTTATATTGAGGGATTTGTGCTCGTTAAGTTCCTCAACTTTGACCCAAGGTTGCTGCAGAGAGCACATGTCTAGATGTTAATAAAAAACATAATGTCTGCCTTGAACCTTTCCATAATGCCAGGTAGCAAAGGCTCAGGGAAGCAAATTGAAACCCAGAGTGACCCAGTGAAGGTCGCTGAGCCATCCCTTCCCCTCTAATGATATATATAACTCAGTATTTTCCTGTGTGTGAGGCAAGCAACAGAAAATCACTATGTTTAAACATTGAAAGCAAAATTTATTTAAGTAATGGATGGGGAGCTCATACGATTGGAGAAACAGCTGTGAAATCAGGTAGAAGGAAGGCAGGGACCAGAAAATTTCACGAGACTTCAGTGACAATGTGGGATGACTTCTGTAGGTGTCCCTCTATGACCATCAGTTCCTGTGTCCTTGAGATGTTCTGTCTTTTCAACAGTGAAATTCAAGGAGGAGAGCTCTGCTGTTCTACTGGAGTTCGAGTTCATCTTTGAATCGATTGAGCACAGCCAATGAGCAGGCAACATGTATGTAGATGTCAATGGAGTGTGAGGACCACTCCCACTTTTTTTTGCTATCCAACAATTTAATATACATTTGCAAACATAAGCATATATTACATTTGTGTATATGTACATCTGTATTTTAAAATATATATTTGAAATATGTATTTTTTTAATTTTAATTTATTTTTTTCCCAGTCGTACAAGCTCAATAGGTACCCCGGTCCTCTCTCTCCCTCCACCCTTCCCCAGTCCCCCTTGCACCCTCCCCCACTTTTCCCCTTCCTTTCACCTCCCTTCCTTTCCTTCTCCCAGTGCCTCCACTTTTGGTCTAAAACTCTGAAATGATGTTTCTGTTCTCTGTCCATTTCTTGGTGCTTAAGAGTTCTTATTACAGCTATCCCACTGGCTCATCCCTGCCAACTCTCCTGGCACTGGGCTACTTAACTTTCTCACCATTAAAAACATCCTTATGAGGGGCTGGTGAAAGGGCTAGGTGGGTGAGTCCTTTCTGCACAAGCCTGGAGACTTGAGTTTGATCCCAAAATTCATATGGTGGAAGGAAAGAACTAACTTCTGAAAGAGTTGTCCTCAGACCTCTGCATATGTACTGGTGGTATGCATGTACCTATACACTCAACAGTAACTACAAAATTCTGCATTAGGGGTGGGAAATGGCTCAACTGGTAAAGTGCTTTCTTCCAGTGTATGAGGAAGCTCATACGATTGGAGAAACAGCTGTGAAATCAGGTAGAAGGAAGGCAGGGACCAGAAAATTTCACGAGACTTCAGTGACAATGTGGGATGTAATAATTGACCTACAAGGGGAAAAGTTTAGTTTTCTCCTATGGTTTTGGAGGTTTCGGTATATAATCAATTGGCCTTTTTGTACTGGGTCATGCGAGATAGTAATTTTTGGATGGAATGTATGATGGAGAAAGAACGACTGCTACCTCATGACTAAGAATTAGATGAGGTGGATGGGAATGGGGAGGGAAGTGCTTTCCACTGGCCTGTCAGGAGCATGCCTTGTTGACTAAAAACCTTCCAGAAGCCCTCATCTCTTAAAGGTTCTTCCACCTTCCTGTAGTGCTGCCCTGGGGGCCTTTCTAGTAAGGGAAGGTGAAAAGGCAGAGCAGATGTCAGGATGGTCCTTTCCATTCTTCCTGGATGTGACTCCCTCCTTCATAGCCTCACTGACAAAGTCATGCCCTTTCACATCTGGGATGTCCTCAGCTTCATGATGTCACTTGCTGCTAAGGCCTTCAGTACCTCTAATACATGCCCTTTCTCCTCCTTATAGCTTTATAAATAGCTTCTCTGTTAATTTCAACCTTGCAAATGAATTTCAGTTTATTGCAGAAACTTGGCATATAAAACCCAGTTAAGTTATACCAAAGAGATGCCATATTGATAACTTTAGGATTCCAGAAATTTTGTGTGAGACCATTAACTCCACCAAAGGGAATGTTTTGTTTATATGAGAAGGGATTTGTTTATATGGGTGGGATTCCTTTAAAGATCATCCATCTCCCATGCAATTCTTGTGAAAGTAAACATATTTGTCATAAAATCTTGTATATCATATATCATAGCTTTTTTACGTCCAGGAGATAATGTCTGGCCCACTATTGTCCTACTTTAGGCTCTTATAATCTTACTGCCCCCTCTTCAGTGATGTTCTCTGAGTCTTGGGGTGGGGATAGGAGAGAAGGCTTCTAGGTTGCATGCTGAGTGCTTTCCAATCAATGAGTATAATAACAGATACTATTGTCCTGTGTAAGCTACTCAGTAAGGAGGAAGCTTCCATACTAATTCCGGCTGGTGTTTTTTGTCCATAACCATTTTTCCATGTGTGTTGCATTTTCAGTAATAGGATCTTACTATCAGTTTTTGGAGGGCAATCAAAAGCAATTGCAAAGCCTGTACTATTGGGGGAGGGCTTAGAGATCTCTCTGACAAATAACTTACCAAGAGGTATCACTTATTTATTACTTCTAGCATCAGTTGTTTCTGGGTTCTAGGTGGAGCATCCCAGGGCATTTGTTTTTGCTTTGCCCTGCTGTCCTCTCTCTGTGCTCCTCTGCACAGGGACTGTCAATTCTTATTCCGTTGAAAATGTCTTTTGGGCTAGAGAGGTGGCTCAGGGGTTAAGCCTCCGCCTTGCAGGCAGAAGGTCCTGAGTTCGGATCCCAGATCCCACGTATAGATGCCAGGCAGAAGCGGGGATGGCCTGCGTTTCTGGTCCTGGTAGGGCGGAGCCTGTGAATCCCGGGGCAGAAGGAGGTGGAGGTGTCCATGGTGGTTCCCGAATTCGTCCGTGGTTCTACACACACATACACACACATGCACACATGCATATGCGCACAGTTGAATAAACAATAAAATTAAAAAAAAAAAAGAAAATGTCTTTTGACATACTAACCACATAGGAGGTTCCTATGTGGTTGCATTCCACAATCTTAAGATTTTTATTTTAGTCCTTGTTTTAGCAACATCTCACTCTGAAAGCAGAAAGTTCTCAAGAAACTCCATACCTCTATGAGAGGATTACTGCTGATGGGGAAGTAAAAGAGGAGACTTTCATCAATGGTATACCCACTGATACTTGCTGGAGCATGAATCATGTCAGGCATCAAAGACAAACTAGATGAAACACAATGGACTGAACAAGAGAAAAGATTTGAGAATAGTAGGGAGTCTAGCAGGGGAGATGAAGGGTTGTAAAGTTAAAAAGAAGGGGGATAGAATTGGGGACTAAGAGGTGAAAATATCATAAATTCACTATATTCTTATATGCAACATTAAAAAGTACAAGAGAATGAAAAAGAAGATTTACTGATATAGCAGAATAATTTACTCCAATGTATACATTCAAATACAAATATATTTTATTGTCTGTTTTAATGTAATAATCTAAATGTGAAAATATTTTAATTGCATAATTGCCATTTTAATAAATTAAAAGGAAGATCAGATATATGTACTACAATAACAGATTTTTTAGTGCTATGCATCCAATGCTATGTATATAATGCTTATTTAGTTAGTTACATTTCAATAATCAAAGTTTCAGAAGATAATTTGAATATGTACTATGATAATCAATTTCGATCTTTATTGTATACTTAATAGAAAATATTTCTTATTTCGTTTTTCTGGATCTCTATTCTTCTTTTTTTCTCTCATATTTTATTTTTTCCCAATCATACAAGCTCAATAGGTACCCGTCCTCTCCCTCCCTCATGCCCTTATCAGTCGTTCCCCCTTGAAATCTCCCCCCTTGCTTTCTTCCTTTTACCCCCTCCCTCCATTCCCCTCTACCAATACCTCCCCCTTCCTCCCTTCCATCCCCCGGAACATCCTTTTGTGTGAATGCCAAATCTCCCTCTGAGTCCTCCACCTTAGTGAGGGTTCAGGACTCCATGGCATAGCCCAGAGCCCTCTCTTGGGCTCCTCGTCAGTATAGGAATTCTATTATGACTGTTTAATCCCTTGCCTTTAAGGATCCTGTTGCCTGGAGCCTTCTTCCCTGTGATCCATGCTAGACTTTGGTGGGGTTTGTTGACATGTCAGCAGTTGTGCAGGTCAGGCAAAGTCCAATTCTGGCTGCAGCAGCCCTAACTTGTGTGGACTATCTTACATATCATTGGTCCTCCCCATCTTTAGGCTCTTATAATTTTGTTTCCCCCTCTTCCCCAAGGTTCCCTGAGTTTTCGGATGGGGAGAGATTTGGCTGGTCTGAGAACCAAGCATTTTTAAAGAAAGAAAATTATCTTTGGCTTCTGTTAGCTGGAAATTTTTCTTTTTTTTCCTATTTATTTACCCAATCATAAAAACTTAATAGGTACCCCAGTCCCCTCCCTCCCTCCACTCAATGGTCCACCTTGCTCCCTCCTCCTTTTTCCCCTCTCTTTCACCTCATCTCTCCCTTTCTCCTAGTGCCCCCCCCAATCCCTGAAGCATCTTTTAGTGTGAATGTCAAACTTCCCTCTGCGTCCTGCACTCTAATGAGTGGCAAGGACTCAGTAGCATTGCCTAGAGCCCTTGCTTGTCCTCCCCTTTAGTATGGGAACACTATTGTGACTGTTAATCCCTTTCCTCTAAGGATCCTAGTGCCTGTGATCTATGGTAGACTTTGGGGCGTCATTGACATGTCAGTCATTGCGCAGGTAATGCAAAGTCCTATTATGGCTACTGCGGCCCTAACTTGTGTGGAGTATCTTGCATATCATTGGTCCTCCCATCTTTAGACTCTTACAATTTTACCGCCCCCTCTTCCGCAAATTTCCTTGAGCTTTAGGATGGGGAGAGATTTGGCTGGTCTGGTTCCAGGTTTTTAATGTAGGGTCTCTGATGTTCTGAATTATGGTTTGTTATTGTTTTCAGTTTTGCTCTTCCTGCACTGCCCTTAGCTCCATCCTGATTGGTATTGGAGGTCACCTCCTAGCCAGAGATAAAAGACTGTTTTGTTTTGTTTTGTTTTATACATTTAAAAGATTGTTTAAATGGAGTCTTACTATAAGAGTAGATTCAAAGGTATGTTGCAGTCAGCCTGCATGGTTGCTGATAAATGACCACCAAACGGCTTAAGGGAACAAGGAGTTTATTCTCTTACGATTACAGTTACAGTTCTTTAGTCCAGCTTGACCGGAGAGCATGCACCAACACTAGGACCGAGGGAACTGGCCACACCATCACTGCATAATGGCTGAGAGATGGAAAATTCTTACTTGCTAGACCAGCATGTCTGACCAAGTGAACAGAAGGATGCCAACTCTCTTGCCCAGCTCTCTGTGATTTATCCAGGGTCTAATCCCACCCACCATGGGCTGGGTCTTCCCCATCAGCTAGACAATGTCCTTCAGGTTTGCTCTAGGCTTAACTCAACCATCAATTCTCTACAACTGTGCCCAGAGCTTAAACCCTCAGTCAAGTTGACACCTATGTTTAACTATGACAGGTAGATGGAATAAGAGTAGGAGACCCCGTGGTGAGGTGGGGGGTTAGCCTCCCATTTGCAGGATGGTTACCATCCATCTGCCAGATGATATGCCTTCCCTGACTGGTGAGATCAAACCAGTCACCAGGAAGGAAAGTGAGTGGGCTTAACTAGATATCTCTCTTAATTGATATCAATTAACTAGATCTCTTAACTTGATATCAATTAACTAGATCTCTTAACTAGATATCAATTACTTGCAGTAATTGATGGTGACCTGTTTTCTCTGCTGTAGCATGATCCCCTCTCTCCTTATTTCTTGGGGGGGGTCTTCCTTCCCCTTCCCTCCTGTTTATAATTTTTGAAATTACTGTAGGTATTACAGATTTATCATTGAATATGTTACTAAGTGGGTTTGGTAATAGGATCCACCTATTAGGGAGTACATATGATGCTTAATTTTCTGTGTCTGGATTATTTCACTCAATATAATTTTTTCTAATTCCATCCATTTCCCAGCAAATTTCATTAATTTATCTTTTTTGATGGCTGAATAGTATTCCATTGTATAAATGTACCACATTTTCCTTATCCACTTGTCAACTGTTGGGCATTTGGGTTGATTACATGACTTTGCTATTGTAAATAGTGCTGCTATGAACATGGTCGTGCTTGTGCCATTGAAGTGAATTTTTGCTTTATGGGGGATTATTCCCAGTAGTGATATAGCAGGGTCATATGGCATTTCAGTCTAACTTTTTAAAACATCTCCACACTGATCACCAGAGTGGTTGTATAAGCCTGCATTCCCACCAGCAATGTAGGAGAGTTCCCTTCTCTCCACATCCTCTTTAGCATTTGGTGTTGTTTATATTATGGATTTTTGCCATTGTGACTGGGGAGAGATGATATCTCAGGGAGGTTTTGATTTGCATTTCCCTGATGGCTAAGGATGTGGAGCATTGTTAGACATTTCAGTTTTGTCCCTGGTAAAGTTTCTCTCAAGTTCCAAGCCCATTTTTTAATTGAGCTATTTGTTTCCTTGGTGTTTAGTTTTCTAAGTTCTTTCTGCACTCTGGATAATAGAGCTCTATCAGATATGTGGTTAGTGAAGATTTTTCTCCCATTCCATGGGTTGCCTTTTTGCTCGGTTTACAATCTCTTTATCTGAACAGAAGCTCTTTAATTTCACAAGATCCCATCTGTTGAGTGTTGATTGTAGTGACTGTGCTATTGGATGTCCGTTTAGGAACTGTTGTCCTAGTCCAGTCAGCTCAAGGGAATTCCCTATCCTTTCAACTATGGTTTTGATACTCTCTGGCCTAATATTGAGGTCCTTGATCCATTTGGAATTAAGTTTTGTTCATGGTGACAAGTATGGGTCCAGTTTTTATCTTTGGCATGTGGACATCCAGTTTTGCCAGCACCATTTGTTCAAGAAGATGTTCTTTTTCCACTGGATTTTTTGGGCCCCTTTGTCAAAGATCAAATAGCTGTAATTGAGTGGGCTTATATCTGGGTCTTCAACCTTTATCCATTGATCTGTGTGTCTATTTTGGAGTCAGTACCAGGCTGTTTTTATTACTATGGATTTGTAGTATAGACTTAGGTTTGGTATGGTAATACCTCCAGCTGTGTTTTTGTTACTCAGGATTATTTTTGCTATCCCGGGTCTTTTGTGCTTTCATATGAATTTTGAGGTTGCTTGATCAATTTCTTTAAAGAATTGCTTTGGGATTTTCATTGACATAGCATTGAATCTGAATATTGCTTTTGGTAGGATGGTCATTTTTATGATATTGGTTCTGCCAATCCAGGAGCATTTCCACCTTCTGGTGTCTTCTGTAATTTCTTTCTTTAGGGTTTTAAAGTTTTAATCGTAAAGATCTCTTACTTCCTTGGTTAGGTTTATACCAAGGTATTTCATTTTTTAGGAGCTATAGTAAATGGGATTGTTTTTCTCAAGACTTTTTTACTTCTTCATTCTGGGCATATAGGAAGGCCTCTGATTTTTGCACATTTATTTTGTATCCTGCCACCCTGCTGAACTTCTCAATTAGTTCCAGGAGCTTCCTGGTGGAGTTTTTGGGATCACTCAGGTGTAAGATCATGTCATCTGCAAATAGGGATAGCTTGACTTCTTCCTTGCTGATCTGAATCCCTTTTACCTCCCTTTCTTGTCTTATGGCTCCAGTTAAGACTTCAAGTACATTATTGAATAGAAGTGGTGAGAATGGACAGCCTTGTCTAGTTCCTGATTGAAGTGGGAATGCTTCAAGTTTTTCCCCATTGAGTATAATCCTTCCTGTTGGCTTTTTGTATAAGCTTTTATGATGTTGATAAAGGTTCCTTCCATTCCAACTATCTCTAGGGTTTTGATCATAAATGGCTGTTGGATCTTGTCAAAAGCTTTTTCTGCATCTATTGAGAATATCATGTGGTCTTGATTTTGGACTGGTTATATGGTGAATTACATTTATTGATTTGTATATGTTGAACCAAACTTGTGTGCCTGGGATAAAGCCTACATGATCACTGTGGATGATATTTTTTGTGGATGTTTTTGAATCCGATTTGTTAAGATTTTGTTAATCTTTGCATCTGTGTTCATCAAAGAGATTGGCCTATAGTTTTCTTTTTTAAGTGTATCTTTATTAGGTTTTGTGATTAAGATGATGTTAGCTTCATAGAAAGAATTTGGAAGTGTTCTTTTCTTCACAATTTGATACAACAGTTTAAGGAGTATTGGTGTTAGTTGTTCCTTAAATGTCTGGTAGAACTATGTGCTGAATACATGTGGTCCAGGACATTTTTTGGTGGGAAGATTTGAGATTACTTCATCTATTTCCTCATGTGTTATAGGACTATTTAAATAATTCAAAACTTCCTGATTTAATTTAGGTAAGTTGTGCTTACTCAGGAATTCATCCATTTCATTCGTGTTATCAAATTTCACAGTGTAAGTTTTTGAAATATGATGTTATAATTCTCTGAATTTCTTGGGTATCAGTAGTGATAACTCCATTTTCATTTCTTTTTTATTTTTTATTATTTATTCAATTGTGCATACGTGTGTGTGTGTGTGTGTGTGTGTGTGTGTGTGTGTGTGTGTGTAGAACTACGGACGAATTTGGGAACCACCATGGACGCCTCCACCTCCTCCCTGTTTACTCTGCCCCGGGATTCACAGGCTCTGCCCTACCAGGACCAGAAACACAAGCCGCCCCGCTTTCACCCAGCGTCTATACATGGGGTCTGGGATCCGAACTCAGGACCTTCTGCTTGCAAGGCAGAGGCTTAACCTCTGAGCCACTTCTCCAGCCCCCATTTTCATTTCTAATTTTGTTAATTTGGGTTTTCTCTCTCTTGTTTTTAGTTAATTTAGCTAAGGGTGTATCAATCTTATTGATTTTTTCAATGAACCAGCTTTTCGACTGGCTGATTCTCTGTATCATTTTCCTTATCTGAATTTCAGATATTTCTTCCCTGATTTTGCTAATCTCCTCTCTTCTACTGCTTTTGGGATTAGGATGACTCATGTGTCTCTAAAGCTTTAAGATGCATTGTTAAGTTATTTATTTGTGATGTTTCTATTTTTTTTGATATAGGCATTAAGAGCCTTTCATTGTGTCCCAAAGATTTTGATACCAAGTTTTGTTTTCATTATCATTTGCTTCTAGGAAATCTTGAATTTTCTTTATGATTTCTTCCTGAATCCAATTCTTATTCAGCATCATAGTGTTTAGTTTCCAGAAATTAGTGTATTTTTTGCTGTTTGTTGTGTTGCAGATGTCAAACTTTGGACCATGGTGGTCTAATAGGGTATAGGCTAGAATTTCAACTTTCCTGTATATGTGGAGATTCGTTTTGTGGCCCAACATGTAGTCTATTTTTGAGAAAGTTCCATGTGCTACTGAGAAAAATGTGTATTCTTTGGTGTGTGGATGAAAAGTACAATAGAGATCTATAAGGATCATTTCAGTAAGGATTTGATTAAGTTCCAATATGTCTCTGTTAAGTTTTTGACCTGTTGATCTATCCTGTGTTAAGAGGGTGGTATTGAAATTCCCAAGAATTATCATTGTGGGTTTTTTTTCTCACTTTAGATGCTGTAGCATTTGCTTAATGAATGTGGAGGAGCCCATATTCAGTGCATATATGTTCAATATTGTGAAGTCTTCCTGGTGAATTGTACCTGTGACTAGAATGTAGTATCCACCTGTGTCTCTTATGATTTTTTTGGTTTGAAGTCCACTTTGTCTGATAGCATAATAGCTACCCCTGCCTTTTTCCTGGTTCCATTAGCTTGCAGAATTTTTGAACAGCCTTTTATTTTTAGGATGTGCCTATCTTTTGTGGTGAGATGTGTTTCCTGAAGGCAGGAGATTGATGAGTTGTGGTTTCTAATCCAAGTTTGTAATCTGTGTCTTTTGATTGGCAAGTTAATTCCATTGACGTTTGTTGTTACAATGGAGACATTACTTTTAATTTCGGACACTTTTTATGTTTAGTGGCTTTTGTAAGTGTATTATTTGGCTCTTAGATTTTGGTGGTATTATACTTCCCTTCTGTCCTCCTGGATATGCTTGTTCTTTTCTTCAAGCTTGAGTGTCATTTCTAGCATTTTTTGAAGGCCTGGTTTGATAGACATATAGCCTTTCAAGTTGTGTTTTTGTTGGACAATTTTTCTTTTCCTTCCATCGTGACTAATAATTTTGCTGTGTATATCAGCCTGGGTTTACATTTTTGCTCATTCAATACTTGAAGTATGTCTCTCCAAGCTCTTCTTGCTTTTACTGTTTCCATTGAGAAGTCATTTGTTATTTTAATAGGTTTACTTTTAAAAGTGACTTTTTTTTTTTCCCTTGAAGCTCTCAGCACCTTTTCTTTGTCTTGAATATAGAGTGTTTTGACTATTATTTGCAGTGGCGATTTTCTATTTTGGTCATATCTGTTTGGGGTGCAGAATGCCTCTTGTATTTGGATGGGCCTCTCTTCCTTTAGATTTGGAAAGTTTTCCTTGATGATAATTTGAAAAATTTCCTCAGGCGTGGTATTTTGGGATTTTTGTTCTGGTATTCTATGAATGTGCATGTTAGGCTTCTTCAGGATTTCCCATAATTCTTGAATAATCTTCTCAAGCATCTTTTTGGCTTTAACAACCTCTTCCATTGAGCTTGGTTAGTTCTTCCACTTTGTCTTCAAGATCTGAAATTCTGTTTTCTGCTTCATTAGTTCTGCTGATAAGACTCCCTGTTGAGTTCTGGGTTGAAGATAACTTGTCTTTTAGTTCAATTTTAAGCTCTGCTTGAGGCTATTTTAACTGTTTTTGTTTCTTCAACTGTTTTTCTCATCTCCTCCAGGTGCCTGTTGTGTGCCTGTTCAAAGTGGTTGATGTGGTTATTTAACTCCTCCCAGATTTCTTCTTTCATAGTATTGATCATGGTAATGATCAGGTTTTGAAAGTCATTATTTTGGGTATAGCTTTCTTGGCTATTTTCTGTGAGTTTGTTCTGGTTGGAGTCTATCATTATGGGGTTAATTATTTTGTGGGAGATTTTTTTTCTTGGTTTTGTTTCTGATAGATTTGTGCTGTGACCTGGGCATTGTTGTTTTATCTCTTAAGACCTTCTTTCAGTTTCTGTGTGTTTTTGAGTGAACTGAATTAGTTGGTATTACTACTCTGGAGCGGTTATTACTAGTGTTTGCCTTGGAGTTGGGTACACTTGTCTGGTATTGTTATTTCCTAGATGAGGCTGTTAGACTATGAGTACATCAATTAAGTCAGGTTTTGTAGACAAGGAGTGAAAATTAGTATGGTAGTGCACTATTTCGGTTTAGTGCTTTGGTGATATTTGAGGGTGAATAGTATAATTCCTGAAGTTGTATATGTTTTGGGGTGCCTATATGGAAAAGTTAAACTACAGTGAATACTAATTGAAAGGAACAGGATGGTAAAAAGAGTTTACTTATCTTTGAGCTGAATGTAAAGAATCTCTCCCATGTGATTGGATGATTTTAGAGGACTTCAGATGTATGGCATTTGTCCTCTAGAGCTTTGTTTGGGTTTTTTTGGACTCTGTTGAATTCTGACAAGCATTAGTTCCTCCCTGGACTGCTGTGTCTGTTTGTCGCACCTGATCACCTGGGACCTGGGGCATGGCTTAGGGTCTTTCCCTAACCCAGAGCAGACTGGCTGCTGCCGTGGCTGGGTGGTGGGCTAGCTGATAGGAAAAGATGGGATGAGCAGGTGACCTGGGGCCTGGGGTGTTCCCTAGGGGCTTTACCTGATATGCAGTGGGTCCTCCCTGGACCGTGTGTCCCTGGTGGAAAGCTGGATCCCTATTTTTCAAAGTAGATGGATATGAGTTTTTGTATTACTTAATTTGTGTTTTCATTTGTTATAACTTCATTGGGTTGTCAGATTTTTGTTCAAGCTAACTGTATTCTGCATTTAATTTTTCCCATAAAACTTTTGGATGTTTTCTGATATAAACTGTTGTGATTCTAAACCTCAGGTAATTTTATACTTGCTGATCTGCGATTTTGGATATCATATTTGGTATTGACATTGATTGTCTACTTTAAGGAAATATCTGGCCAATCAGGATCCACCATAGTTTTCATAGGTCTTATGAGGCAAGATAAACCTATATTTTGAGAATTTCAAAGATCTCAGAGAAGTCTCAAAAGACTGTTACTTCAGAAATTGAAATAAAATTTAACCAACAGGAAATAAAGATCTTGCTGTGGATCTTATGGTTTGGTGACACTGACTTTATGTCATTCTGGGGCCATGTAGAACCTTATGCGGTCATGATATCTGGCTGGGGAGTGGCTGTGTGATGGGAGGAGGATGTGAAGACTCACACTCAGAACTTGGGAGTATGTGGCTATTGTCTTCTTTGAGTGACTCACCTGGTGATTGCAGTGTCTAGGTAAGAGAACATCTCCTAAATCAAACCACATGAAGATAGGGAAAAATGTGTGTGTGTGTGTGTGTGTGTGTGTGTGTGTGTGAGAGAGAGAGAGAGAGAGAGAGAGAGAGAGAGAGAGAGAGAGAGAGAAAGAGAGAGAGAGAGGGAGAGAGAGAGAGAGTCCTCACAGCAGACTGTGCACCCAAATCTCTCAATACCCGAGACCATAGATTAGCAACTTGATCATTAGATTCTTTTGGCTTCTATAGATTTTAAAATTTTTTTTTCCATTTTCATGTATATGTTTGTGGAGTATATATGTGTATATGTGTGCACATACATGTGCATGTGCATGTGTATGTGTGTGCAGTATGTATGGAGGCTTAAGGCTGATACCAGGAATTATCCTCAATTGCTCTTTGAACTTACTCTTTTTGAGATAGAATCTCTAAATAAACCCAGAGTTCTATGAAAAGGCTAGTCTTGGTAGCCAGCTTGCTTTGAGGATTCCAGGTTCTGCCTTCTGAATTGGAATTATAGATGGGTTACTGCCATATCCACCTGGCCTTCACAAGGGATCTGGAAATCTCGACTTTTTTTTAAAGTTGCTGAGCAATCTCTCCAGTCCTAGTCTATACACAAGTCTGTGGAGTTGGTTTGAGTTGGGTTTTGCACCATTTGCAACTGAAAGTGTATTGGGCAATATCAGATACAATTTTTTAGACTGTTTTTTAGAGAGTTGTCACAAGAAAATACTTGGGGAGATGTCTGAGATCCAGAAACTCCTTTTTCTTTTCTGAACAAATATTCTATTTTATAGTCTCTGTGTATCATGTAAACAATTCTGCTCTGGATAGAAAATTCATAACTAAAATTTGGATTCACTTCTAGGTAGTATTTAAGGCCTTACCATGTAATTAATCTATGTATATGTATTATTATTCATATGCACACACTTCTAAATGCACACTGCTCCATTTTTTCATTATTCTTCTATCCTGATTCCATCATCTATTTTAACTTAACTGATTTTATTGTGTCCCTGGGAACTTGCTTAATTAATTTATTTATTTAGCAATGGCAGTATATAAATAGACTCAATGATGAAAAAAATTCTAAAAGATGCTGTTTGCATTCTCATTGTCAACTGAGAACATCTGTTTCTTTTGAGAAGCTATCTCTGCAATGCGCTACCAACATCACTGCCTGCTCATAAGAGATAATATGTATAATCTTGCATTTCTTAATAGGCTTGTGGCTTTACTTAATGCTACTGCCAAAAATTATTGTTTTGAAGGGCGAGCACAAGGTCTGATTTAGGTGGTTATATAATTTCTTCATATAACAGAAATGCAAACAGGGCATAGGTATATGGATTTGCTAGAAGCAGGCCACCAGGAGGTACATCTGCCTGAATTACTGATTTCAGCTTGGTCTGCAACATCTTCAAGACTCCTGTTTCCATGGTAAAAAGAGCAATCTAGCTTCCACCCTCATCCAAGGGCAGTGTTTTTTTAAAATATTATTTTTCCTAGTTATGCAAACTCAGTAAGTGCATATCCTTACCACCCTCCTTTCACCCTTCCTTCCCTTCATGGATCTAACCTGCTTCCTTCCACCCTCCTGTCCATTAACTTAATATGGGTCCTGAGGTTTCCTCTGAATCATCTGCTTTAATGGGAGCTCAGGCCTCTGTGGCAGACCAAAAGGCCCTTCCTTTGGGCTGATCACTGATGTGGGTACTCCCCTACACTGTCCAACTTCTCACGCCTAAGGATCCTATTGCTTGAAATTATTTCTCCTGAGATCTTCACTAGCGTTTGGGGGCATGTTGATAAGTCAGCCATTGTGCAGGTCTGGTAAAAACAAGTCTTAATGTAGTTAGTTCCTGGCTGTGGCAGCCAAGGGCAGCCTTATACCATGGAGTCCAAGTTTCCTTTCCACCTGCTCTCCACTTCCTGCTGAACTCCATCTCTCTGTGCACAAGGGGGTGATGCACAGTGTCACTCTATCACCTGAACAGTTTGTTAAAGCTCTGGATAGGGCACTCTGGATGTTTCAGTCTTCACTGTGGTTCTATTTCTGATTTCAGAGTCACCTACAATGGGATTTCAAGGTTCACATCCACCTTTGCCCACACGGATTCTCCCCCCACCAATTTGTCTCCTCACTGTGTTAAAAGATGGGCTCGGCTTGTGTTTTCTCTCAGCTCAAGTGCCGCTTCTCAAAAGTCCTTCCACTTTCTCTGCTCCACATTCTGTTGTGTTCTAAGTCTAAAGTCAGTGAAATCCTCCTATTGTCTCCCATCACACAGATGTATGTCTCTGATCTGAGACACCCTTGGCATGTGCCCACAGGTTGTTATTGTATTGCATCCATCACCCCTCTGCAGCTTTCTCTAAAGACTAAACATATGCATCTCTTTTGTGTAAGTGTTTTGCTTCCCAAGACTAATTAGAAATTCCTTTGGAGGAATTGTTAGACCTTCCATACCTTCAAAGTGTTTTTCACAGTATCGAACACACAACATGCATTTTATTGTCTGCAACCTAAGTAAACTAAATATTTGCTTTTGGGCTAGCTGCATGCCTCTGGACTCTAACATTTTACCTTCTGCATCCTCTGGATTCTTCAGTATCTTACCTTTTGAAGCTTTTAATTTCTCATTTAAAACAGAAAAAGAGAATGTCAAGGGCCCTTTCTGAAGAAAACCAAAGCATAGAGGAGGCTAAGGAACATATGAGAAGAACACATTTTCTACGTTGTCTTGATGATGCCTTAAAGAGAGCTTGTGTCAGATCAGAGGTGTTTTCCCCATCTCTGGGGACACAACTACTTCTGAACTTTTAGGCTCCCTGATGTTTACGTGCAGCTAGGAAACTTGAGTTTTGACCAATGAGATAATGCTGTATATTCTCTATGCTTATGCTCAACCCATAAACTCTTGGATAATTTCCCCTTTCTGATAGGAGAATACACAGAATTTAAGGAGCCTGGTATGGGTGGGAGAGGTACGAGAGGTATAGGATGTCTGCTTGTGTACACAGCTGACTGCACAAACAGCTTAGTTGTATTTTCTGAACTTCCTTGAAGTTAGCTGCGTGCTGCAAGATTGGGTTCTGGTCAATGAAACGTGAATAGAGCTCTTTTTGCCCCAATTGCTAATTTAGTCTATAAAAACCTACCCATCCAAATCTTTCCGCTCCTTTTACTCACTGACTGAATAAAGATGCCAGGGATCCAGAGAAATATGATGTTGTAAATGGAATTAGCCTAGTTCACCTGGAATGGTGTGGAAATGACAGCCTTCATCTGCTATAAGTCAGGGGGTCACTCAGAGATTTCACCACACTGACACCAGAAACTTTATCAAATGGAGAGATTTTAACTAAGCTAATCAATGTCCTCATGCCAGGGAGTTGAGATTCTAGTCAGAGGTGGCAGCTCTGAGGGGCAGAGGTACAAAGTGTTTAAAGGCAAAAACTGAACATTTGTGGAGTATCTAGTCTGGCCACTGAGTCAATAACAATTTTGTCATGTACTCTGTATCCTTAAACAATGTTCTGGCATAAACATTGTGAGTAGCAATAGTTTAGCACAAACGCTGTCCTTGGACTAAAGATACAGAAACTGAGTCACATTAGATAGAAACTGAATCACACTATGTCTGTATCTGGCTGCCACCTGATAATAGTAATACTGAAATGTACAGTGTGATTACCAGTTATTTTGCAAGCAGCATATTTTTGACATCCTGCTAACTTCTGGTGGCCAATTTTTAATTCTAACTTGACTACTACGCATCCATCTCCAGAGAGGTAAGTGCAGACCTGAAATTTTATGCTGTGTTTTTTTTTTTAACAGCTAGAAGTGTTTAACCTGAGTAACACATGTTCTGTGTTCTAATTGGAAAGATATCTCCCTTGTTAATATCTGTGCACTCCAAGTATCAGACACAGTTACTTCTACCTACATGGATTGATTCCCTTTATGTTACTACCTATGCTTCAAGCTTCGTGAAGACAAGAGCCAAGCCTGCTTCATTCCCATTAGTTTCTTAATTTTCATTCTGCTATGTCTCAGAGGCACATGGTAGGTGCTCATAGCACAGTCATTCTTCCTTACACATGGGGAAGCCTCCTGGAATCTTCTGCAGATACCAACTTCATGAATACACAAGTGTCTTCATAAAATGGTGTAGCATTTGCATAGAACTTGTGTGCAGCCTCTTATATGCTTTAATTTCCAGATTACTTACTTTAATCAATATAATAGTATGTACATGGCTGTTATATAATATTGTTTAGGGAATAACAATATAGAAAACCTACACATGTTTACTCTAGATGCTATTTTTCTTTTAAAAAGATTTAAAGAGAGGGCAAGAGGAGGGCAGAGAGAGAGAGAGAGAGAGAGAGAGAGAGAGAGAGAGAAGAGCAAGAGAGAGCACTCACATGTGGGGCTTTCAGGGACTGAACTCAGGCCATCAGATTTGCAAATAGTTACCTTTCTCTATGACCTGTCTCACCAATCCTAAGATTTTTTCACGAGCATTTTCTATTAGATTGGTTGAATGATTAATGTGAATTCAGACACAGCTACACAGTTAGGGTGAATTAGTCCCCTCAAGTGATCATGATATACGTATGGGTTCTCTTGCTCTACACTGTGTCTTGATCAGGTCATATATATTCAAAGACTATATATTTAGTGAAATACATCTATACCAAAAATCCAAAAACTACCCTTAATGAATTAATGTGAGAAATATTAATATAAAGGAAAAATTATTTTTAAATGCTAAGCAATTTTACCACATGAGGGAGTAGGAAAACTGTAGAACTGAGGTGAGAATCTATACTATTATTTCATCTCTTAGGGATGAAATAATAGCATATAAAACCAAAATATTGTATTTGTTCCAGTTTCTTTCCATGTTATTGATAGGAATACAGGACCAAACAACTTAGGAAAGTGAAGGTTTTATTCTTGCTTATGATCCTTTTTTTACACTTATCAGCATGGCAAGGGAATTCATACTAACAACCAAGGGCAGGAAACTGATCAAAACATGTCCACAGGAATTGTTGAGAAAGGGCCATACTATGTTGCTTGCTGACATATCTATATGCCAAAGTCTAACCCAGCTTTCTCCACCTAACTTTATACACAGGGAATGGTCCCACTTACTATGGGCTGAGTCTTCCATATCAATTAAACATTCTTCTATTGACTTGTTCATGGTTGGTTTTAACTTGCTCGTCACAGATGTTCCCCCAAATCCCCAAAGTTGGGATCTACGACCATCTGCCACAGTATTCATCTCAAACCAAAACAAACTAAACAACAACAAAAAAAATGCAGAACACCTTTTCTGCCAAAACTGTAGCCTTTATTTCTTCAGCTTCTGTAAAGTTCTGGACTCTGGGATACGTGGTAGCAAACAAATCAGCAGCTGTTACTGAATAGGAAAATGAAGCTCTGGGTCACTGTCACACTTATTTAATGATATAAAGCCATCATTTGGATCTTGGTCTGTCTGTAGCAAGTTAGTTGCAAAGTAACTACAGTGGCCCTCCTTTTGTTCAACTAACATGGAGCTTGCAGACAAATTATCTGAAAAGTGTCACACCTGGTTCTTGGCTCACTTGGCTATGCTGCCAGTGGTTTCCATGGAGACAATAGTGGAAGTGGCTGTCTGTGTCTGAGCTGTTAGAACTGCCAGCTGAGATCTTAGGGGAGCAGCTTTCTCCTTTGGTATCCAAGCCCAGTCTTCAGTGTGGAGGGAACCATGAGCTGGGTAGGCCCCGCAGCTGCATTCAGATAACTCAGGAAATCTGATATTTTTTCTAATGCATTCAGATAATTCAGGAAATCTGATATTTTTGCTAACAGTTTGGATAATTAACTGAAAAACTTTTCAGAAATCAATTACTTATCAAATATCTTGACCCTAATTTCATGTGATTTTGTTAAAATTGTATCAAATATTAACATTTCCATTTAGCTGATATTCATATACATGACACAGTAGTTGGTGGATGACATTTTCTTTGCCAGTGTATGTTTGTGTGCTGTCAGTGTATGTGTACTGGAGGGCACTTGAATGTGTGTGCCTATGGAATCCCAAGGGTGGCATGTAGAATTATCCTGGATTGCTCTACCTCTTTATGGCTTTGCTCTGGGGTTTCTCAGGTTCTGCCTTCCAGGGCTTGAGCTGCAGACTGTCACCATTTTCACCCCTGTATTTTCATATGGGATCTAGGATCTGAACTGTCCAGATTCTTCTGTTTGCCAAGCAAAGGCTTTAACCACTGAGCAATCTCCAAAGTCTGTGAATGACTTTTATAGACATGAGTTTGTCCAGATTATTAGAGGAAAAATAGAAGTGAATATTGTCTGTGTTAAGTGTACTTGTTGAAAAGTAACTTCTGAAATATTTCAAGGCAAATTTGATAGGAAGGATATCTCTGCTAGTCTTTGTAACTATGTATAAATTTTGCTCTTTACAGTAGGAAGACTGATAGAACTGTGCAATATCTTGTTACTTTAATTCCTAAATCACTAAATAAAGCTGCAAAGAGGCATGGGGTGTGACAACAGAAGTGGAAGCAGGCAGAAATGGTTTAAAGCCTTAGGCAGATTGAAGGTGCTTACCAAACACATCGGTAAGTAGTGCAGCCAACAGTGATTGAGTGTGTGAGCACAGATTGGACTGTGTCAGAAAACTGAATATTTGACTTTATATTTTGTTGACACTGAGTTCATATATGTCTCACTGATTTTTGGAAAGTTCAGTACAACACAATAGAGTCTAAAGTTCTACTGCACACAATTCAGTCTCTGAATTCAACTCAGAAATTGTCATTTGATGAGGTAACAGCACAGTATACGATGCAAATAAACTCACAGGGTAGAGCATATATTCATTAATGTGGGAGACATTTGGGTTCGTGAGATAGCTCAGTAGATGAAAGTGACCCCATACCAACCTCGTGATCTGAATTTGATCTCCAAGCCCAAAGGTTGGAAGCAGAGAACTGACTTTTTTTTAAAATAAAATAATATCTGTATATGTATTCTTAAAAATATGTATATATTTATTTGATGATTTCATTTATTGATACATTGAATTTAAGTCAATTGACTCTATATTACCCAACCCCATCTCCCTATTTCCCCATTGAAAACTTCCTTCTTTCCAACCATTCTCCTTCCTGCTTTCATGTATTTTTGCATGTATGGTCCTCTGAGTTTCATCTGGGTTTCATATATGACACTACTTGGCAGTATCTGTCCCTCTCTTCTGCCTCTTATATTCTCACCACCCTTTCTTCTGAGATGTTCCCCAAGTCCTCGGTTGGAGTGTGTTTTAAATGATCTGTTTAGGAACAAGGATTCCACAGGCACTTATTTTATTCACTTTGGACAGTTTTAGTTCTCTGTACTGTAAGTCTTTCATTTCAAAAGGAAACTTCCCAGTCAAGTGCTAAGAACTGTTCTAATCTGTGGGTATTATGATAAGTGCTTAGAAGGCAGTTTGATAATACGACTCATATTATAAAACAATAGTAGTTTGTTCTCTGCTAAGGTCTATAGCCTCTCTTTCCTCATATTTCTGACCTGTTTTACAGTACCAGGCATGTATTTCCTATTGAAAAACAGGCTTTAAATCCAATCAGAAAGCAGTTGAACACCTCCATAACATTCATGCCACTGTTGCTATCTGGTTATTTTTTTTTTTATTTACTCAACTGTGCGCATGTGCGTGTGTATGTGTGCGTGTCTGTGTATGTGTACAACCACGGATGAATTCGCGAACCACCATGGACGCCTCCACCTCCTTCTGCCCCGGGATTCACAGGCTCCGCCCTACCAGGACCAGAAGCGCAGGCCGCCCCCGCTTCTGCCTGGCGTCTATACGTGGGATCTGGGATCCGAACTCAGGACCTTCCGCCTGCAAGGCGGAAGCTTAACCCCTGAGCCACCTCTCCAGCCCGCTATCTGGTTATTTTTGAAGTTTAAATAATACACAGCTGAGTGAGACTTTTTCTTTCCATAAAGCTTGTATAGAACTTGTAGCACTATGAAATCTGCTCAGCAAGGAGGAAGCTTCCAGAGCAGTTCCAGCTAGTTTGAGAGAACTGATTTCTTAGAGTTGTCCTCTGACCTACACATACACATGATACTTTTTCTCTTCCCTCGTCTCCCTTGTCTTGTCCCTTAAATAAAAATGTAAGAGATTGGGCAAGCATCCCCTTTTACCATTTAAAAAGATTATTTGTATTTCAGTATTTGTTATATTTTTCCAAAAACAGACCTCAGGAAATCATTCTGGTTATGTGACTGTTCAATAGCTTAATTTGTGAGTAATATTGACATATGATAATGGCAATTAAGGAAGTAACAAACTATTCTGAATCAAAATTAATGGCCAGGGCCAGAGACATGGATTCCAGTCATCTTCAGTGACCTTTCGTACCCTGAAAGGATGACATGAGTGGTTATACTCACAGAAAAATGAAATTCATATCATAGATCAACACATATTCTAATTATTTTGGCATATCAGAGGTATGCTGCAGCTGTAATAATTAATTTACAGTTAAAATTTGGCTACCAGTTAGTTAATAGGATGCTTTCAAAGTAACTACTGATCTTAGCCTCTGTACTAACTGCTTGTTTTCACTCCAGGGCTTAGTCATACTGTACATGCGAGGATTACAGTTCCCAGGTGGTATCCAGATATGGATATAAGGTTATTCAATTTCTATATCTAATGTGATTCAGTTTCTATATTAATGTGACTCAGTTTCTATATCTTTCGTCCAAGAACACAGTGTTTGTGATAGACTATTGCTTCTCACAACGTTTATGGCACAATATTGCTTGTTTAAGAATACAGAATGCATGCCAGAATTGTTACTGACTCAATAGCCAGACTGGATGTCCACAAATGTCCATTTTTTTGCTTTTAAAAACTCTGTACTCTGTTCTTCCGGGCCACCGTCTCTGGGATGTCGACTCCCTGGCTCTATTTGATAAAGTTTCTGGTGTCAGTATGGTGAAATCTCTGCACGACCTCCAGACCCATAGCCAGGGAAACCTCTTTTACAGGCTTTAGATGCTGTTTCATAGTATTCTTATCTTCAGGAATGGTGGAGGCTAGAGGTCTGCCACGTACAGCAATATATTCTGTGAAGTTTAGTTTACAGTCGCAAGAATGTTAGGTTAGAGAGAAAAGCTTGGGTAAATGGCTATTAAAGTACCTAAAATAGCTGAAGATAATATGGCTCTTGACCTACAACTCTCCACTTCTCCATTCACATGAGTCTCTATTCAGCTGAGGTTGAGCAGTCTGCAAGATTTTTAATATAGATGTGGCTGCTTCAGAGAACTTCAGGTCACAATATAAAATGATTTTATGTGTAATAAAAATGGTTTGATAATAGTGAAAGGTAAATCTCATTAGTAAGATACAGACACTGATACTGGAGAGAAAAAAAATACCTATTCTTATCTGAAATGTTTAAATCATATAAGTATGAATTAGAATTGAAAAATACCTAATCTGTACTCATGGGGAATAAAATAAACATGTTAACTGAAGCTAGGAAAATCATCGAGGGCAGAATTTGATAATATTACCATCTTTAAAAATAGGAAGCAAGATATTTTGAGTAGATATAAGATTTATTAGAGAATATGGAAATACAGACAAGAATATGGTGAGTTCATTGCTATTTCCCATACTATTTGATCATCCTACCCTTCATACCACTTCAGTTTGCTTTCTTTATTTCTGTGTTAGCAATTACTTTTATATTCAAGTCACAGTACGCAGGATATTACAGCTTTTGATATTTGAATTTAATATCCTTATAGGACAACTACTGAATCCATTAGTTAGCCATCTGGCTTAGTTAGGGTAGCTTGCCTGTATTTCTTTAGACTTTCAACTTCTTGAAATGTTTTGTACTAATGATCATTTGCATTTTAAATGTGTGCATGTGTGTTCATGTATATGCTGACATCTCACTGGAACAGTTCACTCCTTTAAAGCTGAGTGAAATGAAAGAATGACTTCCAAGATGATTTAATAATTGAAATGCCAAAGCAATCTCATTTGCAAGTTTTGTTCCCAAGTGTTTTAATTTCATATGGATACTGTGACAATTGCCACTGTAGCTAGGGGGTAGAAAACTGGATACCTTTGTGTTGGGGAGATGGCTCAGTAGTTAAAGCATTTGCTATGCAAGCAAAAGGGCTGGACTTCAGAGCCTCAGAGCCTACATAAAATGCTGGATGGGTGTGGAGGTCCACCTGCAATTCCATCCCAGAAAGCAGAGCTGGGGGTTCCCAGAGCAAGCTGGCTAACCAGATTAGCCCTATTAGTAAGTTCTGGGTTGATGAAAGACCATGAATCAAAATAATGAGATACTAGAGCAATCCAGAATGACTCCACATAGCAATCTTGGGTCTGCATATAGACATATACGTACAAGCACCTACCCACAAACATGCACACATATGTGTATGTACATGCATGACTCCACACACTATACACACATGAAAACCTCCTGGAGTAGAAATGTTTATCATACTGTGGATGTTTTGGAGATTGCAACTTTGAAATCAGTTGCTCTGGATTAAAACTAAGGTTGGCGTGGGTCCGTCTGAAAACCCTAGAGAGAAAAGCCCGGTGCTCTGATCCTTCTGGTTTGCCTCTGGTCACTTAGTTCAGGAGCCCTCGTCTCCCCTGCGGGAGGAAAGGATCCTTCTGAGTCATCTCACAAAGACCTTCATAATGGAATTTGTTCATTCCAAATAATCTTTTACCTTGTAGTGCTAGGTTTGAACCCAGCGCTGTGTGCAGGCTGGCAAGTGATGAACGACTGAGCTACACCCCAGTTTCTCTTTTTTAACGTTCTTTTTTTCATCTCTCTTTTTATTTTATTTCCGTTCGTACAAACGTAATAGGTACACCGGTCCTCTCCCTCCCTCCACCCCTTCCTGGAGCCCTTTGCTCCCTCTCCCTTTTTTCCCTTCCTTCCCCTCCCCTCCTCCCCTATCTTCCAGTGCCTCCTCCCCCCCATCCCTGGAGCATCCTTTAATGTGCATATCAAACTTTCCTCTGGATTCTCCTCTCTGATGAGGTGTGACTCAGTGGCATTTCCTAAAACTCTTTCCTGTGTTCCCCTTAAGTATAGGAACACTATTGTGGCTGTTAATCCTTAGATTCTAAGGATCCTAGTGCCTTTAGTCCATGCTAGACTTTGAGGGGTCAATAATATGTTGGTTATTGTGCAGGTCATGCAAAGTCCTATTATGATTGCTTTAGCCCTAACTTGTGTGGAGTATCTTGCATATCGTTGCTCCTCCCCATCTTTAGGCTCTTACAATATTACCCCCCCTCTTCCGCAAATTTCCCTGAGCTTCAGGATGAGGAGAGATTACAGCTGGCCTAGTTCCAGGTGGTTGATATAAAGTCTCTGATGTTCTGAATTATGCTTTGTTGATTTTTTTTTTCAATTTTGTTGCTCTTGCAATGCCCTTGGCTCCATCCTAATGGGTATTAGATGTCACCCCCTGGCCAGATATAAAAAGCTGTTAAATTAGAGTCTTGTTATAAGAGTATATTTAAAGGTAGATGGAATAAAAGTAGGAGACTGCGGTGAGAGGGGTCAATCACCCATTTGCAAAATGGTTACTTTCTATCAGGTAGCCTATATGCCCACCCCTTCTGATGAGATCATACCCCATCAGTTGCATATGATCAGGAAGGAAAGTCTGTGAATTCCCCATCCCTCCTGTTTATAATCTTTGCAATTACTGTAGGTATTACAGAGATTTGTTTTTGAGTGTCTCTAAGTAGGTTTGGTACTAAGATCCACCTATTAGGGAGTACATATGGCACTTAATTTTCTGGGTCTGGAATATTTCACTCAATATAATTGTTTCTAATTCCATCCATTTCCTGGCAAATTTCATTAATTCATCATTTTTGATGGTTGAGTAGTATTCCATTGTATAAATGTACCACATTTTCCTTATCCACTTGTCAACGGTTGGACATTTGGGTTGATTCTATGACTTTGCTATTGTAAACAGTGCTGCTGTGAATATGGTCATGCTTGTGCTATCGAGGTGAATTTTTGCTGTATGGAGGTTTATTCCCAAAAGTGGAATAGCAGGGTCATATGGAAATTCAATCTTTAACTTCTTTAAGAATCGCCAGACAGCTCGCCAGAGTGGTTGTATGAGCCTGCATTCCCACCAGCAATGTAGGAGAGTTCCCCTCTCTCCACATCCTCTCCAGCACTTGGTGTTGTTTGTATTGTGGATTTTTGCCATCCTAACCGGGGTGAGGTGATATCTCAGGGAGGTTTTGATTTGCATTTCCCTGATGGCTAAGGATGTGGAGCATTTTTTAAGATATTTGTTAGACATTTTAATTTCATCCCTGGTAAAGTTTCTTTTAAGTTCCAAAGCCCATTTTTTAATTGGGCCATTGGTTTCCTTGGTGTTTAGTTTTCTAAGTTCTTTGTGGACTCTGGATAATAGAGCTCTATCAGATATGTGGTTAGTGAAGATTTTCTCCCATTCTGTGGGTTGCCTTTGGTGCTCAAGTTACCATGTCTTTATCTGAACAGAAGCTCTTTAATTTCATAAGATCCCATCTGTTGAGAATTGGTTGTAGTGACTGTGCTATTGGATGTCCGTTTAGGAACTGTTGGCCTAGCCCAATCAGCTCGAGGGATTTCCCTACCCTTTCAACTATGGTTTTTCTAGTCTCTGGCCTTATATCGAGGTCCTTGATCCATTTGGAATTAATTCTTGTACATGGTGAAAAGTACGGGTCCAGTTTTAATCTTCTGCATGTGGAGATCCAGTTTTGCCAGCACCATTTGTTGAAGATGCTGTTCTTTTTCCACTGGATTTTTTGGGCCCCTTTGTCAAAGATCAAATGGCTGTAGTTGTGTGGGCTTATATCTGGGTCTTCAACCCTTTTTTAAATATTCTTAATCTGATTGACACTTTTTTTGCCAAGCAAGGTAAGATTCACATTTACGGCCTAGTTATCCTTGGGACCCTGTTATTCAGTATGAAATGCTAACTCAGCACGCCTGGGTTGTTTAAACCCTGGACATTTCCAATGTCATCAAGACTGGCTCATGCCCTTGAGAGATGACTTCTGAATTTTGGGAGTAATCCACTTGGTAAGCTTCTCTGTAAACCTTAGCTCACACTGTTGATTCATGGCAAATACCCTCTTACATGCCCTTAAAATTCAGAGCTACAATATCAGTATGATGTTCTAGGATTGGAGCAGCTGGTCATTCAGAGCTGGTCTAAGGTCAGAGTCATATAGGTGTGTGTGCCTGAGTGACTGATCTCAGATAAAATGTCTAGATATTAAGGCCTGGATGAACTTACCTGGCTGTCAACACTATACTAATCATCTCTTCCCATGCATTAGAAAATCATGTAGCCTGTAATACTGTCCCTTCAGAGGATGACTGAGAACATGCTTCTGGACGCTTATCTTATTTATGTTCCCTATGCAAGTTTTTTTTTCTGGTACTGATTTTCATTTGTATTATCTAACTCCAACAATTTATTTTATTTTATTTTTTTCCCAATCATACAAGCTCAATAGGTACCCTCCTCAGCCCCTCCTTACACTCTCCCTCCTTTTCCCTTCCTTTCACTTCCTTCTTCCCTTTCTCCAAGTATGTCCCCTTTTCCCCCTCCCATCCTATGGAGGATCCTTTTGTGTGAATGCCAAACCTCCCTCTGAGTCCTCCACTCTAGTGAGCCTAGTGAGCCCTTTCTTGTGCTTATGGGAGCATCATTATGACTATTAATCCCTTGCCTCTAAGGATTCTACTGCCTGTGATCCATGCTAAACTTTAGGGGGTCATCGACATGTCAGTTGTTGTGCAGGTCATGCAAAATCCTATTATGGCTACTGCAGCCCTAACTTCTATACAGTGTCTTGCATATCATTGGTCCTCTCCATCTTTAGGCTCTTAAAATCTTGCTGCCACCTCTTCTGCAAGGTTCCCTGCACTTTAGGAGGGGGTAACTCCAACAATTTTTACTGTATTGTAATAGATTTTCTAAGTCAAGTGAACTCTTCTGATAAGTTATTCATCTTGAAGGTGGTCCCCCAAACATGGCTGCTTAGCACCCAAATCTAGTCTGCTCACACAGAATCAAGACTGATGTCACAATAAGGAGGTCTCTATATAAGGAATATATTATGAAAATACAGTATATATCACACAATAAAGAACATATTTGGAAATAATAATTTAGTTAAAAATTGAATCGTCTTGGGGCCAGTTCTATAATTCAATGGTTAATGTGCTCATTCACTACATCTGAGCTTGGTCCCTAGAATGTTCCACATGATAGTAGGAAAGAACTGACTTTTGAAAGTTGTCCTATGACTTCTACTCGTGTGCTTTGGTATGAATGGGTATATCTCTTGTCTCTCTCTCTCCATCACTCAAATAAGTAAACATAAATTAATAAAATATTAAAATTTAAGCATCATTATTAGTACACATATTAAACATAAATGAATCACCAAGTGGAAATCATATGTTATGCTAATACTCGTTGAAATACCTAGATAGTCCTCAGTGATTTACCTACTGAAAAGTCATCCATGCCACAGCAAGTGACTAGGCATTTGCCAATATAAGCATCCCAGATAAAATCCAGTTGGCCACACACAAAAAAGATGTGAAAGTAGGAAGGAGACTGGTTGGAAAGGAAGAACAATGCAACAGGAAAGATAGAAGGATGAGATTGGGTAGTAGAAAATGATATGAATTCATTGTTTTCATGTATGAAAATGTCAAAAAATAAAATACTGTAAAAAGAGAAAAGCCTGATTGTCAATAGACAGTGAAGATATTTTAGTGTTATATGCACATTTATAAGTATAGTCTTCAGAAGCACATAAATATTTCAAAAGCTTAGAAATAAAATATATTGCTCTATGCCTCTGAGAAATAACAGAAAAAAAAAGAATTTGACTTATTATGTTTTCCATGATATTTCACCAAAACTGAGTACAACATTATAACATAAGATTTGGACTGTTTTTTCCTTGTGATAACAAGTAACACTTAATGAGCTGAAGCAATTATGTCCCCTCTCTTAGAAGGAGAATATGTTTAGAAAAGTACTTGACCTTACAAGGAAAACCATAATGGTGGTCTCAATTATGGTGAAATGCTATAGAATGCAAAAATGGGAAGAGTTAGTGTCACTCATTAAGCAAGGTAGACATCCCTTTCAAGCAATTCTCATTTTAATATCCAAAATCTCTGTCTCTGCCTCTGTCTCTCTCTTCCTCTGTGTGCGTGAGTGCATATGTGTGCAGTTATTTAGTACAGCTAGGACAGCCTATGCATATGTGAGAACAATGAAATAAAGTAAAATCTTAGAGAATCCTCCTCCCTCCCCACCCCAAAACAAACAAACAAACAAACAAATAGAAAAACACGGAGAAGGATGGAGGGAATGTGGGTTCAGCTGAAAACACAGCTTGTCCAGTTGATAGGGATGAGAAGGTGGGGGGGGGAGAATCCTGCAGAGGTACTGGGGTGTCTCCCATTCTCCATGACTAGGCAGTGGAATTTGGGTCTGGAATAATGAGGTTCCAAAGGGATGGCAAACACACAGTCCCTATGTGACATCCAACAGCAATAGTAAATATTATCATCTCAACTTAAACCCTCTTCTTCTATGTATTTGGGATTTGCAACATCTTATTTCTGTTCTTTATCAATATAATTCTGAGGTTATAGATTGACAAAGCCCGATTTCATATCCAAGCAGAGCTAGTGTGGATTCTGCATTTTTCCTCCAGGATAGATTACACTGAGCATATGGTTTTGCACCATATGGCTTCTGCTGCTATATTGTGCCCTTTGGTACCATTCGTTCAGCATCTGTGGACTTGCCTTCCGTTGCCTCTCACAGCACTGCACTCACATGTATATAAGTCTTTCTTTTCAACCAATTGCACTCTTGGGAAGCATAGTGGTGCCTTTCTGCAAGTTACATAGTGTTCTGCCCAATGATATCTGTTCAGCAGTTCTCTTAGTTTTTCTTTTATATCATGGTGTAGAATGAACTCTCAATGCTATTGTTCTGTAAATCATATGCATATATCACAATGAAATTATACCCTGATTTTCTGCAATTTCTCTTTTAATATAATGAGGTGTATAGGAATCTAATAAAAATATCTCCTATACACAAGCACAAAAATCTTGATGTTGAAAAGTAAGTTTTTCTTGGTGATATATTTTTGTTTTGTTCAAATCAGTGGCATTCGGTTCCTATCAAGAGACAGTTTTCTAAGCAGCCCTTGGACATGGGCAGCCTCAGAGATAGAGTGAAGGACTCATGAAGAATGTGTCAAGGGTGCCTCCTCCTGTCCAAGACATTAGAGAAGAGCCACTGGCTAACAGTGATGCTGACCTGGGAATCTACCACAGCTGGAATTACAGCACTTGATTAGACCATAGTTTAATTCCTGGCACCAAAATTATTTTTAAAAAAGCAAATTAAAAAATAAATGAGGTGAAAATTAACAACCTAAACTTTTAGATTTTAGCTCCTACTTCAGGCCTCCTCAAATCAGGTAATATGATTTATTGTCACTGTACTCTTGGGAGTGATATAACTCCCTCCACAATTAATAATTTAGAAAAGTCTGTCTTTCTCTTTCTCCCTTTCTCCTTTTCTCTCTCTCTCTTTCTCCTGCTTCTGCTCTCTCTCTCTGTCTCTCAGAATAACAGGAAGGATGAGGAAGTTTGAAATTTAAAAAAAATGTTCTTTAGTAGAAAAAAAATGAGTAAAAATGAGTGATCCCACAACAGTAAATATTCATTATTTATACCATAGTACAGATAACTAGAATCTTCCTTCAAAAGTGTGTTATAATGTGTTTGGCATGAAGGAACATGCTGACTTTCAAAAGGGCTTCTCTGAGAACAGGCGAGGCAGGGGTAGGAACACAAAGAAGAGAGCTGAGAGCTCTCTTCTCTTTTACCCAGAATGTTCCAAACACTCTCCTTTGGTTCATAACCTCTCACATTCCCACTTTCTCTGGACAGCCCTGCTATCCGTCTTCATGCCCAGCAAATGTTCACAGGACTAAAGTTTTCTTGAAAGCAATGATTATTTTTTTTCCTGGATAAGAATAAAGTTATTCTCATTAATTTTAATATCACAGTTGCATGTTTTCCTGAAAACAAAGATTCTTAATATGATAAATACTAAATGTCAATCTCAGTATTCTCTTTTCTTCACCCAGATTTTAGTACTAATCAGAGAGTGAGAAAAGGGAAACATTGTTTTGCATCTTGGTTTTTCTAAAAATAAAGTAAACATTTCATCAGTGAAAAAGAAAATCAAAAAGGAAAAAAAATAGTGCATCTCAGTGTACAGCAAATCTTAACGTGGGTGAATACATAGAGGCTTGATTTCCAGCATAGGAAAAAAATGAAAAAGGGAAAAAAAGAAACTGAGCATTTGTCCTGAATGAGTATCAAAAATATTTGAGAAAGCATGAAAAAAGCCTTTTACCAAGTTTTGTCAGGAAGAAAAGGGAAACAAAAGAATTCTAAGGCAGTAAGAAAGAATTCACTATGCTAATAGGACTTTGCATGACCTGCGCAATGACCAACATATCATTGACCCCCCCAAAATCTAGCATGGATCACAGGCACTAGGATCCTTACAGGCAAGGGATTAACAGCTACAGTAGTGTTCCTATACTAAAGGGGAACACAAGAAAGAGCTCTAGGCAATGATACTGAGTCCTTACATCTCATCAGAGAGGAGGACCCAGAGGGAAGTTTGGCATGCACACTAAAGGATGCTCCAGGGATGCGGGGGGTGGGGGTGGGGGACAATGGGAGAAAGGGAGGAGGGGGGAAAGGAAAGGGAAAAAGGGGGAGGGAACAAGGGGATCCAGGGAGGCATGGAGGGAGGAATGGGAATGGGGTACCTATCAAGTTTGTATGAGTGGAAAAAAAAAGAATTCACTATGCTACATCACTGCCTCTAATATTATCTCCTGGCTTTCTCATTGTTTTGGGATGTGGCTGGAGACAGCTGACCAGCCTCGGGAGGTGGAACAGGTTGTCTTAGTTGAGGTCATCACAAAGAGCTTCTGTCTGTGGTTGTAATGACACGCTTTAAGAACTATTTTCTTAAGATGTTTTAATTCTTGATGCTCATTTAGATGCCTTTTCTTAAATAACATTTTTCTTAAATTTTGTCTTACCAAGAAATCTTTCAAAATATAGAGGGAAATAAAAGGAGAAAAGAAGGAAGACAGGAGGGAATGGAGGGAGGGATATGAATCTTTTATATTCCACATCATCAGTTAATAACTTGTCAGCATTTATTATATTTATTTATTCTGTACTCAATATTATTATTTTTATTTTCAGTAGGATCTTGCCTTGTAGCCCAGGCTTACCTTGAGTTTGATATCTTCTTGCTTCAGTTTTCTAAGTACTGGAAATAGAGGCATGGACTACTGTTTCTGATTCTATTTTCAATTTTTATGAATGCATCATTTAGATATGATAAAATTATTGAACAAGTTTTGTAATTTGACAAATGTATGCAGGTCTGTAGATATTACTAGAATCATGAGATTCCTTTGTCACCTTAAAATTTTCACACATGGCCACTGATAATCACTCCCATCCTCCACTGATGCTCCAGTAAATCACCAATATTCTCTCTCTCTCTTTCTTTCTCTCTTTCTCTCTCTTCTCTGTCACTGCCTCTTTCTCTCTTTGGTAGAACTGGAGGTTGAACCTAGGGCCTGATACATGTGAAGCAAGCATTCCACTTCTCAGCTACCAGCCCCAGCCTTATTATACACTCTATAAATTTGTGTTATCTTGGATTTTTAAAACTTATTTATTTATTTGTTTGTTTGTTTGTTTGTTGATCGTGTGTGTGTGTGTGTGTGTGTGTGTGTGTGTGTGTGTGTGTGTCTGTAGAGGACCAAAGGTGATATCGGGAATCATCCTGCATTGTTTTTACTTCCTTCTTGCTTCCCTCTGGGATATCCTAGGCTCTGCCCACCAGGGCAGGAAGTGCAAACTGCGGTCGTCTCCCTCACTGTTTTTATGTGGGACCGGAGATCTGAACTCAGGACCTTCTACATGCGATGCAGGATCTTAACCTCCGAGTCATCTCTCCAGTCCTTCTCTATGATTTTATGTTAATAGAACCATGAGGCGTGTAATATTTTGTCTGGCTTCTTTCATTAAATGCTTTTGAGATTCATACATATTGTTAAGCATACTGATAACTTTTTATTGTTATTGCTGACTAGCGCATCATTGTGAAGATGAAGTTTTTCATTCTGCAATTAACAGATGTTTGTTTTATTTCCAGGTTTTTGGTGACTGTGAGTGGTTATGATATTTGAATACATGTCATGGTGTGCACATGTTTTGCCTCGCTCTTGTGACAAAACCATGATTTGGATTTGGGGTTCATATTTAGCCTTGTGAGAGACATAGGTGTCCACTTGACAGCTGAAGGGTGTTGAGCCCTGGGCACAGCTGTGAGGAATTAATAGCTGATTTAAGTCCTGAGCAACTCTGCAGGAGATTATCTGATTGATTAGAAAGACCCATTCCATGGTGGGTGGGACTTTTCCCTGGGCAGGAGGGAGGTGATTCAGGAAGTTGACATTCTTTGGCATACTTGGACAGACATGCTGTCTGCCAAGTGAGGTTTGTTCCTCTTTCAGCAGTCCAGAGGATATGGTGTGGTCAGTTTCCGTTGCTCCTGGTATTTATATGAGCTCTTCTGTCAATCTGGAGTAAGAACTGTAACTGGACAATAATAAGCAAAGAATAAAATCGCTTGTTTCCAAAAGTTATTTTGTCATGAATTTATCGACAGCATGCAGGCAGACTGTGACAAACCTTATGTGAATGCTAAACTATTTTTCAAAGGAATCATCCTTCATCCTACCAGCAGCGAGAGCTTCAGTGGCCTGTCTTCTCACGGTGTTTGATTACGCTATTCTTTTGAATTTTAAACTGTGTAGTGGTATCTCCATGTGGCTTTAATTTGCATGTCTCCAATGACTAATTATATCTAGCACTGATTTGCATGCTTGTTTTACATTTGCATATTATTATTTGTGTATATCTAACTTTTTACCTTTTTAAAATTGTTCTTATTTTGCTTATTATTAGGTTGTGTTACTACGTATGTTCTGGAGACATGTGTTTTATATCACATATTTTGCAAGTTTTTTGCCATTTGCATTTTTACATTTAACTGTGAAGTTTGAAGAGCAGAAGGATATAATTTTGACAATTTCTGACTTACAAATTTCTCTTTCTAGTTCATGACTTTTTATAGAATAGTAAAGACATTTTGGCCAAACTGGCATCACCAAAACTTTCTCCTATGTATTTTTTAGCAGGTTTTGCAACTTCTCATTTCAAGCTAAAAACAATATTAAACAAAAATACAAGATATTTTGGCATCTGGTTATTTCAGCACCACTTTTGTTGAGAAGCCCATCATGTCTCTATAGAATCGATTAGACATCTTTACAAAAAACATATTCATTACATGTTTGTGGGACTATGTCTGCTCTCCATTCTATTCCCTTGATCTACATGTCTAGCTTCTATAACAGTGCAATGGCTGCACTTTGGGAGTGACAGCAGGTCTTGGTGAAGTACAGTATAGGTCCTCCACATTTTCCTTTCCATGTCACTTGATTGTTTACTTCTTTTGCAATTTCCCATGAAGTTCTGAAATCAATCTGTCAGTTTCTACACGAAAAATCTGCTGAGTTTTTCATTAGCATTACACTGACTGACTTGGATATATTTGACATTTTAACAATACTGATTCAATAGTGAGTGTTTCTGTATATGCACATGGGGACCCCACAATTTTCTCAGCAATAGAAGTACTTAGTGTTCTGCTAAATGTATGTTTAAATAGGTCATTAATCTGATATATTGCAATTGATTTTTCAAAAATATTTATTTATTTATTTATTTATTTATTTATTTATTTATTCATGTGTGTGTGTGTGTGTGTGTGTGTGTGTGTGTGTGTGTGTGGCAAAGGGCACTGTATGTTCCTGCGGAGGACTAAGGGTGACTTTGGAAATCATCCTGGATTGCTTCTACCTCCTTTTTGCTTGGTTCTGGGATTTCCAGGGTCCAACCACCAGGGCCAGAAGTGCAGGCTGGTGCTGTTTCTGCCTGGTGTTTTTAATGTGGGACCTGGGATCTGAACTCAGAACCTTCTGCTTGTGAGGCAGAGTCTTAACCCTTGAGCCATTTCTGTGGTCCTGATTTTTTATTTTAGTTGTTACTTTTTTCTTGCTAGTAGATAGAAACAAAATTGCCTCTTGCACACTGTATTCTGTGACATTGTTGATCCTTTCATTAATTCTAGCAGTAGAGATTTTTGATTCTTTTTCCTAGATGATCCTGGAATCTGTGGGCAAATAGAAGTAGTTTTATTTTTTCAAATGACTGTTTGTTATTTTTGTGGTTTGACTTACTGCTCTGGGCAGGATCCTATGCAATGTGGCATAGACTTGGTGGAAGGAAGCATGTTCTTTGTATCCAGCTGCCTTTACTTTTTCACAATAGCAGTGTCTCATTAGCTATCATTTAAAAGATAATGTATACTCTTCATCAAGTTGAGAAATATCTCATTTAGTCTGTTTGGATAAAAAATTTCTATCATAAATAGTAATAAAATTTCTGTTAAATTAAAAATTTAAGAGACAGAGAAAGAAAGAAAAAGAGAAAAGAAAGAAAGAAAGAAAAAGAAAGAAAGAAAGAAAGAAAGAAAGAAAGAAAGAAAGAAAGAAAGAAAGAAAGAAACCACAGTACGTAGACTTCCCAATACAGACTTTATAAATTTTGCTCTTCCTTCAGGAGATCTGTGATAATTTGTCACTTTCAATTAATGTGTCTTTTCGATCTATTGTGATACAATTAAAGATGTAATAGTTCCTCGTTTTCTATTTAATGTAAGTAGGATCTGAAGTGAAATTCTCTCATATTTTGATAATTTGTCTCTCTCTGTAATTTTCATTGTATATATTCATTTTTCATAGCACTGTGTTATATGAGGACATTTTTCTACCAGTATACATTGTACAATGAGCATATTCTCCAATAGGCTCCTGACCCTCCCTTTTCTTCCCTCTCTATCTCCTTGACAATTTTGTTTCTATGCTCTTGTCATATATTCATACATGATTTTTATGCAGCTATATAAAATTTTGGGTATCACATATGGTTGGGAACATGATATTTGTCTTTTTGAGATTGACTTAATTGCTGAATATGATTATCTCCAGTTGCACCTGTTTTCCCACAACTGACAAAAGTTCATTCTTTCCTCAAGTAAGAATTTTTATGTTGCTATTAAAATTTGAATTTTAAACAGATTCTTGGGCTGGTGGTTTGTATCCATCAACATGTTTAAGTTTAGCATCTGTCTCATCATCAGTGGCTTTTTCAGACCTTCACCATGACACTCTGAATTTTCCCATTTAAACCTGGTCTTCTTCAACATTTTCACTTCTCTAGCAAAGACATCATGAGGAGGATAGTCTTGAAAGCCTTTCCTATGTCTTTCCCAGTGCTGCTTGGAGTCATTACTCACTTCTTTCAAGTCATTTGTCTGTATTTCTTGGGTCATGATTCTGTCATATTCTGTTTAGTAGATCTACGGTACTGTTCATAGCAGGTCTTAGGTTCTGGTTCTTTCGTTTTTTAGTCAAATGCATACAAAACAGATGAAACAAGAAATCTTATTTAATATAATATCAACATGAGCTTCAGTTATGGTCTGCTATGCTCTGAACATTTGACACATTCCATCCTGGATAAGATCCATTCTATGGAGTTTGTCAGACAATCTGCCCTGAACATCCTTGGCATTAGCTTAAATTATCTAAAGATGACTCGTCTTTCAGGGCTTCAGCTGGCTCCTTCAAGCACACAGCTCTTGAGATTATCACAACACTTGGTCTGAGTCCTTGTGACTAGTGTGTTTTTTTTCAATAGTGAGCATAGCTTGTGTTTGCTCTTCATAACCACTTTATTCTTGGTTTCCACTTTTCTGCCCTTTGCCAGGCACTTGTTCTTTTGACTGCCATTGTGATGCTTAAAGAGCCAAAAGGGTCATTCTTCATGGCAGAAAAGAATCCATCGTACATGTTTACCATATTTTCCTTGTCCATTTCTGTGTTCTTGGGCACCTAGGTTAGTTGTATAACTTACCTGCTGTGAATACTGCTGACATAATCATCAGTGGGCAAGTATCTCTGTGAGTGATGCTGGCCTAGAAACCTTTGTGTAAATATCTTGGAGTGGTATAGCTAGGTCATACAGTAGATCTGATTTCAGTTTATTGAGGAATCTCCACACTGATTTCTAAAGTGACTGGACCATTTACATTCCAGCCAACAGTATACGATGATCCTTTTTGTACACATTTCACCACTATTGGATGCCATCTTTTTATTTTTTTTATTTTGTTAGCTTTCCAAACATGATGAGTGGTTATACCTGACCCCTTTCCTTTCCCCTTCTTCTCCCTTCCCTCCCTTCACCAATGACATCTTTCTTCCTCCCACCTTCCTGCCTATAATGTTTGTGTGGGCTTCAGCATTCCTTTCCAACTGTCTACTCTAATAGGGGCTCAGGTCTCTGTGGTAGATTAAGTGGCCCTTCCTTAGGTAGGCCCACTACCTTCATTATCCTTTGCCTGTCTAGCCCTAGCCCTTAAGGTTCCCACTACATGTAATTATTTGTCCTGAATTTTTCCCTGGTCTATGGGGGAATGTTAATATGTTGACCATTGTGTAGGTCTGATGATGTTAAGTCTCATCTCAGTGAGTTCCTAGTTGCCTTGAATGCAATATCCTGGCTGGCAGTGGACCTCCCCAACTTTAGGATCTTACAATCATAGTTCTTTTTCTTCCCCAAGATTCCCTGAGTGTTTACTTCCTTTTGCATCTCAGATAATTTTTTAAAATTATTTTTCTATGCTTGTGCTATCGAGGTGAACCTCTGCTGTATGGGGGGTTATACCCAAAAGTGGAATCGCAGGATCATATGACATTTCAATCTTTAATTTCTTTAAGAATCTCCAGATGGCTCGCCAGAGTGGCTGTATGAGCCTGCACTCCCACCAGCAATGCAGAAGAGTTCCCCTCTCTCCACATCCTCTCCAGCATTTGTTGTTGTTTGTATTGTGGATTTTTGCCATCCTGACCGGGGTGAGATGATATCTCAAGGAAGTTTTGATTTGCATTTCCCTGATTTCTGTTATTTGGTGTTTTGAGTTCATTGCATATTCTAGATACTAATCTCTATCGGAAGTATAACTAGGAAAAAAATTTCCCCATTCTACAGTTGATTCAACTCAATTATGTTTTCCTTTGCAATTTAGAGTTTTGTAATATCATAAGGTCCCATTTGTCAATTGTTGGAATTATTTCCTGAATTATTAGAATCTTGCACCAAAATCTGGAAGTGTATGCATTTATTCCTGTCATTTTTGTAAATTTCATATCATTTAGTATTTTTCCATTCTTCATTTGTTTACCTATAGTTCTAGTGGTTTTTATTTCTTTCCTGTTATCTCATGGATGTACTTACCTTTCTCTCCTGTCCAAAAGATTCCTTCAATTATCTTCTATAGAGCTGATATAGTGGAGATGAATTTTTTTTAGCTCCTTTCTTTTTTTTTAATTTATTTTTTTCCACTCATACAAACTTGATAGGTACCCCATTCCCCTCCCTCCCTCCACCCCTCCCTGGATCCCCTTGCTTCCTCTCCCCTTTTTCTCTTCCTTTACCCCCCTTCCTCCCTTTCTCTCAGTGCCTTCTCCCCCCATTCATGGAGCATCCTTTACTGTGATGTCAAACTTCCCTCTGGGTCCTCCTCTCTGATGAGGTGTAAGGACTCAGTATTAGCTCATTTCTTAATCACTGAAAAGTTTCTCTTTTTCCTTTCATTATGACAGTTGTTATGGATAGGAAATTCTTGATTAGGGACTGCCATTAAGAGTATGAACTACATTATTCCAGGCTTTCTTGCCTTTTAAAGTTTCTGTTGAGAAACCTGAAGTTACTTTGATGAGTCTGCCTTTACACTCATTCTGTAGGGTTTCTCTTGCAACTTTCAATATCCTTTCTTAGTTCCGTATATTTAGTGTTTTGACTGCAATGTGACCCAGGAAGGTTCTTGTTTGTTTGGTATCCTAAGTGTGTCTTGTACTGGGACATTGCCATTCTTTTATTGAAAATGTTTTCAATGCTTTTAGCATAAATTCTTTTCTCTTTTCTACATATAAATGAGAGAAGATGAGGCAGTTTTTGGTTAAAGGTAGAATGAAAAGAGAGGTGAAGGAACAGTCCCAAGAATCAGGAGCAGGGATCAGGAGGCTGAGACAGTGAAACCCTGACAACCAGACTAACTTATTTCTTTAGGAAAGCTTGGCAAGGCTGAAAATAAAAAAGGGAAGAACTGAAAAAAAGAGGAAAGAATAAGAGTGGCAGATGCAAAGACAGCAGGATAGAATTGATCTGCTATGTTGCCCTCATGCATCCTATAAAAAAAGAACTAATGCGACAGGGACGGCAGCACATGGCAGCACAGGGTCTGTAGCAGAGTTGCCTGATGTCTGGTGGGACATCAGCTCGTCTCTGTTCATTCCTAGGATTCCAGGGGCTTGTTACACCCTTGGTCAGATCACAGGTACTGACTCTGTGAGTGGAAGTCAGATGTTGACCACACTTCTGGGCAGTCTTTCAGGAGTCTGACTGAAAATGTTCTTGCTAGAAGAAGTGTTTTGTGAAGTTGGGCCACAGATGTTGATTCTATCTTTCTTACCCAATTGGGAATGGTGGTCCTAACCCTGGATGGCCTTTCAGCTCTCTGTTTGGAACTAAGTCTATTTCTCTGCTGACTCTGGCTTCAACCAGTTTCCACTGCCCAGAACGCTGCATTATTTTGATTTAGTTCTTCTCTGCAGTCTAGCTCTTCTGAGGCCAGGTTTCAGTCTAGCATTCATGACACTCCCTCTGATTTTAGGAGGATGTGGGGCCATTGAGATGCCACCTCTATAGGGACTGTTCCAAATGATATCTCACCTCTGCTCTGGTATGTTTAAGATGGCTCCTTCCAGCTGCTCCTCTTCTGAGAGGCGAGGCTTCTCCCACAAACTCCCCTCTTCTACTGTCACCACATGCACGTGGTATCTCTTTCTCTTTTTTCTTGTTTTCCTTTTCAAGTGTTTTTTACAGAGAGCACAATGCCAATTTTTCTGAAGTCCTCTGTCTTAAAAGTGTTCCAGTTTCCTTTTATTGTGTGGGAGGAGACTAATCCTTTGGGGGCAGACTATATTTCCTCCTCTGTTTTATAAAGTTTCCTATTTTACTTTGCTATTTAGACTAGAAATTTTTATCTAGCACCCACCTCTTCTGGCTTTCCTCAGTTTATTCCCTGCAGATTCCAAAGCCCATGCCTGCTTGTCATTTACTGCCCGTGATCTCCTCTTTTCTCTCTTTTGGTATTTTTCCTTTCTGTTAGAAATTTATATTTTTAATCTTTAAAAAATAGTTTTATCTTTGTTCATTTCCCTTCACTTTCTTTTTCAATAACCCTTCATTTGTTCATTCACTTATCTTTAATATTTCTTCCTGCTACTTAATATGGATTTAATTTGCTCTTCTTTTGCTAGATTGGTTTTAGAGATAGAAGTTCATATTGATGGTTTCCAATATTTATGCCTTCGTAAAATAATCATTTCACATTTTATTTTCCCTCTAAGTATTGGCTTACTGCATATCGCAATAGCTCCTCATAAAGCAGTTTGTGCTGTGTGTGTGTGTGTGTGTGTGTGTGTGTGTGTATCTGCATGCATGTGTTGATCTTTCAAGCATTTAAAGAAACTTGCTTAATATTCAGATAAATGAGCTTTTTCAGATCACTTTGTGTTTGCTAATTTTAAATTCTGTTGTGATCAGAAAACATACTGTTTAGACTTAAATGTTTTGAAATCTTTAAGACTTATTTCAAGGCCTGTTTTATAATCTACCTTTATGAATGCTCCAATAGTTTCATTTTCCTATTGCTGAATGAATGCAAGAACCAAAGAATTTAGGAGAAGAAGGTATTTATTCTGGTTTATGATTCTTAGTTACAGTTCACCAACATGGCAGGAGAGTAGATACCAACATAGGGCTTGAGGGAGCTGGTGGCACCATATCTACAGAAACAGCTGAGAGACGGTGACTTTCTCACTTGCTAGTATGCCAAACTAGTGAGCCAGCTCTCTCAATCTTATCCGCATGCATATGTAATGGTCTCACCAACTATGGGATGGGTCTTCTCACATCAATTAAATAATCACCCACAGATTTGCTCAGGTCCTCCATGAACTTGGTAAGATTTCACACATGTGCGCAGAGGTTCAGTATTCAAGTGTGAAGTTGGCATCTTTAGCTGTCATGAAAGCTTTGTGTGTTCTTCAAAATAATGTTGTTCTGTAATTGCTGGATTTAATATTCTAAAAATAATTAGGGTAAGTCCGGGTGAGATGGCTCAGTAGGTAAAGGCATCTGTACAGATATCTGGCAATTTGAGTTTAGTCCCTGAAGTACACATGGTGGAAGGAAAGAAATGACTTTTGAAAAATTGTGCTCCTTTTTTCTTTCTTAGATAAATAAATCTTACGGGAAGAAAAAATTAGCTGAATAAATAGTTGCTATGGCAGCTATTGCATTTGCAAACACACAAAACTGTGGCTGCTTGCACAAGATGCAGTCAGCATCCCAGCATGGATGGCAGAGGGATTCACCAGGCCCACTGTGGTTTGAGGAGCTGCTGGCAGCTGCTGGCTGCTGTGAGGGGAGAAACACTTTCTTTGCAGATGTGGCTATATGCAGATCGCTTATGCTCCAGTGCATGGCCCTAACCAATGCAAATGCAGGTAGCATTACCTCAACTCAGCGACTTATAAAAGACAAAAGAAAAAGAAGACAGGATGATGGAGAGGGCTTCATTAAGGCAAGGTTCAGGAGGAGGGGATCATGATGCATGGTATATGTGCACAATATTTTTAAAGGATAAACAAAAGATCATCTTTTATATTTTGATTTTTTTCATAGGGTGTATATGTGTGCATATATACTTGCATGTGTGTGGCTGTATATGTGTGTGTAGGTGCCAGTACACCTGTGTGCATGTGCACATGGAAGCCTGAGGGTGATGGTCTGTTCTACCTTATTTCTAGAGGCTCAGCCTCAATCAAACCCAGAGCTTGCTGGGAGGGCTAATCTGCCTAGCCAGCTTGCTTTGAGAAGTCCTAGTCTCTACCTGTGTGAGATCTAGAAGTCTGTACTGTGTTCATTGTACTTGTGTGGCAGTCACTTTATTGCTGAACTATCTCCCAAGCTCTAAAAATCACTATTTTTTTTAAAAAAACAAATGTTGTTATTCATGTTTTCCTTATTCCACATAGTTTTTTTAAAATCATTTTTCTATAAATTACTAAAGACAGATCCACGTGATGATTATGGGATTCCTTGTGTCTCCTTTAACTATTTTACTTGTTTGAGTATTCTGAAGCTCAGAATTTTATTTAGAGAAGCATCATTCTTTTTTTTTTGTTTGTTTGTTTCTTTTTTTTTTATTTCAGCTCATACAAACTTATTAGGTACACCAGTTCCCTCCCTCCCTCCTCCTCCCCCCGTATCCCCTGCTCCCCCTCCCCACCCCTCTCCCTCCCCATCCCCCAGTGCCTCCCACCCCAATTCCCAGAGAGTCCTTTCTTGTGCATGTCTGATTTTCCTCTGGGCCCTCCTCTCCGATGACGTACAAGGACCCAGTGGCCTTTCCCCAACCCTTTCCCGTGTTCCCCTTAGGTATAGGAACACTGCTGTGGCTGCCAATCCTTTGCCTCCAAGGATCTTGGTGCCTTTAGCAGATGCTAGACTTTGTGAGGTCAACAGTGTGTTGGACAATGCGCAGGGCATGCAAAGTCCAATTATGATTGCTTCAGCCCTAACTAGTATAGAGTATCTTACATATCATTGCTCCTCCCATCCTTTTGCTCTTACACTCTTACCGCCCCCTCTTCCGCAAATTTCCCTGAGCTTCAAGATGGGGAGAGACTAAGCTGGCCTAGTTCTAGGTGGTTGATATAGTCTCTGAAGTTCTGGATTGTGGTTTGTTGATTTTCTTTTGCAGTTTTTCTGCTCCTGTAATGCCCTTCACTCCATCCTGGTGGGCATTGTATGTTACCCCATGGCCAGAGACAAAAAGCTGTTAGAGTCTTGTGATAAAAGCACATTCAAAGGTAGATGTAATAAAAGTGGGAAACCAAAGTAAGGGAGGGGTCTATCACCCATTTGCAAAATGGTTACTTTTTATCTGCCAGACTATACGCCCTCCTCTTCTGGTGAGATCACACCCCCTCAGTAGTAAATGATCAGGAACAAAAGTCTGTGAACTTAATCAGATGTCTCATTACTTATTTGGGTCCTTGGTGGAGGCCTATTTTCCCTGCTGTAACATGGTCCCTTCTCTCCTTGTTTCTGGTGTGGTCCTCCTACCCCATCCCTCCTGTTCATAATCCTTGGAATTACTGTCTCTAGGTGGGCTGGGTGGGTTTGGTACTAGGAGCCACCTATTAGGGAGTACATGCGGCGCTTAATTTTCTGGGTCTGGGATACTTCACTTAATATAATTGTTTCTAATGACATCCATTTCCCAGCAAATTCCAGTAATTCATCATTTTTGATGGCTGAGTAGTACTCCATTGTATAGATGTACCACAGTTTCCTTATCCACTCGTCATGGCATTTCAATCTTTAATTTCTTTAAGAATCTCCAGACGGCTCGCCAGAGTGGCTGTATGAGCCTGCATTCCCACCAACAATGTAGGAGAGTTCCCCTCTCTCCACATCCTGTCCAGCATTTGTCATTGTTAGTATTGTGGATTTTTGCCATCCTGACCGGGGTGAGATGATATCTCAGGGAAGTTTTGATTTGCATTTCCCTGATGGCGAAGGAAGTGGAGCATTTTTTAAGATATTTGTTAGACATTTTAATTTCATGCCTGGTAAAGTTTCTTTGAAGTTCCAGGGCCCATTTTTTAATTGGGCCAGTGTTTTCCTTGGTGTTTAGTTTTCTAAGTTCTTTGTGCACTCTGGACAGTAGAGCTCTGTCAGATATGTGGTTAGTGAAGATTTTCTCCCATTCTGTGGGTTGCCTTTGAGCTCGTGTGACAATCTCTTTATCTGAACAGAAGCTCTTTAATTTCACAAGATCCCAACTGTTGAGAGTTGGTAGCAGTGACTGTGCCATTGGATGTCTGTTTAGGAACTGTTGGCCTAGCTCAATCAGCTCGAGGGAGTTCCCTATCCTTTCAACTATGGTTTTTAAAGTCTCTGGCCTGATATCAAGGTCCTTGATCCATTTGGAATTAAGTCTTGTACATGGTGACAAGTACGGGTCCAGCTTTAATCTTCTGCATGTGGAGATCCAGTTTTGCCAGCACCATTTGTTGAAGATGCTGTTCTTTTTCCATTGGATTCTTTGGGCCCCTTTGTCAAAGACCAAATGGCTGTAACTTTGTGGGCTTATATCTGGGTCTTCAATCCTTATCCATTGATCTGTGTGTCTATTTTGGAGCCAGTACCAGGTTGTCTTTATAACTATGGATTTGTAGTATAGACTTAGGTTTGGTATGGTAATACCTTCAGCTGTGTTTTTGTTACTCAGGATTGTTTTTGCTATCCTGGGTCTTTTGTGCCTCCATATGAACTTTGAGATTGTTTGGTCAACTTCTTTGAAGAATTGCTTTGGGATTTTGATTGGTATAGCATTGAATCAGTATATTGCCTTTGGTAGGATGGTCATTTTTACGATGTTGATTCTGCCAATCCAGGAACAAGGGAGGTCTTTCCACCTTCTGGTGTCTTCTGCAATTTCTTTCTTTAGGGTTTTAAAGTTTTCATTGTAAAGGTCTTTTACCTCCTTAGTTAGGTTTATACCAAGGTATTTCATTTTTTTAGGGGTTATAGTAAATGGTATGGTTTCTCTCAAGGCTTTTTCACTTCTTTCATTCTGGGCATATAGGAAGGCCTCTGATTTTTGCACATTTATTTTGTATCCTGCCACCCTGCTGAACTTCCCAATTAGTTCCAGGAGCTTCCTGGTGGAGTTTTTGGGATCACTCAGGTATAAGATCATGTCATCTGCAAATAAGGATAGCTTGACCTGCTCCGTGCCGATTTGAATCCCTCTTATGTCCCTTTCTTGTCTTATGGCTTCAGCTAAGACTTCAAGTACAATATTGAATAGAAGTGGTGAGAGTGGACAGCCTTGTCTAGTTCCTGATCGAAGTGGGAATGCTTCCAATTGTTCCCCATTGAACATAATCCTTGCTGTGGGCTTGTTGTACATAGCTTTTATTATATTGATTAAGGTTCCTTCCATTCCCACTGTCTCTAGCGTTTTGATCATAAAAGGCTGTTGGATCTTGTCAAAAGCTTTTTCTGCATCTATCGAGAGTATCATGTGGTCTTGGACTTTGGACTGGTTTACATGATGAATTACATTTATTGATTTGCGTATGTTGAACCAACCTTGTGTGCCGGGAATGAAGCCTACTTGGTCCCCGTGAATGATCTTTTTAATATGTTTTTGAATCCGATTTGCTAAGACTTTGTTGAGAATCTTTGCGTCTATGTTCATCAGGGAGATCGGCCTATAGTTTTCTTTTTTAAGTGAATCTTTATTAGGTTTTGGGATTAAAACGATATTAGCTTCATAGAAGGAATTTGGTAGTGTTCCTTCCTTTGCTATTTGATGGAACAGTTTAAGGAGTATTGGTGTTATTAACTCCTTAAATGTCTGGTAGAACTCTGTGCTGAATCCATCTGGTCCAGGACATTTTTTGGTGGGAAGATTTGAGATTACTTCCTTAATTTCCTTATATGTTATAGGACTGGTTAAATAATTCACAACTTCCTGATTCAATTTAGGTAAGTTGTGTTTACTTAGAAATTCATCTATCTCTTTCGTGTTGTCAAACTTCACAGAGTATAAGTTTTTGAAATATGATGTTATAATTCTCTGGATTTCTTGGGTATCAGTAGTGATAACTCCATGTTCATTTCTAATTTTGTTAATTTGGGTTTCTCTCTCTTGCTTTTGGTTAATTTAGCTAGGGGTGTATCAATCTTATTGATTTTTTTCAAAGAACCAGCTTTTTGACTGGTTGATTTTTTCTATTGTTTTCTTAGTCTCGATTTCAGATATTTCTCCCCTTATTTTGCTAATCTCCTCTCTTCTACTACTTTTGGGATCCGATTGCTCTAGTTTCTCTAAAGCTTTAAGCTGCATTGTTAAGTTGTTTATTTCTGATGTTTCCATTTTTTTGACGTAGGCATTAAGAGCTATGAACTTACCTCTTAGAACAGCTTTCATTGTGTCCCAGAGATTTTGGTAAGTTGTATTTTCATTATCATTCACTTTCAGGAAATCTTGAATTTCCTTTTTAATTTCTTCCTGAGTCCAGTTCTCATTCATCATCATAGTGTCAAGTTTCCAGGAGTTAGTGTATTTTCTCTTGTTTGATGTGTTGTGGATATCCAGCTTTAGGCTGTGGTGGTCTGATAGGGCACAGGTTAGAATTTCAACTTTCTTGTATATGTGTAGATTCATTTTGTGGCCCACTATGTGATCTATTTTGGAGAATGTTCCGTGTGCTGCTGAGAAAAATGTGTATTCTTTGGTGCGTGGGTGAAAAGTTCGATAGAGATCTGTGAGGTCCATTTCTTTCAGGGTTTGATTAAGTTCCAAAGTGTCTCTGTTAAGCTTTTGACCTGTTGATCTATCCCATGTTGAGAGGGCGGTGTTGAGGTCCCCAAGAATTATCGTTTGGGGGTTGATTTCTTGCTTTAGATGCTGTAGGGTTTTCTTAATGAATGTGGAGGGGCCCGTATTGGGTGCATATATGTTCAGTATTGTGAAGTCTTCCTGGTGAATTGTACCTGTGACTAAAATGTAGTATCCATCCGTGTCTCTTATAATTTTCTTGGTTTGAAGTCCACTTTGTCTGATAGCATAATGGCTACCCCTGCCTTTTTTCTGCTTCCATTAGCTTGTAGAATTGTTGACCAGCCTTTTATTTTTAGAGCGTGCCTATCTTTTGTGGTGAGATGGGTTTCCTGAAGGCAGCAGATTGATGGATTGTGATTTTTAATCCAAGTTTGTAATCTGTGTCTCTTGATTGGTGAATTAATTCCATTAACATTTAGTGTTATAATGGAGAAATTATTGTTAATTCCAGACATTTATTATGTTTAGTAGCTTTTATAAGTATATTGCTTCGTTTTTAATGGTGTTATGCTTGCCTTCTGTTCTCCTGGATATGCCTGTTTTTTTTTCTTCACGCTTGAGTATCATTTCTAGCATTTTTTGAAGGCCTGGTTTGGTGGCCATTTATCCCTTAAAGTTGTCTTTGTGCTGGAAAATTTTTCTTTCTCCCTCGATCATGACTGATAGTTTTGTAGGGTAAATCAGCCTGGGTTGACATTTTTGCTCATTCAAATCTTGAAGTATGTCACTTCAAGCTCTTCTTGCTTTTACTGTGTCGACTGAGAAGTCATTTGTTATTTTAATCGGTTTACCTTTAAAAGTGACTTGTTTTTTCTCCCTTGAAGCTCTCAGCACCAGTTCTTTATCTTGAATGTGGAGTGTTTTAACTATTATTTGCCCTGGCGTGCTTCTATTTTGGTCGTATCTGTTTGGGGTGTGGAATGCCTCTTGTATATGGATGGGCCTCTCTTTTTTTAGATGAGGAAAGTTTTCCTTGATGATCGTTTGAAAAATTTCCTCAGGGGTGGTATTTTGAGATTCTTGCTCTGGTATTCCATGAATACGCATGTTAGGCTTTTTCAGGGTGTCCCATATCTCTTGGATATTTCTCTCAAGTATCTTTTTGGCTTTAGCAACCTCTTCCATTGAGCTGGTTAGTACTCCCACTTTATCTTCAAGGTCTGAAATTCTGTTTTCTGCTTCATTAGTTCTGTTGATAAGACTCTCTGTGGCATTCTGGGTTGAAGATAACTTGTCTTTTAGCTCAGTTTTAAACTCTGCTTGAGTCTGTTTTAACTGCTCTATGCCAGTTTTTGTTTCTTGCACTGTTTTTCTCAACTCCTCCAGATGTCTGTTGTGTTCCTCTTCAAAGCGATTGATTCGATTATGTAATTCCTCCCGGATTTCCTCTTTCATAGTATTGAACATGGTAATGATCATATTTTGAAAGTCTTTATCCTGGGTGAGGCTTTCTTGGCCTTTTTCTGTGGGTTTGTTCTTGTTGGAGTCTAACATTATGGGATTAATTTCTTCAGTGGGAAATTTGTTTACTTGATTGTTGCTTCTCATGGATTTGCACTTTGACTTTGGCATTGTCATTTTAACTCTTAAGATCTCTCAATTTCACTAAACTGAATTATTTGGCCTGGGGTCCTGGTGGGCGGGCGTGGGCAGAGACTTAACACCTAGGGCGCGGGGTGAGGCCCGGCTGGACCGCGAGCGCGTCCTGACCAGCGGAGCAGGGTGGGGTGCAAAGGGAGGATGGGGGCGTTGGCGTGGAGCTATTTAACCTGAGGGCAGCTGGGGCGTGGCCCAGGCGCAGGGGGAGATCTTCCTCGTCCCTCGGCCCGCGCGCATGGCTCCGGCTGGATGGTGGGAGTCGGAGCCGGGTCCCTGTGGGCCGACCTGGGGTCCTGGTGGGCGGTGCGCTGGGCGGAGGCTTACCACCTAGGGCGCGGGGTGAGGCCCGGCTGGACCACGCGCGTGTCCCTACCGGCGGAGTGGGGTGGGTGCAAAGGGGAGAAGCATCATTCTTACATCTCCCCGATGTCATTGTTTATGTATCCCCCTGTACTATGTCTGCTTTGTCTGATTTTATATGCATTTTTACTTCAGCTTTCAAATACTTCGTTTTCACAGAAATTTCCTCTTTAAAGTCTGTTTGTATTTTTAATTAATCATTTATTGTGTCATACATGAGTAAAGTGAATTTATGATAATTTCATGCCTTAATACCAATCCCATTTCCCTCCCCTTTGCACTACAACTCTTCTTTTGTTTGTTTTTTCATATTTAAATTTTATCTTTTGTAGATGATAAACATTTTGGTTTTGCTTTTATATCTCTCTTGCCAGTTTTCGCAATTTGGTTAGAGAATCTACTCTATTTACATTTAATGTAGTTATTGATAGTACAGCTTTAGGTTTGCTATATTTCTGTATTGATTATAGATGGTTTTTTACTCTTTCTGTTCTATTCTTTTTCTGTTTTTGTTGTATTTTTTTCACTCAGTGCTAGTGGTTGAACTCAAGGCCCCGTTCATGCTAAGCAGAATCTCTAACAATGTGCTCCTCTCAGAATTTCTCTATACTTAATCTATTTAGGTTTCATTAAGATTCTACAATTTACAAGTTGATTTTTTCAATAAATTTGGAAATTTTTCAGACGTTACTTAAAATGGGGTTTGCATCTTGACGTATTATATACCATTTCCAGAGCATTTAAAGATTATTCCCATTTTAATACATACACACACACACACACACACACATATATATATATATATATACATACATATTTGCCTTTTTGCCTAGGTAATTTCTATGGTACTACCTTCAATCACAATGTTTTTTTTTTTCCTGCCATTTCATGTTCCATCTCAATGCCTTTCTGTTAACAATGAGTTAATTTTTATAAAAGTGTTTTATAGTAAAATAAGCCCAACCCCTCTTGAGTCATCTTCTACATGTACCTGCTTAACTCTTCCAGCTTCCACTTAGTAACAAAATAGCACAAGGTCCTTATCAGACATGACCATCTGACTGTGAACTCTCCAAAGCCCCATGGCAACATAAACCTATTTTCTTAATTAAGCAACCCAGTTTGCACTATTCTGTAATGATAAAAAGAATGGGTTAAGACAAAGATATTTATAGTGTTTCATTGACATCTTCAGCTGCTGTTGCAAATGTGCTACATCAGAAACATAGATGAATATGCTACAATATCAGTAACAATAAATTAGCAAGTTGCATCAGTTTACTTGACTACTATTTACCAAGTAGCTTTGATTTCTTTTGATAGTTGTCCCTTTACCAACACAGATTCTTTTATTCCAAACTTAATTGCTAATACTAAATATCAAATCAAACATTGTAGCATCATGTAGTACTTAGGCCTATATGTGTGTGTATATATGTGTGTGTATACCTATATATATAGGTGTATATATATATATATATATATATATCAGAATGATAACAAAAGGGTAAAGAGGCTGCAGCAGATGTTGAAAAGGGCCTTAGTGGCATCAGGGGCACAGGCTGACAGAGCCAGAGAGAGTGACTGCAGTGACTACAGAACAACCCAGCTGCAAGTTTCAGGGTCTCTGGTTTGAGTAGAGTCACAGAGGCAAGATATAGGACCATAGGACTACGGATAGAAAGACAGCTATTTAATTAGACCCCATCGGCAGCAGGAATGGAGCTGAGCTGAAGCTCTGGGCACAGTTGGCAGCTGTTTGTCTAGTTTTTGATGACACCACTGTGTTGATGAGATGACAGGATAGTGGGGGTCATCATAGTGACAGTAGTAAGTGCCTCATTTTTAGGGGGTCTAGGTGAAGGAGTTACACCCTTCCTTAGTATTGTGTACTAGAAAAGTTCTTGGACCTGATTTTCCTGGTATGGTTTTAATATACCCCTGTGTTTATTTGGCCCTGATCTACTTTTATAAGTTTATAGGGCATATAACATTTTCACCTTAAGGACCTTCAGATTATGAAACTGACGCGCTGCCTACTGCGCTAAGAGGGCTCCGCTCACTTTAAGGAATAAGGTATTCATCAGTTTGTGCCTTATGGGTGGTGGTGTCGTGCATGCACAGGACCATGCAGAGTCATGTGTGCTCAAGTTGTAGCTAAATGCTGCTTATAACATGGCATTGCCAGGACGAGGAATGTCTGAAAGTCGGTTTTTACATAACGTGGGAAACTCAGGATATGACACAGCCCTATCTCATAACACCTGTCCTCAAATAGAATCTAGTTCTGCTGACAGCCATTTTTGTTGATTATAAGTCATGGTTTTGTTTCTTTGTATGTCTAGTAATTCTGGGATATTGGGGTTTGGATTCCAATAGGTTGACAGGACATTGCAGACATTGTCTGGTCTCTACGTTGCTGCTTTATTTAAACCTTATCAATGGAAATCTTTTTTTGCCTGAGATCTATGGTTGGCCCTGTATCTACACACCTTTTTGGCCATCTATGGATTGTGGCTCAATGCCACTCATGGAGGTGGCATTTGTGCTCCTGCCCCTCCTGTCCTTAATGGAGCCAAAGGCAAAGGGCTGAAAGGGCATGAGGGGCACTACAGTGGTCCTCCACCACCTCAGGTTCTGCCTGGTTCACCTCTGGCTTCTCACTCGTCTAGTCCCATTAGTTTCAGTGTTCTTTAGTGTGGGGAACACCCCAAGCTGAGAAAAACATCAAATTTGGAAGTCTGATTTTGTTTCCCTTTCAAAAGTAAAAATTTGAGGGCTGGGGAGATGGCTCAGGGATTAAAGCCTCATTAGCAAAAGGACCTGAGTTTAGATCCTCTATAAATATGCCAGGCAGATAAGGTGCTGGCCTGAAATTTCGGCCATAGAAGGTGGGGCCTGGGAAAGCCCAGATCAAAGCACTAAGAAGGTAGAGCAATCCAGAATGATTCCCAAAGTCATTCTTAGGGCTTCCACAGGCCCTCTACACACACACACACACACACACAAAGAAATCTCTGTTCCCCCCAACCTCCTTCCCACAAATCAGTACCACCTTAAACTAAGTTATTAGCCAGGGATTTAGACAATTCAAGTTTTACATTTGGGTCCTGCTCCTCCTGAGGTTCTGGTGCCGCTAACCTTTCCCTAGTCACATTTCCACCACCTTTCCAGGGTCAGGGCTGCTTTTTTTCTCACTGCAGCTCAGCAGCTCTGGCCATTTGGCCATCCAGGGCACCGAGTTGGGTAAGTACAGCAGAGAATTTTCAACCTCTTCATTTGTAAGATTTTGAAGTTCACTTTCCCCTTTTGTTTGTGTTCA